>CM052889.1:32119382-32170739 GCA_028534135.1 Potos flavus
TGACTTCTTTTTCTAAGAATGTGTGCATAGCAAATAGCCTTGGAAGACAGAGATGGTGTCTGCCCCTGGAGCAAAGGACTGGTTGGTTTCTAGTTCGCTGTGATGAAGATAAGGTCTCCCTCTGGGACAAAAGGAAGACATGTTTACTGCCCACTATAAAAGATGTGGGGTCCCTAAGCTCAAGGTTCCTCTCTGTGTACGCAGCCATCACTTGGGCCTGTTTACATCAACTTGCAGTAACGGGCTTGGAGAAGTGGCACAGACGCTGATGCTCTGGCTATTGCTATTTCTACGAGTAATCAAGTCCATTGTCTCTGACCCTGCAGTTTCACGCCTTGTGCCACCCTCCACAAAGCTGTGGCAGACTAACTTATTAACTTAAAAGAGTTAACTTCAGAGTTTTTGATACCTAATTACTACCTGTGAAATGATCTTGTTGATCACACAATACCTTTCTTTAATAACGTTTCCAACGCCATTCCGTGCCTTGTCTTCACTTAAGCATACTTCAGTAAGACTCCTACATGGTCTACTTCAAAAGGATTCAAGACTATGTTTTAAAATACGGCGTATGAAAGCACGCTGCAGGCAACTGTCATTTTCTATAGGAGGGGAAAAGGGAAAGTCTTGCCTTTTTCTATTTTTAAAGACAGAGAAAAAGCAAGGCAGGAAAACCCAATGATTTGCAAAGCCTTGTAAAGCAGTTCCACAGCAGGTGTAGCAGGCAATGCCTTGGCCTTGGGGAGAGTTTCTGAGAGATTCTGTCTAACTGACCGAATGGCATCAAGTCGCAGCCATCAGGTGGGGTGTGGGGGGTGGAGCCCCCGACTCACAGAACCACAAGGAATCTAGTTTCCTGCCAATGCATGAAATACTGGACTGGAGGTGTCCAAAAGCTCTATGCAAGGGAACCAGCATGCATTAGGCTGATGACTGATGATATTCCATCGCTACTGTGCCAACTGGAAACAGGATACCAGATGTTTCTGATTTCTTCTATGTGGATTGGGTAGCTCAGGAGAGTGTCTACACCTGAAGGAGGCTCAAAACACGTCACACAAGGTGACAAAGGTGCTTGTTCAATGACTGGAAACAATGACAACAGCTGTGATGATGAACGATGTCTACGTGAAAAATGATTATTCATTTAAGCCAATGGAACATTTCAGGATATAACTACAGGCCTATATTTTATTTCCAGGTAAGAAGGTAAGGAAGCTAGAGGAAAGGTCGTATTTACTGGCACTTTAAAAGCTTGGATCTATGACAGAAAATATCGTACAGCATGTCAGTAATTTAAGTAAATGCCTCCAGGTGAATGCTGGTGAGTAGGCCATGGCCATAGGGGTTCCATTCTAGATCTCCAAGACCCAACAATAAGGCATTTGGAAATATCTAGGAATCCAGGAAGGGAAAAAAAAAAAACCACCATCGAACATATTTTTCCTTGACATAATATAATGTGGGAAAACTTTCAAATGCATCTCTAAAGTATGATTTCTGTGTGCAATGTAAAGAGCACTGAGCTAAAAATAAGAAAAATAATCTGGCCATAATGTACGCTTTCATGGGTGCATTAGGGGGGAAAAGCCACTTGTGAACTCCTGACAGGGGCTGCTTTTGAACAAGAAAGGTAATTTCTCTCCATTTAGCCTCAGGATGGACTCAGGGCTATCAGCCAGGGAGCAAGAAAGCCGTACAGTTCTAGCCTCCAGGAAAGGCAGTTTCCAAAGGGCCACCCAGCAGGGACCAACGTCAACACTCGGTTTTGAGATGGATAGTTTCCCCATTTTGTTTCCATGAAATAGGTTATGTAGATCTGGGGTACCACTGGGGTAATAGGTTACTGGGCTAAAATGATTTCACTCGTGGGTACACACATCATTTTTATTCCTCAGTAACTTTCTCAAGAGTCATAGCAAAGAATTCTCTCCCAATAAGAATACTGAACCTTTTTCTCTAGTTAGTGAGAATAACTTATTTCCAGAGACATCCGCGAGCTTCTAAAAATAATAGGAAGTAAACTTACTAGATATTCTGATCCGTACTACCAGGGCTCAGTGAAAATAAGGAAAGGCTAATTAAGGCAATGAAGAGAGAGGCCCTTCGTGTTTACCTAAATTGGGGGCTGCCTGTCTCCATTAATTGCTGCACAGTGCAAACGAGAGCACACGTATGTGTTTGCTCCTCACTGGGGCCTGGTAGTTCCACACAGAGGAAAAGTATTCAGACCATCACCACGAAGTCTAGGCAGTACTGGGACACACATCTGCTGTGAGCCGCGAGAGGGCCAGATGGAAAAATCATTCAAGCACACACTGACTTGATGGTGGGGGTAGTGGCTTAAGTTATACAAAAGTCAGAGCAGATTTAGCTGGGAAGGCTTTTGGCTGAGCGAGCTCTCTAGATGGCACATAATGCTATTGGTATTTTAACATTTACCCTTCCTTCTTTCTAAATATATTTTGTAAGCGCAAAGGTAAAGGAGTGTTTGTTTTCCTATCTTCTGCTATTAAAAGTTCTCCAGAATCTTTAAAAAAAAAACAAACCCATAAAGTGACCTTTCATCCTGAGATATATATAATTCAGTCACAAATACCAGTTTTTCCTTTCCTTTGCAAACATGACTCTGAAATGTAGGGTGCAACGTATGCGGATATTGGGGAAGGGGCTGAAGCAAAGGGGTGGGGTGGCGTGACTGTGAACACTGCTACAAATACCGGGGTACCGTGATGCCCTCATAAATGGCCGGGCTGAGTGGGAAAAGATGGGTTCTACCCCCAGGATGGTACCCACAAGCTCTGCAAATGGTGCCCCTTCCCATTTATCTGAGTCTCAGTAAAATATGGATAGCGACATTCCCCCTGCTGCCTCGGGCGCCTGAGGAGGGGTTCAATAGCAGCATTTGCGAGGGAGGGACAGAGCACTACGCTAGCGTGAAGATTATCATCCTAGGATTCCACAAGGAGAGAGTGAAAAAGCCACTCAACCCTGGGCACGTTTGCACCACACAGTGCCAGGTGTTTGGAGCGGGACAAACATCTGGCTGTGTGATTAGATTTTTTTTATTTTTCCCCCAGATGTTGGGATATTGTAAATGTGAAGGATAAGCAAAAAATTACTGTGAGCCTTTAAAAATGGAAGCTGGTAAAAAGAACAGACTCTGAACTGGAGGCTAGCAGAAGGTTTTAGAGAACAATAGCAAGCTAGGCTGAGAGGAACCTTGCCGTCAGTCCAACTTTGTGTTTGTGCCATTAGGGCAAAGGTCTCCAAACCGGAAGGAAGTCTCGGCACCTTTCTGAGACCATCCTGTCACAGCTTTTCCTCTTACACACTTCCAATCGCCAATTGTGTATTTCAGCGATGTACTAGGACCCAGACATTAGATTACTTGGCTGGTTCCGACTGATGTGGAGAATTACTTAATGTGTGACGGATGGCTTTTTTGGATTCCGCAGGAACCACTGCTTTGTTTTTTGGACAAAGCAAATATCATACAATGCTATTGCGTTAATTTGTCATTATGTCTCATTTCAAGCCCAGTATTCCTATTTCAGATGCGTGTGGTGTGATTTCAGTCAAACATTCTCTCAGTCTGAGTCACTTCTTTGGAGAGGTAAAGGACACCTACTATTAATCTCTCTGAAAGCATACTGAAATAACTTTATTCTCCCCCAATGCATATTGCATGTACCCCAAATAAGTATTTTCTGTGTTCTTACTGCAGTTTAAAATATTCTACCTTTTTGGGCACCTGGGTGGCTCGGTCAGTTAAGCACTTGCCTTCAGCTCAGGTCATGATCCCGGGGTCCTGGGATCAAGTCCCGCATCAGGCTCCCCGCTCAGTATTGGGCTCCCTCCTCAGTGAGAAGCCTGCTTCTCCCTCTTCCTCTGCCCCTCCCCCCACTCATGCTCTCTCTCTCTCTCTCTCTCTCTCTCTCTCTCTCTCGCAAATAAATAAAATCTTTAAAAAATATATTCTGCCTTTACAATTGGATAGAACAACCTCAAGATTGATCATCACCAGGCAAAATACTTGAAGAACTGTCTTTTCATCACAAACATCAAGAAGACTAAAAGTTTTGAGGACAAACAATATTTATAGATACTGACAATTCTCTCTCAGCTTGGGGCCGCTCTGTATCTCCCAGTTTAGAGAACCATTCAGCAAACTGGAGAGGGTACAACTCTCAGAATTAAAAGTCCCCAGATTAAGTGCTGAACCACAGCTTTGCAGGGGAATGGTTTTCATCTCGCCTCTGGCAATACCACAATTCAGATAAAGCAGGGATACCAGGCAGGGGCTGGAAAGCACAGAACTGTCCTAGAACAGTCTGTTTTCCTGAGTCTTCGAGTCTCAGGATTTTCAGACCGACATTACTCATCTATGACCGAGCCATCTGCCTGGGACAATCTTCCACGCTCAGGGACCAGCAGGAACTGGACGTGATAGAAAGCCACAGGGAAGCCAGCCTCCTCCTGCAGAATGAGCCCCGAGGCTTGGAGAGCCAACGAAGACTTGGATGGACAAGACTGTTCCGTTACATCCAGTTCTGCTGAGGTCATGCAGTCCTGCCTAGCTGAAATTCAACTTGACGCCATATTTAGTCAGCCCTCTGAGAGTTAAAAGTTGGGCTTGTCTGTTGTCTTCAGTTGGCTAAGCCTCGGTCAGGCTGCAAGCCATAACACCCGGTCACACCGAATAGTGCTAGCTGCAGGCTCGTCAACATGCTGTGTAGACGGCAGTGCCCAGGCCCCATCCTCTCTGTTAATGTGAGAAAAAATGGACCCACCGTCCTCAGAGCCATCAGGAAAGCAGCTGATGCTCTCGGGCTGCAGTGTACGACATTGTTTTTCTCCAAATAAAGCTAAGATGACAGACAATTTCTCCAGAGAGCCCATCTGTCTGCACACAAGCATCTACACCCACACCACACGCGCCAGTAATCGCTACTATCTTCCCGTTCTCCTGCCTCAATGTTTAACTTCTTTTTCCACTGGGTCCGCATTTTTCCTTGCTTACTTTGATTAATTTTATTCTCCATCAGTTTAATTGGAAACAGACCCATAATTCCTAAGGTCAGAACATTCTAAAGTGGTCACTTTATTGGGCAGAGCCAATAAATAAATAACATCCAAATTATAGGGTACTAAGTTAACACCCTGTGATTAAGGAAGAAATGGCCCAGGAAGCCTTATTTTCAATATTCTCCCTTCTCAGTGACCATGCACTGACAATCTTCACACATAATTTTGCTTTAACAGAAGTGGCTTGAAGGCAGCTGGTGTATTCGCGCGGTGCAGTTGTCCTGAGTTTGCCCTCAGTGACTACTCGGTACCACTTTGCACGGAGTAATGGTCCCTACTGGCCAGAAGCCCAACGCGAATTACCCCATCGGAGTTCCCTCTACTCTCCCGGCACTCACCTTGGGGATGCTGAGCTGTTCCCGGGCAGGAGGAGGATTCTGGGAGAGCCTCTTGGGAGTCTACAGATGGAGGGCTACGGCGCCCGGGGGTGGGGGAGGCAGGGGCTGCCGGGGAGGTCAGGTCCAAGGAGAGGTCACCTCTGCCCCGGCTCGCGCTCCGGCTTCTCAGTTCCTTCTCGTGTGCCTCGGCTGCCAACTGCTCCAAGTATTTGTATCTGAAAGTTAAATTCCAAAGGGTTTCCGTAAAAAGAAAGAGGAGCCCGTGGCTGATGCTTGTTTATGGCTGAAACACCTGCAGAGGGAGCTGGTTCCTGACGCACGGAGCACAGCACAGGGCCGGCTGGAGGGCTGGTCTGCCAAAAACAGCCAGCAAAGCCAAGATTCTAATGCTTCAAAACCCCGCATCATTCATAACCAAACAAATTGGGAGAAATGGCAACATCGCACAGTCTCCAGATCCTGGATCACTGCTGCAGAATCCGATTTTGCTCTTTCAGGAAACATTTGTACAAATGAGCCAAACAGCAATAATGCCCATCACAGAGCCCTAGCAGTGACAGCTGAAAACCACACGCACTCCGGGCTTGCAGCTGTGAGATGGTAGGGTGCCTGGGTGAGGCGAGGAGAAACAATGCCCCCCAAATACCAAAAGGGGTTGTTGGACGAAGCCCTCCCCGAATGTCTGAACCTGCTTCAATGCTAACAGCAATGCGACTGGAATTCACTTTGTTCTCTCAGTGGTGACCATGGAAACTTTTTTATATTCTGAAATATTTCTGAGTAGGACTCAGACATCCAATAGCTTGGACCTGACGTCACATATAGTTTATTCATCAAAGTCAGTTTAAAAGAACAAAGATACATCTGTTTTGCATTTCAGGCAGGCAGAACCCACTAACTGTTTATTAAGACCAGCTACCAATCATATTCCTCATAGTGCGCTTTATAGATCAGACCAAAATAACTTTGAAATATGTGCCTCTTCCAGATGTCTGCTAATTTTACCCACCATTATTTGTTCAGAAATAAATTTCTGAATTCAGCTGTAGCAGGTTTCTATCTCACCAACCACTAAACTCTGAGACAGGTTATTCAAGACCCTCACTCCCATCCAGCCAGATTTGCTGCTGCAGTTCCTGCCAACAGGCAAGCCCCCCGACTCCAGCCCACCGAAGCCCCCACCAGACACTGCACACGGCGTTCCGAATTCACCCGCATAAGAAAGGCAGAGCGCATATATAAAACCTTTAAAAAGAATGCACTGAAAAAGCATGCATTTCTTCATGCATCTGTAAGGTGGTTGAGGCTGTCTGTCTGTCCGAGGTCGTCACCCCTTCTCCCCGCCAGTCCAAAGGCAATCTGCCTCGCAGGCCAGGCTCGCACGCGTGTCTCCCTCAGCGAGGCCTGCCTTGACCACCACAGCTGGAAGTGATCTTGGCCTTGCCTCTGAACTCATGTCGGATATGTAGTCCATTCAACTCAGATGGCATTTTACATTTACTGCCTGGCATATTTAGTCATCTTTTCACATGTGTGTGTCTGTTCTCAACAAGCAGATAATAGGATTTCTGAGAATAGAAGATCACCATCCTTTGTTCTTTCCCTCGGCGCCTTGCATTTGCCCAGCCGAAGAGAAGCCGGCAAGGCGTGCAGCACCCCGCCTGCCGAGGTCTCCCTGCAGGACCGGAGGCCCAGGGTGGCAAATGCACCCATTTCACTTACTGAGGGAGGGAGCCTCCTCTCGCGGTGAATCTCTGATAAAAGACGCGTGATGGGCCTGCATACGCAAACGTCTGGGGCACGGTTTGGAGAACAGCTGCCTCACGGTGACAGGGCGAGGGAACTCTGCCCAGACAGAAAGTTTTAGAAACTCTGGACTTCCCTCGCCAGCAATGTCATATCTCAAGAGGCAGGAGAGGTAACAAAAGGAAGCTATTTCTGAGCTTAACTTGGACCAGCAAGGAAAACCACCTGGCTGCGGAATCTTGGAAGAACGTGACCTTGAGGGCAAGAGTCAGAGCCCCAACAGGAGGCATGTTCTAAATGAGGTGGTGTCCGCCTCAGGCCAGGAACGCTGCGAGCCCGGGAGGGGGGTGGGAGGTATCGCCACGCTGACTCCAAGCCTTCTGCCACAGGAGACAGGGGCGGCCCAGAAATGGAGTGCGGACAAGGACACCTACAGAGGTCCAAGGCTCCAGGCCAGGGGGCCAAGCCGTTTACGAAATTCATTTCAGGGGGCCCAGCCCTGGACCTGGCCTCTCCACACCCCTATGTGCGGGCAGCCAGACTAGGAGGGATGTGGGGGTTCACCCCACTTTCCAGGGGACACCAGGTGTTGTTAACCCTGAGTCTGGACTCGAGGGCTTCCTTCTAGGTCACAGATGTCATCCAAAGAGGATCCAGAGCACATGGGGAGAGTCAACGATTTCATATGAATTCTTCTGGGGAGGCTTATGTGGTAGACAAAAATGGCAGGGGAGAGGGCCTGCGCACTTGTTGGATGGGTATCAAGTTTCGGTTTTACAAGATGAAATGAGTTCTGGAGATGGCTCACACAATAATGTGACCATCTAACACTATTGAATTGTATGCTTAAAATGGTTAAAATGGTAAATTTGATGTTAGGTGTATTTTGCCACAGTTAAAGACTTTTTATTTTTTTTGAGAGAGAGAGCATGTGTGTGCGCATGTGCATGGGAGTGGGAGATGGCGGGGTGGGGGGGGGGGGGGAGAGGGAGAGCGAGAATCTCACGCAGGCTCCACGCCCAGCATGGACCCTCCCGACCCTGAAATCATGATCTGGGCTGAAACCAAGAGTTGGATGCTTAATGGACTGAGCCACCCAGGGGCCCCCACAATTAAAGGCATTTAAAAAATGGCAGGGACAGAGGGCGCTGAGGTCGAGAGTGACTAAATCTTTGTGAAAAAGCAGTACCAGCATCCACCTGCAATGGGCCAGAGTGGTAAGGGGATCCGGCGTGCCTGGGAAGGGCTAAGCCACCTGGCATTTATGGGCGCACAGCTTAGCAGCCTCTCCTGACCCATGTCAACGTCTGGCAGTCCCAGGGGAGGAAATTCGCCCTATGTCACCACATTCCCTTACAGACAGACTCTGAGTGCCCCGAGAAGCCCAACAGTACCTGATCCAGGAG
Organism: Potos flavus; assembly: GCA_028534135.1. Lineage (NCBI taxonomy): Eukaryota > Metazoa > Chordata > Mammalia > Carnivora > Procyonidae > Potos > Potos flavus. The sequence goes on from CM052889.1 coordinate 32,127,961, forward strand.
CCCAGCAGCCCAGGAGAGGACGGTCATATGTCCCTGTGGCTTTGCGACACAACCCCCACCCGAAAGACCCTCCTGAAGTTTCCTGTGTGCAAAGCACTGGGCTTTCCATCCACAGACCACAGCCTCAAGGAAAGACTTTTCACCTTTCCCACTTTCATCTAAACATTTCCATTTATCCTACCTCTGCCCGTATCTTTTACTTATTCATTCATCTTTTCATTATTTATTGAACATTTGTTGAGTGCCTGCCACGTGTTAAGAGCTGCCATAGGTACTAGGGATTTCACAATAAACAAGAAAATCCCCACCCGGGGCGCCTGGGTGGCTCAGTGGGTTAAAGTCTCTGCCTTCGGCTCAGGTCATCATCTCAGGGTCCTGGGATCGAGCCCCGCATCGGGCTCTCTGCTCAGCGGGAAGCCTGCTTCCCCCTCTCTTTCTGCCTGCCTCTCTGCCTACTTGTGATCTCTCTCTCTCTCTGTCAAATAAATAAATAAAATCTTTAAAAGAAAAAAGAAAAAAGAAAACCCCCACCCTCGTGGAGCTCACGGTTCAGTGGGAGAGATAGGCAAACAAACCTTAGGAATGAATTCACACATCTGCCCAGGTCATGGGCTGTAGGGGCTGGTAGGACATTCGAGGGAACATACACAGAGCCTTACAGAAATTGCTTGACTTGAGATTAACCCAAACCCTCACTGATGACTCTTCCTTCCACTCTCCTACTTGTGAGCTCTCCCTTACATTAAACCGAAATCTGACTCCTTCTGTCTGAGGATCTGTCCTTAGACAGAATGTTCTAAGCAATGCTCAGAATCCTCTCTTACTGCTTCACTCATCACTTTCATGCATCATTTCTCCAATCCTAGCCCAGTCTGACCTTCCCCTTGCACTCTGTTCCCATAACCCGCACTCGTCATAGGCATTTTCTATGCTGTCCTCCTCAGATGCATCCCTGCCCCAACCCCACCCCAACATATGTTCAGCCTGAATCTCATTCCTTATTTCCTTAAAAAGATTACTTGTGAACATCACTTAATCGCGATGAGATAGAGCCTTTCTCCTAATACTTAAAAAAAAAAAAATCGGAAGCAGCACCTCAACAGAATCTTTTTCTGGGTCTGCACTATTGTCAATAAAATAGTTTTGCCTGAGATTATGAAATGAGATAGCAAGAAATCAATCAAAATCAAATCAAGTGCAAAACCACATTCATCTTGTTATACTACAAACCTCAAAAAAACCCTCTGCTTTGACTCTGGCCATTTTTCTCTGAGTCATTGCATGTGGAATAAGAGACATGGGACCCAACAAACACACCTGGCTCTACCGAGAGTTGCTAGGGACGCCTGGGTGGCACAGTTGGTTAAGTATCTGACTTTGGTTCCAATAATGACCTCAGGGTCCTGAGATCGAGCCCCCTGTGGGGCTCCGTGCTCAGCAGGGAGTCTGCTTAAGTTTCTCTCTCCCTCGCTCTCTGCCCCTCCCCCTGCTCTCTCTCTAAAATAAACAAATGTAAAAAAAAAAACCTTTCTAGATGGGGTCCTTTTCCTTATTTCTGAACCTCTTTCCACCTCTGATCTCCAGTTTCCCCATTCATTTCTGAATCCCATTACACTTGGAAATCTTATATTTTCCTGGTCTACCAGAAAGCCCCCAAAGCTTTCCAAACAGGGACAAAAGTTTATATCCCTCTCTCCCTTCTTCACCAGGTAACTCAAGAAGCAAACTAACCAAGAGAAGCGGCTGGTCCAAACCAAAGGGAAATTCTTGGCTGCTTCTACAACCCCCTGTGTAAGCAGAGATAGGGCCCACATGAGGCCATGGAAAGCTCACTCTTGCGCTGGTGAAGAAGGCCCAGGCAGATGGTCGTATGGGGCAAGGACTGATGTCAGAACAAGAGGCACCAGGAGACGAGTGGCAAACACCCCTCTGCATAGGTTTTCCAGGCATAAGTGATGCCGCAATTTGATATCAGAAAGAGGGAACCTTCAATGGTTTGGGAAAATTCTGAGGTCAGTCTGAGCCAGTACAGGCCTTGATATGTCCCCTTTCAAGGTGGGGATATGATATGATGCTTCATGATATGAAGCTTTCAAGCCTTGCTTGTGCAAACATAACCTGACAGTCAAGTTGTCAAAAGCTCAAAAAAAAAAAAATGCAGATTCTGGAGGTAAGCTAAAAATTTGGTTTCTTAAGCCTAGGCATGAAGTTGACAGCATTTTCAATAAAAGTCTATGTCCCCCAATGTCAAAAATGGGTATGAATTAGAAAAATAGGAGTTTCTTGTTTCTTTTGCTCTAAATTTGCTGGCCACAACTGGTTATTAGAATGGCAATAATCTAATAAAACACTGGAATTAAAGCAATGCCATAGTTTTGTTTATAAGTCTGACCTAAGCATCTAATTTTTTAATTGTAAACAGGCAGACTCCACTCTTCCCTGCCCTCAGACTGTCTTGAACTATTTAGCTGAAGGTGTCTAAGAAAATTCAGCAAAATTCCACTTATCGGCATAGTTCACAGATGGTGAGGTTCCCAACTGGCTCTAGCATGAAATCAGCCTTTCCATTGCTCCGTGTAATATCGCCATCTGGTGGTAGAGGGAATTACTACAGGCTCAAAACGTCTTGCTGGTTTACTTCCAGAAAGTTTCTTTTGCTTATCTTAGTTTATCAGACACTGAATACATTCACTTTGGATATTTTAGCAGGATTCAAAGCATGGTGCCACTGCATAAACAAGAGTTTACAGCTTAATATTTTAAATAAAGTTGTGGGTTCATTGGCTCATTTATTCCATATATCCCTCCTAAGTGCCTACCACGTGTCAAGCACTGTGGAGGGCATTGGGACAACTAGGAAAACGAGACATGGTTCCTGCCGTCTAGAAACCAAGAATAGTTCAGTAGGGAGACAGGTAAGTGCTCAGGCATATCCTGCAAGAGGCTCAGGAATGTTTGGCACCTCAGCCAGAGCCTGGCATAGAGTGAGCGTTCAAATATTTGTTAAAGGAATGCTGAATGCGTGACCTGGAAGCACACAGTAGGGACACCTACCCCAGCCTCAGTGGTAGTAAGTGCAGAGTATTTAAAATACGTACCATATATCATTATGCTAAACTAACGTGCTCATGTGGAGAGGAGTCTGGAGGAACAGACATGTATTTCACACCGTGATGGCACTAAATAATAAATCTGTACTTTCTTGGAAAATTTAGATTGCTAGGACACTCTATAATGCAGAATACCAGTTACCCAAAGTCTTAGGTGTCTTAAGTGAAGCTATTTATTTTAGTTAACACAGTCTCCTCAGCATGCTTGCTTAAGAACTCAAAATCAAGTGCCATTTGGTTATAATGGGAAAGAAGAAATATACAAACCTTTCTTCTCTTGCTTGTCTTTGCTCCTCTCTTTTGTCTAAATACTCTCGGCTAATGGAAATATGCAGGAGAAACAAAATAAGGAAGGAAAAGAAAAGAATTAGATGTTCATGAAATTGCCAAGAAACTATTGACAGTATATCATGAAAGACTCTACGGCCTCAGAAATGGAAAATGGTTGTGTTGGATTCAAAATATATATATATATATAAAGTCTATACTTTAAAAGTACTAAATATAAAGGATTTCCTATAAAAGCACAGGAATGAGAACAGGGGAGACTCTACAATTGAAGAAAGAAGAATTTAGATATATGGGAAAGAGGGGAGAAGAAAAAACTTTTTAAAATGTCAAACAATCCACAAGTAACATATGACAATTACAAGCAAGCAAAAAACTCAGAGATGATTAACATCTAATCAAGGTCTGGTAGGCTCCACAACTCCCATCTCAAGAATTAAATCTCGGTGGGTCCCGGCATCTTAGCCATTTTGTGTTGTATTCTGCAGTTTAGAAATCCATCCCACAATGCAGGAATCTTTCTCTGCACCCTCTACATTCCCAGTTTCTATGCAGGGATCATGGGAAGCTCTTACTTTGTACATTTTCTTGTTTGCACTCACGAGATGCCAAATTTCGTCCAATTTTAATGTTTGTTGTTCTGCTGATTCCAGCTTGAATCCAAGTTTAAGACTTAAGATCAGCCACTTCTCAGAGGACCACTTACCTTCCTGAAAAATTATGACTTCATGGTTTTCTAAACTGGACCTCACAATGTGGTTAAGTATTATACCCCTCCATGCACTGATGACAGGATATGAAGGGGACAGTAAGTCAGAGCAATTAAAGCATATTAGGAGAAGGAGAAATGCAGCAAAGACCCGGATTTGTTATCATTTGTAAGCACCCGTCCTCATCACTTTTCACATTAGAAATAATATGTCCCATAACACAGGAAGCTTAAGATCATATTCAACAAAAATAACAACAGATAAGGATGCTTAAGGGAAAAAGCACAAGAAGACTGAGTAACTTAAATCAATAAAATGGCTGAAGAAAGGTCAGCCAACTGGGTAATCACAGGGACAACTTGATAAAGCTTTTCCTATTTCCTTTTTTGAATTTCTTTTCATTCACATCCTAAGACTTTCAGGATGGAACTACATCATAATTAATAGCTGTATGTGGTCTGTCCTGATGATCAGCATTCCGTCTTGGACAGGGTTGTTGTGCCAGGATCTGTGTCTTAAATGAAAAGTGAGACCCACTTGGGACCACGAGCAAATAGTGGATAGTTACAAGTACAGTCTGCCTACATACATACCTACATACAGCTTAATACATAGTACAATGCACTCTTGTCCTGTTCTTCTAGGGCTCTAACTGTATGAGTGTGAGGCATTCTCTTATTGTTCTAAAGGTCCCTGAGAGACTGTACATTTTTTCCACTGTTTTGCTTCATTTTTTTGGGTTGGATAATATTTCTATTGTTCTATCTTCCAGTTTAATGACCCTTTCTTCTCGCATCTTCATTCTGCTATTGAACCTATCCAATGAATTTTTCATTTAGATTACTGTATTTTTCAGTTCTATAAGTATTTCCATTTGGTTCTTCTTTATAGCTTCTATTTCTTTACAGAGACTTATCTTTTCATGGTTTCAAAAGTATTTGCCTTTACATCTTAGAACAAGTTTATAATAGCTGCTTTAGTCTTTGTCTGATAATGATATCTATGTCCTTTTGTAGTTAGCCTATTTTGATTCTCTTTTTCCTTTAAGATTCTCCTGGTTTTTCTGTGTGACAAGTTACTTTCGATTGCATTGAAAACACTTTAAATATTTTGAAAGGAGACTCTGGGTCTTACTTGAAATCTTTGAAGAACCTTGTTTTGCTTTAGCAGGCAATCAACTAGGTTAGGTTCAGCGTTCAAGTTCTGACTGCCTTCTGACACTGGTTCCAATATTAGCTCAGTTTTCAAATATTTCTTAATTTTCTCCAAATCAGCCCCTGGTGTGCACCCACCCAGTGGCCAATCTGGGACCTGAGTGGTGGTCCACCCTGCATTTATTTCTCAAAGTCTGTGGCATGCTGTTTCAGTTTTAAGCCACATGTGCACAACTGGAGACGAGCTCGGAGTGCTCTCTTGATTTCTCTACTCTTTGTGACTTTCCTATAATGGGTCTCCCTTCCTGCTCCTCTAGCTCGAAAGCTTGGGCTTTATTTTCTATGCTCTGCAGTAACTTCATCTGCATCCATCTGCAGTGTGTGTCAAAAAGAATGGTGATTTTTTTCCATCACTGTGTTTCTGTAACAATATAGCTTCGAGGCTGGGGTAGGAAAGAAGGGCAAAATTATGAAAAAACAGGACATTTCTCCAGTTTCTGACTCTTAGGATCTCCGTTTCCTGCTCCTCAGTCCCGAAAGAGAGGCCTTCTCTTCGAGTTTCTCAGTTCACACTTAGTGTGCGCTTCTGGGTTTGGGGGCACCTCTGAAGACGCACCAGGTGGGAGTGGAGGAAAACAAGGGTACATGCTCACTGGCTTGGAACTTTGAAGACTAGACTCTGTCCCCAGTTCACCTGCTCCCTTTCACAATTCAGAACTTTCAGAGCTCCACGCGTTCTGTCAGTGATTTCTGGTTGCATTCAGTGATGCAGGAGAAGACACGGGGGGAGGATGCAGATTCCATTTTCCGCTGAACTGGCACCCTGGTTTTTCCAACAAAATCCTTACATGCTTAATGAATCTCTGAATCTTCCATGTGTTTCAGTCAGATTCTCTGCTGCTACTTGGTGGCAAAATATGCAAATCTCTCAGAAAGCCCTGACCAGGAAGGATTTCATCTGTTCCAGTGGTTTTACAAATCGGTCTTTCCAGAAGTGACGACTTCCAGAGTTACCTCATGAGAAATGGTGCATACAGGTGTGGCATTTCCGTGTATAATTTGGGAAAAGTCTCACAGCCCAGGGTATGCCATGCAAACACAGTGGAGGAATGATCTTGGTTTACTTTGTGCAGGCCGTTAGCCCAGCCTTACAAAAGCAAGGATTAGCATTTCACCCAAGACTTGGGAGATTTGTTTCCGTGTAATAGAGTTACAGTTAAGGCAACTTCATAACTCTGCTTATATTTTGACCATTTCTACAATTACACATACTCTCCTGGGTTCTGAAAAAACATTATTTTTTTAAAAAATTTTTATTTATTTATTTGACAGAGATTGAGAGAGAGAGAGAGAGAGAGAGAGAGAGCGAGAGCGCGCATGCGCACAAGCAAGGGGAGCGGAAGGCAAAGGGAGAGGGAGAAGCAGACTCCTCACCGAGCAGGGAGCCTGATGCGGAACTCGATCCCAGGACTCTGGGATCATGACCCGAGCCAAAGGCAGCCACTTAACCAACTGAGCCACCCAGGCACCCCTGAAAAAACATTAATGAACCTGTAAATCCTCACTGACAATGTTTTATACTCTTTGTAAGTTTAAATGGGAGGAACTGAAGGGAATACTGTTCGCCAAAGAAATTAAACTGAGGAAATAGAAAGTAAAGATGGGGTGAGAAATGAAAACAAGAAAGAACATAGAAGGTCTAGGAGGGATAACTGGGGAGATGACAAAAGGAGAGATTAGGAGGAGGAGAGGAAGCAGGGAAAGGAAGAGTAGAAGGAATGAAATGTGTAAGGAAAGACTCAGCAGGTGTCCATTGAGCACCACACAGTAGGAAGCTCAAGGGAGAGAAGTGGAAGGAGGTCGACCAGGAGGCTTGGGAGAACAGGTGCACGGGCCGGAGCTGGAGGAGAAATGGAGTGACACTGGCTTCAGCGGGGACAGACAGGCCGTGACATGAACACAGCCTTAGAGCTGGATGGAGACCAAAGAGATCAGTGGGACAATGGGCTGGGAGTAATCGGCAGAATAGCTTTCTCCTCCATAGGAAGAGAGACTATTGTTCAAAAAAATATACTGAAGATTGCTACAAGGAGCAAAGAAGCAAACCAGAAAGCGGGAAAAGCAATTTCTTTTGGCATCCAACAGAATATGAATAAAACATGAGTAGCTTTAGGGGGAAATGACAAATTAAGTTAAGACAATCAGGCTCTCGGTCTTCAGGAAGGCCTGGATAAGACCGTTTCAGATAATGGAGGCCTCAAAAATAGACAAGTTCCTAATTGTATTTGGCTGGCTTTCTGTGCTTCCTGCCATATGGTTAGAGGAAAAAGGCCATAACAAGCTAGAGCTAGCCCATTTCAGAAATGTCTTGCTGTTCCTTAAAAACAGAGACAGAATCTAAAGCAAACATATTACTACCTAACCCTTCAGACCAGTATTAATCATATAGAACATGAAGGTATGTGCTTTAATTTTCAGTTTGTTAGTTACAAAATCTTGAGATTCCTCTTACTTGAATTTGTTCCTTTCTTCCCGTTCTATCCTCTGCAGCCTTTCTTCTCTCTCCTGCCGCCGCCGCTCTCTCTCTGCTGCCAATGACTCTTGGTGCTGCCTAAAGGATGATGTGAGAAGACCACTCAGTGATGACCTAAAGATACAGAGTTAATGTTTTAGTGGCTTGGCCGGTGATTAAAAGTACCCAAGTAGGAACCAGCCAGACTTCAGTTAGAATTGAGGGTCTGGTCCACTGGTACCTAGGTATTGCTGAGGGAAAATTACTGAGTGTTTCAGGATCTTCATCTGTAAATGCAGGTAATTAACCCACTTCATGTGCCGGAAGGAGAAGGTGGTAATGTGTATAAAATACTAAGTACCATGCTTGGCATGTAAGCAGTCATCAATGATGGGTGCTCTTATTACCAAAAAGAATTCCAGTAATATGCATAACATATAAATACAGGTTCATCCTCTCTCCCCCCTTCTCTTTATAGAGAGATACACATTTTAAACTTGTCTACAGAAAGACTTTATAGAATCAACATTCAATCTAAAACCATTTTCTTAGTCTGCCATCAATTGAAAAAAATGAGATCTTACCATTTGCAATGACATGGATGGCACTAAAGGGTATTATGCTAAGTGAAATAAGTCAGTCAGAGAAAGACAATTATCATATGATCTCACTCATATGTGGAATTTAAGAAACTAAATGGAGGATTATAAGGGAAGGGAGGGAAAAATAAAATAAGACAAAATCAGAGAGGGAGACAAACCATAAGAGACTCTTGACTATAGGAGGCAAACTGAGGGTTGATAAAGGGAAGGGGGTGGGGGAATGGGGTAACTGGGTGAGGGACATTAATTACATGATGTAATAAGCACTAGGTATTATATACAACTGATGAATCACTGACCTCTACCTCTGAAACCAATAATACAATATATGTTAATTGAATTTAAATAAAATAAAAATCTATCCAGGTACCTATCTTTAGGAAAAAAAACTGTCTTCTATTTTACATATGCTAAAAATATTTTACCGTATACCAGATTCTCAATATAACCCCTCAAAATAACTGTGTCATCTTAAATCAGGTGTTAGGATAACAGATGAAGAAAAAAAGACACAGCAATGGTCTGAAATCTAATTGGAATTAAGGAAATTTCGTTCTATGTCAAGAAGCATCCAAGAACATACAGCATGTTCAAAGGACTTGACTCTTGGTGATACCACACAATCTGGACTGTCCACTGAAGATGGCCTTATGGGGACAGCCAGCTGCAGGAGGCTTCAGCGAGGGATCACAGGGGTGGGGATCACAGGAAATGGTAAGTCAGGAGAATGGGTGGGAAAAGGGAAAATTATGTAACCACATGAAAAATAAGGGAGGGAGTTTGTTTGGAAGAGGAGTCTGTTGGACCTCTGAGGAATAACAAAACAAATCTGTATGGACAACGAGGCCTTAATCTATAGAAAAAAATTTCAAAACTAGGATACTGGTTGAGTGAAATCCTACTTCAATTCAGTGAAAATATGCCTGCCTAGTGGAGAGCACAAAGTTCCTTAGTGCGGGAGAAAGCTGCGACTCTGGTATTACTCACATTCTGCCATAAGTCCCACAGCCGTTCTCTCTAGAAAAGTGGAGCTGCCTCTGGCTCTCATTCGGAAGTGGCAGAAGTAGAGGGAAGAAACGGCCATTCCCGATAGCTCCAGGAAGGGAGCCACCACATCCTATACTCCAGGCCCACGAGGGAGCTACGACATCAGCCCTGGACACTCAGTAATGTAGAGAATTGGATTTCTCCTTCACATAAATGGAGTCCAGGCTATCTTGCTTAAGTTGCTGTTATTTATTTTTCTGTTATATGCAGCTAAATCTAAGCCAAGAGTGACCAGGTTTACGATACCTCTCACACAGTGATTGACAGAACTTGTTATGGACATAACAGATTTTTTGGCGTGAATTAATAAATTTAACATAACAAAGTAACATATATACCCCATGCCCCAAGTTAGAGAAAACACATTCTTCTCAAATACACAGAGACTGTCCAAAAACTGACCACCGATCCTGCCACCAAGCTCATAAAGAAATACCAAAAATTGGTTTCGTATGGGCTACCTTCCTAACCACAATGCAACTGAGTTGAAAAGAAGATAACATTTAAAAATTGATATAATTAGAAAACTATAAACACTTCTAAATAAGTCAGGCCAAAGAAGGAAAACACGGATAATCAGAAAATATTCAAAAGGTACTATAATGAAAAAGCTATATACCAAGATCTAGAGGATGTTTCTATAGTAGTACTTAGAAGGAGATTTATTGCCTGCAGTGTTTATATTTGAAAAGAAGTTCAGTAATCTGAAAAGCAACAGTAGAATAAATTCAAAAGCGGCAAAAGAAAGGAAATAAAGGTATGAACGAAGATGAATGAAATAGAGAAATCAAGATATAGAGAAAATCAACAAAATCGAAGCTGATTTATAATTTTTTATAATAATAATAAATACATTCTGTCAAAATTGTTCAAGAAAAAAGCTACGAATAAGCAATATTCAAGAATGGCACATAGTACAACTACGAATATTACAGGAGACAAAAATAGTTATGAGAAAATGAGAAATTTTTTATGACAATACATTTGGAAACTTTGAAGAAATGGATGATTTTCTAAAAATAACTTACAAATAAATAAATAAATAAATAAAAATAACTTACCAAATCTGACTGAGGAAGAAATAGATATTTTAGAAAGCCCTATTAACCTCAAGAAATTGAACCAATTAGTTACAGATATATCCATACGCACCAAAAAGAAACAAACAAAAAAAAACCCCACAAGTCTCAGATTTTTAAAAGTATTTTCTATAAGATAATCAAAGAAGAGCTCATTTTACTCATATACAGTTTCAGAGAATATAAAGAAAAAGCTCCCTAGCTCATATTATGTGATTAGTAGTACTCTGACATGAAAACCAAACAAGAACAGTATGAAGATAGAAACTTATATACTGACTGCAAATATAAACACCACTGGAAAATCTGAAATAAAATCATGTTTTGTTTGTCCAATGAATACAAGGATGTTTAAGATGAAAATATCAATGACTGTAATTTACCATATTAATAGATACAGGAGAAAAACCATGACTATCTCTATAGATACAGAAAAAGCTTTAAATGCAATACTCATTTGTTATTAAAAACAGCAACTGCAGAAAGCATAGGATTGGAGAGCGCTGTCTTAACCTGACAATGGGTATTTAGCAAACAAAATTTTTTTAAAACTATGGTAAACATTCTTCAATGCTGGAACATTAACAGCATCATAGTGTTAGTATTGACCAATCAGTGGGAAAGTTATGGACTGTTTAACAATTGGACTATCAGCCACATAAAACAAAATACAATTAGGCCTTCCACATACCAAACACAAAATAAATTCTAGGAGTTTAAGTGGAAAATGTAAAAGGCAAAACTTTACAATGTTTAGATCTTAAGAAAGAACTTTTATACTAGAAACCAAAAAGGGCAAACAGGAAAAACTTGATACATTTCATATATTAACGTGAAATTTGTATGCATTTAAAGAGTATTTAAGAATAAATAAAAGCCATCACCTAGGAGGAGTTACTTGTAACACATATAAACCACAAAGGATTAGTATACATATAACAAAAAGAACCACTCCACATCAGAAAAAAAAGAAACCACTCAGTGGAAAAATGAACAAAAAATAATGGACATTTTGCTGAGTAAGAAAATTAATGGCCAACAAATATACAAATGATGCTCATCTCATCTTTACTAGAAATGAGGGGAAAAGAATACAAGTTAAGCCCATAGTGATAGATTGTTTCAGATGCCTCAGATTGCAGATTGACAAAAAATAATGCCTGATGACCAGAAGCACTGGCACAGAGCAAGACTGTTGCTTCTGGGAGTCTAAGTTGATAAAATCATTTTGGAGAAGCACTTAGTACATTTGAAGATGTGTATATCCTACATCCCAGCAATTCCACTTTTATATTTATACTAGAGAGCAACTTTTGCATGCTAAAGATGGCCGATACATACAAGAATACTATGTGTTACACTGTTTGTACTGTTAATGGTCAGTGATTAGAAACATCTATATAGGAAAACAAAAATATAGTATATTTTTACAAAGAAATACTCTACACCTGTGAAAAATGAATAGGGTGAAATGACTAACATGGGTGATTCTCGAAAGTACAATATATTGACAGTGAAAAGTAGTTTGAAGAATAGGAATAGTCAGCTGTTATTTCTGTGACGTTTAAATACATGCAAAGCAAAATCATACACTATTTAGGGATATGTTTATATCCCTAAGTAGCAAAAACATAATAACATGTATAGAAACGGTAAAACCAATTTCAGGTGGTCATCACTGGGGGAAAAAAAATCAAAGGGATAAGGGCTTCAATTTTATATATAATATTCTTTATAGCTCTATAACTTTATCATTATCGAAAATCTTCTATAAGCCTGGAATATATTTTTTGAAGTCATTCTTTTGCTCTTCAAGAATCAAAAGTACTTCTTTTAATATCAAGTATCTTTGAAGGCCCAAGCTACCTAAACATCAAAAGTTAAGTCTAGCTCCAGAATTTTATTTATTTTTTAAAGATTTTATTTATTTACTTGAGAGAGAGAGCAAGAGAGAGAACACAAGCGAGGGAGAGGGAGAAACAGGTTCCCTGCTGAGCAGGGAGCCCGATGCGGGACTCATCCCAGGACCCTGGGATCAAGACCTGAGCCTCAGGCAGACGCTTAATCGCCTGAGCCACCCAGGTGCCCCTAGTTCTAAAACAAAAAGTAAGGTCCTCTACACAGGAGAATTATTTTAGGGACCGTTTTTCCCCTACATGGGGAATTTGTTTCCAGCCCAGCTTCCCAGCCTGCCCTGTTAAGTCCTAGCGGCTTTACCTCCTGAATTCTCTTTTCAGAGGCAGGAGACAGGAGCAAACTCGGTGGTCCGGGCTCTTGGGTGAAGTGCTAGATAAGGACCCTGTCAGTCCCTCTTACACTTCTGACTTTAGTTTGGTCTCCTAAATGTTTCCGCTTATTTCAGGAAAAACTTAATACATAACTTAATAATGGGCTGTGAGTGGCTATGCTAATGAAGTCACAGTGAAGCTTCTGTCTCCCACATTAACATAATTTCCTCGTGACAGCTGTGACTATTAGAGCCTGTATCAAATTCAAATAGCATTAGAACTTGAGAAAGTTAAGGACGGTCCAGTTTAGTCAAATGGATAGGCCGTTCCTTCCTGCAGACTGTGCTCGTGCCCACGTGGACCTCGTAAGAAGTGCTCTCATAGCGACCGCGGGCAGAACACAGCGACCGCACTGTCGGGCAGCATCAACGATGCGGGAAGTCTCCTTCCTTAATAATTTCAGTTTGGAAAGAACCGAAACATGAGCTGATAACTCAAAGCAATGCAGAATGGTTCCTCTTCTGGAAATGAAACAAAATGCCCTGAACAACTCAAGATCCATTTTCTTGAGCATCCTAACACAGATCCCTAGAGCAGGAAGGGAGAATTAAAAGACCCTCACCCTCCGCCATGAGATTTTCTGTCCTAGATGCACATAAGCCACTTTGGTCAATACTGGAAACAGAAGACTAGAAACATAAAATTAATAAATTAAATTTCCTTAGGTCTCCTGGATAAGCCCAACATGTGAGAACATAAACTTGGTCCTGTAAATCCTGCTTCTGGAAACGGGCTCAACGTATAATATCAATGCTGGAATGCATTCAAACCATACAAAGAGGACTATCCCAACTCATCCTTAAAAAAAAAAAAAAAAAAAAGAAAACACACGCACAAAAAAAAAAACAAAAACCAAAAACACACACACAAAAAAACCACACCAAAAAACCCCAATACTCAAATTCAAACTAGCATGGTAAGTTCTTCTCCTTAAAAAGGCATCTTTAACCAAAAAACAAACAAACAAAAAAATCAAAAAAACCCTCCAACATCCAAATACCAAAATTCAAGCTACCATGGTGAGTTCTTCTCCTTATAAAGGCATCTTTAACAGATTTTTATCTTCCATATTAAATTTTCCAGGAAAAATACCTACAGTGATTGGAAGTTGCTGTGATGTTTAACCTTGGCTGGTCTGAGGGCCAGCTATGGCGAAAAGGAATGAGCACAAGGCTTACAGAAAACCTGAGCATGGCCGATAGCTCAGCACCTGTGAGCCTAGTTCACTTGTACGATGGTGGTAATACTACTTGCCACTCACGAAGCACTGTCAGGTTAACCTGAGAGTTTAGGTGGGAGTTTGCTGAGAACAGCATCTGGGACATAACAGGTACATGACACACCTCATTTTATGTGGGGAGCCCAAAGTCTCTAAATGCGGGGGGAGAAGCTAAGCTGCCGTCGCCAAGGCTAGATCTGGAATAGGACCCTGGCAATTCCCAGGCTGAGAGGCAAGAGCGGGCTGGGGATTTGAGTTGACCCTTCCCACCGCGGCTTCCAGCCGGGTGAGTCACCGGGACGGCGCGCCACCCCGGAGCGCAGCTGGAAAGCTGAAGACATGTAAGTTACACCCGTGGCAACTGCAACCGAGCGAAGCCACCTAAGAATGCAGGTGGAGAGGAGCCAGAGAGAGGTTTTGCAACGGAGCGGATGATACACTCTGAGGGAGAGGAATTGCAACATTTAATCTTGGCCATACCAGGCCCCGGGGGCTGCCCCAGAAACCCATCTGGTTTAAAGCCTCCCTCGCCAGGATGTCTGAAACAGGAACTCCATTTTACCGAAATGGGGTTGGTAGTAAGAGTTACCATTTCTGGAGACAATACCATGTGGCAATTATTTTATGTGAAATGGTTCTTTTAACCCTATGACCTCTTGCACGAAGCTCCGTTATTCTCCCCTTTATAGATGAGGAAATGGGGCCAGAGTCGTCACATTTCGGATATAGCAGAGCTGGGCATTTAAACAGACCCCCAGGGTTGACCAATGTCTTAGAGAAAGTTCAAGAGGAAGGAAGACGTTTCATCTCATTGTATGAACATACAATGGCCTCATTGTATGAGGCCAGCGGTACTCTGGTGTACAACCACTTTGGAAGACAGTTTGGCAATTTCTGAGAAAGCTAAACAAGCCCCGACCATAGGACTCAGCCATTTCATTTCTAGGTGTTTAACCAAGAGAAATGAAAGCACATTTCCATACCAAGACTTGCAAAC
This sequence comes from Potos flavus, assembly GCA_028534135.1. NCBI lineage: Eukaryota > Metazoa > Chordata > Mammalia > Carnivora > Procyonidae > Potos > Potos flavus. Next base: position 32,142,967 of record CM052889.1, read on the forward strand.
AAATGCTCACAGCCAAAATTTGGAAATGACTCAAATGTCCATTAACAGGTAAACAGATAAACTGTGGTGTGTTTATACAATGGAGTACTAGTCAGCAATAAAAAGGAATGAGGTATTTAAACGTACAACACAATGAATGGATTTACAAAATGATTATGTTAACTGAAAGAAGTCAACCCTTCACAGAGTCCAGACAGTGTGATTACGCTTATATAAATGTCTAAAAAATGTAAACTAATCTATAATGACAGAAAGCAGACCTGTGGTTGCTTGGGATGGGGGGCGGCAGCCATCATCACAGGAGGGCCTGAGAACATGTCTGGGCTGACGGATATTTGCATTATCCCAATTGTGATAATGGTTTCACCGGCATATATGTATGTCAAAATTTCTGCTCAGCTTTTTTAGGTCAATTATACCGTACAAGCTATTTAAACACACACACTCCTTTTGGTAAGTTGGAGTTAAGTCTTATTTGTAAGAGAAGCAGATCTTCAACATTTTTTATTTAAAAAAATTATCTCTGGTGATATAGTAACAAAAATTGAACTAAGTTCACAAATTATCTGATATTTAACATGATCACTTAATTCACAAGTAGATAAGTTAATATGAAGATACAGAGGTCAAAGAATAGTAATAAAATGGCTATTCAACAATGCATACCAGTGAAGTTGTCCTCACAGCCTGGCTATGAAATTGGGGGTCACCCGATCCAAGGATCACAGGAGAAGAGGTAACTCTGGGTTCTGCCTAGCTATAAAAGGCGTCTGCTTGCCCTGAAATGAGGAAATGTCAATCTTCTTTCACACTTTTTGGGCTACGACTCAGCTCTCAAGATGAAATGACCAAGCCCCAGAGGCAGCCCCAAGAAACAGGCAACTTTTCTCCGTCATCACTGCTACGATCCCGAAGACCTCTGTCATCAAAGACCAGGACATGGGTTTAAGGCTTCCTTTTGCTTTCCCTGCTCCAGCCTGTCACACATGGCTTCAGCAGGGGTCCAAGATTCCCAGACACCGGGGGCGGAGGGGGTGGGGGGGAAGAGCAGGGCTCGCGCAGCCGGCCACGGAGACTGGTCCCACATGCAGCCTCACGTGACTGTGCTCACTCATACGCAGGGCACGAGGCCATTCCTCCAGGCCTAGCTGGCATCATGCTTCCACCTGTCCCCCGGTCCCCTTCTGCAAGCTCTGACCCCAGGCTTATAGCAGTTCTTGCCAGTTTGCTCTTACTTTCCACCCTCTTGTCCAAGACCAAATGAGTCCGCCAGCTAGGAGGCCAGTCCTCCCACCACAGCTCCAGGACCAGCCCAATGTGGCTTCAAAATTAGACTCTTCTCCTGGCAGCTTTCAAAACATGGATTGCCACCAGCACTGCCTGCGTCATGACTTCCTGGCCCAGATTGAGGTCTCTCCTCTCTGTCTTCTATCTTCCCCTCCTCTCCAGGCCAACTGACCCCTCCCCATGCATGCCTGCCCCTTCTCTGAACACCAAATCTCTTCCAAACAATAGTTCTCCAGCTCGAGATCATGTTTGAAGACAGATGTGGACTCACTCTATTTTTTTTTTTTTTTATTTCCTTCATTTAAATGGGCTTGTCTCATCATGAGAGCCGGCAAACCTAGGGATAAAATGCAACAGGTCTTACATTGGTGACTCAGTTTCCTAGACCTCTTACCAGCAGCGTCCCTCACGAGGACAGAGCACCTATGCTAGGCTCTCGACTTTGATTGCCTCTCCCTCTTTAGCTCTCCTATGAAATTTCATTTTCTTCACAAAATTTACTGCAATGGAAACTCTCTATTTGCTGATGGTTTGCTTATCTTCTGTTTCTACCACTAGAGTGTGAGCCCAATGAAGCCAGGAGCAAGGTCTGATTAAATCAATGCTCGATTTCTATGTCGGCATACGGGGCACATCATGAGCACTGAATATTTACTGAATGAAATATAGGAGTCATTGCACATGTGTATGAGCACATGCAGCCCCCATTGGGTAGGTTTCTGGTTGTCACTGGCTACCTTGGTTTTGCACTGGCACCGTACAAAGATTAGAGAGTGAGAAAGGGTGGGGTGGGGGGTTCTACCTAAATATCTTGCTACCTGTCTACACACACATACTCGTTCTCCAATCAACCCAGGAAGAAAGTCAGCCCCTCCCATTGTAATAGTAAAGCTTATTTACTTATGGCTGGGCTTTGTGCGACAAGGGACCCAGGATTTTCAGAGTACGAAATCTCTCCCTCGTTCTTACCCTTTTTCACTCTTTAATCTTCATTCCATGCTAGTGCAAAACCATGGTGGCCAGTGATAACCAGAAAGCTGGCCATCAGGGGCTGACCCACGAGGAGCAGGTGCACAGGAGGAGGATGGCACAGGGGCTCAGGGGACAGCACGGAATCACTGTCTGCAGCTCTGTGGGTGTAGCTGTTCCATCTGCACTTCTCTGAGGAGCCATATTTGCATTTCCTTGTGAGAGATCTCACCCAACTGTAAGTGTTACACACTGTTCTCACTTCCCAATGGAATTACGATACGTACCCTTTAAGATTGCTATGCTTACCTTGGATATAAACAAGGATGAGAGAATTGTGTAATTAAAAAAATCTATTCTAATCCCACTTTCCAAAGGAAGAAAAGAGGATTCTGTGAGGTTAAACCTAGCCAGGCATCTGTTCGCCTGTTGCCTGGACAAAGAGGTATGGGGCAGGGCACGAACAGAGGGCTGGGGAATCTCATGAGGGAGACACAGATATGGCGGCTGCCCAACAGTGAAGCAGCAGCAGTCATCCTACAGGAGAAGGCAAGGAACGTGAGATCAGCCCAGAGTGCTTTTTGCCTTGCACAAAGAAAATCCATCTCTTTATAAGTCATGTGAACGTGGATCCTGTAGAGCATAGTCCTGACTTCATGATTTTCCCCAAATCTTATAATAAAATGGCTAGTCTAGTGAAGTTTCCCATCTTGATCCCATAGCTTTGTGGGACTCAAGTCCACTGCCACAGCTCACTGCAGATCTGTGAACTCCATTTTGGAAACAAAGGGATAAATGCATAATGATTCAAAGAGACGAGAGCTGAAATACGGTTCATTCTGTCTGAGGAAGTCAGAGGAGTTTTATAGGACAGATGTCATCTCCATGGCTCTTAGAGGCCGAGAAGGAATCCAGTGAATGAATAAAGGAGAGGTGAGTCAAGGAACAGAGCAAATTTGAAGGTAGGGGGCTCAGGAGAGCCTGGTATGTTCATGGTGGCATCTCCATGGGGTTCAAGCACAGTGAGGATGGGAGACATGATGGTTGAGGAAGCTGGAAGGTGCATGCGGGACTCAAACAGGAAAGAGCCTATGGGTGATGTAATCAGGCTGGGCTTTACTGATAAGCAGTGGGGGTCATTCAAGGTTTCTAAGCGGAAAAATCACCTGCTCAGATCTACATTTTGGAAGGACATTTACCACTCGATAGCTAGTCCAGGCATGACAGAGATCTTGAACTAAATCTCTCGTAGTAGGAATGGTGAGGAGTCAGCTCCAAAACCCATGTGGGAGAAAGAGTCTCTAGAGTCTGTTGAGGATTTGGAGTCCTCCTGCAGGAGAGAGGGCCGACGGTCCCCGGACACCCAGAGTCACCGCATGAAGGTGCCATCAGGGAGCCAGACCTACTGTCAACTCCCTTGGCCAACGCACCCGAGTTGGCTGTAACACAGGCGATTAATTAGCACCACACTGAGCCTTACAGGAACTCAGTGTGACAAGACTGGGATTAGGAATTAGCGGCAGGCAAGAAGGAATTCTACATGGTAAAAGGAGAACACGACTGCTTTGAATGGTAGGGACTTAGTTCACATTGGTGCCTTTTATTTCCTATTGGCAGTTATGGATTGGGTGCCATTAATTGTGATCACATACTAAGGCTCTGCCTTTTATCCTATTTTATATGCTATTCAGCATTTTCTCAGTGACATTCGAGGTTTATTATTTTTTAAATCTACTTTGATGAGGCACCTGGGTGGCTCAGTAGCTTACGTGTCTGCCTAGGGCTCAGGTCATGATCCCAGGGTCCTGGGATCGAGCCCTGCATCGGGTTCCCTGCTCAGCAGAGAGCTTGCTTCTCCCTCTGCCTCTGCTGCTCCCCCTGCTTGTGCTCTCTCTCTCTCTTTCACTCTTTCTCAAATAAATATTTTTTAAAAATCTACTTTGACTAATTTAAATTAAAAAAAAAAAAAAAACTTTAAAGCCCCACTGGACAGTGGAGCTCTTGACTCCACTAACACAATTTTTAACAAACTACTGTATAGATCATGTGATGGAATATAGCCAGCAAGTATTTGAGATCCAGAAAAACACATGAATCATATATTTGAAGAAAGCGGTGGTTTGAAGACCAAACAAAAAAACCTCAAGGCACATGGAGGTACCAGTGGAGGCAAGAGATGATAAAAGCCAAAGCTGAGCAGAACAAGAGGACACAAGCATGCGGATCCATGCAGAACAGAGAGCCCACGTGGAGGAGGAAACCAGGATAAGGAAGACACGGGTATTAGCAAGTTACAGTCAGGGCAAGAGTCAAAAGGCCTGCCAGACAGGTAATAAACAGAAGAGCCTTCATGTACATGAAGGCAGGAAATGCATGGAAACAGACATCCTCATTCTGGGGAAGAAGTTACCAGACCAGTGGTGGAGACAGGTGTTGAAGGGGGTCACAGGAAGTGAGATCCCACCAGGGGGAGCTTGACTTGGGAGAAGTCACTGCTCAACACAACAGGCTCCATTCTCCTAGTCCTCGCTGCTCAGTCTCGGGCTCCCAGATAGCCCTCATTCTCTATTCCATGTTAGTCACCATAAAAAAAAAAAAAAAAGCACACAATAGCAGATGTCAAAAATAATGGGACTGTTTCAAGGTAGCCTCTGATACAGTCCTACTCCAAGATGACTGACTGATGGTGAAGACAAGAACTGGGAGGAAGGAGAGCTCCTGACAGCCTCAGAGAAGGCAGAAGATGGGAGACACACCTAAGGGAACGGTCTGAACACAGACCCACGAGTGAATCTGTGTTCCTATCAGTGTATGACCAATTGGTAGGGAAATGATGGATTATTCAATAAATAGTATGTAAACAAGTGAAAACATTTAAGGTGGATCTCTGCCTCATGCTATATGCCAAAATAACTTCCAGATAGATAAAATATTTTAATGTGAAAACTGTAGCTTGAAATTCTAGAAGCAAGCATGGGAGAAAAGGCTTTCCTCATGAGGAACACAAAACCAGAAGAGAAAAAAGATTAATACATTTAACTCATAAAATTTAAATTTTTCTGCATGGCAAAACCACCAGAAATGAAGTAAAAAGAACAGTGAATGAGGAAAATAGTTGCTGCTCTTATCAGAGTCTATAAATAATCTCCACACTTGGGTAAGAGCTCAATGACCCTGAACCAAACATTTCCAGAAAAGGAAGTATTAAAGGCTTGTGAATATATGAAAACATGCTCAGTCACGTTCATGGTAAGACAAGGGCAAATTTAAATTTTACTGACATATAACTCTTCGCTGCCAGGTGAGCAATGGTTGAGAAGCTGAATGATCCTTTCGCAGGGGGAGGGCAAACAAACTCTCTCACACTATGGTTGACAATCAAAACAGGTACAGTCTTCACAAAGAGCAATTTGGCAAAATTTAAAATGCACAATAACTGACTTAGTAAATCTGTTTCTAGGACCTTATCCTATGGATAACCACACACATGCCGCATGACACAGGGGTACGAATTACCCTGCAATGACACTGGTCACAGCAAGACGCTGGGGCCCATCAATATGGAACTGGGTACATGAAGAGGAAAAAGTAGGATGCAGGGGCACCTGGGTGGCTCAGTGGGTTAAAGTTTCTGCCTTCAGCTCAGGTCACGATCTCAGGGTCCTGGGATCCAGCCCCGAATCGGGCTCTCTGCTCAGCAGGGAGCCTGCTTCCTCCTCTCTCTCTGCCTGCCTCTCTGCCTACTTCTGATCTCTGTCAAAATAAATAAATAAAATCTTTAAAAAAAAAAAAAAAAAAGTAGGATGCAGCCATTAAAAAGAATGCAACAATTTTATGTACTGTGGGAGGGAAGAACCAAGATACATTTTTTTAAGTGAAAAAGCAGAATGCTGAATAGTTTGTACAGTGTATTACTATTGGTGTAAAGATTATTAAACATGTCTACGCTTCTGTGAACATCAGGTACCTCTGGAAGCCTACCGAAGACACTGCCAGGAGATCCTTCTGGGGAGGGGCCTTCACTTTCACTGAACAGCCCTTCGCACCTCTTAAATGCTAGCTGGTGTACATGTAAAGCCCACATAAAAATAAAACTTAAAGTTGCATCCTTTACTCATCCCTTATTATCCATTACTACTCCCAGTGGAGGTGCCATTACTTATATTTACTGTCATCCAGGAAGTAAGAAAAACTCTGCTGGGACAACTATATGGGGCAGACAATTCCCAAACTTTTCTAAAGGCTCTTGATAGGAATCTATAGAACACGCAGGCGACTGTCATTTCCAGTAACCAATGGTACTGTTGAAAGTGGAAGAGAGAACACAATCATTGCTTAAGGCACATACTGATCCTCCAGGTTTCAGCTCAATTAGTGTACAAAGAAGTCCCCCACCCCGCCGACCCCCTGAAATCTGGGCCTGGGGTTCTTCCAGTGTGCTCCCACTGAGCACTCAGTGTGCTCATCTGCTAATGCCCCCTTTCGTGGTGTAAGCCGGGCCTCGTCATCAGCGTACTCCCCAGGCCCAGCGCCAAGACTAAGGGCCAAAAAGTACCTTCAGCCCCAGGCACTGGACTTCCGATCCCCCCTCAGTCACCCAGTAACTGAGGTCACCACACCAAACAAGCGCCTGGCCGCCATTTCTAAAAAGGCCCACAAGATGGAGACGTCACTGCAGGGATGGAAAGAGAATGCCGTCTGCTCTTCCCAACTTCCCAGACACATTTGCTGTGGTGTAATTATTGTTTGCTTGTTCGTCTCATTTGAATACTCAACATGAATGATTCAAATATTCTCATAATTTTTTTCTTATAAAAATATTTAGAACGTTTCCATTCAAAAAGCACATTTTCAAAACTGAAGCATTTAGAAAGTCTGCTTTCGGTAAACAGTTGCATCTTGTATCCCCAAGGGCCTTTGCAAATAGTTCTGGTTTTCTTATTTTCTTTTGTTTTGGCACAACTCAGCTTCCAACTTCATGAAAATTAATGTCACGCTGTTTCTGAAAGAGAGCCCTATAAATGAAGCTGTAATAGGAGATGTGGAGATGGATTCCTTTTAATACCCTTGCCTTGACTTAATTCTGTATATTGTTTCTTCAGTTTTTCCTTTCTAGGTCAATTTATCATTCCAAATTTGATTAATGGCCAATATACTAGTATGCTTGGGAAAAATATGGAAAACTCTAAGCTCACAATGATGCCCAGTGGTATTTGGGCCTATTTTAAGTGGCCCGACCTGCCTGAAGGGGTATTTTAGTTGGCTTGATTCTCCTAGGACTTCAGGGAAAGGAGTCTAATTTCCAGATCAAGGGAATAGAGTTCTAGATCTTTCCAGTACTGCACAGCACCCTGACAAGCTGTTTATTTGTCAGGAGTGTGTTAACAGAAGATGTGGTTTCTCACTGCAAAAATGCAACTATTGTTCATAATACTTCAACATCTTTCCTGAGTTTTTCACTTCGGTTTCAATAATTATGGGTATATAAAATATCTCAATAACATTACGAATTCTACTGAAGCATATATCTCCGTAAAAACAATCATATATCTTCATAGGGCAGGAAATAGTCATAAACGTGAAAACAGATTATGAGTGACATCCAAAGAATCCAGTAGTCAAAAACGAAAAAGAAAAAAATTAAGTTGCATTAAACTATATATTATAATACAACTGACATCATACATTTGGGTGATGGTATGCAAATACGAGTTGGAGTTGGGGGACCTCTTTTTCTTTTTTTACAGTCACTGATATAAGCCAGCAAGGCAAGAGTAAAACGTGGTGGCACAGCCAGGCCTGGGGACTTGCTGGTCTTAATAATGAAACAGCATGTCTGATGTTTCAAATGACTCATCCCATGGTTTTGCAAAGCCATAGACAGTGATAGTTGAAAAAAAAGCAAACCATGGAAATGTAAAGGAAGTAATAAATCCTTTGAAACTTTACTTGCTAGTGGATGCAGTAGAAGGTGCAGGTAAAGAACTCTCTGTGGCAGAGACCACTGTAAGAGAGAACAGACCACTTAGGAGGAAAGGCCCCCCGTTACTGGTTTCTCTGGTTACCAGGTCTCAGCAGGTTGCCTGGAGGGATTTCATGCCACTACCTTCTTCAAGCCAAGGACCACTGAGTCCGCCTCCCTGGGGCCCCTCAACATCTCCCTGGGTGTCAAACAGATTCCTCGTGCCTTGCATGCCCCAGGCTGAACGTCTGTCTCCGCCTTCAATTTGCTTTTCTTCCAGTAACTGTCTCAGTTCCTAGCTTCTAACACCCTCATGTTCCAGCAAGCCTGACCCCTCACTCATTCTGCTAGCCCTGCTCCCACACTCCTCCAAGTCTGACCAAACCCATTGCTCCTCTCAAGCCCCATGGCCACTGCCCTTCCTGGGCATGGTCAACTCCCTCAGACTCAGACACAGCTTCTGGCAGCCTCTGTCCCTGAGGCCTCGACCCACTGAATCCACTTATGGATGTGTTAGAGCGCCTCACCAGCTGCTTCAAAACCCTAACAGCTCCTGAGGTCTCAGGATGAAGACGAGGTCCTCCCCAGACACTCTGGAATCCAGCTCCACCCTTCCTCTTTTAATCCTCACCCCCAGCCCACCCTGGGCTCCAGGAGACACTCAGCCAGACGGAGCAGGGAAGGAGACACAGGAGTCTTCCCAGAGGACTCCCCAGCTCAAACCTGGAACTGGGCTTCCAGGGGATGGGAAGGAGGCAGAGGCTAGGGCTTCTTCTTTAGGACCTGGGGGAAATTTCCCACAAAGCCCAGGGCTTTGGAAACCTGCAAACTTCCCATCCTTCTAACTTGTCAACTTCAGGGACCTCCACACTGCTCCCTCAACCAATAAGTGGGTAATTCACCTGATCCTTCAACTAGTGTTTCCTGCCAGCTCTGCCATAGCCAGGCCCCAGGTACTATGGGGGACACAGCAATGAATGGGACCTGGTTCTTCTTCCCAAGTTGCTGTCCACCTAGCAGGTATAAGATGTGAGATGTACTATCAGTAAGACCCTAATATTCCTGACTTTGGCCCCCAGTCTCATATCTCTTAAGACAAGGATCCTCTTTATTGGTGATCCCAAGAAGAGGTACCCTAGGGTGAAGGACAGGGTCTTCAAGGTAATCAACTTGTTATCTTATTGTCAAGGCCTAACTAAGCCCAAATATGCCCAGCCAGGGCCATGCTGGGCTGTGGAACCTGAGATTTTGACAACGAGGAGCATACGTGCCACCTTGGAAATTAACGTGATGGGTGGTGAGATAAAGCCTATCGGACAGCCCCCTCTTCCTGGGACTGTAAGGTCTCCATCCCAACCAAACCTCTAATCACCAGCCACACTCAGCAAAACATACTTCAGAATACACAGAAGATGATCAGAGTATGAAATACAGGTTGAATTTGTTTTAAATTCGTGATTCGAGGCAACCTCTGTGAATTGCTCCTGTCTAGATTTCTGATCAATCACGAGACGCTGGATGTTCTATCTTATGACATATTATCACTTCCCACTGACCTACGTGGTGGGGTTCACACAGTGCTTTCCTGGGTACCTTATCATTGGCTCATCAAAACCACCCTCTAAGGTAAGAGTTGGCATAAGTGGCATTTCACCCTCAGGGATTAAATAACTTCCCAGTGAGTATGTTGGAACCCTAGCCAGTCTTCTCTAACTCAGCACTCTTTCCATATAAGGGTAACTGTTTTTAATTGTTCTAAAATTATAGGTCTTACCTTTTCCTTGTAAACACATCCTTGTGCAATCACTCGCTTCCAGAAGTAATAATTAGTTAATTTCTAGTGGTCTAATACTCTTGCCAAGTTACATTCCTTCCATGGACCCATGCAATTCTTTTCTCTTCTGGTAGGTCCTGGATTAATTACATGAAGGTATTGACCTTAATGGGCCCACTACCTCCTGATTTATATGGAATTAATCATTCAAAGGTAAAAACTGATGTTTATAGGACAAAATGCAGACCTTACACAAAATCTAGAATGGTTTTTCACAGGTCAATCAAAGCATTCACATTTACGTATTTGGGAACAAATTTTTATACTTTCTATGGGAAGTCTGTAGAGAGATGAGACAATAGTAACAAATATCACCTCTAATAAAATATTTACTTTGTAGATACTGTGAAAGAAGATATTCTTGCCTCTGGACGCCATTATGTAAAGGAAAATACCTCAGATTATGCTTTTAATTTATACTTCTCCTTTAGTCACTCTTTAACTGATTTCCTTCACTGGAGGACAGTGACACAATCAGCATGCTTCTTATAAAACCTACCTTTCCAGCCTGGCCTCCTGTGGGGGTGAGATCGATGACGTGGGGGTGGTGGGCACAGCAGATCCAGAAGGTCTTGACTGATAAGAGGTGTTGCCGAGGCGGTTGTATCTAAGAGGTACAGAAATTTAAGGTGGAGAGGAGGGTGGAAGGACAGAGAAATGAGTACGAGTCAGTCAATGAATACCGTTTAGCAAACTATCTTAATTTTCACAAGAGAAACAGGCTTGGAAATGCTAATACCGTTAGTGATTGTTCTAACTTAAAGAGATTTACTAACTGCTTCGTTTTGATTACTTCTCATTTAGAGAGGTTTCCCAGAGGCCAACGCTGTGAGGCACCAGCATATATGACAAAGGGTTTCAATAAAACCTTCAAATTTCCTTGTTAAATGTACGTTAAAATTCTTTGCTAACAAAGAATCCAAATTATTTTCATTTGAAAATATGAAGACTCTTCATGCTTCTCACGGTGGTATAACTAGTGTTAAATCCATCAAAGATCTGTAGAAAATACCACATGATGAGCTAAACAAACATCTTAGTAAAAATTCTGCCCTAGGTATTTCCCAATCAATGCTCTTCATTAAGTGTCATCTTGTCACATGCTTGATGACCAAGGAGAAAATATCCTCGGATCTTCAGGACTGACCTGCTGACCAGAGGTACGTGATTCACGTTTTCAGCCAATATTTTTTTTTTTGAACCAAGAGTACAGTCACCGGGTTTTGTTTTGTTTTTTTTCCAGTCACCGGGTTTAAATGAGCCTTTATCATTTCCCAGTCATCCCTGACAAGTTTTGGGATTTGCAAAATTCTAGAATTTTCTTTCTGTTTTTCAGAATAGCTGTCCTTTAGCAGTTTGCATTTAGCTATTATCACTCGGTGTGTTCCCAGAAAACAAATCATAACCTGAAGCCCTTGTGGTGGAGGAGGAGAGGCTGGGGAGCAGACACCATGATCAGTTACAAATAATGAAATTCAATGAGCTCTGCCTCTCAACCTGCTCAGCCACAAGGCAGGGCTGACTCCTTTCCCTAAACTGGTTGGGGACACTGTATTTGGGTGTGCGGGATCCCGTGGGTCACTATAAGTTACAAAGATTCAAAGACCTTCCTACACACAGTGAATCCAGTCTAAGTTCCCATCAACATAAATTAGCATAAATCATTCTGGGAAGCAACTTAACTTCAAATGTGGATATCTTTTCATAGAATTAAGCTTACTTTTGGGAAGCTAACATAACCTTATGGTTATTTACATACTGAAAATGTCATGCATGGTGATACTCACTGGAACATTATTAATATCATGGTAGAAAAGCTGGAAATTACCCCATAGGTAATGACGCAAAAATGGCAAAAAAGTGTGATCTATTATTTATCAATGGAATATTATGCAACCATTAAAAATGATTGCCAATTCTGTACATGATAGTAGGATGTTTTATACAGGCTCAAGTAAACATCAGAATATAGTATTTATACCAAGTTAAATTACAACTGTAAAAATATTCTCAAAATCAAAAGCTATGTATAGAAAAAAATTAAAAACAGGCCATCTATTTTAAAAAGTGGAATACATATATTTTCCATTTGCCTTCATAAATTATTGTAATGGGAAATAAAATATTTATATTACCCCAAATCTATCCTGCTAAGGATAGTGCTTAGTGCTGTCATAGTCTGGTCTGCTTAGCTACCGCTCTTCACGTGTGTTCGGGATAACATGTCAGGCCCGTGCTTAGTACTCGGGCATTGCCACCAGGCAGATGCAGCCTCAGATCATGCGATCTTACCCCACTGTCCTCCTCAGTTAACACATAACCTTCATAGGACTTGGTTTCTGGGCATTCCTTTTCTTTTCTCTTGAAAAACCCAACATGCTACATGTCTAACAGGTTAACTGCTTCTCCATGTGAGGGTTGGTTTGACTTTTCGAGAATGCTCCCAAACCACAGGGCATGGAAAAGGTAAAAAGCAAAGGATGAGAAGAACATACAAAGAAAGGAGGCAGCAGAGGAAGGAGAAAAAAGCTCAGGAGCAAAGAAGAGGGAGAGAAGCGGGCAGAAAGCACTGTGACGTGGGCAGGGAAGGTGGCTGCGGTCAGGAGCTCTGAGTCCTCAGGCTTCAGCCCTTCATCCCCCAGCCGCCTGGGCACTCAGCCTGTTACTCTCCGCAAGCATCTAAAACAAGCCCCTTCCCACCGAAAGTGGACATCTTGGAGAATGTTTTAACAGGATGACTTTCCTAAAATTGAGTTTAAATGACCTGATGGAAATAAAAACAAGCATAATGCATCTTCCCCCTGCTTTGGTTTTTCTAATGGCTGAGCAATTAAAATTCGAATACCTCACAGTCTGTTCAGTTTTGCTTCTCAATTTCAGCCCAATGAACTGGATCATACAACTCACTCAATTCACTGTACTTTTCTCCTTTGGTGCTTCACACGGACTACCCGGTTGGTATCTACTAGAACCCGTTCAATGGCAGAAAGCCACTGGGCTGTACAGACTCCAAGAAAACCAGTGAGTGAACATCAGAAAATTAATAGGTACAAACAATATTTATACAGCATTCAAATTCCTGTCAGACAAAAGATTAAAAATTGTAAACATTTCTCGGATAAATATAAGGCAATTCTTATGCACAAACAAGACACTGTTTTTCTTAATTTATGTGTACATTGATTCCAGCGATGTGCGTGTTTCCCATCCCCCAGGACTATAAGCAGTGGACGATCAAGTAGGTGGGACCTGGGCCCGGGAAGCCCCATCAGAGGCCGCGAGACCATCACCACAAAGTCCACAGTCACCTTCACAGGCTAACGGCACCCTACTGGGAAGATGAGGCTGCCAAGTTATTTTTATTCCAGTCAAATGTACATTTCTTAACTTGCACAGAAATACTGTTCTTGGAGGACCTAAGAGCCATGCTGGAGGTGTTCCAGAAAAATCAAGTGAGAGCTCCAGCAAGCCCACAGTTTGAGACGTAGAAGAGACTCCTAGAGAACCTGTAGTGTGAAGGTGCTCAAACTGGAGCTCACCCCTTCCTGCAGGCATACCAAGCCATCCTGGAAACAAGAGGAAGGGAGTTTCAGAGCCACGAGTTCAGTATCTGCTCTTTTCTTAAAATGCGTCTGCCCGTGGCCACTCCCAGGGTCTCCAAGTTCTCCTCTCCTGCCTCCCATGCCATGATTGCCTTCCACTTTTAGGGAAAAAAAAGCAACACCCTCGCCCAGGCCAAATCAGCGTGGGGCAGTGCTTTGAGTGGCAAAACCTCCAGGATGCCAGGCGAAGGCATAGTGTGGGAAAGTCTCATCCTTGAGAGAATCCCTTAATACTGAGGAAGGAGAAGGCACTACTTTATCCAGGAGTGAACTCAGAGCCAGGCCTCACACATCACCTCTATCTACCTGCCCACCTACCTGGGAATTGTGTTTAAATGACATTATGGTAATAAAACAAGCATAATGCGTTGTTTTCAAAATAGCTGAGCAATTAGTCCAAATAACTCACAGTCTGTCCATTTTTGCTTCTCAATTCTAGAAGTGAGATGGTTGTCACAGGCACATGAGTGTTTTTTAATTGAAACATGAAGTCAGACTTTTTCTGACAGAAACTCAGTCTCATTCATCTGAGGACAGGCTTTGCCAGTGAGGCATATGCAGGTGTTTCCCAGAATTTAATCGTTTAAATCTGAAACCCCAAGGTTTTGACAAAAAGGAATTTAAAGCACATATACAATAGACAAATTATATCTTTTACAACTGTTTAAACTCCCAACAGAAAACTACAGACAGGCTATTTAAAACTTTGAGAGAAGTATGCGGCGCCTGGGTGGCTCAGTTGGTTAAGCCTCTGACTCTTGGTTTTGGCTCAGATCATGATCTCAGGGGTCATGGAATCAAGCCCTGCATAGTGCTCCACACTCAGGGAGGAGTCTGCTTGAGATTCTCTCCCTCTGCCCGCCCCCCACCATGCGCGTAGCTCTCTCTCTCTGTCTCTAAATAAATAAATCTTTAATTAAAAAAAAAAAAACCTGAGGGAAATTTCAAAATATTCTTAGGTCATATGTGAGCAGAAAGGTTGATGGTCACAGTTGTAAATTAATTCTATTTATTAGATGGAGCATCTGACACCTGTTGCAACTAGTCCTATTTGTGGTGTGAAGGAGCAGTTCTTCAGGTCTGGGTCCCATAAGCCTTCATTCAAAACAAGGCATAACTTCTTGCTGGGTACTCAGGCTGAGGGTCCCCCAAATACAGGCTCTGGCAAAAGCACGTTGTTGGCAAGGAATTGGCCGAAGAACCCCTGGTGGGGAGCGGCCAGGATTCAGGTCTGGTATTTGGAGCTGCTGCGTGGGCCCAGGAAGGAGAGAGACAGAGTGCCTAAAAGAGAGGCCTGTGCAATGTACAAGTTAGGACCAGAACCTGGAGAAGGATGCTTGAGGTAGAAACCACTCCCCACTTCCCTGGCTCTCTGTGCCTTAGTTTCCTCATTTTATTTTATTTATTTATTTATTTTAAGATTTTATTTATTTATTTGACAGAGAGAGAGCACAAGCAGACAGAGTGGCAGGCAGAGGCAGAGGGAGAAGCAGGCTCCCTGCCAAGCAAGGAGCCCAATGTGGGACTCGATCCCAGGACCCTGGGATCATGACCCGAGCCAAAGGCAGCCGCTTAACCAACTGAGCCACCCAGGCGTCCCTAGTTTCCTCATTTTAAATAAGGGCTAGTAACAGAACCTACTTCTCACTATTAAATAATACTTTAAGATGCTAATTTCATGGAAAGTATATGAAAGTATATATTTTCATGGAAAGTATAGTATTATGATATATCATAATAAATAGATAAATAAGTGTTATTAATGATTATCACTCTAAGATAGGAGCAGCCGTCAGTATTATCAATCATTGATTTTGGACAATTGATTGTTCAAAATACTCAAACCGTCTGTCCCCCTTTCCGCATCCTGCAGAGAACTCCTAAGCCAGGCAATAGCGAAGGGCAGGCACACAGGCACGTGATGAGCACCTGCCAAAATTTCCTTGTGCAGTTCTGATTTGCACACCTCCCTCCCTCTGGCCCTCTCTCCAATTTTTACAAGACTTATCAGAGCGCTCATACTTAAATAATGTAATTGTATCAACGCCTGTGAAGGGATTCAAACCACAGTTGCTTGCCATCTCGTGGGGAGATGTTTAAAAGAAAAATGCATATGTTAGAATAAAACCAGAAAGCTACAGACAAGGGAGAGAAAATAAAGACACCCACCTACTAGAAGAGAAAGACCGGAGGTTGTAAGGTTCAGACGCAGAATACGTGCTCAAATGGAGAGAATCAGAGGGACTGTTAAAGGAAGGAAAATCCCACTCAAAACACCGCATGGAAAGGGGGCAGAACACTTTGCACTACACTCTGCAGGTCAAACAAGACCCACACAAGTACGGGCAAAATGCATCGATTTTGTCAGACCATGCATATTTTTAAAAACCTTATGCTTAAAAACCCATTTTTAGTAATTGTAATGATAACAAAAGAGCTCTTTGATTCAAACAAATGACAATTTTCTTCTGCCTCTTGCCTAAACACTGGTAGGTAGGTAGTTAGTGGTTAGGGAGTTAGT
This sequence comes from Potos flavus, assembly GCA_028534135.1. Classification (NCBI taxonomy): domain Eukaryota; kingdom Metazoa; phylum Chordata; class Mammalia; order Carnivora; family Procyonidae; genus Potos; species Potos flavus. The sequence continues at coordinate 32,159,142 of CM052889.1, forward strand.
TTACGCCACAACTGCCCTCCGGTTGGACTGGAAGCCACACAGACACAGCTGAAGGCAACTCGGAAGGCACAGTCAACATGCTCTGCCTCCTTCCCTGGATGAAGCTCACACAGGCCTCCAGGAGGCGGGATCTACCTGCTTTCCTTCTGGGCCTCGGCCTCCTTCTCTTTGGCGGACAAGGGCGAATCCTCAAAGTCATAGGAGAAGAGGTGGAAAGGGCTGTGGGGCACATAGGGCAGCTTTTCTATGGTCGGTGATGCCTTCAGGGGACCAGGTGCGGTAGACGAGGGCCGGGAGGCAGAGGCAGGGGTCAGAGGCGGTGACAGGAGGGCAGGCCCAGAGGACCCGCTGCTCGAGTGACTCCCCACCACAGGGCTGGCCGGAAGCCGCTTTCCCTGTGAAGTGGCACTGGAGAGGGCTGAGCTCTCGGGAGCAGCATCCTCGCTGGCGGGGCTCTGCTCCGAGGCGGGTCTGGCCTCTCTGCTGACCCAGCAGGGAGGAAGGGAAGTGGGGGGAAGGAAAGGGAAGCAAAGGTTAGGAAAGCGAACAAGACACAGAAACCCCACTACTATTATGGCCGCTTCACTCCAGAATCCAGCTGTTTCTTGAACTGCAGCATGGAAGCGCACCACCAGAAGCTTTGGTTTGCCCCACAATCCCAGCACCCTGAGCCTGTCAATCTGGGAGGCAAGACTTGCCGAACGAATGCAAGGACCATCCCTGCAAACCAGTCTGGCCTCTGGGCCTTCAGAAGCTTTCGTGTGGATATTTCATGGAGCCCCTAAGGCTCCTCTTCAATCACTCCCCAGTCTCTCCAGTTTCTACCCACTGATTGTACTGGCACATGAATTTCCAGGATTTGAACTTCATTTCTTTCTCTTGGTCAAATCGAGTTTCGGTCCTCCTCCGAAAAAGCCCAGCCTGGAGGAAGAAGTATCCCCCAAGCCTCGTCCTTTAGGTCCCTGCTTCCAGGTGCTTCCTCAAAAGCAGGTCCGGAAAAGGACAAAGGAGAAGAGATGCCAACAAGGAATGCCAACAGCCAGAAAAGAGGGCTGGCACACTCAAGTCGAATTGTGCCCACCTCACACTTTCCCCACAGCCCACCTCTATGACTAAGCCCTAGACATCTGGACTCCTGGAGGCCGCCCAGTTCTGCCACAGTTGTAAAACTTTTCCATCTTCACAGAACTGGATTTGGACCACTGAGATCTTTGGAGGCACACTCTTACACCAGAGAATCTCTGTTAAACTCTGCATTTTTCAAAACCATGGTCCTTCTCCCAGAGAACCTGACTCCCAGCCATGCCCATTCGGGAATGGGACGTGATCCGTTTTCTTTTCTACGGCGAATTCGGAGCTCCCTGTGTGCAGCAGGGCGGGGACACAGCCGTTCCCCTGGCTGGATGAGGGGACAGCAGGAGACATCGCCATGGTGCTCAGCGCAGGCCCGGCACATACGGCATGCACACACAAAACAGCAGCCAGCAGGCAGAACATGCAGGGTGAGACATCAACCCAACAGAAGCAAGCAGTGTCTTTCTCGCCACTTGAAGGTCTGATCGGATTACGCCAAGAAATAAATACATCCAGGTCAAGGTTAATGAGTGCCTTAGTCACTGTCAAGATCCAGCCCCGGTGTTTACTGTTTCCACTTTATTTCCTAAAGCTAGAAAGCCTAACTCTAGTTTGATCAAAGATGCCTGAAGCATCGGGTCCTATAGCAAAAAGACCTTAGAGCAATAAACCACCATCTACCGTGGAAATAATCCCATGTAAAGAGAGCACAACGTCAAGAAGGATGCTTTGAAGGTTGCCCTTTCTAGCCAGATTCTTCCATCTGGTCCGAGGGGCTGTACCATGAGAGTGGCCCAGGCCAGTGGGCGGGACAGACCACGCACATGTAAGCACATAAGGAGCCAGACCAGTGTATTCATTAAGGGTCTGCAGGATCTCCTGTGACTGATTTTCAACCTACAGTGGGGCTATCAACCAACCTTCCTCCCTCCCCAGAGTGCCCCTGAGTATCATTACCCCCAGGTATAGCAGCTCCCCATAGGTGAGGGGCTCTGGCTGATGACAACCTTTCTCCCTCAGCCCCCGTGTTCTGACATGGGTGGCTCACTCTTTGTGACCAGGTCATTCTTTTCCTCTCTCCACACCCGCACCCTGCTGGCTTCTTCCAGACATTTCCAAAGCAGGGAAACAATCACTAGTTTGTTGGATCAGAGAGGATCCCATGGCTCTTGGGAATGGTAGGTATCTCAGCGTATCAAACGGACTCATTTTTTGTGCACTGGTGGCCTGGAGAAAGAGGCCGAGCAGCAAGAAATTCCGCTGATTTTGAAGTTTGCAAGAAACAGGTTTCACCCTAATTCATCCAAGATCTCTTTGACTTTGCTTATTTGTGGAAAAACAGTAAAAATGTCAATTTGCAGTGGTAATCAGTTAAACGAAAAAAAAATTTCAACTTTAGAATTATTTTTGAATGTTAGAAAATGAAATTACCAGTGATAATTTTTCTGTTTTATAAACACATCATTTTGGGAAAATGCCTATAAAATTAAAAAATATCTGCAAGATGCCTGGTATCCGTTAACGTTGCCCAAAGGCAGAAAGAAGGCGTACTTCAAAGGTATGGGCAGAGGACAGTAAACTCCCTCAAAAGGCTACAGAATCATGGTACTTATTCTCAGAGAGAAAACAGATCATGGGAAATTCTGGGGTGCATGGGGTAAAAAGCAGTTCTGTCCACTTGGATAGAAAACAAACCTGTGTCATTAACACAGTAGTTACCCCCACACTTTAGCCACTGTTACATTGGTGGAATCAATAGGAGGAAGGGGACACATGGAATTATCCTTCCTACAGTGCTAAAAGGGTTAATAACATTCTCCCAGCAGACAGGAACGTTCCAGTCGGTGTCCATCTAAGCCAAAGCACTAACGAGGGAGGGAACAGCAGGGAGAAGACTAGTTATGCGATTTTTCCGCAGAGCAAGGTCAGGAAGGGAAAGTGCAGTTCTCTAATGAACACATGCTCAATTATTTCCACACAACTAGGCAGTCTGTGGCTCTGTGTTCAGTGTGGAAATCGCCAGTGGGAGCCAGTGAGGAGGGGAGATTTCTGAAAGGTGGCTGCAAACTATTTACTAGGAAGGAACCTGGGGCTGTTAGTGGGAGCCTGGGAGCGTCCAGGCTTGGTACCTGTCCTCGCCCTGACAGGGGGCTTCATCCTCTCTCTCTTCCTCTGAATTGGGCTCCGTGACTGGCTGCTCTTCCTCCTCCTCCTCCTCTTCCCTGAGACCAGGCCGGGAACAGAGAAGCACAGACACGCGATGGAAACGCGAGATAAGCATTACAAACAGGAAGATGGAGCAAAAAACAAAACACAACAAAACACCGCAGCTGGCTGAAATGCAAAGAACAGTCTGTCAGGAGAGAGGAGACAGTTCAGAGATGAGGAAATCAAATGTGGGTGGAGATACAATAACCCAGCATGGGCCAAGCTTCTCTGTCAGGTTGGTGGGAGGCCCCTGCCCTGCACCCCTTCCCCACCGCGCGGTTCAGGGCGGCTTCTGGCCCCTCCCCCACACAGAATGGAGCAGTGAGTGTTCTTGGCTGTGTCCCAGCTCCTGTGGAAAGCACAGTCCTCACTTCACTGCACCCCTCTGGGTTAGAGACCACCGAGGGTCAGGGCGACCTGGCACTTACCTCCATGGGGGACACGGATTTTACCTTCGACTCCCTGGCCCCCAGGGAATGTGGTGCAGGGGCGGATCCGCTCCCGCCTCAAGGGTGGGCATAGGATCCTGGTGGAGTCGGTGGTGTCACCCCTGGGATTTCTCCTGGTGCCTTCCGGGACGAGTAACCGTAAGGGCCCCCCTAAGTGTGGCTGCGAGTGGAGGAAGGCTGCCTGTCACTAAAGCCGACCCAAGGAAAGCAGAGTTGGGGGGTGGTTTGCAGGTAGCCACCCCACGACAACTTTAACACTTGGACCCAGTACTTTTGAAGCTCTACCCTAGCCTTTCACTAACGGAAGATAATAAATTCTCACTTGTGCTTAAGACCGTTTAATTTGGGTTTTGTCCTTGCAACTACATGAGTACAGACTTTGATAACCGAATCATTACCCTCCTTTGGGCTCTGAGCCCGGTCAACGCCTGACTCATGTCACTCTCCACATGGAACCCCAGGCCCTGTAGACTTCGCCATTCCTTGCGTTCTTAACTCTGGTCACCCTCACCTTTTTTCACTTCGGCTCCTCCCACTCCAGACCTCACCATCATACAGAACCAGTCCACCTTGGAAAACATCCAAACTTCCTACCCTACCCCCGACCCCAAACCCTCACCCACCCCATCTCTCATTCCCCTCCTCCCACCAGAACTCCACTGCCATCTCCCTGTGTCCCTCCTCTACCTTCTCAACGTGGCCAGCTCCTTCTTGCCTTGTCCTCAGGAATCCACCATTCCCCAGTCCACGCAACATTTGCTGAGATCTTTAACTCTTTTGCCCCTATTGTCCTTCACTTATGTTTTCTCTTTTTACTGAAGAATAAAGTACATTCAGAATAGTAAACAAATCACTGACGTTTCCCAAAATAAACACATCCCTATAACCAGGACTCCCTTAATGCTCCCTTCCAATTGCTTCCCTTCCCTACCTCACTTCAAATAGCAGAGATTAACCTGGCGGGCTTTCCTTCTGCCTAGAAGGAATCATGTCCAGCTGCTTTTGTTCAACATAACATTTGTGGGATTCATCTATGCTGGTATATGCCGCTGAAGATCATGGGCTCTCGTTTGTTATATAACACTCCCTCGCATGAATAGACCATAATTTAGTTACCACTCATTCTACTGTTGATGACAACTGGGCACTTTTCGGTGTGAGGTTATTTCGAATAGGGCTATTATGAGCATAGTAGTATACTGAATATATGTATATATTACTATGGAGTATGTATCCAGGAATGGCATTCCTGCATCAATTATGCTTGGGTTCATCTTTATTAGAAACTGTTAAACAGTTTTTTAAAATGTACATCCCCATTAGTAGTACATATGCATCCTGGTTGTCTCACATCCTGGCCAAGATTTGGAGGTTTTTGTCTATTTCATTTTAGTCATCTAATCTGCGTGTAGTGACAGGTAATAAGATTTTACACAAGAGGATACCTTTAAGACCTTGGTATAGACAAAAAAAAAATTTTAAACAGGACACAAAGGGCACTGACTATATTAAAAAAAAAGATAAATAGGACTTCTTTAAGATTAAGAACTTCATGTCTTGCAATAATCTTTTCCCTCTCTCTGGGTTGCCTTTGGATTCACTTCATGGTGTTTTTTTAATAAATGAAAGTTCTTTGCATTTCTACTAGAATTTTGAATCAGCGTGTCAATTTCCATAAAAACCCTGTTGGACTACTGTTTGGGATTATATTATATTAAATTCATATACAAATTTGCAGAACTGACATCTATATATTGAGTCTTTCAAACCATGGTCTGGTATAATCTTAGATCTAATTTTATTCCAGCCTTCCTTAATCTCTCTTAATAGCACAATTCTTCAGTAGAGATCTTACATACCTTTTGTTAAAGTCATTTCTAGGTATAAATTTTGATGCTATATTACATTTATCAATTTCTAAACTCTATTTTCTATTTGTTGATGGTATGATTTAAAAAAAATTTACCTTGTATCTAGCAACTTTTCCAAATTTATTGACTGTAATACTTCTTATATAGATTCTTTTAGACTTCCTATGCAGACAATCATATCATCTGCAAGTAATGACGCTGTGTTTATTGCTTTCAAATTCTCATGCCTTTCTTGCCTTATTACCCTGGCTATGAACTCCAACAAGATATTAAATTGAAGTGATGAATTTAAGTATTCCTTTATTTTTCCAAATATCAGGGGAATGTATGAGGTTTGCCATAGTTTTGTGTGGATATTCTTTATCAAAGTTTCCTTATTTGCCAAGAATTTTTATCATAATATCATAAATATTAAATTCTGTCAAATATGTTTTTTTCCATTTAAAAAGATAATCCTCTGATTTTCCCCTTTTTCTATTAATAATGAATTACAGAGACTGCTTTTCTAAAATATTAAAGTATGCCAGGGAAAACCCCCACTTTGTCGTATTATTTTTATATATAGCTGGGTTCTAGTTGTTAATATTTTATCGTGAATTTTTTCACTTCTTCTGCAAAAATTGATCTGTAAATTCTCTTTCTTATAATGTATTTGTCAGGTTTTGGAGTCAGAGTTATGCAAGCCTCATAAAGAATTAGGTAGAGCAGCGAGGGTGACAACTGTGGAACTAAGGAAGAAGGGATGGGATCTGAAAAAGTTGAAAGAGAGGAGCATTGGCCAAACCCAATGATTCCATGCCCCAGACCTGGACGGAAGGGTGCCTCTGTCACGAACAAGGAGGCCAGTAGAACAGAGAGGGCTGCGTTCCTTGTGCCCACCAGACGCAAACGCACACACCTCATCTGTCCTTCCGGGCCTGCTACAGCTTTCACTCACACATCGCTCCTCATCAACCTTACTCTTTTTTTCTCCCACCTGCTCCAACAGCAGCCCAGACAAAAACCATTCCCTCAGTCTTCAGCCTGATGCCATCACCTTCACTCAGCTTGAGTGGGAATTTGCAGATGCCATTACTTCTAGGCTACCGAGAACACCCTTTACCCTGACAACCAATGGGCGTCTCATCTTTAAAACAAAACAGAGTCCCTCCCTCCAAAGTGCCTTGATTTTACTTGCTCCCCCAGGACGTAAAGTTACCAGAACCAAAGTCTGCTAGAGCAGGAGACGCTCAGAGCCAGGCTGCCAGGGCTGTACTCTAGCTACACCACTTACTGCTGTGTGCCTTTGGGTCCCGTGTTCCTCACCCTACGTGGGGTAATAACAGAACCTACACCTTGTAGGAGGGTTGCATTCCTATGTAAGAGCACTTGGGAGAGGCTTGGCATAGGGCAGACAAATCGGTTTGTTTTAGCTCTCAGCATCATCGACAATATCACCACTGCCTTTTGGGCCCTCTCAGGAAATCCCTAACATCTCCCACTGAGGGACACTCAGAACTCTGCCCGATGCCCTAAAAAAGAGAACACAGTACTCTGCAAAGCCTTCTATACCACTGACAGCAACACTTTTCCACTTCTAACTTCTGCCTGTGTACACCGTTTTTGATCCCTCCTCTTCTGCATAGTTGCCCCACAGACGTCTGAAGATCACTATCCTGACCTACATCCCAAACTCTAACCTTTTTGGGCTCAACATCTGCCGATCCCACACCAAACTGTCACATGACTTGTGTGTGCCATAGCTTTACTATCCTGAGTGCTGGGACAGGACCAACGGCAGGCAGCACAGTGACCTACTTGGAGGGCCCACTTCTAGGATGCGCTATGGTCAAGGCACTGGCCTTGCCCTACAATCCAAATAGAAGGAGAAAGAAATACTCTCTCATAGTGCATAGGATTTTTGATGCTTGATTTTAGTTTTGGCCCATGATGAATTAGTCAAACAGAATCTCTTATGCTGATAATATTTAAGATGAAGAATTAGTTCAGACAACTTTGCTTTTCCTCTAGCCAAATTTTCTCTAAAAGTATAACTTAATTTTGTTTACATTTGTGCATAAAGAATTCTGGGTCTCTGGTCTTTGGCTTTCAAATATCACGAGGGTTTTTTTTTATTTTTATTTTTATTAACTGATAAGGAGTTACTCCACTGCACAGGTCTACTCTGAACCCAACAGGCACTTTCCTTTTTACCACAGGCAATCGCAGACAGGAGGCCACACTTTCCATATTAGAAAAGAGATCCAGAGGCCCACAGTCTAACCAATTCTGCAGGGCGTAGTTTCCTTCAAAGCCAACTCTACGTCCCATATTTGGATCTCAGGCTGATGTCCCATTTCTTAGGTTTTGGAAGACAGACAAAAAGGAAAATGAATGTTGCTGAACCTTTCAAATGTACAAAAAAAAAACATTTAAAATATATTCTAAGACCAAAATACTATGGATGAGAAAAAGTCAAGCAATGAATTCAGAGAAGGCATTTCAGTACATCTAATAAACATAAACTCATATCAAAATATACAAAGACATATTTAAAAAATAAAAACGCAACTATAAAATTGGGCAAAATACATGATCATGGCCAATAAACTTCTAGGAAGAGATATTTTAACCTACTGATCAGGAAATATAAATCAAGACCACAATGAGATACCATCTTATATCTACTTGGAAAAACTAAGAAGTCTCGTAACACCAAGAGCGGAAGGGAATGTAGATCAGCTGACTCACGTATTGCTGATAGGAGTGTGCACTGGTATAATCACTTGGGCAAAGTAACTGGGGCTATCATGTGAAGTCAAACACCCATATCATGACCCAGCAATGTCATTGCTAGACGGCACCTCTATACCCCAGAGCAGTGGTTCTGAACTGGGGTGATTCAGTCCCCCCGGGACATTTGTCAATGGAGATACTTTGAGTTGTCACAGCTGTGGAGGGGTGCTGTCGTCATCTACCAGGTAGAGGTCAAGGATGCTGCTAAACATCCGCAACGTGCTGGACAGGCCTCCACCACCAAGAAGAATTCAGTCCAAAATGTCAGTAATGCCAGGGTTGAGAAACCCTCCCTAGAGATACAGAAACACTCATGCACCAAGATAGGAGTCTAAAAATATTCTCAGCAGCACTGTTGGTAATTGCCAAGGAATGGAAACAACCCAAATGCTCAGCAAATGCTCACCAACAAGAAAAATGATAAACAGATTGAGGTAGAGTCCAAGTGGTGAAAAATAGATGGTGGTCAGCTTCACATGATGGTATCAATGAACATTAGATACATAACGTGGAGGAAGCAAGTGTAAGAAGGAGCGTACAATATGATATACTTTCTAAAAGCTTAAAAACACAGAACTATATAATGGGTTTAGTTATACAAATGTGTTTGATAATAATATAAAACAGCAAACCTGTAAAGATGACGATAAACCATATTTGAGAGTGTTGGTTACCCAGGCACGGAGATGGGAAACATGGAAGCACATGGGTAAGTGTGAGTTAGGGGAAATGCTCTGCTTTTTTTTAACTAGCCATATTCTCATTGATTTTTTATACCAATAAGTAAATTTTATATAAAAACAAATGAGGAGAGGGCCACAAATGGACCAACAATGACAATACACCATAAACCAAGGATTATGATTGATCCAATACTGTACAATTGGGATTTTTACAATAGGCTTTTCTCAGAGCAGTTCTGGGTTCACAGCAATAGATATAGAGATTTCCCATTAGTAATGAACGTTTTTTCAAAAGCAAAAAGGTCTAACTATGGGACAAGAGTGCTCTCTCCCTCTAGCCAATAAATACTTATTGAGCATTTATTTTATGCAAGACTCTGGTTCCTACCCTTGGAGTTTACAGGCCCGTTGGGGAACAAAACATTACACACCTAATTGTACCAAGAAGTATTCAGCTGGAGAGTGGAGGACTGACTGGTCTGGAAAGCGAGACTTCCACACAGTTTTGCTGTTGGAGCAGTACTAGGAAGGCTGAGGAGGAAGTGACCAGAGGAGAAGATGGGCATTTGAACATGACATTGCCCTACTCAAACCTTAGGATTCAATCCAATTTGCCCATCTAATATTCTAACTCCCTCTACCATTTCTCCAACATCATCTCTCACTCTCCCTTTCTAAACCTCCCTCCCCCAGTCTTAACAGTCTGTCGATCTAGCCACGCAATAACCAGCTTATTCCAGCTTTGGGGTCTCCCCACAGAAGCCATTTTCCTGCCCTGACTTACTCCTCCAGCTGTTTCTCCAACGGACCCAGCCCCCAGGGACATCCAATAAATAGCTGCTGACCGTTGCAGTTCTTGGGCACTATGGACCTAGCATGATGTTCAGCGCAGAGGCACCTGCTCAGAGTGGTCAAAGAAGAAGATTGGCAAGAACTGAGATAGGGCCTTAGAGACCTCCCCATGTTGAGATAAGAAAGATGAGGTCCAGAGAGAGCAAGAGCGCACAACCTGCCAGGAAGAACTCTGCTCTCTTGATAGCCAGGCTAGTGTCCTTTCTACCACCAGCCTACCCCATGAAACCAAAATCTAAACTGGTTTTATCGCTCCGTCCATCACTGCACTGTCCTTCTACGCGACGGTCCCCTGCACTGTGCTTCTCAATCCTCCTCCCGCACAGCACAGACAATCTGATAACACAACACACTAGAAGAATGGACGAAGCTGCTTATGGCCCCAGGTACCCCAGACCTGCCCGGGTGCCTTGAGGAGCTCAACATCTTGACCTAAGTATGACACTTGACATTGGTATGACATTTGTGGCAATTAATGGGAAAGCTCTGTCTTAAGGTTTAGGAAAAATGCATACATTTTACATGCTCCACTTAGTGCTGTAAAACGTGCATGACTTACCAAAATTAGAAGAAAAGAATATTTCATAGAAATGTTTTGTTAGATTTACAACAGAGAAAGCATCCCCTTGACTGTTTCCATCACCCTGTGTTAACGAATACTTTGACTGTTTCGGATTTAGCTTCGCAGTGACTCACACTTTCTGTTCACTTTAAGACTGTTCTAGGTTGCCAAGGGCCAAGAGGAGATTTGAAAACTTCCAATTAGTGATCTTAATCAGTTAAGACATACATCTGACCAAGTAAAGCAGTGATTCCATTCAAAAATAGTTTTACTGTCCACCAAATTTAAAAAAAAGAGTTCCCTTAAAAGATTTTTGTCAGCAAAGAGAATGAAAAGACATTTAACCGAGCCCAGCTGTTACTCTGATGTTTCCATTGTGAGAACCCAAAGTTAGACAGGAAAGTATTTATTGTCCCTGTAGCATGCAAAGTTTAGAAGGAGTATAAAGCACAGGCCACGGATACCGAATATATCTAAGAATGGACTACTGGCCAGAATCTTAGTGCATAAGCCATTATTCTGTTATTCTGTTTTAGAAGAAAATACTAATGGATCCAACACTTTCTTTCTGCCAAAAACATAGAGTAGTTTAATATAACGGAATTCCAATCTAGAGTATAAACAGCAATAGGAAAAGATACATTAGCTAGGTTGCAGCTAATTCAGGTATAAAGGTAATTCAGGTGCCAAGCAAACCAATCTAATGATAACTATAGACGGTAGTGAGGCGTCTCACTACTTTGTATTTTTCCCTCCCATTGGAGAAATTTTTTTTTATTAACATATAATGTATTATTTGCCCCAGGGGTACAGGTCTGTGAATCATCAGGCTTACACATTTCATAGCACTCACCATAGCACATACCCTCCCCAATGTCCATAACTCAGCCACCCTATCCCTAGCCCCCAACCCCCAGCAACCCTCAGTTAGTTTCATGAGATTAAGAGTCTCTTATGGTTTGTCTCCCTCACGATCCCATCTTGTTTCATTTTTCTCCCCTACCCTCCATGACCCTGCGCCCTGCCTCTCAAATTCTTCATATCAGAGTACTAGAAGTCCTAGCCTCAGCAATCAGACAACAAAAAGAAATAAAAGGCATCCAAATCGGCAAAGAAAGAGTCAA
>CM052889.1:32170839-32210589 GCA_028534135.1 Potos flavus
ACACCAACAGCAAGACACAAGAAAGAGAAATTAAGGAGTTGATCCCATTTACAATTGCACCCAAAACCATAAGATACCTAGGAATAAACCTAACCAAAGAGGCAAAGAATCTGTACTCAGAAAACTATAAAGTACTCATGAGAGAAATTGAGGAAGACACAAAGAAATGGAAAAACATTCCATGCTCATGGATTGGGAGAACAAATATTGTGAAAATGTCTATGTTACCTAAAGCAATCTACACATTTAATGCAACCCCTATCAAAATACCATCAATTTTTTTCAAAGAAATGGAACAAATAATCCTAAAATTTATATGGAGCCAGAAAAGATCCCAAATAGCCAGAGAAATGTTGAAAAAGAAAACCAAAGTTGTTGGCATCACAATTCCAGACTTCAGGTTCTATTACAAAGCTGTACTTTGATTTTATGTTAAAAAAAAAAAAAAAAACTTTATTCTAAGCCATAGATACTAGTAAATTGTGTTAAGTGTCCCTTAGAGATCTAGGCGAGAAGTGAAACTAGAATAAAAGGAGACTAGAATTCTCTATTAACTTTTGGAAATGGATGGGATGCCAAGTCTCAGGCTGAGATTTCAAGATGGCAGCCTCCAGAGGTGAAAACAGCCGTGCCTGGTTCTGGCTTGGCTTCCTACTTATCTCACTCATATAATAAAGTGAAACAGGAGGATGGTAACTTCCAGCTCTGGTGGTCTGTGGCAGCTTAAGACACAAAATTGTGTGAGCATTAGACAAGTTCTCCCATTTCCAGAACTTGTGCAACTACTAGTCTAATACATGTTTATCGGTCAAGCTTAATTTTAAATGTTTCATATAATGGCCCCTCTTACACACATTCTGTTTTTCACAAATGGGAAGAGAATTATACTAAAGAGTGAAAAACTTTTAGTTATAAATCAGAGAAACAGGATATGTGTGTCTTTAAGAACCAGATATCAAATGCAAACACCATGAGGAAAGCCAGCATGTTTCAGAGTTTGTGTGCAGTAATACCTTTCTAACTCATGACTCAGTTTGCTTCTAGAATTCTAATTGGCCTTTCACATGCTTTAGACTTGAACCCACCAGAGTCAACTCTTAATATGGTAATAAAGTACAGATAATTGACAGCTGGAGATAAACTTCAAATCTTCTATTTCATCCAGGGTTTTTCTCAACAACCTCATTTTCTATTTTCTACCCCCTCAAGTCATGCCTCCAAATTACCAATAGTAACCACATGGACTTGTGTGGGTAGCATTTGCTTTCTACTTCACTGGCCATCTGCTGGCGAAAATGCCAATGAAGAATGAATTGTATAAAAAGGAGGTAATAGGAAGAAAGAAAAGAGCAGCAAGGGGCCAGAATTATCTACAAGGTCTATCACCAAAGGAAATGGACGCGGGCCGCCAGTCCACATGCTGCCCTGCAAAGTCACAAGCCCCATTGTGTCCCAGTGGGGGGCTCAGCCTGGTCCAAGAGGGTGGTCCTGGGAGATCCAGAAGTGAGGACTACTGATTCTTTCTCCAAAGTGGGCCTCAAATTCTCCACGGCCCATAGCAACCTCCAGCCTAGTGATCCTCACCCTTGAGATACAGGATTTTAAAATGTTAATGCTCAGGTCCTACCTTTAGAAACTGTATTCCACCATTTTGAGGTGAAGTCTGATCACAGGTTACTTTCAGTGCTCCACAGAACCACTGCCCCAGTCCAAGGTATCAACGTTTTTCAGTAGTTCTGCGTCAAGAGCTACCCCCCAGCGTCCCAGTGTCCACTTCTCTCACCTCCAATCTGATCCTCACCAGGAAGACAGGCATCTCTTCAGAGGTGCAAGTCCTGCATGTTAAATAACCAAGACACTCCATGCTCTGGTTTCCAAGGTCCTGCAGGACGTAACCTGCTTTCTGTGCAAAATCATCCCATCTCCGTGGCACCTGTGTCCCCAGTCCACGCTCTACAACCCTGTCTCTTGAGACCCCTCTTCGTTACCTGGGGACGTCAAGCCCTTTCCTCCCTTTGCCACTGAACGTGGCATTCCCTCAGCCCAGAGAGTTCTCATCGTTCAGGATTCAGGCTAACGACCTGAGGAGACATCTTGGACCACTGCCATCCCACTATCCTTTTTTCTAAAGAACCTTTTAAAAATGAATATGTAATTACAGGAATACATGCTTTCTTCGAAAAAAGTTTAAGACTACTGATAAAATTTAAGTTCCCTTTGATCAGAGATAACCACTGCTACAACCAATCAGGTGGGTATATGTCCAGATTAAAAGAAAATTTAAACATATATTATCCTATAATCTTTTTACACAACAATTGATACAGCAAGAATGTTAGTACTCTGGCATGGTACATTTCTTATAACTGCTGGTTGCATTCCATAATACGCCTAGTCCGTGTTTTCCTTAGCTAGCCACTCCCCCGCTCTCTGCTCTTATAAATGATATTGTAATGATATTGCTCATTGACTTACAGACACGAGCTATTAATATGGACGCAAGCCCCAGCCATGTTTTTACAAACACAAAGGTACCTCATCTTTGCTTTTTTTTCTCCCCATTCCAGATCAAAATTATTTTCCTTTCCATTTCAAAGGCAACTTTACAAAGCTTGACACAGGTTAAAAAAAAAAAAGTTTTCCAGTATTTTCTCAAGGCCAGTAAGTCAGCATTGGTTTCAGCCTGGAGGCCTGCTGCTGACACAGGTCACCACGCCCTCTGTTCCCCGCACACCCTGTCCCGTCCCACTCCTCTACGAGAGATGCCTGCACGCCGCAGGCTCCGACCGGCCCACTTCCTCACGGGGGCTCATCTCTAGCCATTTCTAATCTCATGTTTATAAAACCAGAACCACACAGTTGGGGGAAAAAAAAAAACAAAAAACACCAAACCTCTTAGGAGTGAAATTATTTCTCTGGGGCAATGTGAATACCGTAGTTGAATACTCCTCAAGTGTGATATAAGTGTCTCTGAATTCCTCAATGAGTTCTCGCGTCTTTGGAAAGCACGCTCTATCACGGTCATCACAAGGTATCTGGGCTGCAGATACTTGTCTCGGATGTGCCGGGCGTCCTTGAATTCTCCAGAGCACTCTCTGAGGGCAAAGCTGGCTTCCCTCTTGGCTGGGCTCTGCCTCTGCTCTGAGGAAAGCAGGCTCTACTGGGGTGGAGGTAGGCGCCTGCAGTCACTCATTAATTCTAGTTATTTAATATACTCTCTGTGGGGCATTCTCATGCTAAGCACTTTACCTGGTTTACTCCTTGAATTCTCACAGGAGCCGCTGAGGTAGGTACTAATATTACTCCACTCACAGATGAGGAGCTGAGGCACAGAGCGGTTAAGGAATTTCTCCAGAGTCACACAGCTAGTAAGCAAGCCAGGATCTGAATCCAAGTAGCCCAACTCTAGCGCCCAAGCTCCTAACCACTATGTTATGCTACCTCTGCTGTGATCATTTCTCTGAGGGGGGTGGGGGGAGAAGCCTTTTCCATGTAAGGACTGGAAGAAGCCATTAATCCTTCCTTCTTCCAGATTCTTTCCTGAACATCAATGTCTCTTCTCACTGCATTCACGTGCACAGTGAGTCTACTGGCTTTCACCCCTCGTTCATCCCTCTGAGGGCCCATCCCACCAGGAGGAGACGCGGCGCAGGGCACCACGAGACGTATTTGAACCACGGCTGTAGTCCACATTAATTCTGGTCAGTTTCTCAACCATACACGTTACCTCACTCAGAAATAAAGATTTTTTCAACATGAATCCGAAGCTTCTGTGATCACGGTCAGTGTGCTGAGCATGTGCTGTGAGACACCAATGTCATCAGGCCAGGTCTCTCTCTCTTTGGGCCTGTCCTCTCCGATTTCAAAAGGCTCCTTTGCAAAATGCTTCAGCAGCTGCACCTCTGGCCACTCTTTCTTTTTAAACCAGGTCAGAGTTGGCCTCTTCAACCTACATTTTCAGGGTTTTAGTTCCGTGTTCATTCAACCTTTATGAGTGAAGAGTTACCACCAAGCTTCCTCCACAGACCCTTGTCAAGCAAAGGTAATCACATCCCTCCTTGCATGACTGGATCCAAACAGCTCACTCAGTAATCATTAGAAAGCCTCTGCTCGGGGCACCTGGGTGGCTCAGTGGGTTAAAGCCTCTTCCTTTGGCTCAGGTCATGATCTCGGGGTCCTGGGATCGAGCCCCGCATCAGGCTCTCTGCTCAGCAGGGAGCCTGCTTCCCCCTCTCTGCCTGCCTCTCTGCCTACTTGTGATCTCTCTCTGTCAAATAAATACATAAATAAAATCTTAAAAAAAAAAAAGAAAAGAAAGTCTCTGTTCCATTCCCAAAGGCATCTTGGGAATTGCACAAGACAGAGAAAGAGGCTCACCCTCCTGAACGACCACCCACACAGACTACCAAGGAAAATCAAGCGTCTCCAGAAAGGGCTTTGAACATCCACAACATGGAGGGGAAGGTGCACGTGATAGGAAATGTGATGTTTGCACCAGTCAAGGGGAAGCAAGTTGGACACTGCAAAAAAATTCCCAGAGCAAGTCAAAGATTTAATGGGAAACAAGAACCTTTTCCTTCACTTTGAAATGTGCTCACTATGGCTCTCCCAGTAAAGTCTGTCTCTTTCTGAAACATCACACCAAGGCGGGCCACTCTAGCTTGAAAAATATTCACACTTGAAGACAATCCATTTAAAGGTTCATTGACTTGGCAAGAAAGTGAGCTTCTCGGTTCCAGCATTTCACAAGATGATGAGCCCACACGTTGCTTTCCACGGCTTTATCCAGTCACTGCTCCTCTCACTGTTTCTCCCTGGGTTATGGCATTTAAGCCTAGACTTCAACCATCACCTACACGTACCCGAGTTCCAGAAACATCTATACAGCTGGCTAGGGGAAGTTGTACTTGTGACCCACTGACACTCACAATTAATGGCCAAAGCTTGCAAAGTGGCCTGAGAGCCACCCCATGGTGCTGGGCTAGTGGCTGCCTGGGAATCACCCACACTCCTTTTTCTCACCATAAAATCCAGTCACCATCCTGCAGATAATGCCCTCCCTGTCTCCTCAGCTGCTCCTACTCGCCACACTCCCGGCCACTGAGTCAGGCTCACTCCCGGACTGCTGTCACCTGCTCTCTGCTCTTCCGAGTGGTCTCACTGGAACACAACCCCAATCACACCTCACTTAAAAATTCACTGGTAACTCTGCTCAGTTTTAAGGATAAAATTCTGCCAATTTCTTCAGAACCCAAAAAGATCCCCAAGTTCAATTTAGCAAAGCTCCAAATGTATACAAACGTCAGTCGAATCACTACGTTGTGCACAGGAATATAACACAGTATGTCAATGATTCTTCGCTTTAAAAAAAAAAAAAAAAAACAGCAAAGTTCAAGCTGCCAAGAAATCTGCAACCTAGTCACAGTGAAATTTTGAGAAACCAGAGATCCTGCCCCAGAATCAGAAGGAGTTTTGCAAAGCCACCTCTTCCTCAGGCTTCAATGTCTCTGCCTTCTCTAGGTTCTACCCATACCGAGCTCACTCCCCGCTGCCCGCCCCCCAGCACTTTCCCCTCCTGCCCACCCCCTACTGTCAATACTCAGGAAACCAGAAAGAGCCTCTTAGACACCAGATGGTAACTCTGAATCACTGGCTGGATTCCAATCATACCTACCTCACAAGGTCACATCCCTTGTCGGCGAATCCCATTTATAACAAATCACTTGCCATGAGACACATCTTCCCAGGTAGCCACTTGCTGCACATGGTACCAGTGGTTGTTAATCTGGCTGTTGTGAAATCCTCTAGCATGTTTATGCCAGGGCACAAAAATCTCCAGCTCGCATGCATATTTATTTAACAGTTACCTTCTTTAAGAGAACAAACCCCAGGAAAGCTCCAGGGCACGGATTGACTGTAATAACAACAGTGAGCTAAGCACACATTGGTGCTGCCTCTCTTAAATCACCCACCACCCTATTAAAGAGGTAGCATCATCCTGAGTTTGCAGGGGAGAAGGCCGAGGCCAAGCCTGGCAAGGAAGCACAGTCCGCGGCTGGGAAGACCGACCCTCTGCTCTCGGCCACCTCAGCTGCTGCTCCTTTACTGTGCGTGGCCAAACCCTCCTCCAGGAGCCAGGACTGAGCAAGTCACCGAGTTGTAGCTCTCGCAGCTTAGCACCAATGACCCAATACCTACTCGTCTCACGCTCTTCGTCTGCCAATCCGTTGCTCATTGCTAACTGTTTCCAAGCAAGAGAGAGCTAGGACTAGTCTATTTCTGTCACAGGCCCTGCAACTCATCGGCCGAGAATTCTGTGACCCGTGGCCACAGAGTCCTGTGGACAAGGTGTGAGACACACCAGAGAGCGAGGCACTGCCCTGGCACTCGGCATCCGAACACGCCTCTTCCCATCAAAATATGGGAAGATGAGCTCACCCGCCCTGCTAATGTTTCCATAATTAGGCTCCCCTTTGCCCACTGGTTCCTGTGGCTGGTGGAGAGGAGCCAACACCCCTTCCTACTTCTGCAGGAAAATAGAAAACAACTCCCTCTCCAATTGCCTCCCTCCAGCTCCCACTCCGAGGCTCAGCCTCAAGGCTTGGCTCCCACCGCCCACCGGGCCACTAATTGGTACGCACCAGGTATGAGCCCCCAACAGGTGAGGACAGCCCAGCCTCTGATCATTGCTAACCGTGGCTTCCTCTCAACCAGATGAATTTCCGTTCCTATACCTTCCTTCCCTCCTTCCTCCATCACAAGATAATGGCTGCTTAGTGACCATAAATGAGGAAGGCTTGTGCCAATGTGGTAGTTATTGCTCTGAACATTTTCAGAACTCTTTAGGAATCGTCTTCAGTGCCAATTTTTGAGAAGAACAAGCAAATCAGTGTGATTATCTCGAGATCAAAATCTAACAGTGACTATAAACAATACAGCTCATTAGGATTACCAAGTCACAGTAAATATTTGCTCTGAGTGATTTTTGCTTTTTCAACAAATCTGATTCATCTTCAAAAAAGTTGTTACTGTGGAGCATGTTCTGTAGGTTCAGAGCATAGTCCCAGGGGTGTCTGGTTCTGAGCACACGCTCTGGGCTAGGAATGAATGGGTTCCAACTCAGCTGTGCCACCTAACACCTGCGAGATCTGGGGCCCACTCTTTAACCTCTGTGCCTCAGTTTCATCACCTGTAAAAAGGGGAAGAGTCTACCACTCTCTTCATATAATTTACAATACGAGCAAACTGCTTAGCATGATAGCAAGCACAAAGTCAGTGCTCCGTACGTGCTGCTCCTGTGATCACTACATATCTCCTAGGTAGTGAAGGAGGAATAGCCAAGCATCCTCCCCGGACAAAGTGGAGGCTGGTCAGAAGGAGGATACACTCTCCTGAATAAGCACGCCACCTTAAAGCTGCACAGGAAGAGACTAACAAATTGGACACCCTAGCAATATGTTTTATGCATACGCCAAGAGACATCAGAAGTGAAAAGGTATTTAATAGAAATGGAAAAAATATTTGTGCATAGTTGTCAGAAGTTATTATCCATAACGTATCGAGGATGCTTACCTCTTATCTGCTTTTGTATCTGAATATTTCCATGTTAAAATAGAGTAGCCACTCATCAGCTAAAATGGACAAACCAATCAGGAGACAAATGAGCCAAGGAGATAAACAGGCAACGCTCAGGAAATTTCAACAGCCAGTGAAGCAGTTAAAGACGAACAACCTCAACAGTAATCGAAAAGAGCACAGTGAAATGAGGAGGCACCACAATTTACTCTTCAGAAACACGGAACTTCTGAACAACTCCTCTAACACCCAGTGCCGGTGATGGCGTGAGAAAATGGTCAGTCACATGCAGAGGGTGGGACAGCAAAGTGTCTCGCCTTTTTGAAGGCCAACGGTGTGATATCAATAGTCAAAATGTCAGGTCCTTTATCTGGAATCTCACCCCTAAGAATCTGTCCTAAAAGGCAGCTAACATACACACATGTGTGTGTATGCTTACTCCAGAAAATTTAGTACTAGAAAAAAAAATTGGAATCAAGACATAGCAAAATGAATGAAGCCATCCTATTTTTATAGTATACCCATATAATAGAACGCTAAAGCAGTAACTTTCTTAAATGTGCTGACATGAAAATCTGGAAGTCGTAATGTAAAAAGATGGCAACGGGTACTGGATAGTTGCTTATTAACTGCCAAGTACCAAGGATATTTGTTTTATTTCTATGGAATTACAGGAAAACAAAAAGTAGTTGAATAAAATGGTGAAGGACAGGGGCTCTAGAGGCAGACCACTTGGACTCTAAAACCAACTCCACATGAACTCTAAAATCAGTCCCACCAGCTGTGGGACTCTGGACAGTGCCTTTAACTCTCTCTGTCTCAGTTTCTCCTCCTGCCACATGGAGATCCTAACAGCACCTGCCTCATGGGGTAACGGTGAAAATGGGCTTAGTACACTGAAGCTCCCAGCACACGGCCGGCAGATAAGCAGATGCCCAGGAGAGGCGAGTTACTCTTACAGCTGTTAATTACCATTATGGTCCCCTTTACACCATATGGTCCAACTGGGTCTATTTTACACTGCATAGTTGGTACCACATCTTTACATCCTGTAAAGGTACCAACCTTTACATCATTTTTATTGGAAATCAGAGTTGCTATGTAGTCGGTGCCCTCTATGTGCCGGGGGCCATCTATAAACTGATGCATGACTCTTAGTGGTGGAGCCAAGCACCCCCTCCCGAGCTTCAGTACTCCCAGGCTAGGTGGAGATGGGGAGGACTTGTGCAGACTGAGTGTTCCTCTGCTCTTTAGGACCCGTAGTCTATTCTCCACCAGCAGGTTCAGACCAAGCTCCTGATGCTAGGGTCCACACTCTGTCTCCACACCATACCCAGCCTGACTCCTCCTCCCTGAACCGCAGGTGGCCTGTAGCCCACATGGGCACAGTCCCTCTCAGTTTCGCGTTCTCTGGAACCTGCCAGAGTCAGGCCACATCATGTCCCTGCTGCTTGCGGATCAGGTATATATAGAGTCGAACTACTGTGTCTGGTCCCTCCCAGCAGCAAGCTCAAGGCCTGGCTCCAACCCTAATCTCCCCCATCAGACTGACTTCCTTATCACTTTCAATTTATTAGAATGAGTACTTTGGTGCAACATATATTGAGCCTTTTTTCCCTTTATTTTTACCCTCGTCTACCTTACCTAACAAAGGAGCAATTCTCGAATTCAACTTTTTTCATTTCTTGACCACCAGTTGGTAATACTACCAGCCAAGAGGAGAGAGCCTACTGCTGCTTCTCCGTACTGAGTCGTCAGCTCCACTCAAACCTCTGGGAGCACTGGGTAGTCAGAGCGACTCCAGGGAGCTTGTCCTGTGTTCCTACTCCTCCAAACAGATTCCTGAGCCTGGCTGCAGAACAGCACAGCTTCCGTGACAGAATCATGGTTCGATCTTGCCGCTTTGTAACATGGCTGGCGTCACGTGCCATTATGTCAATTTTGGGGAATGTGATAGATACAAAGCTGACCGGAATTGGGTATACTGGGCATCTGGACTACTGAAAACATCATGAAGTCTAGTCAAACCTTTGGTTTTCCCAGAGGGTTCAGCATACTCCCTAAGAATTTGAAGTGTAAAACTTTGCTAAATGAGTTAAAACAAAAACAAGCAAAAAAGGACTCTACTTTCTGTACACTAGCCAAGAAATTTGAGAGTTCTATTCGCTGAAAAAAAGTAAACTCTGACCCACGCACATGAACGTTTGAAGGGAGATCCACAGAGTTCCATGTGCTTCTAAGGAAGAAACTCCCTCCTTCCAACAGTCAACGTGCACCCTACCTTAGTATCATCCCAAGGAGGAATGGAAAATTACAACCAATGACTGGCTGTCCTTTAAGGTGGAGTTTCTCAGATTCAGCACTACTGCTATTTTGAACAGATAATTCTCGGTTGCAGAGGGCTGTCCTGGGCCTTGTGGAATGTTCAGGAGCATCCCTGGACTCTACCCGCCAGGTGCCAATAGCACTCTGCGTGCCGAATATGGCAACCGAACATGTGTCTAGACATGGCCAAATGTCCTGAGGCACAAAACCACAACCGTAATGGGAACACTGGGACTGATACCAGGCTGTTTGCACCTCCTAAAGCAGCCCAACCTTTCCTGGACTCATCACCAGATCTCCTTCTCCTTGCGGGCTCTGCATGTCCCCTCATCTAAATCATCTCCTGCCTTTTCCAACCCCTTCAACCATCCATGGTGCCTTGAGAACTTATGAGCAGCGCTCAGCAAAATCCTCAATAGTCTCAGTGTCTTCATGGACTATCCTTGCTCCTACCCCGAACTTAGCACGCTGTTCCCTACGGCCCTCTCCTACGGCATGATGGGCTCTTCTCGCACACCCCACATACCCCTCTTTGCCAATTCCAGATCATTTCCCTCCCAACCTCTCTCTAGAAACCCAGCGCCTCAGAACAGAGGCTGGCCGAGGATAGCCTGGGGGCCGAATCTGGCTTACCACCTGTTTTTATAGAGTCTGTCTGCTAAGGATGGTTTTCAGATTTTTAAATGGTTGAAATGCAAACCAGAAGGATATTTCATGACATGGAAAATTCCAATCTCAGTGTCCATACACAAGTAAGCTCATTTGCTCACCTGTCTCTGGCTGCTTTTAGAAAAGCGGAGTGCCATTGAATGGTTGCAACACAGAAGGTCTGACCTGAAAAGCTTAACCTATGTACTGCCTGGCCCCTGACAGAGAAAGCTTCCAACCCCTGCCTTTGGGGCACGTGGCAGCCTTCTGTGCCATCCAATCCCAGCCGGTTGTCATCATCGACTACCTGCCAGGTCACTCTTCCATGTGTATTAAAATATACACAGGGCTGAAGGCTGGATGGCACAACTGTTGACGTTAATGACTGACTCAAGATCAAAATTACCTCCACGGGTTGGAATGTTGTGTGGAAATCAACAGGATGGAAGGTTTCATACTATTAAGTCCCATGCAAAGTTCGTTATCGAGAGACTGACATACAGAGCAGGAAGCAGACCTGCTGTGTGCTGACAGACGGGAGAACCAGGATGAATAGGGAAACACTACGGGGAAATTACATCCATGTAACAGAATACGAAGCAATAATAGAGCTAGAATATTTAGAATAGAGCTAGAATATTGCATTTAGGTCAGAAGACCCTCCTCACAAACAGGAAAGTTCAGGGATAGAGTGAGAGGAGAGGGCCTGAGCCTGGAAGTACATAGGAAGGTCTCCTGCTCTAGGCTTTAAGACTTTTTTCTCCTACAATTATATACTACCTATAATTTAAACCAGCAACACTGGTTCTTTTGCTGATGTGAGGCCAAAAACAATTTTTTTCTTGGTAAAAAAGGAAAGCACCAACGTTTTTCTTCCTTCCAGTGCAAAGATAGAAGTGCAAAGATGAATTTTTGTTTTGTTTTGTTTTTAGAAAGAGACAGCACACACAAGCACGGGAGGTAGGGGGCGAGGGGCAGAAGGAGAGAGAGAATCTTAAGCAGGCTCCACGCCCAGCACAGAGCCCAATGCAGGGCTCAATCTCGCATTGCAACCCTGAGATCATGACCTGAGACGAAAATCAAGAGTCAGGCGCTTAACTGACTGAGTCACTCAGGCACCCCTAAAAGCATCCTTTGTGACTATGTGTGCCATGATGAGCTTTATCTTTACACTTACATTTTGGATTTCATTTTTGGGGTGCCTGGGTGGCTCAATTGGTTAAACATCTGACTCTCGATTTCGGCTCAGGTCATGATCTCAGGGGTGTGAGACAGAGCCCATGGGCTCCATGCCCAGCATGGAGCCTGCTTAAGATTCTCTCTCTCCTTCTCCCTCTGTCCCTTTCCCCTACCCCCCGCTACCCCTCACACTAATGTGCTCTCTTTCAAAGAAAAAAAAAGATGCTTTTAGGTGACAGGTAACCAATAACCAACAAACTTATCCCTTATTTGATAAATGCTCATTTAGAGTTCTATTTCTTAAGAAACCAAAGGAAACCAATCCGTGCTTGGAGTCTTAGTTCTTACTGGAATTAAAGCGCAGAGCCCAGCAGGCTTAAGTCATAAGGAGACTTTGAAATTTTCTCCCTTTCAACTCTTTGAATTTTTATATTTACATCAAAAAAAAAAATACACCTACATAGTATGTAAGTAAAATTCCTTCTCACTCAGTGACTATGGTTAGAGATGGTGGGTTATGAAGTGATTCTGCGTGATTTGGGACATTGAAAGGCAAGGGCCAAAGATTTATGTTTAACCCACAACTCGGCCCCTTAGTTCTGGGCTCATTACAAGGCACCAAGCCCCTGTCTTCTCACTTGTAAAATGAGGATGAAGACGCTTGGGCCGCTAGATCCTACAGAGGACCACCGTGAAAATTTCAGATGACATGAAAGGACCATTTGAGTGGAGAATGCCAAATGCATTTTAGGGCAACATGAATCTCTAACCTCTAACATGTTCCTATCATCTTCCTTCCAGAGATGTTGGCACTAGTTGGGTCAGAATTATAAAATCCAGTCTAAAATTCCTATGCGCCATATGCAAGGCATGTTGCTACAAGTCAGCGGGGAGTAGGGCCAGAATGCTCCCATAGATGAAGAGCGGTCTAGGTCAGGTATGCTTCTGTGTCTTTCAAGGTCTATGGGGAGTCTGACACAATGAGCTACTTGATTCTAAGGTACCATTTGGAGGCACAGATGTGGAGCAGGTGGACTAAGCTATGCACGCCGGGATCATTCCCCATTCAGCTTCTCGTCATCCTCTCCCTCCATCCCACTCCCACCTCTGCCAAAACTGTACTGCCGTTTTGGGGCCAGAGGGCAAAACCCCTCCAACAGGCTTCATGGATGAAGCCACTTCCTAATCAATCTGTACGACATTATCTGTCTTTACAAGCGGGAAAGTGTGTTCTTCTCAAATAAATGCTATAAATTTACGTCAAAGTACTAATTTCAGTAAAATGAAAACGCAGTCCTATTTGAAAAGAATGAAACAAGAAGGGTGCAGAGTGTCACGTGTGGCTTCCTGTGCCAGATCCCCCCAAGCCCCGCACCTCGAAATCGTCAACTGTGCCCATGACAGTGCACTCCACTGCAGCTGTCCTTGCAAACCTGTCGCAAGGCATGGCGTCTGAGCTCACAACACGGGCACCTTTGACAAGCCTAAGAGCAAGAAACACACCAGGAATCTACATGACACAAGTCGGACAGAACAAGAGAACGCCAAGTGCTGCTGATAAGGACTCCAAAGGACTGTCCTCAGCATCTGGGCTGGTTTTACATAGAGATTTTCAGCCCACTGTATACACTCCTCTCCGTGTTAATTTCCAAAGCCATTAGCTAGCACTGCTGAAGAGAACGTTCTGTGCCCTTCGAGCACTGCCTAAGCTTCTTCAAGATCTTAGACCACGAGGAGCAACATCGTTCATGGTAGATGTTCTCATTCCTCAGTCTGTTTGGAAGTTTGGTCTTCCTTCCGTTATAACAGAGCTTGTTCTACACAAACCCTTAGAAACAGAAAAATCTGTACATGGACAGTTATGTGGTAGAGAAGGGTGCCAACGCGGATGGTGGCTTGCACATCACTCTCAGACGAGAGGAGTCCTTCCTCTCCTTCTGTGACGGGGCATCCCAACGCATGGCTAGCTCGTCCTCCAGGGATTCCGTGAGTGCCAGACTGCTCGGGGCAACCCTCAAGATGGGGGTGGATGTTCCCTTAGGGACGGAGAGGTAGGGACGTATCTTGATCACTCTCTAACATTATCCAACTTATTCTGAGTTATTTTCTTCTTCACCAGGCAGCCTCACAACCTACATGTGGCTCCCAGGTGGATCTCCACGACGACAGAAAATGCTCCAGCCAAATGATGTAAGCAGGGCTCCCGCGTGCCAGCAGCGGAGGGGACGTGCTGGCAAACCAGTGTACTAGTCGGTCCAGGTGGGCCTGGCTGGCAGGCGCGGGTCCACAGAGCTCCACCATCCTCAGGAACAGACTGCACTCACTCGGGAAGACAGGAGTGGACCCAGCCCCCAGGACGGCATGGCCATCCCCCTGGCCGCACCTCTGCTTTACAGAACCATTTCTAAGTTCCTATAGATGTTGTCAAAATTTACTACTTTGTGTACATATATAATTTCTCATGAGATCGTCAACCTTTCTATTCCTTCCTATCTACCTTCCTCGTTCTTACTTTCTCCCAGCCCAGATGTGAGCCTGAGAAGGGCAGAGATCATACTTTATATCTTCACCGTATCAGAAAGTCCTGGCCTATACCAGTTACACAATAAAAATGTTTGCTAAATGACTAAAAAAAATGACTGCAATAGCATTTACTGAAATTTACATATTTATATATTATCTATTCATATAAATATAAAATAATGTATATGTATATATGTTTATATATTTTGTCGATTTAATTCACACAGGCTTATTCTATTTAACTAAAATCACCCTCAACTACGCATTGCTGCAAGTATCTCAAGACTCTTACGATCTTACATGTACAGGATGGCGCACCATTTATTTCTCGGTAAAGTTCTGTGTTTTGGATTCTTTTCCATTTGATAAAGCACAGATTGTTTGAACAGCTATGAATTGAGATAGGACTATCAAAGCACAAATGTGTGAAGAAGAGCTTGTGGGGTTGGTAAGATCTATGCCTATCCCACGACCACCTTGCCCGGGGACATGCCAAGGGCCTCTGCGGGTGATGTGTCAAGGATAGAGAAGAGGCAGGGAGCAAGTCAGGAGAGGTTGTGTGGCCGGCAGGGAGGGCCCGGTGGTGGATCCCTGCCAGGTTGTGACCCCCTCCCACATCTCCAGGGTCTTCGCGCCCCTTGCAAGGACTGGGGTAATGCTTACTTTTCACAGTGCTCTCGTACTTGACTGGGCTTGAAGCCAGGAGCCGACTGGGAGCAGGGACTGGTGGGGGCCGACAGGGGACTCTGGGTGCTCTGCACCGAGTGCCTGCGGCTGCGCCTGCGGTCCAGGCCCCGCTGCTCGCCTGCGCCACCACTGCTGCCTCCGGAACACACGCTGGCCCTCCTCCGGTCCCGGCGCCCACTGGGGGGCGGCTCCGCAGTCTCATCACCATCCTCCAGCCGCAGTGCCACCTGGAAAAGCAGAGAGCGCCCAGGGCAAGGTCACACGTGACATCCTCTCCGAGACCTTAGGTGTGATCTGCATTGCAGGCTCGCTCTAAGGAGACTTTCCATCCTGCTAACTCAGCTTCTCTGCAAGGTCTTCACAACCGCAGGCGTGCCAAAGTGCAGTCTGTAAACTGAAAGAGGCTGGCCACTGTCTATTTTCCCAAATGGGTAGGAAGAGGCCCACAGATACCCTGAGTAGGTCTGAGAAGCCCTCTGCAATTGGACAGGCTCTTTACCCTGGAGCCCAGCACTGTCCTTTCCGGGGCTGCAGCTCTCTCGGCCCCCCCTTTGCTCTGCTCTGGTCCAGGAGGTGAGGTCTGTCCCTAAGCCCAGCCACACGGAGCCCTCGAGTGCCTGATCATTCCTCGGCTTGCTTCCCGACAGAGCACGGCAAGGATCCCGGTCGGAGGAGGCAAGAGCTACTGGAGGAAGGTGAGCGGAGCTGGCTTCAGCCGGGGATCCTTTGGAGAGGCCCCTGCAGCAGCACAGACTGCCTGAGGTCAGCGCCTCCGCTGGGCACGGCGGCTAGGGAGCTACCCTCCCTCCAGCCTGGTCCCTGGGGTGGGGTGGAGCCTGAAGTGACACTAGAGAGCCGGTGCATGCTCGTTGCAAAAATACGTACCAGAGATAGACTTCGCCTCTAGAGCCATCCTTTTGTTTTAAATCTCCTCTTAAAAGTAATGCATAGTTGGGCAGGAGAATAACTGCCTTACGCTTGGCCACTTTGGGTTTCCCGCAGGAACCTGAGCCAGCTGGCACCACACCCCCGGACCCCTGCCCTCCTCCAAAGGGTATTTTAGTCCTGCTCCTAGTTGGCGCGCTCTGTGGAGGCCCAGCTCGGCCATCTCTTAATCTCGTTCTGTCCTGGGTCCTGCTCCGCGGCTGCCTCAGTTTGGGTCCGGCCACCATCAGCCTGGGCTCTGGCATGGCTCCGTCCTTACCAGTGCCCGCTCTGCCCGGCCGGGGGCGACACTCGCCTGTATCGCCAGCTCCCGTAAGTGAGCTCTGTGCCTGCCCTCGATAAAACTGGACAGTCGGCAGAGCAAAGGCTGTCGATGCCTAGACCTCGCCTGCATGGGGGCTGTGCCTCTGGCCAACCAGGTGTGACCTGCAGCTCATTAGTTGCCTTTTCTCCAGCTCGCCCCAGGAGGATAACAGTGTTGCATTTGTGGGATTGCGGTAAGAATAGCTTCTGTAGAGATGAGTTATGTGGCTGGTACTCAATAAATAGAACTATCCTTCCCCAAGCAAGGCCGTCAGATGAAGGGGCCCAGGATGGCCACAAATTCCCCCATCGCAAAGAAGCGGCAAGGCTGAGCCCGTTCCAGCCAACTCCAGCGACTGAGGAGTTCCACGGTCCTGCATCCCCAGAGATGCCGGTTCTCCGGCCCTACAGGTGCTCTTGGTCACATTTCACAACTCAGTCCTGACAGGTGAGGGAAGGGAGACCCAGACTGGCTAACCATGCAATATGGCTTTCATATCACCTGTCTAAAGAAAACCAAAGCTAGTGCAAAATCAGTGGTCTCCCGTGTCCCAGGTTTGGGCACCTGTGCTCATCTAGCAAGGCAAGCTTGACCGTGTCAAGGCCAGGTTGGCCACCCTCATCCCGGTTCGCAGGGATGAACACCTGGGACAGGTGGCCCATTTCGCAGGGGTCCACTGCCCCCTTTCTCTCTCCCATCTCCGGTCTCCTCCGGCTCTAGCTTTTGGGTAAGATCGATTTAGTGAAAACTCCATCTTTGGACCAGAAACAATTTATAACACACTCTCAGATATAGGAGGACAATTTAATAATATTTTGACTATTTGTTCTCCCCAAATTTACTAGTCAGACATAATTTTGGGAGGTTTGAGGTAACAGTTGATAAGAGTTCAGAAAAGGCATGGTTATAAAATGTCATTGGAAAAAACTAAAGTAAAATAAATTAGAAAGTCAGTTTCCTAGGGGTCTCCCCTCCAATATCACTGCAGGAAATAAGAAAGAAATGATGCATTTGGTTAATCACATTTATCATCTCAACATTAACACTTTAAATGGCATTCTCTGGGAAATTTGGAGAATGATTGTCCATCTAATGAAGGATGGTATTTTTAAATACTTCTAATCAGTTGTTTTTTCTTCATTTTCTAGATTTTAAAATTCTAGACCATTTGAACTTATTCTAACCCGAAGTATTGATTCTGCTTTTTATTAAGCACACATTTGGAATGATAAGATTAGGGGATAAAGTAGAGTTCAGATATTTCTAATTCCTTGTCTAACCTCAGAGATCCAAGGATCAAATAGCATGCCTCTCACAGTTCCTTTCAGAGAGAGGCTTTGTGCACACAGCACAAAGCAAAACCCACTTTAACTGCCTTTTGTCAGGGAAGATGGAGACAATCAAAAAGTTTAAATGAAAAGAAAAAGTTGGAAAAATTATCAAAGCAACCCCATAAAACATATTTTAATGGGGGCTTTCTAAAGTTCAGAGCCTCGGCAAAACATCTATCTCTTTAAAAGAAAGAAAGGGGCGCACAGAAGGGTAGTCATGGAGCACAGAATCCCAGTCGATTCAATGGCAGCCTCGGGCCTCATGGCGAGCAACTGCATAATGTGAACTCTGGGCCTGGTGTTCACTCATGATTTTGTTTTTACAAGAAGAATCGTAGAATCACCAGTATCCACCGGAGACAGGAAGAGAGGCTTTACTTTCCCATGCAAGGCTACGGTGGTAGTGCCCCTTTCTTCAGATTCTAGGGAGCACGACAAATTAGTCAACAACATGCAGAGCTGGCCAAGACCTGGAGAGAACAGCACTTACCATGCATCTTCCTCCAAATCTCTGGTGTCAGATCTAATTAACTACATGTGCAACCAGCGTCCTCCACCAAACCCAAGATGAGATCAACATGTCCCAGAGAATCTCTCTCTCCCTAATGAGGAAGTGTTTCACTTGCTGGACCCCTCAGCAAATGCCTTCTAATTCTTTTAATTAAATGTAGAACACTGTTTATACACTAACATCCAGATAAGGAGCAAGCGGTTTCCAAATCCAGCAGCGAGTGCTTGCGTACTCAACCCCACCTTACTAGGAAAGCGGTTAGAAGCAGTGTTGGTGCTGTGACAGCTTCCATCCATCGCTGAGGCCGGAGAATGATCTAGATGCTCTTTTCAAGTTTTTATTACGGAAATTTTCAAACACACACAAAGTATGAGAGAGTGTATGAAGACTGCGATGTGTTCATCACCCCTGATAGTCCAATGAGTATCCACCCATCCAGGTTTCTGTTATTTACACTCCACTCCCTGCCCCCGACCCCAGACTTTAAAGTAAATCCCAGATCATATCATTTCATCTCTAAATATTTTAGTATATAACCCTAAAAGGATTTTTAAAAACCATAAACACCATACCACTGTTCCACTTAAAATAATTTTTAATATCATCAACTATCCAACAATGTGAACATTTTTGAGGGAAGTCAAAGCTACCACATTTCTTTGACTTTATATCATTATATCACTACTAACATTGTGACAGGCAGCCACCTTTGCATAATTGATACAATCTTTTTCCATACTGCCGTCCACACCTTCTTCTTAATTCTATACATATACATCCATACCTATACATCTTGGTTCAGCTTTTAGGTCAAGTGGATGCCAGTGCTAGTACCACTTGAAGAAGCAACTGTGCCAATGGCAGCTTGTAGGCGATGGTCACAGTGCTCGGCTCCCAAAGAACCACGCCTCCCTCTTTCCTCACTCTTGTGTAGCCCCCTCCTACACTGAGCCCATTTTCTATGGGACTTGTTTTGGCCAATGGGACATCAGCAAACATGATGCAAACAAGGTGTGAAAAGTGTTTGCACACCGGGACTGGCCCTTCTGAAATGCTGCTACCATGTGAAGAGGTGCGGGCTAGCCTGCTAAAGACACATAGCCCAGCCAAGGCTCAGCACCCAAAGCCAAACCAAGCCAATGAGGCCATCTTAGACCACGCATCCCCAGTCAAGCCACCAGATAACTGCAGCTGCATGAGACTCTCAGCTGAACCAGGCCCAGATGTCTGACTCACAGAATCGTGAGCAAAATTGCTGTGTTAGGCCACTGTTTTTGGCTTACTTGCTATGCAGCAAAAGTAATGGATACACATTTTAAAAATCACCTATGACATGAAAGGACTTTAAGAGATTGGACCTATTAATTATCCCTAACATTCATAGCTACCCCTCTCTTTTAGGGTCTCTGGACCTAATTCCAACACTGGGGGGTCAAGCAATTCTTGGACACCTGCAGGCTAACAATTAAACTCAATTCAACTCAGTTCTGACACTATCTCCCCAGAGCCAGCATCAAATATTCTAGGTTAAGAGTTCAGTTCTACAGGACTGCCTCACTGCCTCCCACCCCAATTCAGAAGCCCGTTGCAAGCTCCAGGCCGTTACCTGTGCTTCTGACCAACCACACTGGAGGTTCCGACAACCTCCTCCTTAGGTTCAATGAACTTGCTGGAGAGGCTCACAGAACTCAGGAAAACACTTACTTACACTGACCAGGTTATTAAATGATAGGATAAAAAAATATGAATCAATAGCCAGATTAAGAGACAGAACAAGTTCCCAAACAAAGGAGTTTCTGTCTTCATGGAACTTGGTGGAATGTGGGAGCATTCTGCTTCCCAAGAGTGGAAGCTCTCCATTTCTCCAAAATGGACGAAAGAGCTGACCTCTTGGGTTTTTATGGAGGCTTCATGATGTAGTCATGACTGACTAAATCATTGGTCATTGGCTGATCCAACCTCCAGCCCCTCCAACCCCAGGAGGTCAGGGGATTGGGACTGAAAATTCCAACCACTTAATCACATAGTTGGTCCTCCCTTGGCAACCCGGCCCATCCTTAAGTGCTTTCCAAAAGTCACCTCACTAACATAACAAAATATACCTTTATCACTCTCAACACTTGGGAAATTTCAAGGTTTGGGGAGCTGTGAGCTGTGAGCCACAGAAATGAGGATCATGACCAAATACATATTTCTTAAAATAAATCACATTATCACACTCTCACCCCCAAAGTCTTCAGCCTTAATATGCTTTTCCATTACCAAGACCACATTTTTAGAATCAAAAATTAGAACACAGAATCTGACAAAAGATCTTATATTTTGATTTCTGAATTTATGTATTTGAAAGCTCATGTAAAGCTATAAAAATTAAAATGAATTTAATTAAACAAGAATTAACTCACCTCTCCGAAATGGATTTAAATTACATGGAATTGGGTCTGTCCCCAGAAAGTCCAGGACATGTGGTCACCAGACATCCTCCATTATTAGGAAGAATTCTAGAAGCCCAACCAAGTTCTCTGCAATTATGTGAAAATATTCATAGTCTTTTGTGAGGAAGAGGATGGCTCTGTGTATAGGCCTCCTTGCTGTTCCTGCAGATACTGAACTTAGTTGTCCTGTGGCGGTAAATATTTTTCAAAACATTCACAAAGGAATAAAAACCCTGGCTCTGCCCAGTATCTCAAGCATCGCGTTGTCACATTGAGGTATCGCTCAAGGCATCTTTCCTTTAAGATAGCTGCATTCTGATTAACTCATGCCCTTCCTTCAACCGGGCATCTGGCAAATACAGTCATAAAACAAGTGATATTTAAAAGGGACCTTCATTCGAGTACATTCTGAATATCTACTCGACAGGCACACTGCTGGGCCCTGCGGCCAAAGAAAGAAATGAGACATGCCTCAGAGCAGCAGCTCAAAGGAAGACCGACAGACAAGTCTGTCCTGAGGACTGCTCAGGCTGAGGTGGGGTCATAGCGAGTTCTCTTAAGCTGTGAGCAAAGAGCAGGGGACAAGCAGCTGGAACTCCTTTTATCTTGCCACAAAGGTCTTGTGGATAAGGGGACGTCTATGGTGACTCCTACAGGAGTAGGAATTTGCCAACTGTGAGAACAGGAAGGAAGAACTCTACGCAAACAAGAGAGAATGAAGGAAAGCCCCCCTGCCTGCGCCGGCAAAGACCTGCCTTCCGTGTTCCAGAGACAGGGGAGAACTTCCGAGACATCGTAGGAGTGGCCAGAGACAAGGCCACAGGAGCATAAAGGCCATGGATAATGTAGGTCCCTGTACCAACTCAAGGTATTTGGGCTTCATCCTGCTGGCCACAGAAAAGGATTTTCATGTATTCATTCACTCATTTGCTTACTTGAGTTGGTTTTCTTAAATGGAGGAAAGGCATAGTCAGATCTGTGAAGAGGATCCTTTTTTCAGTTGCTGGCAGTTAGGCTGGGGGAGAAAACAGAGAGGCCTCCATGGGATGTAGCCCCTGTAGGACGCCAGCCTCTCCAGGCTCAGATCATGCTGCTTTCCCAGACCCTACCCCCTCCAGTCATGCCAACCTCTTTTTGACCCTTCACATCTGCCACGTCAGAGCTCTTCCCCTGCTTTGCCCTCCATCACCATCCTTTAGGCCATCTTCTCGGAAGGCCATCTTCCCCACCCCTGCCTCACTTTCTCACCCCTACTTCATCCTGCCTCTCTTCATAAACATGTTTAGAGCTTCCAATTCTCAGCTTATTCATGTACTTGGCCACTGTCTGCACCCTGTGAGAGTGTGCACTCCCCGGAGGCAATGGCCTTGTCTGTCTAGCTCACTGCTATGTCCTGGGGTCTGGAATAGTGCCTGGAACATAGTAGGTGCTCAATAAAGTTGTGCTGAACAAACAAATGCACAGAGGAACAAATGAATGAGAAGATACTACAATAGTCCAGGTAAGAAACGACAGGATCAGAGCTAGGGGAATGGAGAAGAAAGTGAGGTTGTCAGCTATCAGATTTCTAAATGGGAGGGGAGGGTGCAGAGGGGTGCGGGGAAGGAGTCTAAGATAGTTCCAGGTTTGCAACATGGGAAGACTCTATTGCTTATAGAAGTGGAGAAATGAACAGATGATACAGGATTTTTATTTTCTTCATGGGAGAAAAGTACAGTTCGGTTAGGGCTGGTTACATGTCATGTGCAGCTTCTAAGTAGCCATGCCCAAGACAGAGCCTCCCAGGCTATGCCTATCTATGTCTAGCATACCATCTATGCCCCTCTGCACTGTTACATTTAGCTGCTGGAGGAATCAGCGACTTGCTTGTCTTAGACTACGGGTTTAAAGTTCCTTGAGCAGAGACAGAACTTCTCTATTTTTAGCCCCAACAAAGTCTATGATATATATTAGGTCCCCATGAATGAATGAAACACAAGAAGAGAAGCAGGCAGAAAAGCAGGCAGCCATGCACCTTGGCAAAAGCTCAAGTTCAAATATCAGCCACCAGCTTCAAAAGCTGCTGAACTCACTGGGTGAACCTAAACAGGCCACACAGACTGAGAGAGGAGGTCTGATAAGGAAACCCCAACACTAAAAGGAAGGTCAGAGAAGGTTCCAGGGGAGGACACTGAGGAGGAATGATCAGAGAGCTATCCTGGAGCCATTTGTACACTTACCACCAGAAATACAGAAGCAACACACAAGAGTCATCTCATGAACACTAGCATCATCCTTTCAAAAGGCTAGCACAACAATGATGCCCCACCTGATAAAAACGGCACACAAAAAGAAGGAGAAGAAGAGAAGAGATGGAGGGAGGATGAGGGGGAAGCCAATCTTATACTTAAGAATACTTGTGTACAAATCCTAAATAAGTTAGTAATAAACAGAATTCCAACAGCATATTTTAAAAAAGAATACATCACCACCAAGTGGGTTATAGTCTAGGAATATGATATGAGGATGGTTAACAAAAAGTAAAGAAATGAATTAAATAACCAATTCAAAAAACTAGAAAAATAACAAAGTAAACCGAAAGAAAATTAAAGAAGAAAATTATAAAGATAA
Source organism: Potos flavus (assembly GCA_028534135.1). NCBI lineage: Eukaryota > Metazoa > Chordata > Mammalia > Carnivora > Procyonidae > Potos > Potos flavus. The sequence continues at coordinate 32,193,913 of CM052889.1, forward strand.
AAAAATTGAAGAGCAAGGAACACCTCCAAACTCATTTTAAGAGGCCAGCATTACCCTGATACCAAAACCAGATAAAGACTACCCCCCCACACACACACACGCACACAATTACAGGCTAATATCCCCAGTGAACATTGCTGCAAAAATCCTCAACAAAATATCAGCAAACTAAATTCAACAATACATTAAAAGGATCATACACCATCATCAAGGGGGATTTATTCCAGGGATGCAAAGATGGTTTAACATCCACAAATCAATCAAGATCATATGTCACATTAACAAAGGATAAAAATCATATGATCATCTCAACAGGTACAGAAAAAGCATCTGACAAAATTCAATATCCATTTATGGTGAAAATTCTTATAAAGGTAGGTATAGAAGGAAATATCTCAATATAATAAAGGCCATATATGACAAACCCAGAGCTAACATCACATTCAATGGTGAAAAGCTGAAAGCTTTTCCTCTAAGATCAGGAATAGACAAGGATGCCAGCTCTCATCAGTTTTAACCAATATAGCACTTGGAGTCCCAGCCACAGAAATTAGGCAAGTAAAAGAAATAAAAGGCTTCCAAACTGGAAAGGGAGAAGTAATAAAAGTGTCACTATTTATAGATGACATGATACTATATAAAGTCCTCAAACTCCACCAAAAAAAAAAAAAAAAAAAAGGATTAGAGCTAGTAAGTGAATTCAGTAAAGTTACAGCATACAAAATTAGTATACAAAATGGGTTATGTTTGTATATACCAATAATGAGGTATCAGAAAGAAAAATTAGATAATTAGATAATAATCCCATTTATGGGGGCGCCTGGGTGGCTCAGTGGGTTAAGGCCTCTGCCTTCGGCTCAGGTCATGATCTCAGGGTCCTGGGATCGAGCCCCGCATCGGGCTCTCTGCTCTGCGGGGAGCCTGCTTCCCCCTCTCTCTCTGCCTGCCTCTCTGCCTACTTGTGATCTCTCTCTCTCTCTGTCAAATAAAATAAATAAAATCTTTAAAAAAAAAAATAATCCCATTTATGATTGCATCCAAAAAAAAATCTAGAATTAAATTTAACCAATGAGGTGAAAAACCTATGTTCTAAAAACTATAAAACACTGATGAAAGAAATTGAAGACAATACAAATAAATGGAAAGATATACTATGCTGCTGGACTGGAAGAATACTGTTACAATGTCCCTACTACCCAAAGTAATCTATAGATTCAACGCAATCTCCATCAAAATACCAATGGCAGTTTCACCAAAGTTGAACAAATAATCCTAAAATTTGTATGGAACCACGGAAGACCCCAAATAGTCAAAGCAATCTTTTTTTCCCCCAAATACTTTTATTTTATTTTTTCAGTGTAGTCAAAGCAATCTTGAGAAAGAAAAACAAAGCTGAATTATCATGCTCCCTGATTTCAAACTAAACTACAAAGCTACAGTAATCAAAACAGTATGATACTGACACAAACACAGATACATAGATCAATAGAAGAGAAATAAAGCCATCAATAAATCTCTGACAAAGGAGGCAGGAATATACAACGGGGGAAAAGACAGGCTCCTCAATAAATGGCGATGGGAAACTGGACAACTACAAGGAAAAAAATGAAACTGGACTGCTTTCTTATATCGTACACAAAAATAAATTCAAAATGGAGAAAAGACTTGAATATAAGACCCAAAACCACAAAATTCCTAGAAGAAAATAGGCAACAAGCTCTTTGACATCACCCTCAGCAGTATCTTTTTGGACCAATCTCCTCAGGCAAGGTTAACAAAAGCAAACATAAACAAATGGAATTACATCAAACTAAAAAGCTTTTTCTACAGCGAAGGAAACCACCAACCAAGCAAAAAAGGCAACCTACTGAATGGGAGAAGATGTTTGCAAATCATACATCCAATAAGGGGTTAATAACCAAAATATATAAAGTCCAAAACTTCCTAAACAACCCAATTAAAAATGAGCAGAGGACTTAAGACATTTTTCCAAAGAAAACATTCAGCCAGCCAGCAGACATGAAAAATGCTCGGCATCACAAATCATCAGGGAAACATATCAAAACCACAGTGAGATATCACCTTACACTGGTTAGTATCAGCTGTTATCAAAAAGACAAGAATTAACATGTGCTGGTGAAGATGTGGGAAAACAGGAACCCTTGTGCACTGCTGGTGGGGACCCAAGTTGGTGCACTCTGGAAAACAGTACAGAGAGTCCTCAAAAATTTAAAAACAGAGCTACCACATGACCCAGCAATCCCACTTTTGGGTATTTCGCCAAAGAGAATGAAAACACCAATTCAAAAGAGATATATGCACCCCTATGTTTGTTGGAATTTTATTTACAATAGCCAAGATATGGAAGCAACCTGAGTGTCCACTGACAGATGAATGGATAAAGAAGATGTGGTATATATACACAATGGAATATTACTCAACCATAAAACAGAATGAAATCTTGCCACTTGCAACAATATGGATGAACCAAGAGGGTATAATGCTAAGTGAAATAAGTCCAATAGAGAAAGACAAATACCATATTACTTCACTTATATGTGGAATGTGAAAAAAACGAAACAAACCAACAAAACAGGCTCATAGATACAAGAAACAAGCTATTACCAGAGTAAGGATGGGCTCAGAGGGTGGGGGAAATAGATGAAGGAGATTAAGAGGTATAAACTTTCAGTTATAAAATAAATAAGTCATGGAGATGTAATGTACAGCATAGGGAATATGGTCAATAATATTGTAATAACTTTGTACAGTGACAGATAAGTAGACTTACCCTGAGATCAACTCATAATGTATAAAACTATTGAATCATTATGATGTATACCTAATAGGATATTGTATGTCAGCTATACCTCGATTTTAAAAACAAGCACTGAGGGGCACCTGGGTTGCTCAGTAGGTTGAGCATCTGACTCTTGATTTTTGGCTCAGGTCATTATCTCAGGGTTGTGAGACTGAGCCCCATGTTGGGTTCTGGGCCACATTCAGTGGGGAGTCTGCTTAAGATTCTCACTCTCCCTCTGCCTCTCTCCTCCCTGCATTCTCTCTCTCTCAAAATAAATAAATAAAAACAAGTATTGAGTTACAAACAGAAAACCAGTGTAAATCATATATAAGTCAAAATTATTATTTAAAAAAACAACAAAATAGACAAAACTATTTTATCTAGAATTACAAAAATTATAAAATAGCAAAGGGACAATAACCACTGAAACAGAGAAAGTTAACATTCATAGGGGATCATTTATATGTCTCTTTGCTAATCCATTTAAAATCCAAAAGAAATGAATGATTTCCTAGCAAAATATAATTTAGCAAAATTGATCCCAGTGAAGATAGGGAGTTACCAAAGATTTTCTCCTGCCCCCAGCACAGGCATCCGGGTATACACACACACACACACACACACGCGCGCGCACGCACATACAGACACACTCCTCTTCACATAGGCCCACACAATTCCCTAAGGGAATTCTAACAAATCATCAGAGAGGAGACAAATTTCTAAATATTTTTATAAAGCAAGAGTGGGCATCCTTGCCGTGTTCCTGATCTTAAGGGAAAGGCTCTCAGCTTTTCCCTATTGAGAGTGATATTCATTGTGGGTTTTTCATAGATGGATTTTATCAAATTGAGGAATGTTCCCTCTATTTCTATACTCTGAAGAGTTTTAATCAGGAAAGGATGCTGTATTTTGTCAAATGCTTTTTCTGCATCAATTGAAAGGACCGTGTGGTTCTTCTCTTTTATTAATGTGTTCTATCACACTGATTGATTTGCAAATGTTGAACATTTATTTACTCCAGATAATCCTCAAAAAATTGAAAATAGAGCTACCCCATGACCTGGCCATTGTACTACTGGGAATTTATCCCAAAGATACAGATGTAGTGAGAAGAAGGGCCACGTGCACCCCAATGTTCATAGCAGTAATGTCCGCAATCGCCAAACTGTGGAAAGAGCCAAGATGCCCTTGGACGGACAAATGGATAAGGGAGATATGGCCCATATACACAAGGGAATATTACTCAGCCATCAGAAAGGATGAATATCCAGCTTTTGCATCAACATGGATGAGACTGGAGGAGATTATGCTGAGTGAAATTAGTCAAGCAGAGAAAGTTACTTATCATATGGTTTCATTTACTTGTGGAACATAAGGAATAGCATGGAGGACATTAGGAGAAGGAAGGGAAAAATGAAGGAGAGGAAATCGGAGGGGGAGATGAACCATGAGAGACTTGGACTCTGAGAAACAAACTGAGGGTTTTAGAGGGGGGAAGATGTGGAGATGGGTGAGCCTGGTGATGGGTATTAAGGAGGGCATGGATTGCACGGAGCACTGGGTGTTATATGCAAACAATGAATCATGGAACACTGCATCAACAACTAATGATGTACTGTATGGTGACTAACATAATAAAAAAAGAAAGAAGAAATAGAACTATCGGGAAAAAATATTTTTATAAAGCAAGAATAAAACTGATACTTAAACATAAAAAGTATTGCAAATACAGACAAAGAGGAAAGGACAAGAACACTCAACGGCAACACTGTTTGTCAGGGCAATAATACCACAAACCAGCCAACATCCATTACGAGAACAGCCAGTAAATAAATTGTCATACATTCACCAGCAGAGAAAAAAAGTAAATGAGAACACCACGCAATAACACGGGTAGGTTTTTTGTTTTTCTAAGCAGGCTCCAGCACAGGGTTTGGGCTCACGACCCTGAGATCATGACCTGAGCTGAGATTAAGAGTCTGTAGACACTTAGCCGACTGAGCCACCCAGGTGCCCCAACATGGGTAGGTTTAGAAAACAATAAGCAAATGAGAAAACTATAAAAGCGTACAAATGATATGTTTCCTTTTATAAAAAGTTTGAGAACAGACATAATTAAACAGCATGTTGTTTAGGGACACAGACTGGGAGGAAGGAGTTAAAACAGCTGGCCTGTGACCTCTTCACTCCTTTTACAGAGCAATGCCTCTGGGAAAAGAAAAAAGGCAAGTGACTCCTTCTAGTCTTTTGTTAAAAGAGTGCCGATAACCAGACTACTTAATAAATAGCCTAATGATATTTGCTAAAATAAGAGCTCTTGTTTCTGGAATGCCCTTACCAGGAGAGGACTGGCTAAGGATCACCTGGCTGAGGATTACTTGTAGTAAATAAAGGTAGATGTTTGGGCTCATGAGCCACGACTCTCTGAGCTACGAAGTGATGTCTCATAATGGAATGTTACTCCCTGAGCGGGGGGACCCGTGATCCCCTAACTTGGAGACCTCGCCTATTCTGGGTCAGAGAGCACACGTCTGATGCATGATGAAAAGACCTAAGACAGATCCCTCCTTGCTCCCTCTACACCTCTATAGTCTGTATTCTTGAAATTATTAGCATAACTACATTAGCACAGCTAGATAACAAGATCTCTGACCTGTCAACTGATTTGATAATCTGTTCCTTCGTGTTGGGTCACAGAATAAGTGATTTTCAGGTAAAAGTATAAAGAAAAGAAAAGAATAGTGCCAAGGTTAGTGGGTCACACCAGGGAGGGCTACAAAGGACACTTCCGAATTCCTGGTAACGTCCTTATTCTTAAATACCTGAGGGTATCAGTCAGGATTCTCCAGAGAAACTGAATAAATAGGATATGCATGGAGATTTATTATAAAGAATTGGCTCTCATGATTGTGGAGGCTAACAAGACCCAAGATCTGCTGTCCAAAGCCCTGAGAACCAACAGGGTTAGTCTCAGAGGGAGTGCAAAGGTAGTAGGCAACCTATGTCCTAGCTTGTTATCATCAGGCAGAGAGAATTTGTTCTACTTAACAAATTCTACTTAAGAGAATTTGTTCTACTTAAGTTCTTACTTAATCAGGATGGGGCTTGCCCACACTGGCAAGGGCAATCTTCTTTACTCAGTCTCCCAACTCAAATCTTCCTCTCATCCAGAAACCCCCTCATAGAAACACCTAGAATAATTCTGACCAATTATCTGAGCTCCTTGTGGCCCAGTCAAGTTGACACATAGAATTAACCAACACCACACACATTTGTTCTTTTGTTCTTCAAATAACACATAGATGCCATATTTGTGAATGATATGACCTTGTTGCTAAAAGTATGAAGCAAACGCAATTTGATAAAAGACGACGATGAATAGAGAACAACTTTTGAGAAGATTGATGTGAAGGGGAAGAGGGAGTTGAGGAGGTAGCTTGAGAGTCAGGTGGGCTAAAGAGAAGGTACAGCCTGAAACAAATAGTTTCCGGGAGTAGGTATCCAGGCCACTTTTTAAACTCTCTCCCAGTTGGCTCACTTATGCGGAATTCACCTGCATTATGCTGTCTTCCAATATACACTGACTACAAAGAATCCAAAGCTGTATTCATGTAAGCCTCTGGTTGAGCAGAGTCTCAGAGATGGGAGTTCTGATCCGGTGGGAAGGGGCTAAGGTAAAAAAGTGTCTGTACTGGGAAAAATCCACCTTTCACTTCCATGTAAGCCAACTGTCTTTAGTTTCTTCCTTCTCCATCTCTAGTATTCTTACATTAACCCCTCATTTACGAGCCATAAGAATATACCCCTCCACCATCCACTGGCTTTCCAGTGCCACCTGCCAGTGATAACAGAACACAAAAGTCAGAACAGATAACGGGGGGAAAGAGGCTCCGCTTGAGAAGATGACCAAAGCTGGGACGCAAAGAGTAGGACTGCTGGGTGGTTATGGGAAGCTTTAAGCTTTGATAACAAGTATCTCTGGTTCAGTTTCTTCTGATCTCTCCTAAGATCACATAAAGATAATTCTTTTCTGTCCCTCAACTCTCACTTTTTATGACAATGACTTACAGCAAATAGTGAATTACATGTCAGTCTCTCCACTTCTATCCAGTAAAATCACAATGGAGGCTCTTAACCGGGAGATATCCCTCCAAGGACTCTAGCCATGCACAAAAATTTATGAATAAAGCTGTCCATCGTAACAGCATTTCTAATTGCAAAAAGTTTGGAAATAATCCAAATCTGAAAAAAAAGAGATTGGCTATATTATGGTACACGCAGATAGAATATTGTGTTCCTAATAAATTCTTGAAGATTTAATGACAAAAAAATGGCTCCAACCTATTTACCAGTAAAGATTCAGTACACAACACTGTATAAAGACAATTCTCTCCATAGATAAGAACATACACCTACATGTACAAAAAAGGCTAGAAAAATGGATCAAAATGTTAACCATGGTTAGTAATAAAATCATGGGTGATTTTTTTTCCTCTTGCACTTATATATTCCTCAACAAGTACATCATTTTTATAAGTGGAAAAAGGAAAGATTAAAAATATATATCACTATGAATAAGACTGATTAGTTAGGTCAGAAGTGGAACAATACAACCCATATACCGGGAAAAATATATTAAAATTTATATTTGATAAGAATCTAGTATCCAGAATATATAAAGAATTCTTATAATTCAAGAGTAACAAAATAACCCAATTTAAAAATGGGCAAAGGATCTGAATAGACATTTCTCCACCAAAAAAATTTAAAAATGGCCAATAGGCACATGGAAAGAGGCTCAAGATCATTAGTCACTGGAGAAATGCAAATCACGACCAAAATGTGTACCATTTCACACCCACCAGCATGGCTGTAATTTTTAAACAAGGACAGTAACAAACATTGAGGAAGACGAAGAGAAATTAGAACCCTCGGTACAACTTCTGTGGAAAATAGTCTGGCTGTCTCTCAAAGAGCTACACGTCAAGTTACCATTATGACCAGCAATTTTACTCTTAGATATATACCCAAAATAATTGAAAGTAGATGTCCACACAGAAGGTTGTACACAAATGTTCATAGCAGCATCATTCACAGCTGCCAAAAAAAAAAAAAAAAAAAAAAAAAGGAAAAACCCAAATGTCCATCCAGCGATGAACAGATAAACAAAATGTGGGACTGCCCATCGATGGAACGTTAGCACAAAAAGGAAGTACAAATCCATGCTTAAAACATGGATGAACTCCAAAAACATGTTAAGTGAAAGCTAGTCCCAAAAGTCACATGTTGTCCCATTTATAGGAAATGTCTAGAAAAGGCAAATCCTAGAAAGAGTGTATTAGTGGTTTGGGGGTATGCAGTATGGGGGCAGGGAGAAATGGAGAGTGTCTGCTAATAGGTGTGGGGTTTCTTTTTGGGATGATGAGTACATTCTGGACAACGTCCTCAAGGATAGCCTAGTTCGCATCATTAGTTTCCACACCCGAGTGGAAATAGATCTCCAGATTCTGCCCCCTTCAGGCCATGGAAGCAAACTGGGACAGTGAGGATCAGCAATAAGGAATGTGATTTGCTACTCATAAAGCGTGCTTAACCTTCAGAGTCCAGACAAGAGTCACATCAGATAAGTAACTTTAATAAGGGGGCATTTGGCTTAAAACTAACCCACAGGGAACAGTTTGAACTCAAGTCAACAGGCCACAAAGTCATGGTGTGTAACCCAAATCGAGGCCACCTTCCTGGACGGGTCATGGGGGCGACTGTATAGGGCTCCCTGCTCACACTCTGCAGGGCTCTGTGCTTGGTTTAATACTCCTTTGCTAGCTTGAAATTCTTATTAATTTTATCTTTATATTTCTGGGGGGTTTTTTAATTTATTTTTTGAGAGAGAGAGAGAGAGCGCACGTGAGCAAGGGGGACAGGGGGAGAAGCAGAGGAAGAGGGACAAGTAGACTCCATGCTGAGTGCAGAGCCCGACGTGGGCCTCGATCCCACGGCCATCACAACCTGAGCCAAAATCAAGAGGCGGATGCCTAACCGACCAAGCCACCCAGGTGTCCCTAAACTTGTGTTTTACAAGTGAAGTCCAATGAAACAATGGAGCATGCGCATCGGTAGGGGAAGTAGATGCAATAGGCATGAGTGCCCATCCTCGCACGCGTTAGCAGAGTGCTGGGAGATGCGCCGTCCGTGCGAGTTCAGTGAGGATCAAAATGAGTACAAGGTTAAGTGTGTTCCCTTGTAACTAAGCCCGGGAGCCCTAGAGGCCTTCCATGCAAACCAGAACTGGCTTTGAATGCACAGAGATGGCAACCCAAGAGTCCTACCACATCCTTCCTTACCTGGGTTACTCTGCTGTACTAGCCAACCACTGATGCTGAAAGGACATAGAAAAACTGGAAAGATAAGGCCGCCTACAGTTCCTTTTCCTTTCAGCCCTTCCTTACCAACTGAAGGGAGAGGGTTAACAGAACGAACACATATCAAGAAGTGAAGTAACAAGAGACTTCATCTCATACGGTGTTTCTGCCATTCCGATAGGAACAAGATACACACGCCTGTAGGAGCCAGGAACTGGAAGCTGCATAGGATTCTGCATAGAAGGTAAATGCTCTTATACTTGCATTTTGAACTTGCATTGCATGATATAAAAATGGATGGTAAAATCTATGCTAGGATTTTAAAATTTAAATTTTTATTTCCTTACGAGGGCATCACATAGCAAATAAAACACCGTAACAAGGCAAGAGAGACCACAGAGGAAAGGGAAAAGCTGTGCAGTATCTTGAACAGTAGCAAGCGACCGTGTCTCCTCCCTCAGGGTTCTTGCCTTTGAGTGAACACCAGCAGCACCTGGAGGCTCACAGCACAAGGACGGCCGTGCCCACTCCCAGAGTTTCAGACTCAGGAGACCGGGGGGAGGGGAGCCCCAGAAGCTACCTTCTGTAAAGCTCCCGGGTGTTGTGGATGCTGCTCCCCCACGCTCAGAGCCACCCGACCAGAACGCGTTCACCTCAGCCTCTGACAAGCTGTACGAAGCCATCTGGAAGGTACGCGCTCTTACCTCATAAATGTTCAACTGCTCCACCAAGTCCAGGTCGGTCCCTTTCTTGTTCAAGTGCCGCTGGGACACGGCCGCAATGCCCAGCTCCTCCAGGCAGTCCACCACATCGTAGAAGCTGTCTTGGTCTGGCAATCCCGACAGTGTCTGAAGAAAGAACAGGACACGAACATGCTTTAGGGGGCTGTCTCAAGGCTCTCAAAGCATTTTTTGTAGGGTAGCCAGTGGCTAGGATTATAACTATATGGGACAAACCAAGACAGAGGATCAGACCATGTGAGAAAAAACTTCTTAGTGTGGTAAGCAGAATGCACCCCAAGAACCCACCCCTGGTATATAGGTTCTATATATCCCCTTCCCGTGAGTCTAAGCAGGACACTTCCATCACTGAATTACATTACATGGCAACGGTGAAGGGATTTTACAGATATTCAAGACCCAAAGCAGCTGATTTTGAGTTAATCACAGGGAAGATTATCTTGGGTGGGCCTGACCTAATCAGGTGGGCCATTTAAAAGCAGGTTTAGGAATTTTCAGAGCTCAAAGACTAGGAGAGAGATGACCCTGCTGGGCCCGAAGCAGCAGCAAGCCACCATGCGTTCTCCAGCTGCAAGGAAATGAGCTCTGCCAACAACCACAAAAGCCTGGAAGAGGATCCCAGGCCTCAGAGCAGACTCCAGTCCTGGTCGACACCTTAACTACAGCTTTGTGAGACTCTGAGCAGAGGACCCGGCTAGGCGGTGCCTGGAGCCTGTCCCATGGAAACTGTGAGATGATAAGTCTGTGTTGTTTTAAGCTGCTAAGTTTGTGGTAATTTGTTACATACAATAGAAAACAAACATGCTCAGTGATTAGAAACTCCTGTTAGGATCGATCTACCAACAGCTGGAGTTATAACGGTGTAATGATCCCTTTTTCTTTCAATTGGATAGGCCTTCCCCTTGGTCTGAGAAATTTAGGAAGACATGAGAAATTTCAAAGCAGCAACCAAGAGACAGAAAGATAACCTAAGTGGGGGGAAAAAGTTGACTTCTCTTTGAATTTTGTGTCTCTTAAAAGAAGGATGATCTCTCAGATGGGCCTTATGCTCAGAACTGAAGGGACCCTCAAGGTGATTTACTGCAAGCCCTTATCTTGTGAGTCGGGAAAGGAGGGCTGGGGAGGGGAGCGGTTTGCCTGAGGGAACAAGCAGTTCCTGCAGACCTGGGACAGAAGCCTCGCCTCTCTCCTCACACACTCATGCTTCTGCACAAATTATTCCGGCCTGGAATTCCAAACACGGGTCTTTACGCCCTATTTCATTGTCTCTGCACTTCCAAGAACCCTCATGTAGATTTCAAAATTATCCTGAACTCAGAAAAGACCAACACTGTCCTAAGAACGGTTCACGGCACCAGCTTTCCCAATGCTTCTGTTTAGGGACTATTAATAATTGGAAAGAATGTCTCTATTCGTAACCCAAATAATGGCTTTTCCTATCAATGTTGAGCGAAGAGGATACAACTTACTGCCGTTGAGATCAGAAATGAGTGAAAAATAACTGGGACGGAATAACTTAATCAGGGGCCTCAGCAAGGACCCAGAACAAGAGGCTGTGAGCCAGTCAGACTCCGTAATAAACAGGTCCTCCCACCTAAGGGGCCAAGTGCGAAAGCGCACACCAGCGTCTCCAGGGGTCAGGTGAGGCAGCATCTCTGCATTAACGGACCACGGTCCCCTGAGGGGTCCCTGGCTCCCGATGCTAAATGAGAAAGTATGCAGCCATTCAAAGAATCCTATCATCAGAACGATCCATCTTCCGGTTTTAGTGAAAACACTTGAACTTGTTAAAAAGATGAGGAAAAGGAAACAGGACCCCAAAGCCAAGGTCAGGCTGGTGAATAATGGTGCCCTGATGGCGGGCCCTACCAAATTCCCCATTTGAGGAACTTAGGTGAGTTGACATTTGGGTTTAAACCTTCCTACTCAACTGTGGGGGGCCACGATGAGGCACAGAGGACCCTCCTCTCCTCTCAGTTCCCTTCCCTTCTTCTTTCCTCTTTTCCCTGCTTACAAAAGTTTCCAGGGGGTTAAATTCCTCGACCTAATTCCCATTGCCTTAGCAAGCCCAACCATGATGGGTGATGGGGTGGGCTGGGGAGGGGGTTACTATTAAACGATTAGGTCCAAAGAACCAAACAGACTCAGGGAGACTTATTCAATAATAGGTCCAAAAGCGAGGGTGTTAAGAGGTCATTTGTCATTTCCACCATGAAAATATGGGCTGGAGCCAAGCCCACGTACCGCCCCCTTCCGTGTGAGGCTGCAGGGGAGATGGCCTTTTGCCACCAACAAATACAGGGCACACAGTCACCTATTTTCAGCCGATTGTCTAACGTGCTCAGCAAATTGTGCCGTGCCCCCACCGCTCCCTGGGTCCTGTCCTCCCATTTCTACCCCGACACCTCACGGCTAAACTGCCCCCTTCCGGTAAAGATGGCGGCCCCCGAGAAGTCTGTGAGGTGGACATCTCTCAATGCCTTCACTTCCAGATGATGCTCATGAGCCCCTTTCCTGCTTTCTCTCAGACCTCATCCTGCCGGGGCTGATGACAGGTACATCTTCACAGGCATCTCTCCAAGGGAGAAATTTCTGACCTAAAAGACACGTTCTTGGCCTCTCCTGGGTTCTCACTGATTGCATCAAATCTTTCTTACAGGATGCCACCAGTGTGGCAAATGCCTGCACACAAATTTTCAGAGCAACATTATTTGTGAACTCCAAAAGCTGTAAAACCCCAAGTCTCCTTCAGTGGGAGAATCCACGGTGGTGCGGCCGGGTAACAGAAAACTACTCGGCAGCAGAAAGGAGCAACTGCTAACACCCTCAGGAACAGATCAGCCTCAAAGGCATTATGCTGAGTGAGAGAAGCCAGCCCCAAATCTATCCTGTAGGGGCCTATTCGACCCGGATGAGATGACAAACCTATAGTGCTAGAGAGTGGTTGTCAGGGGTAGGAAGAGGGAATCAGGAGATCGCTATAAAAGGCGAACATGAGGGAGATTTGGGGGAAGATGGGAATGTTCTATATTCTAAGTGTGAAGGTTATGCATAGCTAAACAAGTTTTACAGCTGACACAGCTGATTTTTTTTTTTTTTTACAAGTTTCTGGTATGGTAATTAACAATAAATGAAATGTAAAAACAAAGGTGAATACTCAGCATGGATCCCATCCAGGTTACCCAACGCCCTTTCTTCCCTGAAAGCTCCAAGCCAGCCTCACAGGAACAGGAACGGTAATACTTCTTGTGACTCGTGCCCCCTCACCAGCCTCTTCCTATTCTATAAGGTGGCCAGGACCTGAGCCCCTCAAAATGGGGGGTTCCCACTGAGGGGATTCCAGCTGGATCAAGACAGGGCATTATAGAACGTTAGCGAGCAGGATGAGAAATGGTTAGTTTCTGATGTTCCTTCAGATCTGACAAGATGGGGTCAGGGGGAGGAGCAGGAATGGGGGGGATTAGTCTGGATCTTGGAAACCCCTCATTAATGTCCATGTTCAACAGAGAGAGCAGACACCAGTCTCAGAACCCTAAGCAGGCTAAAATGTGGCACCCTCGTTTTGTCATAAAAATGTTCCTGTTTTGAACTCCATGTTATTAGTCCATCTTCTATTTTGTTGAAAGAAAACTTAGAAAAGCAATATAACAATTTCCCAGATTTCAGAGTCTGAATTTCTTCCAGACCCATATTAACATTTCGATGCATTTTTTTTTCTTTGTTTTGGATCTCAGAAGATTTTACTCCCTGGAGTACTAAATACGACTAAAACTCAACAAAGGAAAACAAACCCAGCGTGGGTGCCAGTGGTTTATTTGACCTTTTGGGGGTAAAGGACGACATTTGGAGTAATGTCCATAGGACCTTCCCCTGAGTCAGAACTAATAAAAGATGAGACAGAACTGCCAGAGAGAGAGAGTAAGCGAGGAATTCCTGGACACTAAATGCCATCTAATCCGAGGAGAATGTGACATGCGCTGGGTCCTTGCCAGCCACTGGCAGCAGAATGCCCACCTGCCCCCACCGATGCTGCAGGGACTATCAGAACCTCCCAGCGCGCCCTCCGCCAATAGGATGGGTAGCATTGCAATGGAAAACACCAGGCAAGAGGGAAAATTCCATTTTTGCTGAAGTCCATGGTTTCCAAAACAATGTCACTGACTGAAAAGGACAGGAAATAGATGACCTTAATCTTAAAAAACAACAACAACGACAGAAAATTGTTTTAAAATTGCAAGGTAAAATCAACTCACGCAGACATTTGAAAGCATAAATAGAATTCTTAGGATTATCCTGCAGAAAAGTACTGCCCATTCCTCCCCAGGACCATAGAAGAATTTCATGGGTCCTCATCAACAGATGGCATTTCATTAAAAAGCAATCCCTGCCAATGAGACCCAGGGAAAAATGTTTGTTGTTTTACTGTATATTTCTTTTCATCTTAATAGATTTAATGTCCTTCATTTTTCCACTGGGTTCTTAATATATCGAGACTGTATAATTTTCTGCCCCATTCTTTGCAAACAATTTCCCAATTTGCCACTTGCCCTTAGCTTTTGTTTATGGTTTTCATTCTACAAATAAGATCCTTTTATAGTTTTATGCAGTGAAATATTTAAAAAGTCCTTCCCTTTGGATTCTTTTTGACAGGTTTGATGATTAACATAATCTTCACCTACCAGCAACAAATTAATCTTCACCTCTACTTGTCATTTTTCTACTGTTTGATGTGTTACAATGAACTCTTTGTCTGGAATTCATTTCAGTATCGATCAAAGGACGTACTTGGTTATTTCCATTTAGCACACCCCGCCCCCAATCATGAACGACGCTAAGCCATCCGCACTGACTGCAGTCCTAGAGGGAGTGTTCTGTGCAATGAGCTCTCTTTCAGAGCTCCTCTGCTCCCATCATCTGTCAGCTGAGGAAAGAGCCAGAACCACATTGTTTCAATCCTTAGAGTTTGCACAACTGTTTAATATCTAGTGGAAATTACTTCTCATAATGTTTTCTACTAATGTGTCCCCAGTTCATCAGGGGAAATGTTTCTCTAGTTGTACTTCCTGGAGAGGTTCTAAACCTTCTCTGCATCCCTGCAGTTCGTACTGTAGGCCTACGCCCAGCAGCTCGGGGAGGAAGGGCAGGCCCATGGGGTGGTTGGTGTGATTCCTGGGGTCTAGGGCAGAGCCATGTGCAGGACATCCTCCCCTCCAACCGCAGTTTCAAGGAAAAAGGGACTCCGGTCCCAAGAGAGGACTGTCCCAGGGCAGCATAGGGTCAGCCCCCTCTCCAGGGAGGGATCCTCGAGACGGCTACTGCCCTCCCAGCTGGTGACCAGGAGGGATGTGTTGGGAGGGAGGAGAGCACAAGGCTGATAGCACCTTCATAAAAGGAGGATGGGACCCACCCCCAGCAGTCAGAATTCAATAAGCAGTGGGACAAGGGTGCCTTCATTTCCCCTGGACTGTAAGCTCTTTCCTTAGGGTAAAACTTGTGAATTTATATTCTTTTTTAAAAAATTATTTGAGAGAAAGAGAAGAAGAGAGCACATGCGCATGAGTGAGGGAAAGGGCGGGGGGGGGGGTGTGTGTGTGGAAAGAATCTCAAGTAGACTCTGTGCTGAGCACGGAGCCTGACGCAGTACTCGATCCCATGACCATGAGCCCATGACCTGAGCCGAAACCAAGAGTCGGATGCTTAACCGACTGTGCCACCCAGGAGCCCCCAAACTTGCTAATTCGTATTCTTAAGGAAAAATGATTTTAAGGGGGACATCTTGGTAGAAAAGTAATCATAAAATTCTCACTGTCATCCTTCTGGTTTCATTAGAAAAGACCAAAGCAGAGAAAGCCCAGACACTCCCAGGCCTACACACGCATGCACCAGCATACACGCATACACGCTGTATGCAGCTGGAAAGTGTTTCCTCTGGCAAAGCACAACACTGCAGCCACAGTTCCAGCTGCCATTAGGGGGGCCCCAGGTGATGTGGCTCTTCTCAGAGGGCAAATTGTAGATTTTTACATTGCATTAGTTCCCTGGGGCCGCTGTAACAATGTACCATGAACTGGGGGGCTTGAAACAGGAGAAATGTATTTTCTGGCAGTTTGAGAGACCAGAAGTCTGATATCAAAGTGTCAGTGGGGCCGTGCTGTCTAACGGCTCCAGAGGAAAACCCTTCTCCAACCTCCTCCTGCACTGGCTGCTGGCAATCTTGGGCATTCCCTGGCTAAGAGATGTATCCCTACAACCTGCCTCTGTCTTCCTCACATACATGTGCAAACATTGTCTTCCCTGTGTGTCTCCTTTCCTCTTCTTCTCCAGATACCGGTCATATGGGATTACAGCCCACCTTACTGACCTCATCTTACCTTGACCCTATCTGCAAAGACCCTATTTCCAAATAAGGTCACATTCACAGATATTCACAGGGGTTAAGACGTCAACATATCTGTTAAGAGGACATAATTCAGCCCTTAGCAGTCATCAACCAACCTTGTTCACTAACGTCATCGCATAAACCAGCAGCTCTGTGTCGACCCCATCTTTTTCCTCCAGGATTTCCATGATATTTGACCAGGGTTTGACTCCTAGGAATAAAACAAAAATCATTAGAAATGGCAAGTCAAACAACAAATGTTGGAGAGGATGTGGAGAAAGGGGAACCCTCTTCCACTGTTGGTGGGAATGCAAGTTGGTGCAGCCACTTTGGAAAACAGTGTGGAGATTCCTCAAGAAATTAAAAATAGAGTTACCCTATGACCCTGCAATTGCA
>CM052889.1:32211089-32250296 GCA_028534135.1 Potos flavus
AGCACTCTGCCTTCTTTATTTATTTTTTTAATTTTTCTGGGCCAACCCACAGTAAGAGTGTGGCCTCAGCCGGCACAGAACCCGGGTATCTGGGTTTTAGATAAAATGTAACTACCGGATGCATGGAAAAGGAATAAAAGGCAGTTTCTGAATAATCTTGCACATTAGAGCAAACTGGAACTCCCTTCACATTTTATTGTACTTAGAGAAACACAAGAACTATACTTAGAAGGTCAAATATGCTGCTTATTAAGAAGAAATAAAAGTATTCCAAAAAAAATCTCCAAATTCCTACTCCTCTTCTAAAAATTCAACAACCATAAAAAGAAAACAATTTCCAAACCTCAGGATTTAAATTACAAAGGAAGTTAGAAAAACATGCTTCATTCTATTTGCTACATTTTCCATTAAAAAAGCATAAATATATGTCCTAGAAGTGGATGCTGGTTATTAAAGCTGAATTAGAAATTGGTAAGGTAACTGACATAAAGCTTTGCCACACTGTTTACCGGCTCAAGAACTAAGAATATGTTGAGTATTTTAACAACAGCAAAGAGCCAAGTGACTAAAGACAATTACTTTTAAGACCTTCTCATTTAAATTCTTTATTCCAATGACATACCCTTAAGCTCAGAATTCCTGATCCAGCAGCTCAGAACAGGCCCTAAAGCATTTGTAACTCCTTATCAAACAGTCCAACAGATTCCTCAGACCCTGAGTCTATCCCCTTTGAAGATACTGTCTGCAAAATAAGATTGGTCTGGTCAGAAATCAAGTGTGGGCCCAACAGATGACATGAGTACAGAACTCTGGGCTGTGGCTTTGCTGGTATCTGGCGTGGGAGGGGGGGCAGGAGCACAGAGACCAGGGTGGGCACATCTGCCAGGACCGGAAGTCACCTGCCCCAAAGCCATGTGCTATGGCCTCAGGGCCTGATAGCCCACCTGCTTATGACCTAACAGAATTGGCAGAAAGGGATCAAACTACATTTGTGATTCATGTAGTAGCTGAGTATGAGTCTGGGAACCCCTTAAGCGTTTACTAGTTAGTAGAGAGGAAATCTTGCAAGATGGAACACACAGCAGAGTTTTTGGAAATACTTAAATATCAAAATAATAAAAAATGTTACAAATGAACATTTTCTTTCTATTGAGATAAAAGTTTGCGGTTTAGCAGGAGGTTTCTTCAGAGAACAATGGATAAAAGGGGGCAAGGCCAGAAAATACCCAGTTTGCTAACTTTCCTTTGGGATCCTCCATGTAATTATGAGGAACTGGCTGATAACAGGTAACACGGATCCACTCTGTTACTGTTAACTAAGGAAAACCAAAAAAACTCTGCACTAAAGTGCTGCCTTAGAGGACACCCTGGTAATATTTACAAAATGAAGGCAAGAAATCAACAAAGTTGGGTCCTTGTCCAGTTAGTGACATCCCCATTCTCAGATGCAAAGTCCCGTGTTCTAGAAGGCTACCCAACATGTCACATGACTCATTTCTGAACAAAGTCAAAGGAAAACACAAAGGCCAATAGAATTCTTTCTACTGTACTAGGGGGAGCCCCAACTTTCCCTGCGGTGCAAAAATTTAAGCCTTGGGGAAATGAGACAAATATGCTCTTATGAGCTAGAATCAAGGTTAAAGACGTTTCCTAAGCAAATAATCAGCGCTGGAAACAAGGCAGAGGACAACCGAGCCTGAGGAATGGCACATGTGAATTTGTGAGAGCTGGACAGCTTAGAGTGGGCGGAGGAGGGCTGGCAGGTGGGCCCTGGCAGGTGCAGAGAGGCTGCGGGAGTGGGCTGAGCAGCGCTAGCGAAGGCAACTCTGAGCCTGCAAGGCCACTCCCAGGCTGGCTCCCAGGAGCCTACGCGTCATCCGGGTCTCCTGCCCATTCGACTCCCCTAGAGCGCTCCTTGCTGAGGAACCGTCCACTGGCTCCCCTGGGGTTTCTGCATCATCCCAAATGTTCTTCCTTATTAGAACCGCCCATTCCTAGTCTCTTCAGCTGCCCAACCACAGCTGCTAGTCCTCGACCCAATGCCCTACCAGGGCAGAAGGGTCAGTCCCACCCCCTGCTCCTGTTCCATGCGGAGCTTACCGATGTCAACTAGTGAGCTACTACTCTGGTTTATCAACAAGCCTCTTGAGATTTATGGTTCCTACCACAAATCGGCTCCCTGAAGCGGATCATCTCAGAGTGGACTGAAGAAGCTCCTGTCCAGCACTGTGGCTGGAGACCCATCCTGGACCAGAGGGTCCCCTCAGCATCCTGGCTCCTGTAAGGTCTGGCTCGAATCTCTGGTCTCTCCCCTCGACATCTTCCTAAAATAATATTGAGTGAACTATTTCTTTTTTTTTTTTTTTCTTTTTGTTCCACTGAGATTATCCTCACATGGAGCACCCAAGCGATCACACAGGTAAGAATTCGTTTTCTGGCTGTATATAGCCAAGTAACCAGCAAGAAAGGGATCGCCCTTTGTACCCACCAGCAAATTTTACTTAAAAATGCCATTAAAACTTGTAGGATTTTTTTAATCTTAAAAATGAAACACTAAAAAAAAAAAAAGAAATACTGATAAACATGGAAAAATATTCAAACGCCACCTCATTCCCTATGTTTTCCTGAAGTTACAAAGCTCTTTAAATCAAAACAATTTGATTAATATGAGAAAAGTCAGAAGAATTATAGTCCATTTCTATGACTATTACATAGGTTTTAATATGTTTTAGTGTAATAACACAGGAAAATGCTTGTAATATAGAGTTAACTATGTAAGAGAGATCCCAAAGATTCGAAGAAAATGTACAAAGCTAATGTTTAAATCTATATAGAAGTATTTCAGGTGATCTTGACTTTTTTTTGTATTTCTAAAAGTTTTATATGAAGAGAATATTACTCTTTTCATCATAAAAAAAGTCACTGAAAGTTTTAAAAACCCCAAGTCCCCACCCCTGCTATCAAGAAACTAAGCAAGCAAGAGAACCAGATTTAACTCGGTGTTGCAATTCTATAATTCACAATGATCAATATGTTAAAAACTCTGGTGGAAAAGGGAGACAATGTGCATGAACAGATGAGAAACATCAGGGGAGGGAAACTAGAAAGGGTTAGATGGAAATGTTAGAAATAAAAAGCATTGTAAAAGAGATGAAGAATGTATTTCCTAAGGTCATCAGGAAGACTCACACAGCTACGCAAAGAATCAGTTAACTTGATAAGTCAACAGAAATGGCCCAAAATGCAACAGAGGAAAAGAGAGTGAATCAGTTTTAACCACGCAAAGCATATTTTTATGTCAATCATAGGCAACCTTTTAAAAGCCTAAATCTTTCCCTTCCTGGACAGAAGCCAGATACAAGAACATCTTAACAAGCATCCTTCTGAAGGTAAAATGATTCTAATGAAGGCACACAATCTCCATTTTCTCATGCGAGGATCCAGAGATGCAGAGATTAAAAACCTTGGAAATCTATATACCCAACAATGGTACGTTAGATGCTCCCCTCGAGTGAGAACAGGATTTCAGATAATGACTTCTCAATGTGGCAACTCTATTTCAGTGTTTATCTTTGAACCTGTTAATTAATATGATCCCTCATGATACTAATAAGTGAGCATGATATTTGCCGTTCTGAGATTTTACAATGCAGACACCTCAACAATGCAAAGTTAATGTCCCAATTTTCAGAAAAAGGATTACCGATGAAGTGGAAAATTAATATCCCACACTTTATTAAACCCTGTATTGATCGCTGGCAATGTGCTCCAAAGGCTTTCTGGATGAATGTCTTATAAGCACTTAGAAAAAAGAAGGAAATCCCTGGGACCAGCAGTTTCCAGGTGAGCAGCTTTTGGCAAGCAGAGCCTACCTCCCTTTTTTAAACAGGAAGTTGGTAGAAGTTGTAGGAAAAGAGAGGTTAGCTCACAACACAGGGCATTTGTGTGTAGATACAGTAATCAGTCTTTCACATATTCTTCACTATTATTTTCTTTCCCATTTATAGATTATTATCCCCATTCTATAGATGAAAAAATAATCCACCCAAAGGATCACACAGGTGTATTTGGTCTCAGATATCTGCACCTAACAGCAGATGCAGCATACCTTGACTTTGGCCTTAGAACTCAGCGAAGAAATGAGGCTGGATGATCAGAGTCGGTGCCTTCCCACTAACTGCACCAAAATGGCCTTAAAATGACTGACAAGTGTCAACCTGCAAGCTTCAATTTATGTTAAATAAAACTAGAGTTAACAGTTTACATAATGAGTGACCAAAGCAAAATGCAAAATAATCTGGAGGCCTGAACTCTGACCTGATATCAGTGGGAACAAATGCAAAGCCCTGCATTTAGGTGTAAATCACAGAGATGCAGAATGAAAGAAACTAGCAAATAAGGATGTATAAGAAAAACAAAAACAAAACCCTCTAGGAGGTTTAGTGCATTATCAGTCTGATGTGAGCCAGCACCCAGGGCTGCTGAAAAGCCTAATGAATCAAAAGTGAGATCTGTGGAAGAAGGATGCTGTATCCAGTATTCCTAGGAATTGCAAATTACGTTGCCAAGGACTATCTGTGGAAACCATCAAGCTTAGCTCGGACAGGATGACATGTTAATGGCCTTTAAATACTCAACGAGCTTTCAGGGGGAAGTGAGGGTGTGTTGCTCCCAACAGCAGTGCATAGTGTCTGATTAAGATCAGAGAAGTGGACACAGGTCCCAGGAAGGAAGGCTTCCCACCAATTCCAGGGCCCTGCAATGGCGCTCCCTCTGCCTCTAGAAGGATCAAGGAGGAGGCTGGTGCATATCACGCACATCTTCAACAAGACTTTGCCATCTCTTCAAGGCCAGGGTTCTATCTGATACTCTGTAACTCAGAGAGAGCTTCAGATCTCACTCCCATGTGGGGCATCTGCACAGATCACACAGCAATGACATGCCAATGACCTGAGGCCACAGGGCTCACTGCATCTCCTCCCCTCTTCCTGGAGCAACTGACACCATGGAGGCAGAGTCTTAGCCCTCCTTGTGGAAATGAACTTTATCTCAAAACCAATGTGTCAAAGCCTTCCTACCAATGAATCCCAATATCCAACGCCTCTCTTCCCACCAGAGGCCATACCAGATTCCTGGCTGCCTGGACTCAAAACGGTGACTCTTATCTTCGATTCCCACTTTTATGTATCCATATCCAGAAACCCAAACCTAGGAGGCTTTTCTTCAAAATGTCCCCATATTTCCATTATTCTGTTTCCACGGCAACTTGGGACGAGGTGTCACCATCTCACGGTTCTGATAGTATGCAAGCATGCCTGTCCCCACCCAGGATGAAAGAGGCCCAGAGATCGGTGATCAGCCCCCTGGGGCACAGCTGAGAAAAATTAGATTCCACAGCGCCGACAGAAAAATGGAGACAGCAGGGTGAGCCAAGGTGGACAGCCATCCAGAGAGCGCAGATTCCATGACTGCATCCCAACGCATCCCTGGAGAACTTACAGGAGGTGGGGGGCCCTGGGGCCTCCCCAGTGGGCCAGAAGGGGATCCAGAGAGAGAGACAGACTTTCTGTGTTAGAGTGACGCAAGGCCAGGCCGTACCAGCCGAATCATTTCACCCCAATTAATTAGACTTCCGGATGTATGAAGAGCAAAATAATCCATGCTGGGTAAGTAGTCATGGGATGGACATCTGCTTCTTACCTCTGACTGGGGAGCTTAAAGATGGGCCTTTGTAAATGAAATGAAACACTTTATTGAAAACACTTTTTTTCCTTCTTTTAAAAAAAGTGATTATTTGGCTGCAAATGCCTCATTTTCTCCTCTGGCTAGGAGTCTCAAATATCTGCAAATATGCATTGCATAATAAGACCCTGGCAGGCTGCAAAATCACATCTTATTGCCTTTCATGGAAGGAAAATGAAGAATTATGAAAACAGAATGACAAGGTTTCTCTAATCCAAGATTTCATGTATCAACTCTGTCCCTGTTTAAGGCAAAAAGAACAGGATCTTAAGGTAAACCCTTTAGGTTCTGAGAAATCAGGCTCTTAGTCAATAGAAATCCCTAGGACCTCTGGCTTTCCTGATTTCTTAACATGAATTCGGGAAAGCCTATGTGTAAGGAGGGGATAGAGGCTTCCTTCTCAAGACCTAAGGGTTTTGGGTCAGTGCAGCCATGCTTCTGGAAGATTCCTCACTATCCAGGCATGGGGGTGAGGGGGGAATGTTAAGGGCCACCATCACTGGTTTTGCAAGTAAGAGGTGATCTAACAAGAACTACACCAAACATCAGTTTAGTGGCTGATGCCTCTGTTGACTTTCGGCCACTGGCCCGGAACCAAGCACACCCTGGGGAACAGAGCGACACCTTCATCTGACATCACAGTAAGTGGCCATGGGCAGCAGGTGTCCCCCACAGTTCCCTCTCCCACAACACTGTAAGCTCCAAGGCTCAGGCTGACCATTGGCTCTGTTTTCTTGCCCTCACAGTGACCAGATCAGGGTTGAGCACAGAAACCATCCTCTGGGAAATGAAAGATGGAGAAAAACCCAGCACTGAATCCACAGCTGGGAAGGAAAAGATTGCTCCACCCTAGACAGAGGCCACGGGGAGAGACGCCCAGGGTCACAAATATTTGTGTGCTGGACAGGGAAAGCAAGCTGGGGAGGCAGAATTCCTATATACTCATTCTTGAAGACTTTTAATTTTATGACTTCTCCATGTTATTTAGAAAGGCAATAAGGAGGTATCCTTCTAAGATTTTATTATTTATTTGACACAGAGAGAGAGCATGAGCAGGGGTGAGGGGGAGAGAGAGAGGGAGAAGCAGACTCCCCGCTGAACAGAGAGCCTGATGCGGGGCTCGATTCCAGGACCCTGGGATCATGACCTGAGCCAAAGGCAGACAGTTAACCAACTGAGCCACCAGGCGCCCCAAGAGGTGTCCTTTCAATTCCCAAGAAACATCGACATGACGGTGTTGAAACACATTACACTCTGAGCCCTCCTCTCATCTACTGAGCAGAGCAATGATTTCTGTCTGGCCTGTTTCCTTTTTCTCTTCTCCTCTTTTTCTTTTCCTCCCCTGGGGTCTCTCCTCCCACTTTTCTCCGTCTCCCCCTCTTTCCTGGTGCCTTTCCCTCTGTATCCTCCCTTCTTTCCTACAGTCCCATCACCTAGATTTTGCCTTCACTCTAGGCCCTTCCTGCTGATGAGCTAAAAGACTGTCAAGTTTCCCACTGTAAGTATGTTAAGTTTTATTTCCTTTTAGAAATAGGGCTGGCTATTGGTGTTTTATCACAGCTGTAATAAAGCTACAAAGATTTTTTTTTTTCTGAGGTAGGGGAGGGGAGGGGCAACAGGAATGGGAGAGAGAATCTTAAGCAGGCTCCACACCCAGCGCAGAGCTCAACTCAGGGCTCAATCTCACTGCCACAAGATCATTATCGGAGCCAAAATCAAGAATCAGACATTCATCTGACTGAGCCACCCAGGCGCCCCCAAAGATTTCTTTGTCTACAACATGTACCAAAAGTCCATTTCTACTGCAGAATCTCCCTCTATCTCCTAGACTGTGGGGTCTTCGAGATCAACCAGAGAGCCTTGGAATGGGAGCAGCTACCAAATGAACATGAAGGTTGGGGAAGGCTCCCAGCATGAGGAAAGAACAGAAAACACTGAAATAAGATAAAAGATAAAAATCTTCCCTCAGCCTGGCTAAATCAACCTGGCAAAGCCAGCATTTCATTCAGCATCTAAGGTCACCCACAGCAGGTTGTAAATAGAGTCATTTCTATTTCCATAGAAAACAAAGCCAAATATATGTGAGAGAGAGAGAGAGAAAAGAAAAGATTCTTGGCCTTCTGAGAAAAACTATGGCTATTTCTATTATGAAATAGGGTGGGGGGATCTATCAACAGTAATATGAGAAAAAGGAAAACTGAGAGGGACATGTAAGGGTCAACCACAGATCTGGGATCCAAGGAGTCCCGCCTATCAGTGCCATGCACAGAGAAAAGGCCCTCCCCACGCTACAAGGGCGCCATCACCAGGACTCTGGAAGTCTGTAAGGACCATAAACCTCAAACGGGATCTGTTCTCAAAGTCAAATCCGGGCTGAGCACTCACTCCTGAGGTACAGCAGTCTTTGAGAAGCAGGTAATGGGAGAGGTCACGCCAAGGGATGGGACTCGCCACCATGAGCTCGAGGCTAGCGCACACCAGTCTTGAAAGGCTTGCCAAAGTGGGTGTGGGAGCAAGTACGGGGAAGGGGCACAGTCTGGGCTGACCACATGTTCTCCTGGACCCCCAAAGTGCTATGTTGATCTGTGACCTGTGTAAGTCAGGTTCAAGCCCCCACCCAGGCCCTCTAGACACCGCTCCGCCTGACCCCACTGCCCACAACACTCACGTGGATCTCCTCCACGATGCCCCACCCACCCTCACCCTAAATCTGACCACACTCCAGCCTGGGTTCATGCACACCGGCTCAGGACAGGATCCCTTCTCACTCGTCCTCAATCCTCCCTCCAAATGGGTCTCCTGTGGCCTCACGTGAGGACCCAGGGAGGACCACACCAGAGCCTTGCCCCACTTCCGGTACACTCCAAGTGATGGGTAGGTTTCCTTAGTGCAGCACTTCCAGAGCGCGGGGGCCCCACGCCACATCACGCCTGGATAAAGTCCCCACATGCCGAGACCCATGGGGAAATGAGAGGGTTCTCCTAACCAAGCACTACTTTCTCAACTATGAGATGGGGTAACATTATTTATCATGGTCTTATGTGGATTAAAGGACATAACGCTTGTAAAGCACCTTGCATGGCACCTGGTCCATCTTTACTGGATGTTACTTTTCTAGCTGATGGTAGAGTTGAAAGGTGGTCTCACATTCCTTTAACTACATATAGGAATAAACATATACATATGTGCACACAAAAATATGTCCTTAAGTAACTAAACATACATGAAGATGAAACAGGGCAGCTAAGATTGATACTGTATCTATGGTACAATCTTTTAATGAAGCATTAAAAAACAGAGATGCCGAAAGCATACGATTAAAGCTTAAAAGAAGAAAACATAAAATGCATTAAAAATTCAAAAGCTTTTTGCAACTTGAGTTTGTTTTTATACCTATAAAATAGTAGTCCTCACTTGTACTGGTACAGGGCTTGGAACCAAGCTGAACAAAATTTCTTTCTGCAAAACTGTCACAGAGAGGAGAATAAAAAGAAAGGTGTATGACATGCAAACTGAATAAAATGTTCAACTATAACCTTCTCTTACCTTTGACCCAATGAGAGTGTACAGCCACTGAATGGTTTCATTGTGGTTTATTACTCCATTCATCCCATCCACATACAACATAATCTGGCCCAAAGCTACAGAAGAGAAGAGAAAAACGAGGAGACATTATGGTTTTACATGTACATGTAATCTTCAGGGAACATAATGTCAGCTGAGATTTTCATACTGTAAGCACACACTGTGTCACGAACCAAACCTGAAGAGAGTTCCTGAGCTCTGAGATTAACTAAATCTCATCTCAAAGAGAAAGTGTTGACCATGGCAGTGGAAGCAAGGGCTATTCCTGGTGCCTGGAAGATGCAATTAAGGTACCAAATCTAGTGATTGCTGTTTCTGTGTGTCTTGATGTATAAATGCATGTTTTTATGTTTCTATATCTGTGTGCAGTCCCAGACGGGGTAACCCTATCCCTCGGACGGTGTCTGGGTTGTGGCCTCCCACTGGGGCCAAGAGGAAAAATCAAGTTTTTAAAAAGCAACCAGGCAGGTCTCAGATGCAATGGGACCATTCCAAGCTCATACAATTTAAATCCTTTAGAGAAGAGATAAATATGCGTTTTATTATTTGCAATTCCTTTAAAAGACTTTGCAGATTTTAAAAAAGAAATGTCAGAAAGCATGAGAAAAATCATTTATCAGACACCAAGTCCCAGATTTCTAGTTAAGCAAAAGACAGTCACTATATATTATCTTTAATCACCAGAAAAAAACAACACAGGTCATGTTACTACCTTTCTAAAAGAGATTATTAATTCTAATTTTTCAGTTCCCTTAATATAAAAAAACCATTTGGATTCTAGATAATGAACAAACGGAAGTTATATATGCTGAATATATAGGTCCTTAAATCATGCGTGAACTCCCAAATCTTCTTTCACCCATAATTAACTGGCACAGGATTGACACTTTTAGGCAACACTTTTGTTCCTGGTCACAGTAGGACATCTCACTGCAGAAAACTGGACAACATAGAAGAGTGAAAATAACTCATAATCTCATAATCTAAGGATAATCATTCATTCTTAATATATGAATCTCTCTTCTTCCATTCTTTTGTTTACTATACAGACACACACGCACACACGTTTATACGTAGGTCATAGGAAAATGGGGCTGAATGAAAATAGTAAAACACAAAATAGTGAGTAGGCACTACCACCAAGCATAGAAATACATTCGATGTTAAAAAACACTTACTATCCTAGCCAACAAAAGATCAAACAAGACCACATAATCATTGAGAAAAATGATGCCCTTAAATATGAAAAAATTCAAAATTTTAAAATATCGAGCATTTTCTTGACACAAAAAAAAACACTGCATTTTTTAAAATAACAGATGCATATTCTATTTCATGGTGAAACACTGGAGATAGTCCTAGTAAAATCAGGAAAACTAAAAGATGATGCCCACTAATCCCCATGATTATGCCGTTATAGAATTTCAGGCAAATTTAAAAGACATGAAAATTAAAGAAAGGTAGGATGGTTGGAAATGAATACATGCTATTGTCATCATTTGCAAGAAATATAGACCCGGTTAAAAATTCATCTACAGGATTTACAAGGAAGAGATCACAATCACAACCACTTTCTCATCTGCATAAGAAAGGAGGAACATATAAAGAGAGTCAAGTTTAATGTAAAGATATAATAGGTAAATGGACATAGGACATTTATTGTATAAATAATTTATAAATTGATAAGAAAATACTAAATGCCAAGAGAAAAAATCAAAAGCATTTCATAAGAGATGACAAGCTAGTTTACAATAACACACAAATTTGCCCATCATCACTGTAATAAAAAAATTAAACTAATAATGAGGTAGCATTTTCAGTTAAATCAGCAAAAGTACTTTTTGTTTAAGATTTTATTTATTTATTTGACAGAGAGAGACACAGCGAGAGAGGGAACACAACAAGGAGGGGGAGTGGGAGAGGGAGAAGCAGACTCCCCGCCGAGCAGGGAGCCCAACGCCCAGGCTGGATCTCAGGACCCTGGGATCATGACCTGAGCCGAAGGCAGACGCTTAACGACTGACCCCCCTCAGCAAAAGTATTTTTAAAAAGAAATAATTAGGTATCAAATGCTAGAGAGTTAAACAAGTAACTTCACACATTACACGTGGAAAGACAAATTCATACAAATTCTGTAACAAGGCTACTTAGTGCTGTCATTGTTTTAAAATGTTTCTATTTATTTAATGCTCACTGGGCGCCATGCTCTGAGGGGGCATTTTATATGCATTATTAATATAATAGCCCTCCGCAGTGGATATTGTTACCCCCACTTGACAGAAAAAAACAAAACAAAAACCAGGCTCTGAATAGTACAGGAATGTACTCTAAAAACCCCACTGATACCAAGGGGGGAGCCCACTTGCAGCCAAGGTTGGCAGGCTCCTTCATGTTAGCACTGGGAGCCCGAAAGTCCTCTCTGAGCTCTTCCCTGTCGTGGTCATTTCAGGAATCTGTCCTAAGGAAATAACCCTCAGGGGGAAAAAAACGAAGCAGCAGCAAAGACAGTCACGGAAGTGTCACGTGTAATATTAAAATTAACCAGGACCTAAATACCTATCAAAGTTCTAGAACTCAGCTTTGGTAAATGACTACATATGTTATGTCCTAACCCATAAAACATTTCTGATAATCAAAAAGTAGAAAATTATAAACATGACATTCTGCAATGAAACACTCAAGTCTTCATGCGTCGAAGGGAAGGAAAACACATGAAATAGTAAGCTTATGATTGGGTATCTGTTTTTTGGATATTTTTTTTTCATTATAGGCATCAATTATGTCTATAATAGAAAAGTAAATAAATATACAAAAGGAACAAAATAAGACTATCATATAAAGTGTTAGGTGTTCTTGGTTTTCAGAATTTTTTCCTAGCCCATCCCTCTCAACGTGCTCCTCCCTCCCTCAGGAAGCTACAGCCCCCTCTTCAGGGAATAGCTCCGAGAATTCAGTACATTCTGCCCCATTTTTTCCCTTTCCCCCTCTCTTTCCTCCTCTCCCATCAAACCAAACCGGCAAATCTCCAGGGAAGGGGAGTGTGCACCTCTGTCCTTTTCCCATTCTAGTTCTACCATTGAAGAAGCAAATCCAGAGGCAGATTTTAACACCTGCCTCTAAAGTAGCCTAAAGGCATGGAGGAGGCCATCTACTCTTCTGCCTTTGGGGAGATGCATCCTTTGGGAGTACCCTGCCCCTAAGGCTGAACAGCTGGGAAGGGAGGGCTTTACCCTACCTGCCCAGGGCCTGGCCCCAGTGCTAACGGAAACCCAAAAGGCCAAGGACCTGCTACAAAAGGCTGCCAACGGAGATTTAAAGCCAACTGGAATTTCTGTACATTTTCTGTGACCAGCTTCCTTCCAAGATTCTATTCTTATTAACAAATCAGAGTGGAGGTAACTCCCCAGAAAGTTCATGTCTAATGGAATTCAAGATTCTGATCACACTGATTCGTCATATTTTGATCAAAAGCTTTCCCACTAGATCTTTTGTCCCTTAGCCCTAATGCAGAAGCATTGCCTCCTGTCGAATCCGCTGCAGACACAAGAGGGCGCTAAATAGATTTAAGTGGGTTAATACCGCGCTGATTCAATCTCTGAAACCCACCAACCTTTAGTTGTGGGCGGGTGAATAAGACTCACACAGAATGAAAAAGGAGAGGGCCTGGGTCACAGGAGCCATGAAAAGCAGAGATCTGCATTTTCAAAAGGATGAGAAAGAGGAGACTGTTGGAACAGAGTGGTGGGTAACAGGCCGGATGCCCAGAGCATCTGTCCTTCTGGCCCGCAGGGAGGGGACGACTCTGCTCGAAGCACGAATATCTGTGCTTCCGCTTCCTCGTCTGAAAAGTGAGATAGTAATACTGCAGTATCTATTTCACAGGGGTGCTGTAAGGATTGAGTTAGAACAATGACTGACCCCGAGTAAGTGCTCAAGAAATGTTAGTCCTCTCACCCACCTCAAGGCCGTGGATCCACTGTCTACTGAACAGAAGCACACACTGAAAGAATTTCAAAGACACTGGGGGGTGGGGGTGGGGCAGCAGACCCTCTGCCTCAGGCCAAGTCATAAAAATATTCTCCTGTATTTTTCTCTGAACATTTTGTAATTTTACTTCTTTAGATATATGATGCATTTGGGGATAATCTTTGTGTAAATTGTGAGGTGTGGACGGAGATTCTTTTTTTTTTTTTCCATTTGAGCTAACACCTTTTGACGAGATTATTGTTTTTATTTCATTGCTTTTGCGAATTGGCAAAATCAATCAATCAACTGGCTTTTTTTGTGTGGGTCTCCTTCTGGACTCTGTTTCTTTCATCTTTCTAGCCCTTTGCCATACCACGCTTTAAAGTAAGTCTTATCATCAGGTAGTATGATTCCTACAATTTCACTCCTTTTCAAAATTGTTTTGGCTGTTCCTGTCCTTTGGCTTTTTCATATAAATTTTAGAAACAGCTTGTCTAAATCTACGAAAAATCTTTCTAAAAGCATGAGAAATATGTGAAGTCTATAGATAAACTTTGAAAATGGACATCTTTGCTATGTTGACTCTTCTTCTACTCCATGAACCATCATGTCTATTAATTTAAATCATCTGACTGTTTCGATTAGTGCTTTGTAGTTTACAGATTCGGTATGTGACTTTTTGCTAAATTTTTAGTCTTCACATTTTTTTGGAGCTATGAGAAGTTTTATTTTGAAAACTTTCCCACTCTCGACTGCTTATTACTAACATATAGAAAAAAAAGGGATTTTTGTGTTGTGTTGACCTTGTATCCTATAACTTTCTTAAATGTATTCTAGGAGTTTTTAGGTTTCGTTTTTGTAGATTTTTGAGACTTTCTACTTACACAGTAATGCTGTCTGTGACCAAGAACCATTTCATTTTTTCTTTCTCAAGTTATAACCTCCTTTGTCCTCCTTGCCTGACTGCAATGGTTAAGATTTTCAGTACAAAGTTCAATAGTAGTAGTAAAAGTGGACACTTTTGTGTCCACTTGCTTTTGCTCAATAATTGGGGGAAGGCATTTTTAGTCTTTCACGATTAGGATATTAGCTGTAGGTTTTTTTTTTTTTTACATCACCCTTCATCAAGGTGAAGAAGTTTCCCCCAATTTCTAGTTTAATTTTTTTTAATAAAAAAGCTGAATTTTGTCAAATGCTTTTTCTATTTCAACTAATATGATCATGTGGTTTTTCTTCATAGTGTGAATGTGGTGGGTTACACAGAGTGAACTTCAAATATTTGAA
Organism: Potos flavus; assembly: GCA_028534135.1. Taxonomy (NCBI): domain Eukaryota; kingdom Metazoa; phylum Chordata; class Mammalia; order Carnivora; family Procyonidae; genus Potos; species Potos flavus. The sequence goes on from CM052889.1 coordinate 32,225,667, forward strand.
CCACCCTTGCATTCCCTCTTGGCCCTGGTGCGTTATTCTTATTACATGCCACTGCATTTACTAATATTTGCAGAGAATTTTTGCTTCTTGGTTCATGAGAGATATTGGCTTGTAGTATCCTCTCTCTGTCTCATCTCATATCATGGTAATTCTGGCTATAAAATGAAACATTTTGGGAAGCATTCCCCCTGCTTCTATTTGCTGGAAGAGATCATATAAAATTGGTTTTATTTTGTCTCTAAATATTTAGATTCACCCAGAAACTACTTGGGTCTGTAGATTCCTTAAGAACATTGGTAACTACAAATTAAATTTGTTTAGTAGACACTGTTAATAATAGTTAAAATAGGGCTAATTAGGTTATCCATTTCACCTTGTGGGAGCATTGGCAGTGTGTGGTTTTTAAGGAATCGGTCCATTTCCTCTAAGGTATCAATTTTATGTGCTTAGAATAGTTCATAGTATTCTATTACTCAGTTAATGTCTGTGGGGTCTGTCATGATATCCTCTCTTCATTCTAGATGTTGGCAAATAGTGACTTTTTCTTTTCATCATTATTGCTGATCATTTTTCTTTTCAAAAAATTTATCTTTTTGTTTCCCTGATTTCTTATTGTTTTTCTGTTTTCAATTTCACTAATTTCTACTCTATTATTTCTTTCCTTCTACTTGTTCTGGTTTTTCTCTTTTTTTATCCTGGTTTTTTAAGGTGAATGTATTTTTTTGTTTTCCCTAATATAAGCATGTAATGCTAAAAATTTCCCTCCATGCATTACTTCAACTGCATCTCACAATTTCGGGTATTTTTATTTCCACTTTGTTCAAAATGCTTTCCAATTTCCATTGAGAAGTTCTCTTTGACACAGGGGTGATTTAGAAGTATGCTGCTTAATTACTAAGCATATGGAAACATTCCTGTTATCTCTGTTTTTTATAGTTTAATTCATTATGGTCAGAAAATCTATCATATGGTTTTCTTTTAAATTTGCTATAGTCTGTCTTATGCCCCAGGAGGCAGTCCATCTTGGTAAATGTTTTATGCACCCTGGAAGAGCACGGGTATCCTACCCTAGTTGGGCAGAGTCGCTAAGACACTCAGAGCTGGTTGGCAGGGGTGAAGGGGTGGGGTTGGGGGGGGCTGTTTAGTTCCTCCACAGCTTTGCTGATTTTCAGGCTACCAGTTCTGTGGATTACCAAAGAGAGGAATGTTAAAGTCTCCAGCTATAACTGACCATTTTTCATTTCTTATTTCAGTTAAGTTTCTGCTTATGTATTTTGAAGGTCTACAGGTTTTTCATTTCTGGGTGAACTGACCCTTTCATCATTATAATGTCCTTGTTTGTCCCTTCCCTTTTCTTTGTCTTTTTTACTTTAAAGTCTACTTTCTCTGATGTTAACATGGCGTTCTTTTGATTAACGTTTGCATGGTATTTATTTCTGTATCACATTGCTTTAGAACTACCTATAGCATTATAATTAAAGTGGCTTTCTTACAGGCAGCATTTAGTTGGGTCCTGTGTTTTCATTTTGATTATCTCTGCCTTTTAATTGCTATGATTAAGCCAGTTGTGTTTAATTATTGGTGCATCTAAAGTCAGATTTATCATTTCTAATCATTTACTGAGCCCCTCTAGGGAGCTTTTTATTTTGGTTATTATAGTTTTCATTCCTGTATTTTCTATTTGGTTCTTCTTTAGATCTTCTGTGTCTTTCTTTGTTTCTATCTAAGTGTCACCCTTTCTTCCTGATGCATTTTTAGAATGGCTGCTTTAAAGTATTTGAAAATCTAATATCTATGTTGCCTTGGCACTGGGGTCTGTTGATTTATCTTTTCCCATGCAAGTTGAGATTTTCCTAGTTTACTGTATGCCAAATAATTCTGGCCTATTTCCTGCACACTTTGAAAATTTTAAGACTCCGGGTTTTGTTTCAATATTACAGAAAATGTTGACATTTTTGTCTAAGCAGGCAATTAGCCGGGTTCAGCTCAAGCCACAAGCTCTGACCTGCCTTTCGTGGGCTCTGGTTCTAATGCCAGTTCCGTTTTCAAAGTTCTTACTGTGCTTTTTGGATTGATCCTGCATGTGCCCCATCCAGTTTGAGTCTTGGACATGACCTACCTTGTTGCATTCTCAGGTTCTCCAGTATGCCGTGTAGGGTCAGATTCATGCACGTAGAGTTTGTGGGAACCCAGGGCTTCCTAAGAAAAAGTCTCCAGGTAACTTTCCTGAGCCTCTCCTTCATCATCTCCCTGATACTTTCAAGTTCCCTGGGACTCCCATCCTAGTCCTTCAGCCGGAACACTGGGCCATCGTATACCCTATTCTGTCTCTTATTTTCTGTGACTATGGCCCTCATCTAGAGTCAAGCTGTGGGAGAACCAAGGGAAGAAAACAGCAGGTGTTCCCCTGAACCCTCCCGTGACCACAGTTCTCTCGGTAAAAAAGGTTATGCCTCCCTCCAAGTTTCAGGTGCTGCAGAGGCCCCCACTGGTCACGCATTGCCCTGGCTGTTCTCAGCCTGCCATTACCTAGCAGCTGGGGTGCAATCTAACACAGAAAGAAATTAGAAACATGGGCCACTTTTGTACTCTGAGGGTTTGGAGTCCTTTTTCCTCCTCCTCAAGCCAAAAGCAGAAGGCTTCTGGAATGCTCTCTGTCCACAAGAGTGCCCACTTCTGGGTTTCAGGCTGACTGGAGTCCAGGCCAGAGAATACAAGAAAAATGTTAGAAGTACCAGTTCAACACTATTTCAAAATCTAGACTTCTTCCTCCCATCTGCCATATACTCTTCAGAGTCCTTGACTACTTGCCCTACGTGTTTACCCCAGGTTTACGGTTGCATTTAATGGGAGAGACGGGATCACTTGTTCTCATTCCATCTCACCCAGAACCGCATCTCCCCTCCCTCCTCTGCTTTTAGAGTAGGAACGGCAGCAGCGACACCACAGGGAAGGTGGCCTGGAGAGAAGGCATCCTAGGAGATTTGGGGGAGGGGAGGAGGAGGCATGTCCACCAGAACTTGGCCTCTGCGGTCTAACCCCATGCTTTTCAATATTTCTCTCTCCTTCCTTTCTCCTTCTTCCCTCCTCCCTCATTTTTACTTTCCTTCCTTCCTCTTTTATTTTCCTTCCTTTTTTTTTTTTTTTTTTTTTTAAAGCTAGAGGTCTTTTACTCCAGGAGCTCTTAAAAGGAATCCTAACGTGGTCAACAGAAAATTCCCAGATGCTTTGCTAGATTTTGACTGCTTCCTCCACCTTAACACTGGATCCCCTATCGAAGCCTGCCTCCTGCACACAGCACCGGGTCACCCAGGCTAGATACTGCAGCTCAGGTGCAAACCTGCATTTTTGAACACCCCTAGTGAGTTCTGAAATCGACCTAAGTGAATCCAGTCCAGCAATATATATATATTTTTTTTTCAGGAAACACAAGAGAAAATAGAGTACACTTCATTTATTCAGATAAGGACTATTTTCATTCTATTATAAATAAATAGGAATTTGTTTTCCCATAGGTGTCCAGCCACTCAAGTTTAGAAGCTACTCTTCCAGGCTCCTTCCCTTATCTTCCACCTCCATCCAATGGTCACCTAATTCCCTCAATTTGTCTTCCGAAACAGGCTGCAAATTCATCTTGTCTTCCATCACTGCCTCAGGTCCAGCTTTCATTGTCTTTCCCAAATTACAGCCACTGCTGATCCCAGCTGGTGTCCCTACCTTGACTCCCACTCTTTAGCTAATCCAAGGAAGATGTGTTACCATCCAATTTCCCAAAACGTCAGACACGTCAGCTGGAAAACCTTTCAGCTCCCTCCTACCTCAGAATGAGGCTGGGGCCCCTCGCCTCCCCAGCCAACCTGCTGCCTTTCGCTTCTGGCCCAGACCCCTTGGGCTCCTGTGCCTCTGAACATTCTGCCACCATCTAAGGACTTCAATGCTAAGCCCATCAACTCTGGATTCATTACCCACACCTCGCATTTAAGAGAATATATAAAATACACATTCATTCTACAAACCAGAGCTAGATATAATTTTTCCAAAAAAAAAAAAAAAAAAAAAAAGAATTCCTTACACCCCGGAGACATGCAAGAAAACAATTCAAAATTGGTTATTTGCCTGCTTGTTCATGTCCTTTCCTTTCGCCAAAGATGCCAAAAATGCCATTGAAGAAGCTGGAAGGTAATTCCTTCCTGGCAGAATCGCTCTGACTTTTTAAACAAAGAGCTCAAACATTGCTGCCCCATGTAGTCTTTTAATAAATCCTTCACCCATTCTTTCCTCTTATTCGATATTACAGTGACATTATAGGTCACACATGTTCTGGAAATAGACGCAGAGATTCAGGAGCTACGTTGCCCTCTTAGGGGAGTTCATCCAATTTAGGCCTACATATTTTAAATGCAATGTTGTTGCTTTTGTTTAAAATGCTGTTATAAGTATGGATATATCACACAATTTACCCTAAAACAGCTCTTTTATGCACTAGATAAGGCTTGGTTTGTAAACTAACTATCCAGTTACATAGTTGGCCCTACAGTTACATGATGAAACAAAAGATTCCTCCCACTAAAGTCAGAGTGTTTCAATTTACATCCCCTTCCTAATTTTTTTTTTTTTTTTGCATGTTTGGATAACTTTTCATGTTGATATAATTTCAAAGTTACAAAAAGTTCTAGGAATAGCACAAGGAACCCTTATTTAGTTGTATGCATTTTACCCAAATTAACTATTTACATTGTATACTGTGTACTTTATCGTTCTCTTTCCCTGAGACTTTTAAAAATTTTAAATAAAGAAATGGGTATATTTAAGGTGTACATGATGATGACAGACATACAGTGAAATGATTACTACAGTCAAGCTAATTAATGTATCTCCTCACGTGGTTAACATTTGTGTGTGGGGAGAGCTCCTGCAACCTACTCTCCTTAGTCGATTTCAGGAAATTAACACAGCATTAAGTGGAGTCAGGTTTGTCCCTTATATCTCCAGACCTATTTACTGCACTTACCCATTCCGGGTTTTCTCTTCACAAGAGCAGGAGGAAGGTAAGCCTTGTCTACAACCATTTCCTAAGATATTTCACCATTTGAAAATGTGATTGCAAATCACTGCTTATTTAACCCAAAGTAGAGAAAAATAAGCTGTATGAAAAATTAAAAATTGCGTCACCACAAGGGCAGTTGTCTGCTACTAACAACTATTACTGGTCACAAAGATATTTTCTGGAGGTAGAGGAGGGTGACCTGTAACTTGCCCGTCGAGGGTGAAAAATCAGTTCCTCTTGGAGGCAGATGGAAGCAGGAAATTGACACAGCTTTCTTCAACCAGAACCCAATGGGGGCTCCGACAATCTGCAGTGACACTGCTTAAGTCAAAGTTATCTCGGCAGAGGGGAAAACCACTACTACTGCTAAAACCTCATCTTCTGAGAAGGGCTAATTCATCTCAGACACCAGATTTCAACTTTTTTAATCAGACCATTAAAACAGACTCTTCTTAATTCTGGAATGGATCTGCCGATCCCCAATTTCCATTATTCACCAAAGTCCACAGGAAATAGTGAAAAGAGGTTGAGAGTGCTGACATTCTTGGAACTAAGTGGAGACCTTGGAGTCTGAGTTATTATTATGCTCTTCCACTTAACTGTCCGCCCTAAATAACAAGCCTGGGCCCAGTTATCCCCAAGGGCAACTGTCAAAGAAATACTCTTTCAACACTGATTACCATATGAAAGTTAAGGAGAAGAAGCTGCCAATTCTAGACTGGAGACAAGAATGTAATCAGCACAAAGAGCTCCAACAAGGTGTCAAAGTTTTGAGTCCCCAGCTGACATTTAGCAGGATTTGCAATGCAAATTTTCCGAAGCACTCTTAGAGAAATGACTAACCTCCCTTCACCCTGAATGCCCAAAAGGTCCCCAAGCTAAGTTTTAAAATAAATCAGGCCTAATAGCCTAGCTTGACACTTGCAAGCTTCACCAGTAAGACCCAGAGAAGGGAGGAGGGGCCTTCCACCCAGAATCCCTAAAACAGGATCTGGCGTGGTTCTTCCTGATGGACCTTCCCACCACATCATCATGCCGCCAAGCCCCATCTGCATCCAATACCATTCACCCAGGACCGATCTGCTGCTGGCCTATCCCTTTACCTTCCAACCAGCAGCAAAGTTCAATCCCCAGTGTCTCGGGCTCAAAGTTTAAACAGCCTTCACCAGCCATCCATATAGGAACAGCCTCCTTCCTGCCACGGCTGCTCTGGCCTGTCACACCTAGGCTCCCCGGCCTCTCTCAGTCTCTGCCTTTCCACATTCCCCCACCTTTTAGATAAGGAGAAACCAAAGGAATGAAGACAGGCTTCATACTTTAGCAGCTTTTGAGCTTCTAAAAAGTTATGGTGGACCCCTAATTTCTCTATGAAAAGAAGAGTCACTCCATCAATGTGCTCTATGATCATGTTCCAGAACGTTTCGCTGGTGACCTCACAGCAGACGCGCACCCTGTTCCCAAGGAATCTCAGAGCCAGAGATGAACCAAATCAGAGACTCCACAGGCCCAGCAGTGACCCGCCCAGCCCGCTCCTCTCCTGGGCTCCATCCAAACCCTGCTCTTCCGTGCAGGGACCCGGGGTGGCACCACGAGTCCGTAACAAGGGCTTGCTGGAAAGTGCCTCCGGAGAAGCAGCTCCTCCCCTGACCTGGGGAGGTGACACGCGGGAGGCAAAACACAAGGGGTACCACCCTCTGAGTGGCTTACATCTATCCTGGGATGACAGAAGCCATAGGCACGGGGCTTGGGGAGAGCACTTAGACCCAAGCGGAGTGGGATGAAGTGGGATGGGGTTCGTAAACACCCCAATTTAGAGAAGGGTGGGGTTGGTAGGAGCCTAATTAGAGAAGGCTTCACGGAAGAGGGCAACAGAGTCATACCTTAAAGGCTGGGGAACACTTCGCTGCAAGAAAAAAGAGTTTCCAGGGCATGAGAAGAGAAAAAGTGCATCGATGCTTCCCCTGACTTCTGCTTTCAGGACAGTGTAGCATCAATGAAAATTCATAGAACTGGGACCCAGGGAGAAGCTGTTTTTCATGTTGCCTCCACCAATTCCTAGTTCTAAACATGTGCAAGTTATCCAGCCTGAGCCTCAGTTTACACATTTGTAAAATCGAAGGTAAGTCCCACCTTGATCCCCAGTTGTAAAGATGAGACTAGGTTCTGTATTAGCCCAGCACATGGCTGATGGTCCAGCAGTCCTTGCCAGTGCTGTTGCTGAACTACATCTCTGGACTTCAGCTTTGTCATCTGGGAGCTATAAGAGTTTAACCTGAAGACCTCCTAAGCCCCCAAGCTCCAAAATTCTCCCTTTTCATAACTTTACTCCAAAGACCCTTGTGGGGATGTAATATGAAGCATCTGGCACCAGGGGGAGCACTTCTAATGGCCTGCAGACCCAGGCCACTGAGATGGGACTCCAGAAAACGCAGAAATAGATTTCTGGGCATTAAAGCAATCAGAGTATATTGCAGAATACTGATTCTGTACTCCTATTTAGAATTTCAACCCCTTGAGAATTTGAACTTCCTAAAAAAAGCCCTGACTTAGCGAATCTGCATCTAGAGGGGACTTGCCAAGAGCCCCCCGCACGGTGCTGGCCCTCTTCAGGGTGTTGCCTCTGCAGCATCTATAAAGAAGCTGCGCCCTGTAATTACCTCAGCTGCCAGTATCCCAGGCACTGACCCTCCTCAGGGCTCTCAGGCAGGGCTGCAGGGGAAACTCATTGCCTGGGAAGCCTTAAACCACAGCTCCCCACCCCTAGAGCCCCACCTCCAGCACCTAATTGGTCCTGGCTGTGGATCTGGCATCCAAGGTTGTCAAAGTCCCGCTGGTATTTCTCCTGAGCAGCCAGGGATGTGAACCACTGGTGGATACCAAACTAACCATTACCTAAGAGATGTGCTTGGGTTAGGCTCTCTCCCAGCTCGCTCACTCACTCTCAGTACTTGTCTTTAACCAAAACCAAACTCAAAGGCAAACACAGGAAAAACCAAATTCCCGTGTCCAACAACCATTTTCCGTGCTTCCCAAAGGGGCAGAGGGCTGCAGTTAGGGACAAGGTAGGTGACGCCAGTTTCTACCAGCCCAGCCTACTTCTCTCCCAAAACTCTAAGTTGCTGGAAATGGTTTCCGGGCCTCATTTTGTCTGAAGGAGAGCTTCAAATTTTCAGTTTTTAAACATTATTTTAAAATCATAACATCATGTCGTGTAGTAAATAATGTTTATAAACTAAGACAATCCCTTAGTTTCTTCTCAGAGGACTTTATTACAGATCTCCACAATGGGATTTTCAAAGATGTTTTCAAAATGTGTGTCTGGTGTAGGAGTTACTTGCCTATGACTTAAGCTTAAGTTCTTTATTACTATTACAAGCTTGCCAAATGTATTTTTTATGATATTTTACATGTATTTTAGGACCTAGAATAAAACTAAAATAGGCAAAATAGTCAAAGAACTGGAAGCCTTCTTCATGTGACTCATTCATACTTGTACCCATCGCCCCTAAGGTGGTATTCAAAGGAGGAGAAATAATGAAACCTCCTTTAAAGAGAAAAATAAATAATAATCAAATCCCTCTTTTGAGTGTACACATCTGCTCCATTATCTATATGTCATAAAGCTGAAATAGGTATGAATACACTTAAAAAACCCTATCAGATGGATGCTACATACAACACGGATGAACCCTGAAAAAAACACCCCACTAAGCAGAACTAAGCCAGAGGCAAATGGACAAATATTCTATGAAATCACTTACATGAAATACCTAGAAAAGGCAAATTCAGAGACAAAAAAAGGGGTTGAGGAAGGGGAAAATGGGAAGGTATGGCTTGCTGGGTACAGCGTGTCTGCCTGGGGTGATGAAAAAGTTGTGGAAATAGAGGTGATGGTGGTACAATCTTGTAAAGAGAATTAATGCCACTGAATTGTACAACTGAAAGTGGTTAAAATGGCAAATTTTGTTATATACCTGTTATGTTATTTACATATCATATATGGTACATGAGATATATCTTAAAAAACAATAAAAACCAATGGCCTCACCACCCATAGCAGAAAATCCTGAAAGCCATTAAAATGTCTTAGGAATCAGGTGGCCCAGGCACGTGCTCTACCAGTTCCAGAAGTCCCTCTCTGGGCGCAAACACACGTCAGCCCAGATCGGCCCCTGCAGAGCTGCCGGGTCGCTACAAGGCTGGGCACCCGTGGACGCCACTACCACCCTCCTATCTCCTTAGCCACTGCATTAGACTCCCATTACATTAATAGCTCTTCCCTGGCGGCTGGGATCACATGTTCATTACAACCGGATTGTTTGGCCATGCTAATAGTCATTACGGGCTGTCAACAATGAGTACTTTATTTTCATTCCTGGAAATCTATGAGCATTTCACATGTCATCAGCTAGTGAAGCTAAACAAAGACTTTAGGCCGTGCATTCTCAAACAAGGGCAAGAACAAAAAAAAAAAAAAAAAAGTTCTTGGTTGCAACAATACTGTAAATATTAGGATGGTTTATGGTCTTCTACAGGGACACAGTGTGTAAGAGATACACTGTATGTCTGCAGCATTAACATTTCATGGCGGGGGTGGGGCAGGGGTAGGAGACAGGGATGATTAAGAAAAAAATGTCCCTGGGGGGGTGAAAATGAAGCAAGGGTTGATAAACACTGCTTTGGATCCTATAATTAAAGATTTTTCCTTAAACCAAAAATAAACAAAAACCAGCTGTTCTTCGCAAGGAAAGAAAAGAAAGAAAAGGGGAGGGGGGAGGAAAGCTATGAGAAGTTTTCACCAAAGACCAGGGGATGGCTTTGCTGCAGACCTCCCTCTGGTCTTTTCCCCTCGCTGAGAGGGGCCTTCCTCTCCATGCGGCGTGAACTCCCTCAGTTTTCCCTAAGACTGACACACGTACTCATTCACCAAGCAGTGAGAGCAAGTACTAAGTGCCAGGCACTCTGCTAGGCCCATTCAGGCAGGACCCTCCTCACGGGAACGGGCCGAGCCCCTCGGCCGTGAGGAGGGAAGGTGACCGGACCCCTGGCCCAACAGCAGCCTGGGAGAAAAGCAGAAGGGGGTAAGCCAAGGAAGGGGCCGCCAGCACAGGCTCGGAAGCCGAGGAACCCGGGTGTCAGGCCACGTGGCCCTGCCTCTTACCAAACTAGCAACTTTGGGCAAATGCTTTGACCTGTGTTGCTTCCAATCCCTCCTCTGAAAACAAGAAATGACGATGTTTCATACATGCCGTGTTGGGAATCAAGAGAAGACAAACCACATTGGTCTCTTGCAAGCCCAAGTAACTACTGGTAATGCTTCGCCAGGTGAAATAGGGTCACTTGAAAGGACACAGCCTGCTGTCACAATCTCACCTGGGGCACCGACATCGTTCCGCACTCCTGCTAGGGCCCTGCAACCCTCTCCCGGGGCGAGCTCTGGCTTCAAGGTCAGCTTACAGGGGAATGGGCTCCAGCAGGTTAGAGGCAAAGCCCGACCTGAAGGACCCGATGACTAATGGGAGCGGCAGCAGGCGGGGTTTCGAGGTCAGTGAAGAACTTCAGCAACATGTACCCCCCGTTTTAGGCTAATTCTTCTAGCCAAGGTGAAGCTCACTTACTCTGGCTGCCCAAGGATATACTGAAAGGACACATGGAGTTCACTTCCCACAAACTAAACGAATAAGCAGTTAAAAAAAAGTTTTCTGCATGATTTCACGGGCCCTGGAAGGAATAGGCCTTTTAGTAGAATGCCTCTTGCTAAAACTTTATCAGCAGATACATGCTTCCATTCCACAAAGGTGAGGTTAGGTTCGATCATGCACCCCCTTGCGGGGTTAATAAAACTTATGCTAGAAAGCTTTTGTTCCAGAGCCCCTCACTCCCATAGGTCCCTTCCTAGACTTTGAGGGGTCCTAGCAATGCATTCTCAGAGTCCTGTATTTTCACATAATTCGTAAGAAGAAAGTACTTTAACAGCAATTGCTCAATACCATGGTTGCTTTCCACACTGGTTCCCTCCATCATCCATTCTCGAATGGCAGGTAGAAGGATGATCATTGGCATTTGGGGAGTCGAGGTAAGGGAGGTAAAATGGGGGTTTGGTGGGATGTATTTACGTGGTTTACAATCTCTTTGGTGTACAGAGGTTTTTGCTTGTCATACCAATGAAACAATGATTCCCCAGAATGTTCCTGCTGCCCACTGGGGTAACTCACCAGACTGTGTGATCTAAGGGCAGACCCTAAGGTCACGCTATAACAGGAACATGACCTAAGTGTGAGGCAACACGAGTATGTGAATGGGAGAGCCAGTGCTTCAGATGGAAAGAGCTAGAAGTTTGTGGTATATTCTTCCAATTCCTATAGCTCCCATATGAAACTAATAGAGGTTTATGCCCATGTGAAAAAAAATCCTAGACCTTTCCAAAGAATTACCAAGAATGAGCCGTGACAATAAAAAGAACATTCTAAAGCAAGAGTTGGCAAATTATGGCCCCACAAATTACAGCCCACTGGCCAAATCTGGTCTCCTGCCTATTTTTATAAATAAAGTTTTATTGGGACACAGCTACACCCAAACATTTACATATTGCCTAGGGCTGCTTTTGTCTATAAAGGCAGAATTGACTAGTTGATACAGAAGCTTCCAAGGCCTAAAATATTTATTATCTGATATTTTACAGAAAAAGTCTCATGATTATTGCTCTAAAGTATCAATACAAAACAAATTTCCATCAGTCATACCAGAACAAAGACTGGATTATCTTCCGCTTTCTCTATAGAAAACACTACTAAATCATTGTAATAGTAAGAACATAGAAAGCTACAGCCAGAAAATGCAGGGAAAACTGTATTACAGATGCATGTTAGTATGCCAACTAATAAAAATATTAAGATCTTTTTTTCATATTAAGATTTTTTTTCTGGGTTTTGAGATGTTTATGGTATCTGTCAGCCTCCTATAATCTGTAATTTGTTGTGCTTCATTTTCTCATTTTAAAATATTCTCTTTTGGACCCCCAAGTCATATTAGCTTCAGGCCACACAGATTTGGATAATGCACACCTACTAATGTATGAAGAGGTGATACCCGGCCATTTCTATGGACCCTAGTCGCCCCAGACAGAACTCTCCTGGACTTTTCTGAGGGGGAAAAATAAACTCTGATGGGATTGAACAAGCAAATAGTTGGAGACAAGAGAGCTCAGAGTAAGACAGTGATTATAGCCAAAATAGACACATTCTCTGGGAACGCCAGCCTCGCGCAATGAGGAAATGTGCAGCTCGCTCAAAAATGTGTGTTCTGTCCAAGCAAGGTGCTACAAGGAAACGCAGTCGGGTTCAGAGGAGCAGAGGCATTGGTGGCCAGATGGCATACAATCAATCCACAAAAATCACATGTAAATTACCACCTATGAGGAGGACAAGGTAAACCAGCTGGTCCTATTTTTAAAGCTTCCTTCTGAGCTGAGAAGGGATTTGTGTGGGAGCAGGGGCAGCTGCTCTTCTTTCTCTGTTTTTTCTGCTGAGCCAGGAGAAGCAGCAGCAGAGAGGGGGATCCTGGAGGACAGACAATGCCATTGGGTCAGCAGCTGGCAGGTGGTCTTGCGATCGCAGGGGGATCAAAGGCACAGAGTTTTGAAACCTCCTGGATTTTCTACATCAGCTGCCTGAAACCCTGAAATCCAACTCCCAGACACCATCAAGGAACATTAGGAAGTGATAACTGGGATCCAAGCAGAAGATCAAGAGAGAAGACAGTGCTTTATACTAACTAGGTCAAGATGAGCAAGGTCGCTGGAGCCCAGGCGATTCTTCTCATTTAGTGAAAACAATGGTGGCAACAGGATAGGCTACCAGATGCAGTGGGACTGAAAGCTGAGAAAGTCTAGGCAGGCAAACCAAACGCGAGCAGAGACTGGATACACTGCAGCTCGGCAGGGATGCAGCTGCGGTGAATTTAGCCTGGGGTGGGTCCAATAGGAAAACCCCAGGAGTCTCATTATATAGTGGCTCAATGCGGAAGGAATCACACACGAATGGCACCGAAACAGATACTGAAATTCTAGGAGACTCCCCTAATTCTAGATAACTAAGGCATAGCTCTATGCATTAACCACAAAGGTTCCAGATTCTCATTTCAATTTCAGTTAATCTGATTAGTAATGTGATTTATGGTGGCTTTAAGAATCACATAAAAATGTTCTTAATATGTACCTAAAGATACAAGGTGCCCCTTCTCCCAGAGAACAGGTAAAACGAGAGAGGTTATGAAACTTAGCTCCATAAAATGTAATTACTAACCTCACAAGCCTACAACTTCTCTCATACCAATATGCTCTTGTCTAGAGAAACTCACACATACACATGTAAGGAGACATATGCAAGAATCTTTGTAACATCAAGGTTTGAAACTGCAAAACTGAGGCAACTTAAATGTCTATCAGCATCAGGAGGTGGCTCATGAAACTGTATCCATACAAGAATAGACCACGCTACAATGAAAATAAATACATGCATGATACACACATACATAAAATATGCCCGTAGGGATTTATCTTTTTTTCTATCTCTGTATGCTTTTGATATTTTGTAATAAAAGAATCATTAACTGCAAATTGACAGATTCTAACACAATGATGAATACATTCTTAAAGTAGAGGACAATGGTCAATTCAGTTTTCTCAAAATGCTATGTCATTTTGTGTATTCTCTGAGTGTTTATACATATAAATGTTTTATGAGGTTGTAATGATGGAATACCATGGAATATTTTTGTACATCATTAGTGAGCTTAATTTCCAACATATTTAATGTTGGAAATCTTTGAAATTGTCATTTAAAGTAACTCACTGTTTTACTGCATATATATGCCTTAATTTTAACCATTCTCCTTTTCTTAAACAGATTTCTCCTAATTTTCCATATAAGTCACACTGTACAGAGTATTCTTGTGTGCACATCTTTTCCCTTTTAAGAATTATTAAGATATGGTCCCAGAAGTAGGATTACAGGTGAAAAATTTTGATTTTTTTTTTATTAACACATAATGTATTATTTGCCCCAGGGAATTTTGATCATTTTTTGTGAATCATTATACATTGTCAATACATTTTAAATACAAATGGTCACAAGGCTTCTGGTTCTGGCCAAGATTGAGAAACAGGCATCAAATTTCCCCTGGCGCTTAAAACATAAAAAATCCCAGCTTACTGCCTTGAGAAAATTTCCAGGCATGACACAGGGAAGAGGACCCAAACAGAGCTGGGGAGTCATCAGCCTCCCTGAGTTGAGAGATCTGAGAGAGCAAGATTGAGTTCACAGGACAGAATACAAAAGAGAGCTGTATGAAAAGAACTTGGAAATCTACAAAGGAGTCCCTTTGAGTGGTCAGCAGACTATTAATCAGTGCATGTAAATACCTGAGGTCAGGAAAAGAACCACCCAAAAGGATTAGAAGGAAAAATACCCAGTACTCATACAGGGCTATTTCCACCAACCAGACCAAAAAAAATCTCATAATTGATGGGACATTGGGTACATCCAGTACTCAAGCAGGTTGTCTTAGTCATGGATAAAAATTAGCCCCACACTACATGCTTCTCTGATACCACCTAATTAATCCTAAAAGCAAAATTCAAAGGATCAAACTGTTTCCAAGTAACTGTGTCCCAGAACAAACTTTACAAATGTTTAAAAAAAATCAGCATGCCAATAAAGTAAAATTCATTTTAGAATTTAATAAAAAATTCCCAGGCATACAAAGAAACAGGGGGAAAAAAAATCCCTCGTCTGGATAAAAATTAACCAAAACTGACACAGATATTGGAAATATCAGGCAAGGGCATTAAGCAGGTATTAGAAAAGTATTCCTTATATTCAAAAGCTAAAAGTAGGAACATGAAAAATATTAAAAAGAGACCTAAGTTAAACCTCTAGATGAAAATCATTAAGTAAAGATGAACATTAGACTAAATGGAATTAATGGCAAATTAAAAACAAAAGAAACTGCCCAAAATGAAGCACAGAGAAAAAAGTAATTTAAAAATAAGGAAAATATCAGTGAGCTATGGGACATCTTCAAGCATTCTAACATGTGTGATTGGAGGTCCTGTGGAGAACAGATGGAAATGGTGTCAAAAAAAAAATACTTGAGCAAACAATGGCCAAATCTTTTCCACATCTGATGAAATGAAAATTGTAAACCTACAGATCTATGAAGTTCAACAAACCACAAGCAGAAGAAACATGAAGAAAACTACACCAATTCACATCATAATCAAATTGATCAAAATCAGTGATAAAAAGAAATATTAAAAGAGGCAGAAAAATGACAGTACATACAGAGGACCAAGGATAAGAATGACAGCAGATTTCTTGCCAGAGACAATGCAAGTGAAAAGATAGTGGAATAACATATTTAAAATACTGAAAGGAAAAAAAAAAAAAACTGTCAGCCTAGTTTTTACACCAGTGAAAACATCTTTTAGAAACAAAAGTGAAATAAAGACTTGTCCAGACATGCAAAAGTGAAATAATTCATCAACAGCAGACTGCACTATAAGGAAGAAGGAAGGCACAAGAAAGCTGATGCCAGATGGGAATATGAATCTACAAAAAGGAATAAAGAGCACTGGAAAATATAACAATGTGGGTAAATATGTAATTTAAAAATATATATATTTAAATCTCTTTAAAAGATAACTGGCTGCCTAAACAGAAAAATAACAATGTAGTGTGAGGTTTATAACATTTGTAAAAGTAAAAGATATGACAACAGGCACAAAGACTAATAGGGCAGAAATGACACTATATTGTGAGTTTCTTATATGGTACATGAAGTGGTATAATAGCCCTTGAAGAATGTCATAACAGATTAGAGATGTATGCTATAAACCTAAAGCACCCGCAAATCATACCAAAGAATTATAGCTAACGAAAAGAAATCCTAAAAAATAATCTAAAACAAGCAAAAAGAAAAAAAAGGAAAATGTAACAAAGTACAGATAGAAAACAAACAACAAAATGATAGATTTAAACCAAATCATTAATCACATCAAATATAAATGTCCTAAACATTCAATAATTTCCTATCGGATTATATATTTTTTTTAAAAAAAGACCCAAGTGCTTCCCACAGAAAATAATTTTTTCCTATAAAGACAAAAATTAGCTAAAAGTAAAAGGATGAAAGAAAAACCATGATAATGTTAATCCAAAGAACACTGGAATGACTGTACCAACAACAGATGAGATAAATTTAAGATAAATGAATATTGCCAGGAATGAAGAATGTCATTTCAGAACAATAAAGAGGTCAATTTAGCAGGTGGAAATAACAATCCTAAATATACATGCATGTAGTAACAGAGCTTCAAAGTACCTGCAATAAAAACTGACAGAGCCAAAAAGAGAAGCAGAAACAATACAATTATAGCTGGAAACTTCAACTCTACTCTCACAGTCATCTATAGAACAGTAGACAGAAGATCAGTAAGGATGTAGAAGACTGGAACAAAACTATCCATCAACTTGACCTAATTGACATTTATAGAATATTGTACCCAACAAGAGCAGAATGTACATTCTACTCAAATGCCCCAGGATAGACCAGATTCTGACCTACAAAAATAGTCTCAATAAATGTAAAGGATTTGAGTCACACAAGACAGGGTTCTCTGATCACAATAAAATTAAGTTATAAACAAATAACAGTAAGATCTCTGAAGATTCTTAAATATTTATGTAACAAATAACACTTCTAAAGAACCCATGGGTTGAAGAAATCAAAAGGGAAATTACAAAGTGTTTTAAAATTAATAAAAATACAATCAAAATTTATGAGATGCTGCTAAAAAGCAGTAGAGGGAAATTTACAGTACCCAGTCTATGTAACAAAGAAAGTTCTCAAGTCACCTACATTAGTTCCTTAAGAAACCAGAAAAAGAACAGCAAGTTAAACCCAAAGTTAACAGAATAAAAGAACAAAATAAAAGAACAAAATAAACTCCTATCAGAGGAGGAGTTGAAGAAATTTTTTTTAAAAAGGAAAACACTAAAGAAAACCAATCTGGTTCTTTGCAAAGGTAAATAAAATTATATATCTTTAGCCAGGCTGATGAGAGAAAGGACACAAATTACAATATCAGAAATGAGATAGAGGACAACACAATATACTCTGATATTAAAATAAGGAGAAAATATTATGAAATCTATGCTGAAACATTCTGACAACTAAAATGAATGGACAAATTCCTTGAAAGGCACAAACAAATCCTTACTCAAGAATAAATAGACACCCTGAATGGCCCAACATCTATTAAAGAAATAAAACTTGTAGTTAAGTTTTTCTAGGAAGGGATCTCTAGGCTCGGATGGCTGTACTGGCAAATTCTAGTAAACATTTCAAGATGAAATGATGCCAATTCTATACATACTCTTCCAGAGAACTGAAGAGGAGAAAATTTTCCCAATTTATCCAATGATATAAGAATGAGCATTACTGGGGCCCCTGGCTGGCTCTGTTGGAGGAGCGCACAACTTTTCATCTCAGAGTCATGTTCAAGCCTCACCTTGAGTGTAGAGATTACTTAAAAAGTAAATAAACTTTTTTTTTTTTTCTTTGACAGAGACAGAGAGATCACAAGTAGGCGGAGAGGCAGGCAGAGAGAGAGGGGGGAAGCAGGCTCCCTGCTGAGCAGAGAGCCCGATGCAGGGCTCGATCCCAGGACCCTGAGATCATGACCTGAGCTGAAGGCAGAGGCTTTAACCCACTGAGCCACCCAGGCGCCCCAGTAAACTTCTAAAAATAAACAAAGAATAAGTATTACCATGAAAATGAAAACAAAGACAGACATATTAGAGGAACACTATAGACTGATACCTCTCATGAACACAGCTGCAACAACAAAAGAATTTTTAGCAAATCAAATCCAGTATTAAAAGGAAAATACAGGGGTGGCTGGCTGGCTCAGTTGCTGGAGCATGCTACACTTGATCTCAGGGTCATGAGTTCAAGCCCCTCGTTGGGTGTAGAGATTACCTAAAAACAAAACTTAAAAAAAAGAAAGGATAATACAGCATGGCCAAGTATGGTTTATCCCAGTTTAATAATTTAAAAATGAATCAATGTAACTTCCGTATTAACGAAACTTTCAAAGAGATCTCCATATATGTAGAAAAATAATTGACATGTATGCCTGATATAAACTCTCAGCCAACACAGAATAGAAGTGAACTTCCTCAACTTGGTAAAGGATTTCTACAAAAAACCTACAGATAACACCATGGTTACGGTTAAAGACTAAATGCTCTCCTCGTGAGGCAGAAAACGAGAAGAATGTCTACTCTTCCCAGTTCTATTCAACATTATCCAACCTTACAGACAGTGCAATAAGGAAAGAAAAAGATTAAAAGGTATCTACACTGAAAAGGGAAAATCTAAACTGTCCTTATTCACAGACAACATGATCATCTAGAGAGAAAATCCTATGGGATCTGCAAAAGGCTGATAGAATTAGGCTACAGAAAAAGGCTGCAAAAGGCTGATAGAATTAATAAGTAACTTTAACAAGGTTACAGAATACTAGATCAATACTCAAAATTCAGTTTTAGGTCTATGTAATACCAATGAACAATTCGAAAATGAAGTTGAAAATACATCAAAAATATGAAATATTTAGGGATAAACTACAAACTATTGCTGAGAGATAGAAATGACCAAAATAAATGAAGTAAGAAACCATGTTCACGGATTGAAAGAATCAATATTTTGAAGATGTCAATTCTCCCCAAGTTGATCTAAAGATTCCATGCATTTCCAATTAAATCTCAGCAGGATTTTTTTTTTTTTTCCCTCTAGAAAGTGACAGGCCAAACCTAGAAATCATATGGAAATGCCAAGAATCTAATACAGGCCCTTTGAAAGAGAAACAAAATTGGGAGATTTACACTACCTAACTTCAACACTTACTGTAAACTACAGTAATCGAGACAGTGTGGTATTGGCATTCAGACAGACAAATAATCAATGGAACAGAATAAAAAGTCCAGAAATAGACTTACATGTATATGGACAACTAATTTTTAATAAAGTTTCAGAGATAATTAGAGAAAAATATAGTGGTTTTTTTTCCCCCAACAAATGGTGCTGGAACCATTGTTTATACATAAGAAAGAAAAGAACTTTGATCCATACGATATGCAAAGACTAACTCAAAATAGATCATAAAAGTAAAACCTGAAGCTATAAACCTAGAAGAAAATGTCACAGTAAATCTTTGGGACCTTGAGTTAGGTAAAGATTTCTTAGATGTGACACTAAATGTACAGTTGATAAAAGAAAACAACTCACAGATCAGATGTCTTCGAAATTAAAAATACTGTCTTTGAAAAACATTTCCAGTAAGAAAATGAAAAGACAGGCCACAGACTGGGGAAAATATCTGCAAGTAACATATTGGATAAAAGACTTGTATCTGCAACATACAAAGAACTCTCAAAACACACACACACACACAAAAAGGAAATACTTATAATTAACAAAATAAATATAAGGTAACAGAAAACAGGCACTCCCATTTAAAATTTGGCAAAAGATGTGAACAACCATGTCACCCAAAGGAGAGAGGAGATGGAAAATAAGCACAAAAAGAGATATTCAACATCATTAGTCATTAGGTAAATGCAAATTAAACCCCAAAGGGATACCACTACTCACCTACTAGGATAGCAAGAACTGAACTGAATAACCAAATCAAGTATTACAAAGGATGTGGATGAACTGGACTCGTATTCATACAATAGTGGGGGCGGGTAGAAAATTGTAAAACCCTTTGGAAGAGTTGGTAGTGTCAAACATACATACATCTATTTAATGATTCAGTAATTCCCTCTTAAGGATTTACCACGCAGAAATGTAAGTATATGTCAACAAAAACCCTTGGACACAAATATTCACAACAGCTTTATTTTGAAAAGTCTAGAACTAGAACCATCCAAATGTCCACCAGTGTGTGAATGGATCATCAAATTGTGGTATATCCATACAGGAGGGTGCTACTCAGCACAAAGAGGACTGAACTATTAATAACAAGCAACATGCATGAATTTCGAGATACGCTGAGTGAAAGAAGCCAGGTAATAAAAGAAGACGTACTACGTGATCCAAGTAATATAAACTTTGAGAGAATACAAACTAATCTACAGTGACAGAAAGGAGATCAGTGGTTGCTTAGAGAAGGGATGGGGAGTTAGGGATAAGAGGAATTAACATGAGGAAAGTTCCTGGGGTGAGGGACACATCTCACTATCTTGACTGCGGTGGTGGTTTCGCAAGTGTATACATACATCAAAATGTTTTAGATTGTACATTTTAAATGTGCACAGTTTACTGTAGGTCAATCCAACCTCGAGAGTGGTTTTGAAATATCTATGGTTGCACCTAACAAAAGAGAAAAAGAAATATTCTACAAAACAAAAAGCAAACAATGGCATAACAAGGACACCCTCCTCAGTGAGTCAGCTGGAAGCTACTTGAAATCTCAGAAATCTTTGCCCTCGCAGAGCTAAGCAAGGTGCCTGGCGAATTGTCAATTTCCAATGGATGGTTGGCTCAGTAAATGAACAAACCTTAAACACTCATCAAACTCAAGTATCACTCCTCCACGCTCTTTTTTTTTACTCCAAGCCGAGCTCAGGAACACCCACTTGGTGAATGGAATGGTCTCCCCAGGTGCCCCCACACTGGGCTCGTGCTGGGGGCTGACAAGTCACCACAGGGAGGAAAGAACACACGCTGTGTAAATCTACCAGCAGAGGGCCAGCTCCCACAAAAGTTACTTCCCTTTCTGAACCTTTTTCTCGCTCTCCCCCCTTTTGTCCTGTATATTTGTGGGGGATAAGTGTCCAAGGTGTTCATCCTTGGTTTTAAAATTAGACCATTGAAACGGTCAGGAATCTACCTCGCAGTAAGAAAAACAAAACACAGTGATATTCTCTTCCACCTTTGGTTGTTCTCCTCTAAGCCTTTGGCTGTTGTGTTTTGAAACAGTAATCCTGAAGAGAGGGAGGGCAAGGGAGAGGCTCCCTCCCACCCCAGTCAGGGCATCAGACCTTGGACTTCACTTGTGCAATGGACCAGCCCCTGGACTGCCAGGGGCTTGCCCTTTCCTTGTCCATATTCTCCTGTGCCCTCTGTCCCCACAAGGGTACCACTCCCCTCCAGGGTCACTCTGTGTCCACAGGCGGGGGGCAAGGGAGCCAGGGTGAAGGCAGTCCCCAGGAGACAGCTTGGGGCAGGCAGGATCGGCTCTGCGAGGCGGTAGGAGTCAACATGTTAGCCCCTATGTCACGGGCTGCACTGACTTTCCAGTCCCTAGATCACAATTCTCACTTTGAGCTTCTATACCGATTTCCTCATAAACAACAACAGAGAGAACAGAAGCCCTAAGCGAGTCAGCATTTGAGATTCAGAGAGAAGCGTGAAGCAGGTATGCAGTGGCATGGTTTACTTCTTCATGCCATTTCTTGGGTGTCTCCTGCAACACCCAATAAATATTACACCAAACACGCTGGGCGTAGTGGAGACATCAGTGTGCAAGCAAATACACCCGTGTTCCACTGTTAGGAATCGACCTCACGGTTAACAAAGAAAAACAAAACCATATTCTCTACTACCTTTGGTTGTTCCGCTGTAAGCCTTGCCTATCACGTTTTGAAACAATCATCTTGTAGAGAGAGTTAAAAACAGCCCACTTCATCCTGAAAGAGAAGAACCTGAACTCTCCTTAATGAACATTCCAGCCCGCCCGCCCCTCTCCCTTCCTGCTGCTGCACTGGGAACATGGGGGATGTCCTCGAGGTGCTCATGAATGTGACTCTAAAGCAAACAACAGACCGACATCTGAAAAAAACGCTTTGCTCCTCAGGCAGCCATTCTCTGGGAATTGCACCAAAGCTGAAACTCACACCCACCACCACACACCTGGTGAAAATTGCTTTGGGGGCTACCTGGGGTCAGTTTTTTGTTTTTTTTTTAATAAAATATCACAACTCTGCAGTACGAATGATAGGAGCTGGTGCAAAGAAACAGAAAACTGTAATAAGTACGCAGATGTGAAATAAAAACAGCTCCAAAGCCACTAAGAACCTGCACCATTAAGAAGAGCCTAGGGTGGTAAGCGATGCTCATTTGTAGAAACAGCAAACACTGAGGATTAGCAGAAACGTTTGAAGATGAAACGGGGCGGAATGACAGCCTTGGGAAATGCACCCTGAAAACGATTTCTTCTGCCCGCACACCTACAAAATTTAGCTCCAGCCCTGATTTCTCTGGGAGGAACAGCCTGCCATGACGCTCGGATTCCAGACAGATTTCACGCTGCTTGCGCCCCTAAGAGCAAGCCTGCATTGCACGTGGAGGGCCTTTCCCCGTAGCTGGCTCTCAGCAGCTCCCTCCAAGCAAGCAGCTCAGTACTCTGATCATTGTACGGGCATGAAATTCCTTTTAAATAGCTTTTTTTTTTTTTAATGTCAAAGTAGCAGATTTTTAAAAAAGACAGCTACATAAAGTCTTTACCTATTTCTACGTGTCAAAGCTGCAACAGTTCGTTTCAACCTTGACTTGAGGGCGTACCAAACACTAACATCTCCCAAATCCTCTACATACTACATCCGCTCTGCCCTATCACGCCGCTGAGAAGCTCCTCTTACAATGGTGTCTTCCTAAGATAAACCGTAAGCCATGCTGAGGAAAAGGCATTTCCCCCCCACTCATCGAAAACATACATACACACAGAGAAACACAGAAATTGTTTCCAGAACCTAAAAACATTTCATGATAAACATCTCTGCACTAATATGTTATCGGTAACATTACTGGTTGCTGAGGATTCAGGAATTTATTTCAAATGCCTTAAGCCACCTATTTTTTTTTTTTTTTTTTTTTTTAATTTTGGGTGCCGATGAACCTCCAGCTTGCTCCATTCTTTTGGTGACATATCACCTCTTCAGAGAGGCTTTGCTTGTCCACACTGTATAACATAAAGTCTGCCCACCTCACCTCTAGGCTACCCTCCATCCCAGAGCCCCGCTTTATCTTTCTCCACAACAATTAACACCACCTATCGTCATGACATTCACATGTTCTGGTCCATCTCCTTGGCCAGAGTGGAAAGTTCCATGAGGCAGGGCCACATACAGCTCACCGCTGTATACCCTGGTCCTGGCTCCATGGGGACAAAATGAATGTTTGTCGACCCAAGTGAGAAGAGAAAGGGGTGGCAAAGCAGCCTGGGCAGGGAGAAATTCCAGGTTCTCAATTGTCAAGTAAACGTCTGCCTTAGTAACGCCAATGTCGTTCTAAGCTAGACAATGCTGAGGTAATCTGCAAGCATGGCTTCATCGCATCCTCACGGGGACCCTTGGTTGACAGGATTATTAGCCTAATTTTAGGGAAGAGAAAACTAGAAAGTTATCTCACCCAAGACTTTAATCGAAGAAATGCCAACTTCTAAAGATATTGTTTTTCGTCTAATTTTTAAGTTAAAATTATCTATAAAATTTCCTTTCAGAGGTTTATATAGAGCCGGAAAAGTACCTACTGCTCTGTTCAAAGAACTGCCTGGGGAAGACGCTAAGGTAGGAGGAGACATGTCTGAGAGGTTCAGCAGGAAAGGGGCAAGCTCGCTTGGCTACCAAGCCCCAACTTGTCTACCCACACTCACCTGGTTTTTAGGCTTCCTCCAAAACACATTTACTGCTCCACAGCCCTGGTTGGTTCTCCTTGGTTTTTTCGGGTCTGGGGCCAACTTTTCAGCTTGCCAAAACTTTTCCACGTCCAGAGGCACTGGGGTAGCCGGTTACTGTGACTGGTCACTGTGGCGTCCGCAGCCACCCCAACCTCCGAGTGACTCAGTCGCCCAGGAACCTCATGGCAAGAGCTGACTTGAGACGCGACCTGATTCATGGGGCCCAGAGATGCCTGGGCTTTGGCCCCTACTAATAAAGCATTTACCCATGCACTGGATGCCATTAGATAAGAAACAAACAAGGAAAATTAAAAAGGAAAGTCAACACATGATAAGCAAGCAAGGGAGGCTCCTCAACAATCATATCCCACGACCAGGCTGGGGGTAGTATTCCAACAAGGAGCGTGTGTGGGGACATGGGGCAGGGAGCCTTTGCCAGCTTCTGGTAGTGACTCTACAAACCTACATCTCTCCTTAGAGAAGAATGTGGTCAGGAGCCTTTCTTCCAGGGTGATACCCCACCTGCTCTAATATCCAAGGATAATACTGCATAAATAAATATATGGATCTATATCTCCAGAGAACAGCCAGAGAATTTCTCATTTACACGACGTATTTAATGAATATCTATTATGTGCCAGAAGCCCATAAAAAGACTTTAAAATAATTTTATGTTTTGGGGTGCCTGGGTGGCTCAGTGGGTTAAAGCCTCTGCCTTCCGCTCGGGTCATGATCTCAGGGTCCTGGGATCGAGCCCCATGTCGGGCTCTCTGCTCGGCAGGGAGCCTGCTTCCCCCTCTCTCTCTGCCTGCCTCTCTGCCTACTTGTGATCTCT
>CM052889.1:32250396-32352378 GCA_028534135.1 Potos flavus
ACTTCCACCCAAGTCCCCGGTGAGTGGCCGGACTCCTAGGTCTTCCAAACCTTAGCCTAGCTTGGCTCAAAAAAGGCTTCTGAGCATCTGGAAACTTCAAGAATGTTCTCTTTTGCTCACCCTAGGTAGACGAACCAATTAGAGATTCTTCTTGGCTCAACAGGCCTGAGTGCTCTGAACTTTCCTCCCTGGACATAAGCAGGAAAAGTACATATGTAATGGCATATGGCCCAACCAGGGTATTAAGGAAAACATCATGCAATTAGTTACTTGATCACAGATTTCTCTGCTAGTGGATTTCTCTAAAGGGAAATGTACTAGTTAGGGTTCTCCTGAGAAACAGAACCAATAGGATGGATGGATATACACACACACACACACACGAATTATTTTAAGGAATTAGCTCATGCAACTGTAGAAGCCAACAAATTCAAAATCTGGAGGGTGACCTGGCAGTCTGAAGACCTAAGAGGAATCAATGCTACGGTTCAAATCTGAAGGCCACCTGCTGCAGAATTCCCTCTTGCTTGAAGGAGATCTGTCTTTTGTTCTATCCGGGCTTTCAACTGATAGGATGAGGCCCACCCATATTAAGGAGGGCAGTCTGCTTTCTTAAAGTCCACTGACTTAAATATTAATCTCATTCACAAACGCCCTCACAGAAACATCCAGGATGACGTCTGACCAACTATGTGGGCATAGTGGCCTTGCCAAGTTGACATATGGGATTAACCAGCACAGGGGCTAATGTACTCCTTTCTCCCTCCTCCTCACTTTGTTCTTCCAGTTACACAATATTTTTTTAAATACAGGAACATGTCTCCTGTAATACGGATGCCCCTAGTAACTGTGAGGCTTTATACACTATCTTTGACAACTTCAATGTTTCTCCCTTTACAAAGGAACTCACGCAAATCTCGAGGTCAAGAATTTTCTCTTTTAAATATGCCATTTTTTCCTTTGAGAAAAAAAAAATCAAACTTTTTAAAACAAACCAAAAAAAGTGCTTTAAGGCAGAATGGATATTTTCCCAGCATAATTCTTTTTCAGCCAATTTATTCTGGGACAAAGATGATCGTCCAGGAAGCACCACATATATTTATAGCAGGTAAAAGGGTAAATGTCAAAACCAAGAAACCTAATACAGAATACTCAATGAAACTGTGTAGCCTTTCCTTTAACTTCTTGTTTTTATTTTCAGGAACTATTAGTGTGAAATAGTTGCCTATTATTTTTCTTAGAGTTTACCGAAAAATTAAGGCTAATTTTTTTAAATGCTTAAAAATGAAGAGATAGGGGCGCCTGGGTGGCTCAGTGGGTTAAAGCCTCTGCCTTCGGCTCAGGTCATGATCTCAAGGTCCTGGGATCAAGCCCCGCATCGGGCTCTCCGCTCAGCAGGGAGCCTGCTTCCCCCTCTCTCTCTGCCTGCCTCTCTGCCTACTTGTGATCTCTCTGTCAAATAAATAAATAAAATCTTTAAAAAAAATAATAAAAAAAATAAAATAAAATAAAAATGAAGATAAACTGAAGAGATGGGAGTCTAAAAAAGAGATCAAGGCACGCCCACTCCTACCTACCTACCTGCCCTGGCATCTGTGGGATGAAAGCACGTTGACCACGGAAGTCATGACGGGTTGTACTTCCTGTTTGGGCTCAAGCTCTGATCCTTCTAATTTTCACAGGGCATCTGTCTTCATAAAAAGGCAAGAATGGTACTAACTCTACAAAGGGCTGTGGGGAAACCCATTAAATCAGCCTCATTATAAATAGCTCTATCCATGGTACATCAGCCTTTTAATTCCAGCATTATAAACTGGGATCCAAGTTCCCATGCGTGAAACAGCTTTGATGTGGGGCTGATGAGGACTGGACCAGCCAGTGTGGATATTCCCTGGGAGCCTTTGGATGCTAGCACAGATCTCCTACCTCTCCCTCTGGCTAGAGCGCTAGTAAAGGATCCTTTTTAAGCACAAACTATTGGTATCTGAAGATCTCTAAGTACTTAAAAGAAAGGGCATTAATTTCTCAGAATTCTCAAGGAGGATAACCTGGAGACTTAGCAGAGTTCAGTTTGGAGGTTCCATTTCAATTGTGCTCCATAAAGAGGCACAGGAGATCAAATGCCAACTTTAAAAAGGTTAAACTTTAAAAAGGTTTTAGGAAACTTTGGACCCAGAACCTCAATCATGTAACAAGTTTCCTACTATCCTAATGTCCTGGGGCTAGTTCTACATTTTACCGACTACCCGATTAACTTCCCATGTTACTTGGAATGAATAAACACACGTACATCTATATCTTGTTTCAGATTTCTGACTGCTAAAATGGAAAGCAAAACAATCAACTTACAGCAACATTTCTTACAATAATCTCCCTCTGAAAAGCAACATTAACAAGAAAAGAAACCAAACAGAACCAAACACACTTCCTTTTGGTAAGAGCAAGCCAGCCTTGAAGAAGGTGGGGGACAGAGAGGCCAAGGGAAGGGGCACGGGATTAAGCGTGCTATGCACTGATGTGGGGCCTGGTGACAGGAATGCCAGATGGAGTGACCCGGGGACTGGATTTGGGATGGGGACACTTCCAGGTCCTTCCCTGAAGGCTGCTCTCCAGCCGGCCAGCCCTTCCTGTCCTCACTTTATGCAATTCTCCCTCCTCCAGCACTCCCTCCAGCTCCCCTCCCTTATGCCTGCTTAAATCTTTGTGTACCACTCAGTAAAGAGAACTCAGGTGAGAGCAGGCCCGGATAGAGCAGCATCAAATATATCACCTCAGACACATTAACTTGATTTAATCAGCAAGACCCGCCAAGTCTCCGGGTCAAACTGGCACCACGAGCATCCTCCTGCCCAAGTGTACCCATCTATGAAGGCCCTTCCTCGACTAACCCCAAATTCTGCTACGAAGGTTCCTGCTAGACCAACAGATGACCTTCGTTCTAGCAACTACCTACACTTCGGGCCTTTGCGGTTCTGGGAGGCACTCTGAAAAGAAGGAATGTTGATGGAGACAATATTCGGCTGCTCTGTGCCCTGACAAATACAAATATAATTGGATACGGTTGCCTTGGACTCACAGCTTTACCACCGTCCCCGGAACCCGGCCAGACTGGACGTATTGGAGATGCAGAATATTCTTCCCTTCTCGGGGGCCCTACAAACCTGCCTAACATTTCGGGCCAACTCCACCCCACGCCTGCAGTCGTGTGTGTGTCATCGAGGAAACTGCTTTGATCTGTAGAAAGCATGCTTGTTGGAGCAACATAATGAAAGGGCTTATTATTTAAATGTAGGCTACGTGAAGCCAGAGGCAGCAGAGAACATTCTGCAGGGCTTCTCTTGTTGAGGTCCAAGCTTCACAGGGATGTACAGAGCCGCACCCCATCACCACCCATCAGGACTAGGCCTCTGCCCAAGATCTGCCTGTTTTGATTCTCTATTGCTCTCTGTTCTTGGGATCCATTAACAAGCACACCAACCTCAAACATCCTCAAATCCAGACGTTCCTACTCTGGAGCCAGTATCCTAATGGGACCAAAAGCAACCCCAGAAAATCATGCTTTGATTTTTCCCCACCTAGTAGAGACGGATCCGTGACTCATTTGAAGGTTTGGTCGCCCCTGATTCCACCCACCCAGGGATGGATTTCATTAATGACACCTTGGCCAACAGCCTTGGTGTGCCACTGAAAGACGCCACGGAGTCCTCATTTCTGCCACCGCCGTCACCCCCTGGACAACATCGCTGGCAGATGTTCCCCGAGCCTCTGCACACCAGCTCATGTGTGTTTGAACCGTGGGAGAGCTGGACTGTCTACCTCTCTGGCCAGTGGCCTGGTTCCCTTACACTGAGCCCCAGTCCCACTCCAGATACACGCCACCCAGACCCTGGCAGGGGTTCTGGCCTCCGCGCCCACACACAGCCCGACTCTGTGTCTTCTGTATCTGTGACCCATTCAAATCAGGTGACAGCAGGCCCTCCCTTGGCAAGCCTTGTCTGGGTTCCCTCAACTGCTCCTCAGGTACTGGACTCCAGTCGGCCTCAGGATAGGCCTCATGAGCACCAAAAGCCTGAAGACTGTGACGTCCCTTGATCGCACACAATAAATTCATCAACGCAGCAGCCCTCGCTGCTTGTGGGTGGTTTGGGGGCTGGGTGGGGGCAAGAAGGGGCCTATTACAACAGCTAAGTCACAGATGATGCCCACTGCTCTTTCTTGCTCTTAACTTTTTATTCTGAAATATAAATACACAGAAAATTACAAAGGTCATACAGATACCCTTCACCAGTTGCCCCCAATGGTTACATTCTCCGTAACTGTAGCACGACATCAAAGCCACGGGTGTCCCATGGGTATGACGTGTGTGGAGAGTCCCGTATCATTTTATCACATGTGTGCAGATGTGTGTAACTACCACCACAGTCGAGATAAAGAACTACTCCATTGCTGCAAAGATCCCCCTGGGCACCTCCCTTCACGGATGCATTCACACCCCTACCTCAACACCAGCAACTCCAACCTCATCCTTTAGCTCGGTAATAGTGTTGTTTCAAGAATATTACATTCAGCATGTGAACTTTTAGGATTGGCTTTTTTTTTTTTAAGATTTTTTTTTTTAAATAGTTGTTTTTTTTTTTAAGATTTTATTTATTTATTTGACAGAGAGAGAGAGATGACAAGTAGGCAGAGGCAAGCAGAGATTGAGGGGGAAGCAGGCTCCCTGCTGAGCAGAGAGCCCGATGCGGGGCTCGATCCCAGGACCCTGAGATCATGACCTGAGCAGAAGGCAGAGGCTTTAACCCACTGAGCCACCCAGGCGCCCCTAAAGATTTTATTTCCTTATTTGACAGAGAGAGACAGAGAGTACAAGCAGGGGAAGCAGCAGGCAGAGGGAGAGGGAGGAGCAGGCTCTCTGCTGAGCAGGGAGCCCGATGCGGGGCTCAGTCCCAGGACCCTGGGATCACGACCTGAGCTGAAGGCAGATGCTTAACTGACTGAGCCACCCAGATGCCCCAAGGATTGGCTTTTTATAATCAGCATAATGCCCTTGAGATCCATCTGAGTTGTATGTGCCCATGGTTCATTCTTTTTTTATTATTGCTAAGCCATATGCCCTGGTAGGGACGCACTTTGCTCAAGTTTCTGGAGGTGGGAACGTAGAATATTCATCTGAGACTCTTCTTCCTTTCTAACATCAACATCTAGTTCTATAACTTTCCCTTTCACACTGTTTTTCTTGCATCCCACAAGTTTTGAGATGCTGCATTTTCACGTTTACTCAATTCGGTACATGTTTTTTTATTTCCCTTCAGACTTGCCTGTGATCCACGGCTCCTGTAGAAGGGTGGTGTTTGGTTTCCAAGGGTTTGAGGATTCTCCTGTTATCCCTCTGTCACTGATTTCTAGTTTGATTCCACTGCGGTCGAGAGAACACCCTCCATTCGACTTCACTTCCTTTAAGTTTGTTGAGGTTTGATTTACAACCCCGTACATGGTCTATCTTGATGTACGTTTCTTAGACCTTTGAAAAGCTTGTATATTCTGCTATTAAGGGTTGGAGTGCACTGTAAATGTTTGGCGGTATTATTGCATTCTTCTGTATCCTTGCTGATTTCTATTTGTTCAATTGATTGTTGGGGAAAGGGTAATGAGGTCTCATGCTAACCACAGATTATCTATTTCTCCCTTCAATTTTATCCGTTTTTGCTTCACTTCCTCTATAGCTCCGTTGTTTCTTGCATGCACATTTAGGACTGCTGTGCCTTCCGGGTATACTGAGCTTCTCATCCTTACAGTATATCCTTCTCTGTCTCTGGTCATTTTCTTTGCCTTGTTTCAACTGAGTAGCAATAAAAGTCCTAACTATCCACTTGGTCTTCCACCTCAACAAGGAGAAGAGCAGTTCCCTCACTTCCACCCGATAGGGGTAAATGTCTGGATTCCCTGTGCAGTCTCCACTGACTCCTGGAGGAGAGACACTCCCACTGCCAGAAGGAGATACGTGTCTCAGCTCCCCATCTGAGAACAGCGTGGTGACTGAAGGAGGAGACGAGATGTGACCGTGAAGAAAGAAACCCAGAGCAACAGTTTGACATGATGACAAATGGGGATGCCAAGAAAGCTGGAGACCTTGGAGTCCTTGGCCCAC
Source organism: Potos flavus (assembly GCA_028534135.1). NCBI lineage: Eukaryota > Metazoa > Chordata > Mammalia > Carnivora > Procyonidae > Potos > Potos flavus. The sequence goes on from CM052889.1 coordinate 32,256,545, forward strand.
GGCAAGTGTGAATGATGGCGAGTTTCCAAAGACCTCATAGGCCAGAGCCCCCTCCCTGAAGCAAAAGCACCATGGGGGTGGGGGAAGGGGAGCTGATCTCGTATCTACAGTGAAGACAAGCCAGCCTGACCACCCAATGGACCCAACAAACCACGGCAACCCAGAGGCTAACCCTGATGCCACAAGCAGGCAGTGTGAACAGAAGCCTTGGCTTTAAAACAAGACAGGCCAAGGAGGGTGAGGGGCCTGTCCTTCAGGGAAACCAAGGCCATGTCAGATTTTAGTCATGGGAAAACATTTTAATCAAGCCCCTCTCGGATTCTGTAAGTTTACCTTTCTCTACTTTCGTTTTTCTTTCCTTTTTTATTGTTATTTCTAGAAAAGATTCCATTTGAAAAATTACACTATTTTAGCTGAACTAAGGGGAAAAAGGGACTATTTCTGGGCATTTGTGTTGGGGCCAGGATCACTAGCACAATTCGTGTGTCCCGCCTGGCCTGGTGCAATGCCGTCTCTATGCAGCAAAAGCACACAGGAGTGTGGGAACCAGGCCTTCCCTCCTCCTGCTGCTTTGATCCCCACCAGGACGCTAGGCAGACTCTCTCTACCTCCAGCAGGGAGTCTGCACTCAGGACAGCTTCTCAGGCCGGTGGCTGCAGTCACAGAGGCATACGCGGGGCCAGCATGGGGCCTAGACAGAGCCAACCCGCAGGGAGCCGACTGTGCGTACAGGAGAAAGAGCTCCGCGAGGAACCCCTGTCCAAGCGCACTCTAAAATGTCTAAGTCCCAGCGGGCCACTGACTCCCTGCGATCCATTTTGCTTAACTATGCGAAGTCACCGGGACTTATTTGTAAAATTACGCAAACACACAGAGCAATGGTTTACAATCGAAGCGCCCTAAACATTAAAAGACCATTCAGTTTTGACAAAATTGTATTTGTGTGTAAGGCCAGACAGTTACCATGACCCCATTCACGAGGAGGAGGGATGAACTTTCGAAACAAATCATCTGTATAAATCAAAGTCGGCCAACGACAGCCCACGAGCCAAATCCAGCACGCTCCCTGCTTTTGAACAGCGTGCAAGCTAAGAACAGTTTTGTGCAGATAAACATGGTCAATCTGATGATAGAAAACACTAATTTTAACCTCAGTTAAGGGAAATGCTATCTCCCCCACCAAAATCCTATTTGTATCATTAGCAGACCTGAGTGATAAGAACGCTGTACTCATTGATTCTATTTGAACTTAGTCAATAAAAAGTCTGTAAAAAGGTGCTTTCTCCATCATCACAGAAGTGCCTATTCAATATCCTCAGTATCCAAGAGACAATATTCTGTCTCTTGGTCTGCAATGCCTAAAATATCTACTTCCTGGCCCCATACAGAAAAAGTTGGCTACCTCTGGCATGAATTAATAATATAAATAAATAGCAAAAAAGAAGTCTGAAATACTGTTAAGGCTATCATACAAACAAAATGTATGAATTTTAAGTAATTACCTATTCACTACAGCATAATTAAACAGTACTCAATGTACCTCAGGGACTCTAACTTAAAAGTAACAAGTACATTTTTTCATGTATACATTTTTAGAGAGAATTTTAAGCAGGCTCCAAACCCAGCACAGAGCCCTGTGTGGGGCTTGACCTCATAATCCTGAGATCATGACCTGAGCCAAAATCAAGAGTCAGATGCTTAACAGGCTGAGCCACCAAGCAGGCATCCCACAAGTACATTATGTTGAACCATCTCTAACCCAGACTTTTTCTAAGGGCCCTTCTGTTTTCACACAAAGGGAAATCAAACCAAACCTGATTTCAGCTAAATGCTTGCCTCACTGACCCAAATTTTTACTTCTGATGACCTTCAAGTATTCAGCCCTCAGGTTAACCCAAAAAAGTGGTTGTGGTAGGGAGAAAGGCAAAGCATGGGGAGGGAGAGGAAGCAGCGAGCTGGAGAGTGGCTTCTGCTGGCCAGACATCAGCCTGCCCTTGCAGGCTCTGGGGGAGGCAGCCTGAGAACCCCTGGACCAGGGACCCATTCTGGATCTTCTCATCTGGCATAAAGTCTTCAGCCTACAGCACACAGTTTTCACTCCTGGAGATTGAAAACTGCATATGTAACTTACTTCACCAATTTACTGAGCCTTGCCTATTAGCTCACAGCCCAGTATCACAGGCAAGTCTGCTTTGGTAATGCTAAGTTGTGTTTGTAACACTGATAGTTTTCAATCTGAAAACGTGGGCTTCCTAGGGTAGCAGTGAAGTACAGCTGGAAGGAGCAAATGGGGCAAGTTTGTAAAACAAGAAACCCAAGAAGAAAAACATGATAAAGACATCAAAGTGGCCCAGTAGAGTCTCCGTGCCTCCCCGCCCCCATGGCGGGTAAACTTTAACAGATGGTCCCAAGCGTTTGGAAGGGCCTTCTAAGGACAGCAAGTTTACACAATCAAGTAAAAGCTAGACCTTGGAGTTTGCAAATTAGCACCAGGGAAACAATCCCCTCTCTCATCCTGGGAGGTGTCTTAGGAACCACCTGGCCTAGTGGAGCTTTGAAAAACACAGTAACGGTGAAGGGACCCGGGGTACCTTCAAAGGTACTGGTCAACAATAATAACCCAAGGCAACTAGATGGGCAGATGCTGGATTTCTAAAGCACATTGATAAAAGTCTATCACTCTTGTTTTTGTTTTTGTTTTAAGATTTTATTTGAGAATCAGTGATCGAGCGAGAAAGCACAAGGCAGACATTTACCTGACTGAGCCACCCAGGCGCCCCCTAAAATTCCATCTCTGATGGTCATCGTGGGTGGACACCAATCCCTCTCAGGGTCAACTGCAGGAATGTCCCTTCCTCACATCACCCTGGGGTCCGGGGCCCGCCCTGTCTCCAACCGCTGGCCGTGAAAGGCTGCCTGCCTTTCCCCCAGTGGAAGCTGCACAGTGGTGAGCCCAGGCGGGCAGCCCACGCCCTGACTTAGCTGCGGCTCTATCTGCCCCTGAGGCCCTGAGGAGAGCAGACGGCAGCACTGCGACTGTTGTCTCTGGACATCTGAAGGGCTGCCACCGGATGGAAGATTCGAGTTGCTGCCTGTGTCACATCCAGGGTCAAGAGGAGGACGTCATGAAGGCGCAGATTCCAGGAAGGAGGGACTTCAGTCTTCAGAAATGTCCAACACCGGGTTAGGTCACCACTCCAGGGGTGTTAAGTTTCTTCACTGGAGGTAGGAGACCCACCAGTCATGGAGGGGAAGTTAATTCCAAGGATCCCATAATCTTGGCGTTCTTAACACTAACGGGGAACCTATTTCTCAATGAAATACACATATTTTAGAGATCACACTATTCAGGCTTCCCCTTCCCCACTCCTGTCCTCTACATGCCCGTCTGGGAGCCTCTGCCATCCCCAGAGGGCAGGCCGGACGGAGCCATGGTTCTCTCGGTAACTACGACAGCATGTCATCTTCCCGGTAGACCTCCAGGAGGGGGCTGGCCACCTAATGCTCAATCCCACTCACCTTTATCGTTACCAGTTTCATTCCTTGTGACGGTCATCTGAAGACCATCAACAAGAGCCTCGGAACTTCGCAGGAGCCCCTGGGCGTGCAGCAACAGCTTGCAGCCCTGACCTCCGTCCCTGCCACCCCATGGAGCCACCGCTAATGGTCTACCTGAAGATGAACACTTCTGGACGGGGCTGTTCCCACGGCCTGCCCCCGGAAGAAGAGGCGCTTTGTAAACATCTGAGAAAAGGCAGGCTGGCCCCTGAGATGTGGCCAGAGCTCCCTCTCCCATCCCCGGCCCGGCCCTTCTGCCAGATGTGCCAGGAGTGGAGTGGGCATCTCTAGAGCCCTCACTAGGTGCTGCGATGAACTCAGTGCATCACACGCCTGCCTTCACCCAACCCTACAGCAAGCTATAAAGGAAATACATGAGCTATGCCATTTAAAGAGGAAGAAACTAGGCCCTTGAGAATTTTGAGTTCCTGGTGGTAAAATCTGGCTGTCTACGTTCTGCAATGGGCCCAACTCAAGTCCTCAGGTCTCCCAAGTTTTGACAGTTTCCTTTGATGAAGCACCAGCCTTCCCACCTCGTCTGTGACCTCGAGTACCCAGAGTAGGGGCCTATTCTCGTCCGCACCCTGGTGACCCCAGGCATCTGCCCCCAGGCGGCCAGAACAGCTCTGTCCTGAGTCTCCTCCTCCCTCTCTGACCATTTCCTTCCTGCTCCCTCATGGCATCTGCTTTCTCCTTGTGCCCCTGAGGGCTGGAGTCGCCAAGCTGTGCCCTCGGCCCCAGCTCTCACTGTAGAGCACTCCATGCACAGTTCCTGTTCACACTTGCACCCGAGGATGATTTCAGCGGGCCCTGCGCTGCATCAGTCACACGCCTGCCCCATCAGTCCTCAGGACAGATGCGGTGGCAGCCCACTATGGCCCCAGAGCCCAGGCTGGCAGGGCTGGTAGCTGCCCTCAAGGGCCCTGCCCTGCCTCTCCATCACCTAGGTAACCTTGATGCCATCCAAGCCTGTACGCCCGTCCCACCTCGCTCTTGAGCTTTAGACTCGGGTACACACTTGCCGGCTCCCAGTTTCACGTAAATGTCCAGCAGCTGCTTCGACCCAAACACTGCCCTCAAACGGCTCCTCCGACTGTCCTGACTCATTTCGTAATATCATCTCGTGCTTTATTACTCGGGCGGGGCACCCATTAGTCCCCTGATGCCTCTGGCACCCTCAGGCCACCCACCGGCGGACACGGACGCTTCTACCTTCTGTTTGGGAAGGAGCTGCTCCCCGCACCCCTCTGCTTGGGTCAGGGTCTTTTCATCTCTCACTTCTCTCCACACTGGTGCTGCCCCTCCCCCCATTCTACCACCCCTCTCCTAAAGGGACGTCCCCAGTCCGCCTCGGGAACCCCTCCCACCCAGCCCCTTTGAATGCCCCGCCCTCTACTGGACGTCTGAGTCCAGCTCCTGTGCGCAGGCGCAGACACCCAGTGCCAGCGGGCCCTGCTACACTTCCTGCCTGCACGCTACTCACTCCTGCCTCGGCCCTGCCCTCACCACGCACCCGGCAGCTGGAAGCTTTCCGCAGGCGTTATGCTGTCCCTTGCCCTCGTGCTTTTGTTCTCCTGTCCCCTTGCCAATCGCAATCACAGATGCCTCCCTCCCCAGCCCACCATTCTCTATACTCGCTCAATGACCCCTCCCTTGGCTGCTGCCCTCCCACCCGCCCAGCTGGGACGGCTGCCACCCAGTAACTGGGGGCAGTTCCCCACCACAGCCCCCGGGACTCTGCTGTGTCAGCACTGACCCCCTGGGGACGAGATGGCGGGCTTGTATCCGTTTTCCCAGCCAGACAGCAAGGTGGGGGCTCTATCTTATTTATCTCGAGGCCCAGCCCTCAGGGGCTGTCAGTGAAGGTCTATGAATGAATGTCACCACCACAGGAAGAACTGCCTCCTCACTTTGTAAAGTCTGGCTGATGAAGACGCAGCCTCCTTGAACTGATGGCTGACTGAAGGAGAAGAGAAGAGCACCTTTAATTCTTTCTCTACCCCTAGTGAAACAATGGAGCCCCAGGCCTGGACCTAAAATGTAGCTTTCTTCTCTCTCTCCCTCTCTCGTCTTTCTCCCAGTCCTTCCCTCTTCCTCTGGCATTGTGAGCCTGTGGGCATGACGACTAAACACACAGGCCTCCTGAGTAGCTCCAGACAGCAACGGTGACATGGTGGCAGAGAGGCCACCGCAGGAAGGCTGCTTCTGGGCATGTGCGCAGCTTCTCCTCCCTGGGGCAGGGGTCCAGGCTCTGGGAATGGAGAAATGGGCAGGGAGGTCCCGACAGGGGCAAGGACAGTGAATGCTCTAGAGCCCAGTTCTGACCCACAGGCACGGACCTAGATCCTAAATGACAGTACTTGGGCAGGAGGGTCAACCCTGCAGAGGACGCATGGGTCAGCATCACACAGGAGGTGTCCTTACAAAGGCCCCCCGCCACCAGCACAGGGAGCCCAGCTGGGAGGACCACCAAGCAGGCACCATGCGGGGGGCGGTGAGATGACCATCCGAGCGGAGACGCATTACAGAAAGCCTTGAATGACAGGATGAAACATTCCATTCTTCTCCTCTAACAATAGTCTCTGACCCTTAATTGTTCTAACAGAACCTTTTTCAGAAGAATGCTTACACACAAGCCTGGAATATAGAACAGACCAAACTGAAGACTCTGCGGTTAAAGAGGAGGTGGAGCCCTCAGAGGGACCACAAGGTTTGTGGAGTAACACGTGGAAAACCCTGGATCCTTATCCAAACAGGAATCAGAGAGGATCCAAAGAGGACACAGAGGTTCTTGGGAAAGTTTGCACCAAGAGCAAAGCAGGTGGGAGTCTCAGAAATGCCTCCGGCAGTGAAGGAAATCCGCCCTCGGCCAGGCTGGGAACAAGTCATGGCGCAGCCCCCTTCCACCAGCCATGTCACACCGAAGATGCCTGGGATGGCCAGCCTCGCAGGAGGAGCCTGCAGAAGCCACCCCGGCCATCAGCCCACCTGCCTCCTCTCTTCCGGGGAGGGTGGGACTGGAGGGATGGGGCTGGAGGAAGAGGAGAGGGAGCGCCTTGGAGGGTCTCAAACACACAGACCAAGACTGAAGACTTTCTGAACCGTGGCGCTCGCAGCTATGCGCTCACTGCAGACCTACTGAAAAATGAGATACTCCATACTCTAGCACAAGCCTTAAAATTACAGAGCCTCGCTGTGTCCCCAATTACAGTGATGGAGAACACACATTCAGGGGCATGATTTAGGGCATGGGAGGAACTCCGGGTTTTCCTCCAATGATGACATAAAAGCCGCATGGTAGGGAGATTTTTCCAGAGGCCAAGGGCAGAAGCGGCACAGCTGAGGCTGGGGGTGAGGGCAGAGGAAGAGGGTGTAAAGACCTGCCTCGAGAAAGTGCACAGCCTGGTGAGACGCCCCGGGGAGCCCGGAGTGCTGGGCAGGGAAGCATGGGACCCGCACCCCGCCACGTGCGGAGACCCCGGGAGGGGCCAGCCTGCGGGCACACGACTCTGGTTTCGGGCCTCTGACACCAAGGGGATGGCAGGCTGTGGACAACTGAAGATGTGGGGCAGCCACCAGATGAGGAGTCAACCCAGAGACTTGCATTTTGGAGACATTTGTCCTGACTTCGGTTGGTTTTAACCTGTTCCTCTAAGTTTGGTTGCAAGAGGAGGGCTTTTGAGGCACAATTAATATCAACCAAGGAGTTCATGTCATCTGAGGGGCTGCAAATGAGTCTTGGGGATAGTCTGTCCCTCCTAATAAGGACACTAGGAGTGTTTCCCAGAGGTGGGGGCAGGGAGCTGGCGCCCACACGGGCGGGGGAAGGGTCCCCACAGCCAGAGTGTCGTGGGCCAGGAGTGAGCAGGAGTGCTGAAAGAAGAGGCCAGGCTGAAAGAAAAGGCAATAGGACAAGCTGTGAAGCAGGGTCGCCAAAGAGAAAGCAGGTGAAGGGTCAGCAAGGGGGTGGGCACAGACACATCGAGGCACAAGGGAGGCGGCACAGGTGGGGACAGCGGCCGTTTGCACACATTGTGTCGGGCCTGTTGTCAACACTGTGGAAAGCACCCCGCTGTCCGACTCCCCCGGCTCTGACACTGTGCAGCTGGGAGGCTGTGGGCAAGTCACTTCGGCCCTCCAAATTCAGTTTCTCTCTGGGTGAAATGGGGAGGCCTGACCGGGAGGCTTCTAAGGCATCTTCTGGCTCTCGTATCCTGTGTCCAGGCAGGCCAGCTCTGGATGGGACGCTGAACTAGGACAGGCACGGTCATAGAGACAAGGCAGTGGGGTCCGCTGGAAATGGGCCAAGGAAAAGTCTCTTCCCAGCCCAAAGACGCTAGTATCCCCAGCCCTCTAGGTCACACGGTCCCCCACCCCAGGGGCCTGAGGGGCAAGGAGACTCAGAACCAAAGCCCCAACAACTGAGAAGCAGCCCACTGAGAACGGAAGGTGGCTGTGTCCATCGTAACACTTCAGACCCAGGCTGGAACACACCTGGCGATTCCACTGCTCTGCGTACACCCCCAAGAGATTCACACGAAGCCGCAAGAATGTGCATATTCACGTTATCTACAATTCCAAAACCACTGGACACAACCCAGGTGTGGAGCACTCGAGAACCAGGAGTACTGTCAATGCGTTGGAGTATTATCAAGCGGTGCAAAGGGACAGACGCGGGCCATGGTAACAGTTGTATAAATCTCACATTGCTCTAATCACTCCTTTCAACAAGCACCCACAAGCACGAGACTCTGTGCCTGGGGGGCTGTTGGAGGCCATGGGGACATGTGATTGAATGAAAGGGGTGAAGTCCCTGTCCCACTGTGGGGACAGAGAAAAGAAACCCCCACCGAGTAACACGTGTAGGAGGACACACTACGCTGTGTCCTACAGAGAAGCATGAAGCAAGAGCGAGCAAGTTCGGGAGGAGGTACTAGCTTACATCGTGGCCGGGAACTGACCAAACTGTGCATTGCTAATGTTTCTGGCTGAGCAGGGGGGCACACCTGCGTCCATCTGTATTGTGCTTTATACCTTTTTTTAAGTCTGATATATTTCAAAATAATTTCAGTTACAACTATGACTGAGAAGGGAAGCAATGAACAGAGGAGAATATAGGTAGTCTTCTACCTTAAATATACCCCATCCTCAGGATCCCAAGTCACTTGTCCTCCCCACATGCCCCCTCCTCCCTGCACAGATAGCCTAGTGCTCACCTGGGGTGGGGGGAGCCAGGCCTCGGCAGAGGCACCCCGGAGCCCCTACACCTTTGGTGGGTTCAGGAAAAGACCCTGCAAGGCACACGTCCTGTCTCCCACCCCCACATGGCCAAACCTCCCACACGGGGAGGCTGGTGTCTCTCAAGAAACGGAGGCCCTCAAGGTCAAGAGCAACGTCCCTTGGAGGACCCAGAGCCCTATGAGGAACCTTGTCAGAGATGTGACCTCCAGTGTGGGACAACGGGCTTCCACTCCAAACTACCCAGGCTTTTCAGTCTTTAGGACGTCTTAGCCTTTTTATATCTTTAAAATACAAGTGATATGAAAATAGTCCCAATGTCTCTCTGGTTTCTCACCGAAAAGAAAAATCAGAAAGCAAGATGCACTTACTCAGTGAAGGCTCTCTCCCCCTGGAAATACACAGTGGCTGAAGTAGACCACTTCCAAATCTTAATCGTCTACCAGGAAAAGACACAGCCGCTGCCTGCCTGTACAATGCTAGCAGTCAGCAGACAAAATCTTATGTCAAAGTCTATCACCTTGATAAAGCAATTTGAACTTAAATCCATCTGTCTGTGAATGCTGCCATGTTTCCAGACCTGCCATAGGAACCTCCCATCAAAAGGATACTCACAGCTAACACCAGAGTGTTTGGCTCTCCCTGGGGAAGCAACATTCAAAGCCAGCCTGCGTGTCACCAGCAGCCACACCGACTTCTAAAACTGCAAGGGAGAAGTCTGCCTCCAGAGCCCCTCTTTACCGCAAATGATGGTGCCACAGGCTTGGGGTCACCCCCGTTCCACACCTCACCCCATGGCCGACTCGACGTGTAGCATTCTGTCCAGGCGACACTGAGCCATAAGCAGGGTCCAGAGCATGAGGGAAGCAAGGCGAACAGGGATGTGGCACCTCACGCTGGCACAGAAACACGCGTGGGACTGTGTGCGCGTTCAGTCTTCCCAAAGGGCAGAAGCTGGGCAATGAAGCCAGCTTTCGCAGGACAGAGCAGCCCTGCTCCCGCGCTAATACCGTACAGACTACTCACTACAGGGGGCTAACGGCATACAGCGGCGCGTGTGGTACTGACTTCGCACCAGCACCGAGCAAATGAGCTCCACCAGCACCCCGAGGACCACCAGGGTGAGCGTCCCCAGAGAGACCGGGGACGCCAGCTCAGACGCCCAGGCTAGAAAGCTGGTCGCCTCGAGGAGGAGGGACCAGGACCTTCTGCAACTGCCCTCTGCTTCTCTCAGCCCTGTGCCCTCCGTAGAGGAAAAACACAGTGAGCTCCAAAAGGAAGACCTTACTCCTGAGAAGCACAGGGCTCCAGTCAGGAATGCAGAGCTCTCTGTTCCCAGCAAACCATCCCAAATACCCAGAATGGGGCTCATCATTCCAGATGCCCATTATACCTAATACCGCAGCCTAAATGGGCCAAGCCAAGAATGCCGAGGTGCCGTCTAACTGTCCATGTGTGCATAGACATGGCTTTGGCTAGAACCGCATTCATCTTTTTTTTTTTTTTTTTTTTTTTAAGATTTTATTCATTTATTTGGGAGAGAGAGGGAGCGAGCATGCACGGGCACTGGGGGAAAAGCAGAGGGAGAGGGATAATCAGACTCACGCTGAGCCTGGAACCTGATTCCACATCCCCAAGATCACGACCTGAGCCAAAATCAAGAGCTGGATTGTCAACTGAATGAGGCCTCACAGTGCCCCAGCCACACTCATCTTCTGTGGGACTTTCTATTTTCCTCGCTTTTGATTCTAGGACTCTCTGCCTTATCCTTATTTTTTTTTTTTTTTTAAGATTTTATTTATTTATTTGAGAGAGAGAGAGAGAGAGCATGAAACAGGAGAAGGGTCAGAGGGAGAAGCAGACTCCCCATGGAGCTGGGAGCCAGATACCAGACTTGACCAGGACTCCAGGATCATGACCTGAGCCGAAGGCAGTGGCTTAACAAACTGAGCCACCCAAGTGCCCTGTCTTATCCATGATACAGATTTGCTCTCCCCCAACATCGTCTGGTCACCAGCCTTCCTTTGATGAAGGGCCTCGCAGACACCGGGCACTGTATGAGGGGCCTACTCCGAGTGGGACAGGGGTACAAGCAGGAATGAGTGTCTGCTTCTTAAGGAGGACCTCGCCTGTGGTGGGGAAGGGCAAGGGGACAAATGGTTATAAATATTCTATGAGGTAAGAAGACCATGCCTGCAGACAGATTTAGGAAGAGCTCCCCAGAAGGCATCACAGAAGGGAGTCACGGAACAGGTGTCAGTGGGTAAAGAGGAAGCCTGCAGTAAGTCGAGGAGGAGGGGGAGGCAGAAAGAAGGGTCAGCATGCGCAAAGCAGAGAGGTCAAGAGCCAGGAGATTCAGACACTTTCGGAGTCCAGTCTATATACCGCCCCTTCACAGGGCCAGAGCCGAGTCTATCTTCCCCACTTGGTGATATGACTATGTTCTCCCTGCCACGGCCATGTGCCAGGAAAAGGAACATGCCCTTGAGGTGCTCATGTGGCAACTTTCAGGAGACCCCACTGCACTCACGGGACAGAAGACCCAGATGCTGATGGGGACCACGGTCTTGCCCGCCCCTCACTATCAGCTCCATGGGGAAAAACAGCCCCAAACCCTTTCACCCAGTAGTGCCCTGCCAACACGAAGGATGAAGAGGGAAGCACGGTCCATCTACTCAAGCAGTCCATTAGGTTACAAGACAGGTTGCACTGTTACCCTCTCTCAAGAGCTGGCAGATTCGAGAATACTCAGTGTACATTCAGTACCTTTCAAATAAATCCCTTTTTATGAGCGATTATATTTATTTCTTAGTGCTTGTCAGAAAACCTAATTTAGACCAGATGACTCAGATGATGATACACCTCTCCCCTTCAGCTGAAGGACTATGACAGCAACCACCGCTCACATGTCGGCCAGGCCCAGCTCCCCAGGGGAACGGAGGGAAGGGCCTTCGGCTGGAAAATGCTCCCTGCCAGCCAGCCACTGTTCCCTTCCCCAGAGCCACAGAATCCAGATGCGGCCTCCACAAAATACCTGCTTGTCCAAGCAGATCGGGAAATGACTTGTGCCACTCAGCACGTCTGGAAGGTTCCTACTGTCTCAACGATAATTTACAAAACTGTTAGCCATTCTGCTTGCAAACACCTTTCCCATTAGGAGTAGAACTGATACGACAGGGATTCGTTCATCCATATGGAGTTCAGAAACAAAACCATTCGCTTACATATTTATTTTCGAGCCCGATAATGCCTGAAAACCTTTGTGCTATGTTTGGTGTACATGAAAATAGTTGGTTTGAGGACATTTCATGTTTTATGAAATTCTCATGAAACCTGATACATTAAGCTGATTCTGTAAAAAAATGAAAAGCTGAATCAGGAAAAGCAAACATCTTGAACAACTGAGCAAGAAGAAGGAAAAATGGTAGGAAAAACAGTTTCCTATGTCCTTGAAATGGATCATATAGGACTGAACTACTGACAATTTATCAACTACCTTTGGAAACATAATGCTGATGCAAGCAAAGTTGAGGAAAGAAAACATGATGATTTCAGAATTTCCATCCAAAACCTAACTTAATACAGTGTTTTTTTGTATATCCATCCTTACCCGATGGCTCTTATCCTAAGGCCACTGCCAAGTTCCTTGTGGTGAGGGGCCTCAGCTGGAGCCCTCCCCTCCCACCACCACTGCAATTCTCTGCACAAGACACGTGCCGAATGTGTGAACATGTGAAGGAGCAAATGGTGTGGACATAGGGAAAGAAGGGCCAAAGCCATCTTTGGAGAGGAGCAAGACTTGCCCCAGAGCCCTTGTGCCCCAGTTACCCACGTCAGACCTCCCCAGCAAGATCATTCCCAGATGACCCAAGTGACTGCCTAGGAACTTTCCTTTTTTTTTCCTGAAAGTCAGCCCAATCTCAATAAGACCACCATGTTTTCCTATGACACCGGCATACTGGAAATACTGAATTTTCTTCTGAATCACCTTTAGTGACTCACTTGTGTACAGCAGAGAGCTCTTTACTTGAATGTGTATGGATATCACCAAAATTGACAGCCCCAAAGGAAGGACCATGAGCAAGTGAGGGGTCAGAGCAGACCGCAGGAGAGGATCACACACGAGCAGCAACAGGGGCACAGAGGGGACTGCAGCTTGAATGGACAGCATGTGTTTGCCTAAAAAGCCAACATAGAAAATAAGAAGTGGGTGACCTCATGAAACCTTCCCCCAACTCCCCACCAGAGACCTCTGCCTCTTGTGTGTTCATACGGTATTTTGTACCAATTTTAGCATGTCCAGATGGCTTTGCATTGTGATTCTTTGTATGTGATCAAATTTGTTTTCTGCTGCTGTAGAACAAGCCACCACAAACTTAGCAGCTTAAAACAACACGTATTATCTCACAATTTCCATGGGGCAGGAATCCAAGCCCAGCTTAGCTGGGTCCTCTGCTCAGGGTCTCACAAGGCTGCAATCTAGGTGTCAGCGGGGACTGTGGTCCCATCTGAGGCTTGGGGTCCCCTTCCAAGCTTATGTGGTTGTTGGCAGCCTTCATTTCCTTGCAGCTGGAGAACTCATGGCAGCTTGCTTCTTCAAGATCAGCAGAAGGGAGTTCTCTGACTTCTAGACTCTCTTTTAGGGGTTCACCTATTTAGGCTCATCCCACCCAGGATAATCTCCCTTTAAACGGATTCAAACTTAACTCATTTGGGACTTTAATTATGTCTGCAAAATCCTTTCACCTTTGCCAAGTAATATAACCTAATCACAGTTCCGTGATATTCACACATGCATCATAATCACAGAGGCCATCTTAGAATTCTGCCTATCATCGTGTGCACGTACCTTCCCCTACTAAATTCTCAGCTTACTCTCCTTAATGCCTTATTCATGGATTTCACAGCACAGCTTTTAACTGTTCAGTTTGTGTTGTTCTCTGTACCTGATACTCAGACTCCAAAGTGAAGGTAATCAAGTCACACTAATGAATGAATGAACTAGTTGGCCCATCTTTATTTATTGAGGCCTCTAACCATAGAAAAATTGGGACCACCAACTGACAAAAAGCAATGAAATCTAAGACTTGGGAGAGGTTAATCTTTGTGCCACCCTCCAGTTAAGACCTGAGGAGCTAGAAAAGATGGGAAGAAAATATGGAAAAGGTGTAAGGCAGGAAAATGCACATTGGGAGAGAATCTATTTAGACCACGTTGGTAGTGTGAGTAGATTCCAAGGAAAGTCAGGAAGGCAGCAATGGGTTGCCCACCCTGTAGGCACTCTCCTCATGGCTACCAACCTGCTTCTCCAGCCCTACCTTGCTTAGACCCGTGAGTCCAACCTCATAATGCTTCTATAAGCCTTCCTGGCTCCTGGTCCTCAAGCTCTGGAGGAGCAGCAAACCCACCATTGTCTCCTGTGCTCCTGACCTCACCATGTACATATGAATTCCTGGGTATAAACCATTACTCAGCTGTGCTAGTACTTGGAAATTCTGTAGATTAACATGAACATTAGCTCCTAATGACTATGGGTAGTTCATCTTCCTTTTCAATGACTTGGCTGGCCTCTGTGTCATGCAACCAGATGGCCTTCTTTGAAGCTGAACCAGGACAACATAAGCTCGGTGACAGGCTGGGGATCTTACAGCAACTAACACAGAGGACGTAGAAGAAGAGCCAGGAAGTTCTGCTTTCATCCCTCATTGGCTTTTTATATTTTACTGAGAATCACAGAATCTTAGAGGTCATCCAGCTTCATCCTGCCCCAAGCCTTATAATCCTAACAGGTCATCTGCTCTCTTTTGGAGCATTCCCAATGCAAAGTAGTGTGTTCTGTGGTTAGAAAATTAATTGCCACCCACCTGTCTGAAATCAACTCAACAAACATCCTGAAAATCACCCAGGATTCCCCAGAATAAACAAATACCATATATAGTATTCCTATTCGTTCCCCACCTCTCAGGCTGTTGACAGACATCACTAATCAGTTGTGGCACTCTTTTCTGCTGATGCTGGATGTGGCTTCAGAATCCTCAAAAGAATGCTCCAGAAAGTCACCACTGATCAGTTTATGTTGGCAAGGAAAATAAACTAATTTTCCAACTCTGTTCTTGGAGTTTGTCTTCAGTCAAAAACCACTTTCCTATAACTCCTACTCATTGCTCCTAATCTGCCTTTAAAAGCAATAGTTTTGTCCCTTCCTCCAAAAACAACCTCTTACTTATCCCACTACATCTAAAACTTATCCCCCCCTTCAGCCCCTGCAGGCCAAAGCCCAGCTCCAAGGAAGGGTTACCTGGAAGGGAAAGGGAGGGAGCTCTAACTGTGGGGTGATCAGGGTGCCTCAGTGGTATTTCAGGCAAACCTGGAGCCAAAAAGGCCCTGGGGGCAGAGATGACGATGTGCCTGCGGGAAGCGGCTCCAGAAATGGGTCAGGCCAAACTAGCATAGGAATGGCTTTAGGGGAATCCGATTTTAAGGAGCTGGGGAAAGGAGAGGCAAGGCACAGGAAGCAGGAGATAATGTGGTTGAGATCATGAGAATATCAAAAACCAAAGCAAATGAAAACTCTCCAAATCACACTTCATCATTTGCCGTAATACTACTGTCTCACTGCTTCACATCTTCAGATCCTATATGCATGGTCCTCGATAGAAAGCATATGCTACGTATAATCACTCATAAAACACTAAGACCAAGACAGAGCTCCCCTTCCATTGGTTCATTTTTTTCTTCATCAAGTATCTGCTGAACATCTAACAAGGCATCCAGAAGCAGGCTACAGCAGGGGCCACAAAGGCTATGATGACACTATTTCTGCCACAAAGGAACTCATAGCATATCTGGTTCAGAAACAGGTAAATAATTCCTTGAGATACAAAACAGGTTATACAATATAATCCACTTTGTATGTATTTTATCTGCAGAAATCCTGGCATACTTAAAATAAAAGTATATACCACCTTGACCTACTGAATCAGCAAAATTATCAAAAGGAAAATTCAGTAACTTGCCATTCTTTTTAATTACTACAAAACAAATTGACTCATGCTATTGCACTTCAGGAACAAAAGATCTGTTGGGCTAAAGCTTCAAGATTAGCAGAACTGAGCTCTCTCAAATGCTTAGCACAAACCAGCAGCGTCTTTGGGAGTCATGAGTACTCTTCCCTGCAGACATTCTATCATTCGTGGATCCTCTCCTTCAGCCAATTTTTGCTGAATTCCTAAAATGTGCCTGGCATCAAGGATGGAAACGGACACGTAGGCGGCCAAGTATCAGTCACAGAATTAGCCTAGGGTCTCTGGCCCATAGCGCATGCTCAACAAATATCAGTGAGTTAAGTGTCAGGACCAAAATCTCGGGGGCAAAGGAAGGTGGCCTGCAGAATATTGTATGTAAGCCCCATCCTGAGTAGGAGTTGGAAGCAAGGGATAAAGTGGGAAGCAGGTGAGAAAGGGCCTCCCAGGCAGATGCTCAGGTCAGAGAGAGAGCACTGAAGTGGACTGGACAGATACACCCAGTATACCCAGCAGGCCCAGGGTGGGCGCTACCCACATGGCAGAGCGGGGGCTTCATCCTGAGGACGAGAGGAGCCTCTGAGGGATCTACACCAAGGACTGAGGAGCCCTGACCAGCACTGCAGAAGGTCAACCCAGGTAACAGGGTACAAACTGGACCAAAGGCAGGCAGGAGGGAAAGCAGAGAGACTAGTCAGCAGGCTGGTGGAGCAGATCAGGAAGGAGAAAATGAAGGTCTGAACTGGGAATGAAAAAAATGAAGGCACGTGAAAGGGAGTGAGAGGCAGAGAAGTCCAGATTAGGGGACTGAGGATTACAGAGAGTGAGGAAGAGACCCGGGGTCTGGGAGGCAAGGGTCCTGAATATCATGGAGGACTTCTCTTCGCCACACAATAAATGGAGCCATGGGGGTGCTGACCAAAGATGGGTTGGGTTTGGACAAGACACACTCAGGACTCGCAGGACATGGCTGGCTCTGCAGGTCTGAGGCCCTGCAGAGTGACCTGGGCCGGGGAGCTTGTGCCCAAGGATGGCAGGGAAGCCACAGTGCCAGGAAAAAGAGCAGCATCCTATTGGGAGGCTGGCCAGTCTCCCAAGAGCTCTCAAAACTCCAAAATGCACCGATCGAACACAGCGAGTGACGTTTCCCCAGTAAACTCCAGGCAAGAAGATAATTTTAATCCATGTTTGGGGCTAGGTTTAAAATTTGCTGAAGACATTCTGTACTATTAAAAGCCTGCATTTGTAAGAAGTCCTAAAAAAGAAGATCACATGTAAGATAAAGTTACAGCCAGGGAAATAACCAGTATGACTGAAGGTAGCCCTAGCTTGCAGTCCCTCGGGAAAAGTCTCCCAAGCAAGGAGAGAAGGGCGGGGTGAGGAGGCACATCTTCCTTATGAATAGAGCAGAAAAATTCCTCATAAACACACAGCAGGTAGATTTGGTCATGGAAAATTCCACACTTGGGAATGGCCAAGTAACTCTGCTTTTCTTTCTTCTATCTCATCTCAGATAAAATGGAGAAGATGGAGGTTCCTAGTGGAGAGGAACATTCTAGAGAAATCTCTTTGGCTGAGACTCTGACTGATATGGTTTAGATCGAAGGTCTCAGAGACATGACAGCACATTTCAAGGGGTGTTTCTGGTTGTGTTTTGTTTGGTCTGCAAACAGGCCTGAACTTCTGGAGGGCTGTAATTCTATCTAAAGTGAAAGGCGAATCTTAACGAAGCATCTAATCCGTCTGGGAATTAGTCAAGATGAAATGATGATACAAATATTATGT
The DNA here is from genome assembly GCA_028534135.1 of Potos flavus. Taxonomy (NCBI): domain Eukaryota; kingdom Metazoa; phylum Chordata; class Mammalia; order Carnivora; family Procyonidae; genus Potos; species Potos flavus. Next base: position 32,274,148 of record CM052889.1, read on the forward strand.
AAAACCATTCAAGTCTACCATTTCTATAAGCAAAAAGTGGTCAAGTATCAGCAATTGCCCCTGATTTGCCCTCATGATGCTCCAGGTTGGAAATAATGTTTCCCAGGCAGACCTGCTGTCTACTGCTTTATAAAGACTGCTCTACACGGAGTGTTTCTGTTACTACTTACTCCACAGTATTAATAACTGATTTTTACTTTAGGAAAATTAAAGCTTGAAAGAAAAGCCTTATTAATCCTAAACCCCAAAAACAAAATTACCAGGAAACAAACATTCTCTAATTATGGGGGGAAAGCGCCTTGGAAGAGGGGTTAGAGGGAAAAATCAAAATCCTGCTAAAGCCCAAGTATCCACATAGAAATTTAAGGCAAATATCCTACTGGCTGCCAAATGCGGTGAGGGGCTCAGGGTCCCTCCTGCCTGTCACCTGCCTCACCAGCGGTCTCTCCCAGCCCCTTCCTGTCTCACCTGAGCACTCGGAGGGAAAGCAAAGGGCACTTTGTCCCAACAAAGGTCAGGACCCAGCTCTGGCCTTTCCTTGCTTCCTCGGGCACGAGCTCCCTCCTCCTCCTGACCCACTGCGTTCCTGTCCGGAAGCCATGCCAGGGCACAGGCCACACGCGAGGAGGACACAGTAACTTAGCACTTCCAGAAAAAACGCCACCACAGCAGGCAGCCTCCAAACCACCCTCTTACCAGTCTACGCAGAGGACCGATGAGAAGCGCTAGTGGAGAAGAGTCTCCACAAGCCCCGAGATGAGGCGGAGCCAACCACACGCCGCTGACTTGGGGCTCCATCCGCATACACCAGAGGCTGCCGCAGGTCCCAGGGGAAGGCTGGCCCCGGCGTTCAATGCCCTCTTTTGGGAAATGCAATGTTGTAGAAGGTCATGGAGAAAAGTTGAGCAAACCCGCAGTACCCCATGATCCGGGCAAGACAAGGGAGAGATGGGAACCGCCCCACCGTGAGCCCATTTTTGACCTCTGTGCTCAAACTGGCTGGAAAAGGAAGGACCCAAGTGTAGCTCTCAGCTGTTCTTCTCGGTTTTTAAAAAGGGTGTGCAGGGTGACAAGAGGAGCCACAGATGGGACACTCAAAGCCCTCTGGGGTGGCACTTCTGCCCTCATACACCAACGGGAGCCACAAGAGGAACTCAGTCTTCCTCCCCTGGGCAGGACGGGCTATGGTTTTCCTGCCCCTGACCAGAGTCCTCAGCAGTGTGGCTGGTTCCCCCTGGAGGCCACACCACCACCAGCAGGCCAAGCGGGTGCGGAAAGGTCAGGCTGAGGTCACGCACAGCCAGGGCCCAGAGATCATTAGACACCACAAGCAAAGATTTCAACATGGGGAAGAATGAAACAAATGAAACATAAGATCATGTCCTCCAGCTACAAGTGGTCCAGCTGCCCCACAACCCGCTGGAGGCCACAACCCACAGATCGAATCTCCACCAGGCAGGCTACTCGTCTAAGAAGAGATTCAAACACGTAAACAGGGAGAGGAGCTGACTCTCCCTCACCGTCTTCGCCAAGCAGTTGCTTCAAACAAGGAACCCAGGCCCGTGACACAGACTGTTCCCTGTTTGAGGCAAAACACAGCCAAGGGCAGGGGTGGGGTGAGAAGGACCCTTCTCAGGAGCTAACACTCCAAAACCCAATTTACAAAACAAGTAAATAAGAAAAGGCCCCAAGAGAATCTTCTCACTCTGTCATGTGGTAAATGTCAGGCCCAATTAAAAAAGGAAACTAACAAGAATAAATACAAAAACACCAAGGAGGAATATACCTAAAATCCTGTAACCAAGGCAAAGGAAATCGGCATCTCACACAAGAGTCAGACGAACACATACAGAAGTTAGGTTCTTGAAAAGGATTTGTCCCGGGACACAGAAGTGCATGTAAGCAATAGTTTTGAATTTTCATTGTGGTTTTTTTTTTAAGATTTTATTTTTCATTTGACAGAAGAGAGAGACAGCAAGAGAGGGAACGCAAGCAGGGGGAGTGGGAGAGGGAGAAACAGGCTTCCCGCAGAGCAGGGAGCCCGATGCGGGGCTCGATCCCAGGAGGATCCAAAGGCAGCCACTTAACCGACTGAGCCACCCAGGTGCCCCAGTTTTGAATTTTCAAATAAACATGTCAATTCTTCCCAAATTAATTGACGGATTTAACATGGTGACAACCAGAATTACAAACCACTTTTTTAAAGGGAGTATTATAATTCACTGGTAGTAATAAGGGTGCCCTAACCACCAGGAGTGACAAAGGTTAGAGAGAAGGATCATCCGAAGCCTCGAACAAATGAGCAGAAAGGAACACAGGTGGGAGCATCGATTCCCTTATCCTTTCTCAGGACAATGATTCAATCCCAAACAAGATACAAATGTCCGAACCTCCTAACACAACAACCCCATCCTCCGAACTTTCACCCTAGGTAATAGACAAGGAACCCCCAGAGGGTTGTGTGCTGGGATGTGTATAAGTCTGCTCAGGCTTCCAAAACAAATACCACAGGCTAGGGGTGTAAGCAGCAGAAATGTACCTCTTTAAAGGCCCCATCTTCAACACAGCCATATCCTGAGATTCTGGGGGTTAGGACTTCAGCATATGAATTTGGGGGAAGTACATAATTCAGCCCACGATGGGTAGTTACTGCACTGATATCATTGATTATTATTGATAGTAACTGTCACAGCTATAATCCAGGCCTTTCTATGAGCCCTTGAACCTTCACAACACTCCGAATAAAGTAGATACTATCTCCCTGGAAGCAGCCGTCGAAAGTAGTTAAATAATTGTACTGAGGCCTAGGAGATGTCACAAAGCCAGCTTCCAAGGTCATTTTCAAGCCACTCCCAGGCTTGACACAGCTGGACAGCATACTTAAAGGACACTTCATTTTTGTAAAAGGCATGTATGAAGCAGGCATGAACATGTGTGGGTAGAAAATGATTTTTATGTTTAATAGGACTATGGGTGATTTTTATCTTTTTTTTCTTTTGTATGCTGTTTGCTTTCCATACAATGGTGTGTTCACAAACTGCACAATAAAAAATTATAAAAGCCTTTTTGTTTTAAGAAAAATATGTACATCACTCCATTTTCTTTTCAGACACATCCATCTGAGATTGCCTCCAATCTGCTAGCCTTGACGCTGACATTCTCATCTCTGGCACACATCTGGATCCCTCCTTTGAGTAGTGGACAATAAGGACTTTCAGCAGTGGATCCCAAGGCACATGATTTGGGATGGAGAGGAAAGCTTTGCTTTTGTCACATTATGAGAGCAACCAAGGCAGCAGGTTTCCAACAGGAGTCTTCTCGTCAACATGCTCTGGCCTCAGACAGCAGCTCTACCTACTCTCAGCCTCTGTTTCCCCAGCTTGGCCATTCAGACTGAAGGATGCCACTATCTGTGTGGTGACAGGATCTCCCTCCCTAGATAATACTCATGCAAAGCCTTCAGTGGGGGAGAAGGCAGAGGACACTGCTGAGCTCTGCACCTAGTGAGAAATGCTGCGGTGGGGTAGAATAAAAACACTCATGTTAGACTGGAGATCCATGTTCACCAAGTAACAACGACATCACAACTTAGGCCCAGCTGTGACAGAATTAGACTCTTTCCCTTTCCGTCACTGGACTCCTAGTTTCACCAACTGTGATGTCATCAAAGATTTCAAACTTAGATGCCTACAGGGTACAGAGGCAATGAAATAGGAGGGATAACCTGGGAGCAACACAAAAAGACGAGGTGGAAATGGAGGAATACAGAGGAATACAGAGCCCAATACATTGCCCCACGTCAAGGCAGCAGCTTCTCCCAACTCGAGCTAAGGTTGGCCACACAGCAATGAGGACCCTGTGTTCGCTTGAGCATACAGTTTCTCAAAAGAAGCCAGCAATCCATAATTTTATGTCCAAATCTCCCAATTTTTAAATGTTCACAACTATTTAAAAATTTTTTAACATACTCTATTGGGCAAAAAAAAAAAAAATACCTGCCAGTTCAGTTTGGCCTCGTGGGCTGCCGGTATGCCAGCCAACATGATTCCCTACTAGAACAGTCCCTGTGACACAGACTGAGCACGAGAAGGACGCCAAGTGAGGAAGAGCTCCATCACGGACACTGGCTTCAACCCCCAGGGGCTGATGACAGACCCCCACCCAGACACTTGTGCCCTCGTGTCATCCACATCAAAGCCTGGCCATGTGGCCGCCATGACTGATCCCTTAAGTCCTGACTGAGCACTCATCTCAGGAGAGGAAGGTTCCGCCACAACAGGTCAGGAGCGCCCCAGGACCAGTGTGAGGGGACAGAGAGTCAAGCCGGGCTCTTCAGTAGGAAACACGGTGGTAGCCAAGGACCCGAGCCTGGATCAGGAAGTGAGCAGCTCCCCGCTTCTGCCCCCACCTCCCCCACCTGGGGCCAGCTTGGACCCCTCCCTACACTCCCTGTCTGCTGTCTGAGCCAAACCTCTACCCTCCTCCTTTGTTTTGAAATGCCAAAACATAAACTTCTAAGTTTTTCCAGGATGGAGGATTTGGGTTTAAACACCACTGGATCATATTGTACCCCACCTCCTAGGATCGCAAATCTCTTTCCACGCCGTCTAGAACATGTCTGTTCCTGGTGATACCGAAGCCGACAAAAACCTCCTGGCCAGGAGTCTTGAACCTCATTAAGAGATCCCCTAACATGGAAGGCATTTTTTTTCCCCCAGAGTGGAACACAGTTAAGTGATATTTGGCAAAGCACTGAAATTCTCTGGTTCTGGTTTTCCCAGAGAAATTTGAAATCTGGATTTTTTAGGTCAAATGTTCCAATTTTTAAATGTTGACAGGCATTAGACCATTTTTAAAGGTGCATTATAGGGACAAATCAAGTACCTGCTGTTTTCTCCTAAAATGAAAGGGCTGAGCTACAGTAGTTCTAAGACCTTATCCAGCCGGTGATAGTGATGGAGGCGTTTTATGATTAACGAGGACTTTGCTTTACGTGAAATGAGCAAATCAAATTTCTCCATGTAAAACTAGCCCTTAAGCAGCTTTCCTTGAAGTACGGGCCAGAAAAGGCAGCTGGTCTCACTGAGTCTACTCATCTCTTTCTCTTCCCCCACCCCCGGCCCCGAAGCAGATCACCTACATACGCTCTCTAAATACGTAAATACGTAAGTTGCAGGAGACACAACAGGCAAAGTGGCCCGGGTGCAGCACCCCCAGGGAGCCTCACCAGGGCCCCCTGGTTTCACTGTCACATCCCCAGGGCCTGACAGGGTCCACAGCGAAGGCTCAGTATGTGTGCACGAAGTTCCCAGGAATATACCATTCTAGGTCCTACTTTAATAAGAATAATTGGGAGGTACAAAATTCCACAGGAGACTTATATTAAATACTGGCTATCACGAAAAACTTTAGATCATTAGCTAGAGCCATCCAAGAATAATAAGTCAGATAAATATTATTTCTGCATGTTGTGCATTTAGACCTCTTCCCAGCAGCCGGCTCACATTTTTGGAGAGCTCTTGGCTAACACCATAACTCAAAACCTATCTTTACCTCTCAGCAGATACATCCTCTACTAAAAGCAACAAATTCCCGGGCCTTGAAAAAAAAAAAAAAGGCTGACAGACGGCCGAGCACAAAAATAAAGATAAATTAATCGAGTTCTAAAAGCAGATGTGGAAAGCACTGGGTTCTCCAAATGCTCTTGTTTTCCTTTGGATCTGGGGGACTCACACGTGGTCCCACGGAGCAAAGCTCCTAAGGTAACTTCATGATGGGCACACTATCGTCCACAGCAGTTACCAACCAACCTACTTCACGGGTTGCAATATTGTTTCTCAAATGCCTTCTTGTTGATGCAGTTCTGAGGCAAGGGGCAGAAGTCGGTCAGCCCTTCTCCAGCAGCTCAAGTGCACACCCTGAGCCACCTGCCATGGCGGGCTCTCAGACTCTATGCCATGATACTTCCACCCTAACTGCCCCAGGGCCCACAGAAATTATTCACACCAGCCCATCCTGAGTCTACTTACCCCGCCTCGCCCGCTCTTCCCATGGAAACCACAACAAAGATGTTTGCCCTCGCCCTCTGCCTCATGACTGACCCCCATGCTTCTCCTGAGTGGCCTCCGTGGGAGCATGCTGTGTTCTCCCCAGGGACCTGTGGGTTACAAAACTATCAAACTCTTTGCAGTTTCTCTCCAGATCCCCAGCTGGCCTCACCATACCTCACCCAAGCAAATATGGTTGAAATGTGGTTGAACAAGGAGGCCACTCAAAGGTTGTCCTTGATGTCAAATGTCTGGTGGCTGCCAACAGCTGATCACAACCTTAAAAAGCCTACAAGGGAAGCTCTTCAGAGTCAGGAAGGGGTGACTCAACATGTGGGCTTGGAAAAATGATAGTTTCCTTATATAAAAACACAAAAGGCACACCCCGAGAAATCTGTCATTTGCATCCCTCAGTAGGTACCTTCCTGGCACGGGTTCTGGTCAGATACGTCACAGTGGGCTGAGGTTCGCACCCAGGGCCCCGCTCACAGGGAGGCTTCTGAGATTTAGCGGACGAGGGGCAGGCACGCAAAGGCACCTCCGCTCCGTGGGAAATGGAACGTCCTGGAGTAACCGGAATGGGAGCGAACCCTTGCCCATTCTCCAGGTAACGCAAGGGGAGCCTCTGGCCTTCAGTCAACGAGCACAACTGGAAAGGACAGCTCTGAATGCAAGTTCCTGGCAGCGGCAGGGAAAACGCAGAGCCACCTCCTGTGTAAGGAAGGAGTGACTGCAGCAAGGGTCTTCCGTCCGTGGGGTTTTCTACATAGAGAAGCAGCACGTGGCTGACAGGACTCCCCTGGCTGGGCTCGGGTGTTCTGATTCTCGAACATTCAGTAACGGACGGGGGTGCCCTCCTGATACTGCTAACTGCCAATTAATGAACTGCCCCAAAAATCAAAAATAAAATAAATAAGTAAATAAGCAAGCCATTGCCAGTCTAACGATAAGCATTGAGGTAGAGAGCCTCGCTGAAGGATTCTGCATCTGGACCATCTTTCCCCTATCAGGAAGCGTAGTTCGCACAGCTCACCATTCGGGGCCCCGTGCAGCCGCTGAGCTTCTCTGCCCCGGCAGGATCCCCTCCGAGGCAGGGAGGCCCTCCCTCTCTCCTACTGGGCCACCACAGGGCTGCTCGCTAGAAAGAGCTCTCTCAGCGGGGTTGAGTTCTTTCCTCCTAACTCCAGCTATGTGGCAGGTTCTGGTAACCGGCTTCATCAGGCCTTGAACCACACCTTTCTCTTCTGCTGCCTCCGCTTAGAGTCCAGGAAGCCAAACTGTCCGCGAGCCTCCCTCACAGCTACAGGTGGCCTGGTTCCAACCTATGAGAGAGGTCTGCAAGGGGCTTCTGACACAAATGTGGCCTTCCTGGGGTGCCTGGGTGGCTTGGTTGGTTGGGCAGCTGGCTCTTGATTTCAGTTCAGGTCACGATCTTGGGGTCCTGGGATTGAGCCCTGCATTGGGGTCCACACTTGGTGCGGTGTATGCTTGAGATTCTGCTCCCCCCTTTCCCTCTGCCCTCCCCCTGTGCCCACCCCCTTTCATAAATAAATCTTTAAAAAAAAATATAGGGGCGCCTGGGTGGCTCAGTGGGTTAAAGCCTCTGCCTTCGGCTCAGGTCACGATCTCAGGATCGAGCCCCGCATTGGGCTCTCTGCTCAGCGGGGAGCCTGCTTCCCCCTCTCTCTCTGCCTGCCTCTCTGCCTACTTGTGATCTTTCTGTCTCTGTCAAATAAATAAATAAAATCTTTAAGAAAAAAAAAATGTGACCTTCCTTGTAAGGGCTGATCCCAACTAGCAGAGCCATCCCCCTCAACCCAGGCTTGGCTGTAGGTCAACATAGAGGTTTGCACCGGTGTCATACTATAATAACATATCTATACGAGCTCCTGGATAAGGGTCAGAAGAAGAAAGATAAACATGTAGATGGCCATAGTATTAATTCAGTAGGGAGGTGTGTGCATACCCCTTAAACAGAACAACAATAACAAAAAAAACCATACCGTGTGAACCCACTATTCAAAATTGGGTAATTTTAGGGTTCTTTCCTTCCAGGTGGTTCCACAAGCCAGGCGGAAAGTACACTAGAGGAGTTTCCCCGACCCTTATCTCTGTGCCTCCCCCTGTTCTACGAGTTGGACCCGGCGAAAGGAAAGCCAAAGATGAGAATCTCTTCAGACACAAAGACAGCCGCCCTGGGAGGCAACGGCAGGACCAAGGGTGCGGTTGTCTGCACGCCCCCTAGATGCTTCCATGCTTTAATTACAGCGGGGATGGAACTCACCAAATTCATCCGTAAGCTGACAACTTGTAATGAGGATCTACCACACACCCAGGGAAAGATGGAAGGTGGGCAAAAGGAGGCGCTACCCCAGCTTCTCGGACACTGTGGAGAACTGGGAAGCTAAGGAACTCTCTCTCATGCACACATTTGGCATTTCTCAAGAACAGAAACAGCATTGACTCGAACGTATGTCCTTAAATTTTTTTTTCCTTCATGAGCCCTACATTTTCTCTCTTGCTTTCTGCTGCCATGGCTCCCCAGGGCCAGGGTCCAAGAGGGGAGGCCTCAGCTGGCTGTGCTGGGTAGCCAGAGACCAGGAACTGGAGAGGCTTTCACTCTGCCTGTCTCGTTCGAGTCTAACCATGGACGTTTGAGAGTAAATCACATTTAACCTACTTGTCTTTCACCCAAGAGAAAAGGAAGAGCACTCTTTTCCCCTTCGCGTGAACACAGAAGAGGGAGCTGAGGGATCGCGGGTGCACACGGAGACGAGGGAACAAAACCCGGATGAGACGTGGGTGACGGGGCTGGGTACACCCCCTGCTGGACCATGCCCTAGAGAAATGGACCTCATTAGACAACTGCTCCACGTCTTTGAGTCTCAAATCCTCCTATGGCAAAATGGAGATGAGATGGAACGACATTACATCTCTTTTTGTAGCTCAAAACTTGATAGCAGTGATTTCTCAGAGTCCAACCTTGTATTCCTGCTCTCCCTTGTCACATTTTTATGGGATCAAATAAAATTACTTATACAAAGGTGGACAAAAATACTGTAAGCAAAGAGCATTAACTTTATGAACCGGAACAACGCTCAGGGCTTCAAACTCGACACGTGCCTCACTTTATAAAGAGGAAAGAAAAGGAAGGAAGGAAGCAAAGTCATACCTGTAGCTTTCAGAATCATTCTTTAAAGTGCAAGTTCTGAACCCACCCCAAACCTACCGAGTCAGAAACACGAGCACCCAGGGAGGAATGCGAGCTTCTGACAAACGCTCCTAGTAACAACCCAAGTTGGAAAAAAAAATTTTTCCCAGGAAATAAATTGGCCTCTTTGGTTTTGGGTGACTTCCTGCTGAAATGCAGGCCCACTGAGTGTGGTCTTTTCCTTACCAAATGAAAGAGACTGTCAAGAACTTAATGTGAAGTAGGGTTTTTTTTTTTTTTTCTTCTTAATAACCAGGAAGAGATGTGAGGTAAAAATCAGTCAAGTTAGCTCAGTCACTAATTAGTTACTAGGAAGTGATAAAACCTGATGTGAGTGTCATCTTTTGCTAGAGTGTCTTTATCACCTTACTCCACAATCCAAGTCTTTTTAAAAGCCCTCGGTATGGACTCTGGACTTTGAGAAACAAACTGAGGGTTACAGAAGGAGGGGGTAGGGGGGTGGGTATTAAGGAGGGCATGTGCTGTGATGAACACTGGGGGTTATACACAACTAATGAATCATTGAACACTACCTCAAAAACTAACAATGTTCTATACATTGGCTAATTGAACGGAATAAAAAAAGAAATGTTAAAAAAATAAAATAAAATAAAAGCTCTCAGTATCGAAGCTCCTGAAGGAGATGCCAGCTTCCCTTGCAGCTGGGATGTCATAACTTACCCCTCAGAATGTAGTTCTGATAGTTCTGGTCCGCCTCAGCTCCCACCTTGATCAAACACGTCAGACCTTCAGCCACCACAAATTCATGCACCAAATCCTTGTCATCCTGGCAGGAAAGGAAGGAGAGGAAAAAAAAAAAAAAAAAACTTTAAATACTGTCCCCATCCCTCCTCTATCCATGCTATTAAAACCATGGACGAGCCTTTGAAGCTGGACTGACCTCTAAAGATTGTTCTGCTCTATTCAAATGAGACATCTAGAATGGTTGCCAGAGGAATTTTACAACCACTCTCCACATTGTTGGTTGCCAAAGACCAATGATTGCCTTCTAGGCAATCTAATAAAGATAAAGCAAATGAATCCCCTGTCAGGAATATTTATAGTGTTCTGTTTTTCATTCTTCAGAAATCACTAGGCTATGCTCCCCGACAGGCCCCCAGGGACTGGCCACATGAAGCTTGCTGGGTTTCAGCAACAAGAAATGTTCGATCGCAGCACAGACCATCAAGGGGAGGATTCGAAGCCACTCTCATGTTCCAAAAGGCAGTCCTTAAGGTCGGTGGACACAAGGGTCTTGCAAATGGTACCTAAACGAGGAAGTGGAGGCTTCAACCTCCCAGAATGCTCGCAGGACAAGCTGGGAAGCAGAGCGCACGACCAACGGTGCGTCAGGGCCAGCCATATGACCCGCAAAGGGGCCACTCTGGCAGGCCAGCAGACTCAGGTCCCAGAAGGCAGGGCCTGGAAGGAATCGCAGGCACCATCTAAGTTGGTGGTTCTCAAAGAGCAGTGTCCAGACTCGCAGGCGGCATGAGCATCACCTGGGCGCTTGTTAGAAATGCAAATACTCCAACTGACTACCTAGAAATCTCTACTATGAGGCTCAGCAATGTGTGCTTACTGCACGTCCTGCCAGTGACTCGGGAGTGCTCAGAGGGTCCTCGCCCCTGACTCCCTCATGCTAGGATTATCTGGGGAGCTTTAAAAAGGAGGAGAAAGCAGGACCCTACCCAGACGGATTTCATCAGAACTTTTAGGGCTGGGGCCCCAGCTCTCTTATTAAATTCCCCAGGAAATCTTAAAGGGCGGCCAATTCGAGGACCACTGACATAAGCCTACCTTCTCTTTACATAAAGACTCAAAACTTCGGCCGAGATCACCTATGTCCAGCCAGCCCCATCATTTTCTGTAGTAGAAGTCCTATAGAGCTCTATGAGAGGGATTTTTCCACTACTATTTCAGGAGATTTCCTCAATTGGACAGTGCTTGGTCTCAAATGCAGCTAGCCTAAGACTGGAACATTCGTCTTCAATTACAACAACAGAGCAAAAATAAATATTAAAAAAAAAAAAAAACCTCAGTGATGTAAATAGTAGAAAGCTTAATGGAATAATGAAGGGTTTTTATTATACGAATGGTCAGCAACCATAGTTTATCTCCAAAAAAGAAAAAATAATTTAGACAAACGGGCATAATTCTCCTGTCCCTCTGTGAAATCGCCCCTCATTTTGATTTTATGGCATTTTCCAATTATATGGATGGAGGACTTGAGCTAAATGTGGGCAGGCCAGGCGAAGGTTCCCTTTGAACCCAGAAAACACTTTCAACATTCAGAGGGCACTGGCGGGAGGTGGGGAGCAAGGCTTGTGCCCTGAAGGTAATGAAAGGCAGCTGTGTTAACTCAGACTTTAAGATAATCATGGTTTTGGAAGCGAGAGAAAATGGGACAATATCATGAGTTTTTGGAAAATTACTTTACACTCGCATGTATAAAGGAAATAAAAATAATTCTCCCTCCATCCATATCCTTTTCCACCAGCATATGTGAAAAGTGAACATTTAGATGAGCTCATGTCTAGTCAGAAAGTTTTTCCAAGCATGTAACAAATGTTTATTACTTTAACTAAAACTAGATTCACACATGACTTCATGGTGAAAAAGTGAGAACAAGCTCTCAAGAAACCACTCAAGCTAATCACTAATATTAATACAGCAGAGAGTCGGCTGCCTGGCAAAAGTACCTGGAAAAAACACGAACGGGGAGACAGTGTTTATAAAAATTCAGAACCCTAACTACAATTTATGTACATATGTAGATAAGGCACTAAGTAATAGACATTTGTGGATAATAAATTGTGGGGAATGTCCTCAAAATTGGCAATGCCTGAGATTTTGAACATGTATTCTGAAATACTTAGGCATTAATAAATGCTTTTGAAAACACTGGTTTCTGACTAGAATGAAGTCAAAATGTTAACACCAACTGATAAGAGATGATCCCTGCATTTCAGAATTTTCTACACTAGCCATACTTTAACCTGTGATTTTTTTTTTTTTTTTAATGTCTATTAGTCAAGGAATATTCAACTCAATGCAAAAGACCAGGGACTTTGTATTTTACACCCTTATACTCTAAGTTCCAGAAAGAACCCCTGCATGTAGAAAACACAGGATGATGGAAATGCAGACTGTGGGCGTGGGAGAAGGCGATCCAAGCCCCAGAGAGCTTGCAGCCTGCGTAAGCCATTCAACACCCAGTGATGCCTGCCCTGGTTTGAGCTGTTCGGGGCCCATGTGTGTGGTCTTGCAAACAGATTATACCCTGCTACTAGCAAGCACCTTCTTCCTTGCCTACATAATGCCAGCCAAACCTGCTCACAAATATCTGGTTGATGAATCAATGGTAGAAACAACATCCCCGAGAATTCAGAGTTAACACTATGGAAGAAACTCGGTGAAGGAACATGCAACAAAGACCCCAAACATGTTTATTTTGTTTTATTTTTAAATTTTTTCACCATGGAAAACTCTAACCATTTACAAAAGAAGACAGAACAATTTAGTGAACACCAGGTGCCAATCAATTCATACCAATCCTGTTTTTACCATCACCCCATATTTTGTCTGTCTGCTGCCATATTAATTTGAAGCAGATCCCAGACATCACATCATTTAATCCATAAATACTCCAATATGCACCTCCAAAATACAGAAACTCATTTTAAAATTATGTACTAATAAAAAACTAATACTTTATTGTTAAATGTCCAATCAGTGACCAAAATTCCAACTGTTTCATAAATATGGTTTTCTGTTTTTGTGTGTTTGCGGTTTTGTTTTTTACATTTTGTACCATGATCCAAATTAAGATCCACGTGTGGATTTAAAGGTCTTTTAATTCACCTTTTTTTCCCCTTGAAATTTATGTTAAAGAAACTAGGTCACTTGTCCTGTAGAGTAGCCTACAGTCTGGATTTTGTTGACTGCACCAGTGTGATGTAGATTAACATGCACCTCTTAGACCATTTATAAATTGGTTACTGCATATGGAGGCATGATGAGATCTAGGGTTGATTTTGTTGGCTTGACCACATCATTAATGATAATGTGAATTCCCATGAGGAGCCAGACAATCTGACTGCATCTCATTTCCACCATGTCAGCAGGTCTTATGCTCAATGCCTAGATCTGTTCACTTAGGATTGCAAAATTGTGATACTTTAATTCTATTTACTCCTCCTTACTTATAAGCTAGAAGATTATTACAAATAATACTTCCTCCCTCAACTACTGTTTGATTATCCTAAAGTTCACATGGAGAATTTATTATTTTTGGTGCAATTGTACAACTCCTAGAAGAAAACATAAGCAGTAATTTTTTAACACCAGCCCTAGAAACATTTCTCTAGACATCTCCTAAGGCAAGGGAAACAAAAGCAAAATTAAACTACTGTAGCTACACCAAAATAAAAAGAGTTTGCACAGTGAAGGAAACCATCAACAAAGCAAAAAGGCAACCTACTAACTGGAGAAGATATTTGCAAATGACATATCCAATAAGGGACTAATATCCAAAATATATAAAGAACTTATACAACTCAACACCAAAAAAACAAATAATCCAATTCAGAGCAGAGGACCTAAAAAGACATTTTTCCAAAGGAAACATTCAGGCAGCCAAGAGACCAACAGACACATGAAAAGATGCTCAACATCACTCATCATCAGGGAAATGCAAATTAAAACTATAATGAGTTAGCACCTTGCACCTGTTGGACTGGCTAAACTCAAAAACATAAGAAATAACAAGGGCTGCTGAGGATGTGGAGAAAAGGGAGCCCTCATGCACTGTGAGTAGGAATGCAAATTTATGCAGCCATTGTGGAAAACAGTATGGAGGTTCCTCAAAAAATTAAAAATATAATTACCATATGATCCAGTAATTCCACTATGGGGTATTTACTCAAAGAAAATGAAAACACTAATTCAAAAAGATATATATACTCCTATGTTTACTGAAGCATTATTTACAATACCCAAGATATGGAAGCAACCCATCTGTCCATCCATTGATGAATGAATAAAAAAGATGCAGTGTGTATACACACACATACACACACAGTGGAATATTAGTCATAAAAAAGAATGAGATCTTGCCATTTGTGGCAACATGGATGGACCAGAGGATACAACTCTAAGTGAAATAAGGTCAATCAGGGAAAGACATATACCATATGATTTCACTCATTCTGTCTCAAATAAATAATATCTTTTTAAAAATAAATAAATAAATAAATTCAGGAATATAGAGTTTTTAACTGAACCACTTCTACCTTTCTTTTTTTTAAAGATTTTTATTTATTTATTTGTTAGCAAGCGATAAGAGAGAGAGCAGAAGCAGGGGAAGCAGCAGGCAGAGGGAGAGGGAGAAGCAGGCTCCCCACTAAGCAGGGAGCCCAACGAGGGGCTCCATCCCAGGACCCCAGGATCATGACCTGAGCTGAAGGCAAATGCTTAACCAACTGAGCCACCCAGGAACCCTTCTTCTCTCTTTCTTCTTTCTCCCACACGCCAAGAATCCTAATCCTTAAGAACTCTAAGAATGACAAAGTTAGAACACACACACCAGTCTCAGAATAGCAATACAACATCAGCAGCAGCAACAAGATTATTACGAACAATTGATTACGTGTGTGGTTTCTTTTTGTTCTTAGAGATTTACTCAATGTACACAAATTACAACGTTTTAAAGCCACTTGGAATAATTAACTCTTCTCTGTTCGGTTCGGCCAGCAGCTGGACACTCAATGAGGTGAAAACAGGTATGAAAAAAGTCAAAGCTGAACAAAAACAGCAGGCAGGCTGAGGGACTCCGGGTCAGGGCGAGGAGTGGCAGGAGCATGGCCCTCTGATGGCACAATGAGATTCCAGCCCAAGTGCAGCTGGGGATCCGAGTTAAAAAGAAGGATGTAATCGAGGGTAAACAAGTTTTATTTTGTTCAGCTAAGGAACAGAGAGATATACAGATGGAAATTACTAACTTAGAGGAAAGACCGAAGACATAGGCATCTTCTAGAAGACTATCCAATTCACCTAGTTCATTCATCCGTTGCTGAAACAACCGCAGACATGTGCTGGGCCCCAAAGATCCAGAGATAAAATCCAGGGAGCTTATATATAGCTAGACTCAGACGGACGCCCCATAGTACCTTAAGTTCTGTACTACATATAGGGAACTTCAAAGGTATTTGAAGGGACTGAGAGGAGTCACTTAGGGAGAGGGACCCTAGCAGAAGGGGACACCAGGAGATAAACCGAGAGACACAGGGAATGGATGTGGGGTGGCAACACATTCTGGCATAGAAGCAATGGGTCCAGGGGCAAAGGTGCAGAAAAGTATGGCTTGCTCCCAGAAGGCAACCATGAGTAGAATTTAGGATGCAGCCAAGGGCAAAGAAGTGGGCAGCAAAGGCCAGATCCACGGGGCTTCCATGTTATACTGAGAAATTCAGATGTAATCCAGAAGGCTACATGGAACCAGCAAGAGAATGATTTCCTCAAACCCCTCTGGTAGGAAGTTAAAGAACACACTGAGGTGGAAAGAACCAAAAGCAGGCAATGCCCAAGGACAGCTGGTGCAATTTTTCCAGAACTAACACCCTGAACCAAGGCAGATCCCAACCCCAAGGTATCTCAGAGATGTGCAGGGTGAGGGGCCAATGACACAGTAGGTTCCCAACCATAACTGTCAGGAGAGCCAAGAGGCTCTTGTGTCCAGAAAGGCTGACCCTGAGAAGGGACTCTGCTCGGGGAGAAGGTGAGGGCGTGGTTGAAGAAGGTTAAGGACCAGCAGGATGAAAATGTGCAGATGGGATAGATGGTTGACCTTTTTGCCAATCCCCTCTCAGAAGGCATCCACAAGGGGGACCGCCACTCTGACACAACTATCACTGACAACACAAGTTTTTTAAGAATGCAGCTCAGACAGGAACTGAGGGGAAGTGGAACATACCCCAGGGTCCAAAGAAGGAACAACAAACCTATACAGACAACAGTTCTCGCAAGTGCCATCCTGACGCTGCTCAGGCAGCAGCCTCTCCCTCCTCCCCTGGCTCGCTCTCTCCGCTGCAGTCTCTCATGAGCGAGAGGCTTGGAGCTTGTCTGCACTCCCGTCCTAGGCTCCGGCTTCCTCAGGGCAGGGAAAGAGCGGAGGCTTGGGAGAAAAGGAGAAAACGGACCCTGAAAGCCGGACATACACATGTGCACAAGGGACATTCCTGAGCAGCATGGTTTATAAAACAGCCAACAGGGGCGCCTGGGTGGCTCGGTGGGTTAAAGCCTCTGCCTTCAGCTCGGGTTGTGATCTCAGGGTCGTGGGATCGAGCCCCGCATCGGGCTCTCTGCTCAGCAGGAAGCCTGCTCCCCCCCCCACCCCACCCCCCCGCCTGCCTCTCTGCCTACTTGTGATCTCTCTGTCAAATAAATAAAAATCTAAAAACATCATCTTTAAAAAAAAAAAAAAAACAGCCAACACCGTGGATAAACCAAACTGCCTGATAACAGAAGAATGCACAGGGCAACTTGCGCCGTATTCATACACGAGAACACTCAGAGCCACACCAGTCCGTCATGCCTACACCTGGCCCACGTTAGTAAATAAGCTGGAGGACGACGCATGCAGCATATCATATATGCAGTTCACAGAAAAGACTCATCATCGGCACAGAAACATGCATGCGCGTGACCATCAGTAGAGAGGGGAACCGGGGCCGGAAGAGGATGGTTGGAATGAGGGAGAAAACAAGACCTCAATTATACCTGTAGTAGTTTTTTTCTTTTTAAAAGTCTGAGTCAATATGGAAAAACATGATTTGATCAAGTTGTCGTTATTTCCTAACGTTTAAAATATTTGATATGGTAAAAATACTCTCAACTGAGATTTTGACCTCACTGACATTTTAATCCAAAGAAACTTTTCTTTCTGTAATCAGTAAGAGGTAGAGACATGTCTGTATCTAATTCCATAAGCAATGCACAAACAGGACCTCAGAGCATGTTTTTCTTCTTTTTTACCTGAAATATCTGCTTCAGGGAGAAAAGGGCCCTTCTTAAATCTCGCCCACTGGAGTTGTACAGTTTCTCTGGAATAAAAAAAAACATAACATATAGAATTAATTAAACTGACTCAATGAATGGTAAAAACACAGGATGTGAACAATGAACAGAATTTCCACTGGAGAGGTGAGTAGACTGAATCCATGGAAGATACAGCCCTCACGTCAGACAGTGCAGAGAACATTCTGGGTGGCTGCAGGTGGCCGGAAGAGGGGGGTGAGAGAGTTGTGGAGGACAAGGCCCCACGTGCAACCCTCAGCCCCCACCCTCCCTCTCTCCAGACTTCGATTCTCAGCTGTTTGTAGGCCATTGCACTTAATGGCCAACTATATCCAGAAAATTAACACAGCCAAGATGGAATGCATCCTTCCACCTCCCTCCTTCCTTGCCTCACAGCCCCTGAACCACCATGCTTTCTGCAGCTGGGCTCAGCTTTGAGGCACCTCCTTTCCCCCAGGATCTAACGATCACCTTGAGAGACCCAAGGGCAGCATAGTGGCTTTAAGGACTGGATTCCTTGGGGACGGCCCTGTAAATAGCCTTAGCTCTGGGTCTACCTGGGCTTTCACTCACGTTCAAGGATGGGTCTGGCCCTGACCAAGGCAGATGGAGGAGTCCTGTGCCCGTCTTCTCTGGCTTAAGACTCAGGCCAACTCCTACAACCCCCAATGTTCTGTGAGTCACATTTAACATGTACCAGTTAGGCCAGGCCTAGTGAGTAAGGACGTGACCTTGACCTAGGACCCATCCTCCAGAGGTCACATGTGGCAGGGAGACAAATGAATATGCCAAAATTACTAGTTAGCCAGTGGAGTAGAGCTCCAAAGTGCTGAGGTCACACAGGAGGAAGCGAGAGACCAGTTACTCCAGTGTATGTAGAATGCCTGGGAGTGTGGACTCTGCTCAGCTTCACACGACTCAAACTAGGCCCTGACCCAGGTGACTCAGGGGTCAGGTTAGGTTCCTAACAGCAGGTACCAGACTGACCCAACAGAAAATCATCCAACATGTATTTTCTGAGCACCTGCCAGGAACTGTTCTAGGCAGTCGGTAATAAACAGTAGACTTAATAAACACAAAAACTAAGTAGTCAGAAAGCCTACATCTCAAAGCTGCTCCATGACCTTGAACAAAATAGTTTATCTTTCTAAGTCTCAGATCCCCTGTTTATAAAATAAGAACACGCAACAATAGATTTAGAGTAAGACAGTTTTTGTGTTAAACACTGATATGATGCAGGATGATGCCAAATTATTTAAAATGTTAAAGAATTGGGGCGCCTGGGTGGCTCAGTCATTAAGCGTCTGTCTTCGGCTCAGGTCATGATTCCAGGGTCCTGGGATCGAGCCCCGCATTGGACTCCCTGCTCAGCGGGAAGCCTGCTTCTCCCTCTCTCACTCTCCCTGCTTATGTTCCCTCTCTCACTGTGTCTCTCTCTGTCAAAAAAATAAAAAATCTTTAAAAAAAAAAGAATGTTAAAGAACGAAGCAGTCCAAAGCAGTATCATGCTGGAGGCCAGCCTCTTTGAGCTTCAATTCAATGCCTGCTTATGTCACAGACTTGAGTGGAAGCGCACGGAACACATAGGTCTCTAAGAGTTGGCAGAAGTCTGGTCATGAGAAGAATATGTTCGCTTGCACAGTAACTTTGGAAGGGAACAGGCTCCCACCTTTGATTTAAAAGGCTGTTGGTAGGTGGCGCTCAGCTTTTGCATGGCAATAGCTGCCCCCATGGCCTCCCTACAAACATCTTGCCCTCTTCCCATCCACTCTCCACACCAAGGCCAAAGCGTTGGGTGAAAATGACCACCTGATGACATCACTGGTCCCATTTAAACCCTTCAACGGCTACCCCTGTACTGAGAATGAAGTCCAAAATCCTCTGCAGGACCCGTCAAGCCCTTGGTCATACAGTCCCAGCCCGCTTCCTCACTATGTTGCAGACTCTCTGGTCTCCCCAAGGCAACAGGGCAGGGCAGGTTGCCCCAGACTCAAAACCTATGAAAACACCCATTAAGGGACAGAGGCTCGATTGTGTCAGCTTGGGGGTCTAGGAGGTGGTGTCTGAGCCCAAGGCCTTTTTACTGTTTGACCACCATGGAATCTACCACCTCTAAACAATACGCAGGCCATAATCACTTACTGATTACGAAGAGTTTTGATTAAGACAGAATGCATCGCCTTCCTAAAAACAAGATCTGAGAAAACTCCAGAGAAATCAGCCATCCCTAAAACGAACATCTTGTTTATCACAGATCCTAACACATGAGGCCCAGATAACTTTCAAGCTGACCTCTAAAGTGTGTGCATGGCCTCAAAATACACAAGTAATAAATAAGTGGAGCAGACTGCATGACCCCTAGGTCTGGTCCCTAGGGTGACCATTCCACAATTTCGGCAGCTAAACCTCCCGGTAGAAATTTTGATTGTTGCCAGAACCACTTCTAATAAATAAGAATAAATCTATCAGATGCACGCATAGGAATATATAAGCTCCAAAAGGAGATTTATCCTATCCGGTAAGAGCGTCTGAAGAGAGTGTCAATTCCAAGTACCTCTTTATAAAGTACTAAGACTTGCAGTAGACTTTTCTTGCATATGCCCCATTAGATGACAAGCAGAAATAGGTCTTAAGTGAATTTACAATATCACAGAGTTACTGATGATGTGTCCTAGCGTCTGATTCATATGAATAAAAATTATGGTTAATTGTGTTCAGATTGTTAAGGTTTTCATACTTGGTATTATACTCAAAATCAGTTTTTTTAAAAAAATTTGTTTGAGGATTTTTTACATGTATGTTCATGAGGAATATTCATGATCTGTAGTTTTGTTTCCTTTTAATGGTATTGATGTTGAGGCAATACTGACTCTCATGAGCTGGGAATATTCCCTCCTCTTCTACTTTCAGAACAAGTCTATGTAGACTTGATATTACACATTCCTTAAATGTTTGGCAGAATTCTCCAGTGAAGTCACCTGGGGCGGCTGGGGGGGGGGGGGAGTTCTCTGTATTAGAAGGTTTTCAACTATGAATTCAATTTCTTCAATTACTATAGGGCTATTCTGATTATTTCTTCTTGAATGAGCTTTGATAATTTGCATCTTTTAAGGAATTTTTCCAAATCATCTAAGCTGTTAAGTTCATGGCCATAAAGTTGTCATAATATTCCCTATCACCCTTTTATTGACTATAGCAATATCCTCTCTTACCCTGTTATTGGTAATGAATCTGTCTCTTTTCTCCATTTAACTTAGTCTGGCAAGGGGTATGTCAATTTTATCGATCTTTTCAAAGAACCAGTTTTTGATTTCGTTGTTCTTCCTCTTTCTTTTCTGACTTTATCATTTTCTTCCTACCCTTGTTTTTGGCCTAATTTGTTTTTTTCCTACCTTCTCAAGGTGGAAATTTAATAACAATTGATCTGAAACCTTTCTTCTTTTCTAAGTAGTTAAGGCTATAAATATCTCCCTGAGCGCTGCTTTGGCTGCATTCCTCACAGTTTGCTATTTTGTGTTTTCATTTTCATTCAATTTGAAATTGAGTGAATGCTGAATATTTTGTTCCAATCAAAAGGGAATAGATCCTGTGAGGTTTTGTTTTTTTTTGGTTTGTTTTGGACCTAGGGTTTATTTAGAAGTATACTGTTTAACTTCCAATTATTTGGGAATTTTCCATATATCTGTTACCAATTTCTAATTTATTTTTTTATGATGAGAACATAATCTTTATATTACATCAATTATTTTAAATTTATTAATGTTTATTTTATGGCCCAAAATGTGTTTTATCATGGTCAACATCTCACATACACTTGAAAAGAATAGACTGTTCTAGAAATGTCCACTAGGTCAAACTGAGTGGTAGTGCTGTTCAGGTCTTCTATATTTTCATGAGTTTCTGTACATCACTGAGAGGAGTGTTGAGATTTCCAACCATGACAGTGGATTTGTCCATTTCTTCTTGCACCTGTATGAGTATTTGCTTTGGGAACACTTTGCCTTTCTCTTGTTATAAACACTCACATTTAGGATTGCTATGGCTTCTAAGTGAATTGACCTTTTATCACTATATAATGTCTTTCTTCATCCCTGGCAATATTGCTTGTTTAAAGTCTATATTTTTAACATTAATATGATCATTTTTGGTTAGTATTTGCATGGTATAGTTCTGGTAGTTATAGTTGCAACTTTTTATCCAGTCTGACAATCTCTATCTTTTAATTGATATGTATTCACCATATTTTTAAACTCTAGGATATCACCTTTGATGAGAAACATCCTTGTACAAATGCCAGAACTATCTTTGAATGGTGCCAAAACACTCTCCCTTCCTTTTTTTTCCCAAGTCTATTAGAACAAAATTTTTATTATTTTTATTTTTATTTTTTGAGAAAGTGGTGGGAAGGGAGGGGCAGAGAGAGAGGGAGAATCCTAAGCAGACTCCATGACCAGGACAGAGGCCAATTTGGGGGCTCAATCTCACGACCCTAAGATCATGACCTGAACCAAAACCAAGACCCAGATGCTTAACTAAGCCACCCAGGCACCCCTATAATTTCTATTTGGAAAGTACTATTTCGATTGTCCTAAATTTAAAAGAAAAAAACTGTTTATAGTCATTCATTTAAGTAATTATCCAAACAAAGCTGAATAACAAAATAGTAATGATCCCAAATAACTCTTTTATGCAAAAGAATTATCACTACAAACTTCAGAGACAGATTCACATATTTTAATATCGTTTTTGGCTTTTTACTATCAAAACTCAAAAGATCAGCTATCCTATTTAAGAATATTTCATATTTTGGCTTCAATGTCCTTTAAAAGGCAAAGTGTTTTAATTCTGTATGTTAAAAGCACCAGGTGAGGGCTAGATCAGAAATCTTTCCAATCTGGCACCTGTTAAGTTATAGTTTGTTTGTTTTAAACCCTTTGTAAAAGCAGTTAGCAGTGAAGCTTCACTTTTATGGACAAAGATATCCTCTCCCACAGTACTATAAACTGTTTTTTTCCTACAGAATCAACATTTTTAAGAATGTCATGCACTGGTCTCTGTAACATATGAAAGCAACATTGAAATCATCACCCTTGTGGCTGAAATTTAAATGACCACATTTTTATTCGAAGAGCTATTACTCTACTCATTTTTTTTAAGGTTATTTTCGAGAGAGTACCACTCAGGGGCAGGGGGCAAGAAAGAGCAAAGGGAGAGAGAAACTCAAACATGCTCTCCAATGAGCATAGAGTCCAAGGTGGGGCACGATCTCAGGACACCGAGATCATGACCTGAGCTGAAAGGAAGTGTCGGATGCTCAGCCAACTGAGCCACCCAGATGCCCCAACAGAACTGATTTTTTGATAAGATCACTGATATTACCTTTCTTAACCAAAATCATGGTATACAATGAAATCACAGTGCTTAATTAAAACTACTTTTAGAACATAGTGATATCAATAGCCTCTAGACCCAACCTGACCTGTTCTGTTGGTTCCTCACATACATTTTAGGAGACACCCCTGTTCGCCTGGAGGACAAAAAGAATTAGGAACCAAGCACGTTTGTAAATGACATAGAGGCATACGCTAGAGATATTCCAAGTTTGGTTCCAGATCAATGCAATAAAGTAAATATCACGATAATGCAAGTCAAATGCATTTTTTGGTTTCCCAGTGCATATGAAAGTTCTATTGACACGATACTGTAATCTAGTACGTGCAATAGCATTATGTCCAAAAAAAAAGTGCAGATATCTTAATTTAAAATGAAAAAAAAAAAATGCCAACCACCCGAGCTTTCACCAAGTAGTAATCTCTGATCGCAAATCAGCATATCAAATATAACAATGAATAAGTTTGAAATACTGTGAGAACTACCAAAATATGGCAGGGACATGAAGTGAGCAAATGCTGTTGGAAAAATGGCACCAACAGACTTGCTTGATGCAGGGTTGCCATTAAACTTCACTTTGTAAAAAATGTGGTATCTGCAAAGTGCAATCAGGTGCAACAGAATGAGCTCAGCCGGTATAATTTGTCATTGTGGGAGGCCCAGTTCCTGCTGGTAGAGGAGAAGCCAGCAGACATTTCATCACATCAGCTGTCATGCCCACACCAGTGACTGCTGATTGCCTTTGGTGTCCTTCCTGAGCAGCCTCCACAGCCCAAAGGAGAAGCACTGCTTCCCACAGCCCAAGCCCCGGCTTCCTTGATACAGAGCTAACCATGCCCTGGGAGGTGTGGTCTGGAGCTTCCACTGCTGGGGACACTCTAGGATTCAAGAAATGGAGTGTTCTATCTGTGGCACATCCAGGCCTCACCATACAGAAAGTCAGACTCACTATGGCTGTGCAGGCCTCCCTGTCCGGTTAGACGAGACTATCGAGGGCTCCCCTAGGAACAGGGCTGGGCTGGCGGCTTCCTGAGGGGATGCTGGACACGCTCTTGGATGCGTTCCCTGTTAAACATTAATGGCTCCTCCTTGAGAAGCAGCCCGTCTACACAGAGCTCAGGTGTGATTCTCAGTCCCAGGTTACAGGAGTGCAGGCAACGCTTCCTCAGGGAAGGACGACTGAGCCCCACGGGGCTCCCTTGTTCCGCCCGCAGTACCTGCAGCCTCTGCTCCCTGTGTGGGTCTACATGTGCGCAGATCCAGGTGCACACTGGGCTCCCGCCTATGGGTGATGCGGCAGAGCATGGGCGTCCTCTGCTTCTCCACATACACCCCCTACACCGTGCAGACTCTTCTCATGGGTCCTGAGTCCCCAGGGAGGGAATTCCATATGCCCCTATTGCCTGAAAATCAGGCAATGCAGAAGGAAGAAGGCGTCAAATGCAGAGCAGGGAGAGAGGCCCAGAGCCCAGCCTATGCCAGCAGGAGGGCAGCTCCAGAGTCTTCTCCCATATGCAAAGGAACTCAGAGAGGCTCTCCCTTTTCCTTTGTCCACCTACGTTGTAAACATGTGCCAAGGAGCACGCAGCCTCTGCCGGGGAGACGGTGCAGAAGATGATGGCTCCCACTGTGCCAGACTCTGTGTAAGAGTCCTGAGTCAGAGCACTGGGGAGCAAGACGCCTATGTGATAAGAAGGGAAATGTGCGTCCCTTCCTGGCAAAAAAAAAAAAAAAAAAAGCCCACAGCATCTCAACTCAAAGCTGAATCCTATATGTAAAGGGCAGGGCTGGGCTCAGGTTGGAATCCAGAAGATTTGCCATTCTCCCCACGCCTGGAGATGGCCAGGTGGGAGGTATGCAAAGAGGAACCTGCCTCCCACCAGCACAGCCCCAAGGATGGAACAGTAGCTCTTGAGAGCTTAGCGGGTGGAAGGTCCCAGGGAAGATGTCCCAGTGCCAGTTTCAGCCGCTGGAGGGAGCTATGGGGGCCGATTAACTCCTATTAAGGTCCAGCACAACGTGTGGTTGGCCAATAAATGAATATATGTATGTGTTTTCCCACATCCTTCCAAACTGAATCTACCCAGGGCACAGTCATATGCATAGAACTAGCCTTTGAGTAAAAGGCCATCAGGAGCCTACATTTGGTGGGGAAAGGAGGCAGGACAAGAACATCATTTGTTAAAGTCTCTGTAACTGCCCCCCATCTTTCTTCTCCATGGTTCTTGCCTTTTAAAATGAGACATGTTCCTTTAAGAGATACGATTAAGGTATTACGCTTAAAACAAGTTTATAATGATGAGCAGAGGGCAAATTAATTAAAGGCCATTAGGGACCATTCCTGTTCCTTCATAGGGAAGGAAACTCGCCTGGCCCCGCCCACATGAGCACTGAGAGGCACAGCCACAGAGGTCTTTGTGCTTCCTGCTCAGCCAAGAATGCGGGGAAGAAAACCTCATGTCAGGAAAGCAGACCTGAGCATTAGAAGGAATCGATGGGAACATGAGAACCAATATACATTTAGTGAAAGAGCGTGGCGGGGAGGAACCGAGGGCATCTGTGAGCGTGCCAAGGAAATGGGAGAGTGAAAGATACATCTAGAACATCATGCTTCAGACCCATAGAAGTCACCGACTTTAAGGCTAATAAGTTCAGCACACCCTTCTCTCACCCGGAGCCAACACATTAACCAAGCACTCTGTGCGGAACACTTGGACCAGGACCCGGGAGACTCCTTTCTGTGCAGAGGCGGCAAGAACTTTCCTCCAACCCTTGGGCTGCCACAAAAGACATCACATTGAGGAGATTTAGTCACAGACAGAACGTGTGCACCTACATCTAACAATCTGCTGGCAGCAGCTACAGAGAATGCGACCATCATGATTTTTCAGGTGCAGCAGAGAGACAGGCGCTCTCCTCTGCCAGGCCTTAGCTGCCAGACGTTTCCTCCTCAGACTCAGCCGTCAGAGAGCGCTGGTGAAGACCAACTCTGAAACGGGACAGAAATCGCTGGCCGGGCTTAGGTTACGCTCTGCTCCCCAGCCAGGACGGCGGCGGTCCCAAGTTCCTGTCAGCACCCAGTCAAAGGAATTCCACTCTGGCCATTCTTCCCGTGAATTCGAATGAGCCTCCGACACACCGATGACCAGGAAGTATGCCCCACTCCAACCTGCAACTGCTGTTTCATTATCACGTGTTGATATTTCAAAGAAAACCACCAGAGTGGCGCAGTAGAAAATTTTTCAGTGAAAACATGGCTTGGTCCGATTTTAGAAATCCTTCCTTCCCAGCAATGCTTAAGTGCTCTGGAGTCACAGTTTCATTCCAAAGTCACATACAGGTCATCACAAATGTGAAGGTCAGAGGGTACGGGGACGGCGCGTGCGCCTCCAGGACCATTCTGTGGACCACGGGGGAGAAGCCTGATCTAACCCAGCCTCTTCGGTTTGCAGGTAAAGAAACTAAAACCAGAGATTTAGTGAGTTCCTGGCCCCAGCCCTGGAATCGCAGGCCCGAAGAAGAGGGGGGACAGGGACTGAAAATGGCTCGCAGAAATGAAAACCGGCTGTTACGCTGTTTGTACAATACGAAGAAAATGGGCCGCGGAAACTCGCTCACATCCTAAGCACCACATCCATGTCGCCATGTTAATTCAGAGAGAAATCACACACATACAGAAGCAAGGGCTCGTGTTCTGGAGGTCAGCTCTGAGAAGTACCTTCGAGATGGTGGGAAGTGGGGATTCATGAGGAGTCCCCCCCGCCCCCCATTCATCAGGAGGCGGCCCATTCAGCCCGAGGATGAAGAGGCGACACGTGAATGATGGAGGGGCCGTGAGTCCTGCGAGACCACCTTATTTAAGCCCAAAGTCCCTTGGAGTACAGTTTAAATATTTGTGTCACATAATCCTTATTCGAATCCCTGACTGATTCTCTCCGAAGCAGATATGAAGGAAGACCGTCTCAGCCATCTGGAGTTGAGGGAGGGGGACAGACTTGCCCCAAATCATGCCCAAGCTCCATGAGAAGGGGATGGAGACACGGAGGGACGCCAAGGAAGGGCAGGTGACACCTGGGCACCTGAGGCTGGGGAGCAGAGATCCAGAAGAGGTGACATAGAAGAAACTTCGAGGGTAAGTCAAAACCAGCCCCAGAGAGCAGTGCGGCGCAGAGGGGAACCCGACGACGAGAGAAGAGCGGGGTACCACCTGGGTGCTGCCGAGGGAAGCACCAGGTTCAAAGACCACCAAACACTTCAGCGTGGCTAGCACGTGGGCAGGTAGGTTGTGGCGGTGACGGCGTGAGGCTGGGGACACTGCAGAGTCCTCGCGTTCAGGGTCTCACACTGCCACGCTGTGACGTTTCAACTCCATGTCTCTCTCGGGCAGTGATGGAGGGTGCGGGAGGGATTTCAAGCAGGAAGGAATCTAATGGCACAGGGTTCTAGAAGCCTCGGCCAGTACGGCCAGCCAGGGCAGAGGAACTGGAACGGGGACGGGTAGGAGCAGAAAACCAAGTAAGAAGCCTGTGGAGTCACCTGCATAGGGGGTGATAGGTCATGACAGGAGCAGCGGGGATGGCAAGGAGGGATGGATTGGGGAGTGATTGAGGGAGAACACTGAATGTGGCGTGAAACGGGTAAAGGACCCCCAGATCTCCAGCTTGCACACTGGGTTTGTGGAGAAACCACTCCCTGGGACATGGGACGTTATGGGCAATCACTACTGGCGAACAGAGCCTCTGCCCTGGCGTGGACCCCCTAGGACAGCTGAAGACCGTCCTCAGGTCCCTGCGGCCAGATGAGGCCACACGCTCCAGCCTGGAACATGGTTTTCCTGCTTCCTCCACCCAGCCCCTCCCTGTGTGCCCATCGCCCCCTCCGGAAGACAGCGTCCTTCGCCTCCCGAACCCTCTGTGAACTCCTGGCATTCACCTGTATTCTAACACCTGTCACGCAGGGCCCCCTTCAAGTGGCAGAGGGCCTCCTGGCAGCTGTTGGCTAAGGAGGTAGCACCAGACTTCAAATCAGGCAACCACATGCTTGGTGGCCGTGGCCGTCCACCCGAGCCCCGCCCAGCTCCACACGCTTTCCCACTTGTCACCTTGGGCGTCATGGCACCACCCTCCTCGCGGCCACTGAGGAAGGCAGCCCAGGCAGAGCCAGGCATCTCTGACTTCACTTGGAGGCAACTGCTTCTCCCTCTGGGTTTCAGGGAGGTCAGCTTTGAGGACCGAGGAAGCACACTTCTGTCTATTCCCATCTTCGCTTTCACAGAAGCGTCCCCTCTCAGAAACCAAGAGGCCGGGTCAGGTACGGCAGGCCACGTCATGGACAGGAATTCTGGGGAGAATTTCTCCTCAGGATCCATGACCGGTAGAGATAGACGGGTCCACAGAGACATCCAATCCCCCACACCTCCCCTTGGAGAAGCTGAGCCCCTCGTCCAATCCACAGAACCCCTGCTCCTGTGCCCAGAGCCATCAGCACTTTGACAGTGTCCCTCTGAAAAGGCTGCTGGCCTGGGGTGATCAGATTAGCATCTGAAAAGCAGCAAAACCCCCCTGAGCCAGGCAGTGGTGTGAAAAACAGGGAATGGGGACCTGTTACTTCACAACTCCTGGGCCTCTGTCTACACCTCTGCCTCTCTGCGTCCTATAAATGGCTTGGCTCCCTGCCCTCCTGCCTTCTCCCTGTCCTCCTCTCCAGGTCCTTCTTTCCTCGTTCTCTGCTCCCCTCGTTAGGAAACTGGAGAACCTCCAGGTATTTTATTTATAGGCTTTTATCACTCCCTTTCTTTTAGAATTCAGTTAAAACATTTAGATGTATGTTTTTTCAAAATCACATATATTTCTCTTTCTCGTTCTCTCCTGATAATAACCAGAAACCACAGCGCTAAGTTGGTTTTGCTTGAGCGGAGGGGTTTGTCCCCGGAGCTGGCCACAGCATCGCGGCCTCGCTGGCCTGCAGGAAACCCTGCTCGCCCCCTCCTGGGGAGGGGGGCGCACGGGGAAGGGAGGTGGCCTCAAAAAAGGAGCCCAGCTCTGCTCTTCTGGAAGCATCCAGAGTCCCAGGTGGTGTCCACAGGAGACCATCTCTCTCCAGCCGGGATCAAGCCCAACTCTGCTTTCCTCTCCAGGGAGAAAACTTAGCAGAGAACCATCCCGGTCCAAGGGCCAGAAACCACGTACGCACCCCACCGGCCCCTCAGCGCACACGTGGAAAACACGCAGCAGTCTTACCCACGCCTGACTGTAGCCAGGACGGTCCCAGCCTTGGCCTCTACAGAGTAGCCCCTCTTCCCCAGCCTCTGCTCACCGAACCCGCCACGCTTGGCCCCTGACCTCTGTCCTGCCCACTGCTGAGGCACTGTGTCCGCATCACCTGCCCTCTCCTGCCCTCCCAGCTGGCAGGGTCCTGGCCCTGCATGGCACACTGCTGTGGGTGGCCCTTGGCCTTCCGAGTTGTTCCGCTGTAGCCTTGGATAACACCACCATCTAGACTCCTAAACTGATGATTGCATTTCAGAAGAGACCCTCTCCGTGCCTCGGTTCTCTTGAGTGAAACACTTTGAGAGGTACGCATCCCTACCTTTTGAAGAACACAATAACGTCGGTAAAGCATCAGGCACATTTTAGTGCTCACTAAAAACCACTCTCCTTCTCTCTCCAACCCCAAAGGCTTCCATGGCGTTTCTAAAAAAATACCCAAGACTCTCTGTAGTGAATAGGCGAGGCCTTCATGGGGCTGGCCAGGCACCTCCTGTCATCCGTCAGGTCCTTCTGTGTGCTGAGAAGGTCGCCTGAGCTCAGACAGCCCTGGCTGGGCCCTGGGGGTGCCCCTCCCGCCACCACGACCACCGCCCCCAAAGAGACGGCCTCTTCCTTCCTGGGGTCAATGGCTCTTGACAGGGAAAACATTCACCATCCCTGCCCTAAACATTTTGAGGAAAAGAAGTGAATGTCTAATCCCTGGAGAAAAGATAAGGATCATTAGCTGGGGTCAAAAGGGAGCAATCTGGCATCAATCATGTCACGGAGCAGAGTGGCGAAACTCTGCAGGTCACCTGACCCACCCCATGGGGCCGGGCTCTTCCTTTAAGTCTTCTTCAAGATGGAAACAGCCATTCATCTACGGCAAGCATCCTAACACAAACAAAACTGCACCAAAGATGGGGTTTTTTACAACAACCCTTCTGGTAAGTTTATTCTCTAACCAAGGGGTGAGGACTGGGAGGACCATAGCATTTTTACAGCAAAGTGCAGCAAACCTTAAATATCGGTTTTGTCTTATAACAAACTCACATCTGAACTGAAGCTCTCTACACATCAAAAGCACAAGCTGCATCCCAATCCTTCCTAACCTCCTGACACTTGCCCTCTGTGCTTATTTTCAGGCTGTGCCAAGGAGGGCTAAGCCGAGGGTCCATAAATGACCAAAGTGTCACATCTCATCCCCTCTGTGGTAACAGCTAGGAGAGTCCGATAGAGTGGAGAACAGAATTAGGAAGTATCGTGCCTATAGCTTCAAGTTTCAGGCAGACTTCCATTGCAGAGGACCGGAAAAACCTAGCGATCGAAGCCCCTGGGGAATCCGTCTTTCTGACCTAATATTTCATCAGTAGTTCCTAATGAAATCGACTGTTGGCCTAGCTATAACTTCTCCTTGGGATCAGGGAGCTCCAGAGGGACATCACACAGGGAACAGGGGCTGTGGCCTCTGAGCCACTTGCAGACAGCTCCTTTGCAGGAAGGGGCATGGCAACCGAGCCTCAAAGATGTACCAAAGATGGTCCCAGGAGGAACTGAGAGTCTACTAGGACGGATCTATCGACAGACAGGTTCAGTCTAATGCGGGAAGTAATGAAACACAGGAGGGCTTGCAGGCAGGCGGTGGGGCGGTCCAGTAAACTTGGGGGTTCAGGGAGGTTTCCAGAAGCCTAAGATGTCAGGCAAATTCTGGGGTCAGAGTTATCCAGGTGAATAAAGGCAAGCATAGATTTCCAGGATGAGAGCACAGATGCGACACACCCCAAGAAGTGAGAGACCTGGGGTCTCTAGGTAACCTTTGCAGTCCAGTGACACCACGGACAGGAGCCACAAATGGGCAGGATCGTTTCTCTGGATCTGACACAGGCTGACTCCTGGAAGAGTCATCAATCACACGCACAGTAGGTTGACGGAGTGCCTTTTTATGATATTCACCCAACCAACACTATGTCACCCATTATGCACCAGGCTTTGCACTAAGTTTTATGCTCACTGGATGTGGACGGGGTCTTACCACGGTGGTGCCGTTTGTGGGAAGATGAAAGCACTCCAACAGTGCTTTCCCCACCTGCCTACTAAGGCTTACTTCTCACATCCGGCTGACTCTGCCTTCCCTTCTCCTCTAGGCTCTCTGCCTTCAGCAGCTCCACGCTGGGGTCCACCTGCTCCACCCGAGTCAGTGCAAAGAAAAGAAGTACTAGGGCAGCCTCTGGATTGGCCAGGACCGGTGGGGAGCGAGGGCTGGGTGCAGATGGAGTACACTACCCACAGGCTTTGGACCATGATCGGCTCCCGCGGTCGGGCTCTCACTGTCCCGGTGTCGTCACCATCAAGCCACATGGGAGGCTGAGCCAAGGGAGCCTTTAAAAGAAAGAGTGAGAACCACAGGCCATTGACAAAGGAGGCCGAGCAAAAAGGCACGTTCTTCCAACCCCGCGGTGCAGTCCTCACATCACCACAAAGTGGGAAGACCCACTCTTGGTTGGGTTATCCCAGACCGGGAAAGTGAGTAGACTTCTGAATGGTACAGGACAAAAGGAGGGGCACGCTGGTGGGGAAAGGACCCCAGAGACAAAGTTCTCTTTGACTCGAGGTCACTACCAGCCCCTATTGCCCAAGCTCTACACATACTCCCCTCGGGCACAGACGGCAGCCTGTGTGCCCTCCCAGGGCAGACGTATTTCCAGGAGTAGGAACTCGAGTGATACAAGGGCACAGGGCTGGCTCTGCCACACCCTCCACATGAACCATTATCTTGGTGGCAACGGCCGAGGGCGGAGAGCGCTTAGAGTGACAGAACCAAGAATGGGAAGCTGGCAAGGGTGGCTCCATATGGTGCCCCCAGTGGGTTCTCCCTTGGGCTCGGCCCTAACTCCACACAGACCAGAGCCACAGGCATGGAAAATGTCCTCAGTAATCTTTGTGGTCGGACAGCAGGGCCCCAGCCGTCACCACACCCCCCGAGGAGCTGGAGCTCTTTCCTCAGGAAAGAGACATGAATACCCGTCATTATACCACACTTAGAGGCTCCCTCAAACACTGACTGCAGATAAAGGTGCCATTAGAACAAAACCAAGCACCCAAACTGTTGCTTGGCATTGCAAGGAAGCAGAGATTTGTTTCGTTTTCTCCTAGCCTGGAAATTATGAGGTGGCCTGCTTTACATACTCTCTTTGGGATCTAAGATGGCTAGATTTTAGCCTTATTTTACCAGTTAATGCCTGTGGATACGGGATATTTAAATTAAAGCACAGTCGGCCTTGAGTTGGGGAAGCATTTTTAGCACCTCCACGAATTAAAATTTTAAGAAGCCCCTCCAAGGCCCCATCCAGTGGCACACGTGGCATATGACACAGGAGGGACAGAGAACGTTTACAGCCACATGCTATTTTTGGTTGCAAAGCATATCATCAGAAATTCATACTACACGTTTTCTGGGACATACATTAGAAGAACTGGACAACCGAACAGAAAAAGGTCTTGAGGAATGAGCAACAAAGGGCAGCCCAGACGAGAGGAGACGAGGAACCAGCCATGGAGGATGGTCACGTGACAGGCAGGAAGGCAAGGCACGTTACCTTTCATCAACTCTTGCTGGAATGTGCACAGAAACCTCCTAGGAAGGTGGTCGGCTGCAGATCTGGGTTCTGTAGATCTGAGGTCGGCCCAACTTTCTGCACGTCTGCCTCCTCACAGGTCCCAGAACCACACTGGGAGAACCACCGATCTTGGGGCCTGAGTTACCCCTGAGGACTCTGAAGGAGAGGCTACCCACCAGGGGAGACTAAGAATTTGCAGGAGTCCATGGAAAGCATAATGACTACAGGTGCTGCTAATCCTGCTACTTAAACCTGCGCCTCAGAGCTCATTAAGCAGCGAGGGAGAGGATAAAATACTTCACCGATCACGCGGCGTGTAGTCGTCAAAACAGGTCACTGGCTAGACAGACCGGGCTGCCTCCTCCATCCCTGCCCTAGTCCTTCACCAGAAAAATGAGGGTAATATAAAAACCCACCCAGCACCTGTGAAAATACTTGGTAATGTACTTTACTAGCATTATGACCTTTCCACCTGGGAATAGAACAAAAGGAGGCAGGGGAGGGTAGACGCCTCTGATACATACATGATTTTGACATGCAAGGAACAGATGAACTCATCTGCAGCAAAACACCAGAAACTGACAAGCTAGAAAGAGTAAAGAGCATGTGTGAATGAACCAGCCGCACTTGTCCTTCACCTCTTCAGCTCAGAGACTCTGATCGGATGGCTGAGCGGATCCGAGCTGAGCCTGATTCCACTGGGAGCTCTGTTCATGTCTGGCAGTGCTAACCCAGACTGCTCCTGCCTCTTCATGAGCCACACGGCCCTGCTGCCTGGTCCTGGGTTTGGGACTTGCTAACAACTGTGGGTCACCTGCAGTGACTGGCCTTCCAACCGGAAGTCACTACCTGGCAAAACCCCCAAATTCTTCTAATCCTTCCCTCCCACAGTCAGGGGAGCCTGGGAGATGCATTAGCAGTGAGGCTCTGCCTCTCTTTCCAGCGTTTGAGTTCATGCCTCTGTTCCTGGGGCACGAGTGCATCTGGTGGCTCAGAGAAGAGGCCATCGTGGCCCTTGGCTATCATTCTTACTACAGGCGAGTCATGCATTCTGAACCTGGAGGTATTCTACAATGTTCTGTCTCTTAAGTGCTGATCATGGAATATTCGATTGTGTTCAAATCAACATTTACTAGGCTTCATGAGGTAGGAAGGGAAGATTAAAAAGGCTTGCTCCCAATTTGCTTATAAACTAGTATAAAAGCAATTCCACCAAGTACTGAACATGACAAACTCAAAGTCTTTAGGTGACTGCTTCAGAGACCACAGTAGAGGGACCAGGAGCCTGTTCCTATCCTCAGCCTAGAGCCCTGTGGCCAGACTTCCTGCTTCTCCCTCCTCCACCCCCAGTCTCATCTGGCAAGGGCCTCCATCCAGCCCTTCCTTATGACCGCCTTTCTACACCCCTGGCCTAAGAAGCACTCTTCCCTCACCTGGGTCATGCAGTGACATCCTATCTGGTCGTCCTGCTTTCTCCCTCATCTCTATTCGATTTGTGGCCTCACATCTTCAGACTTTTAAGAAAACATCCCCTTCTGCGTGAGATCTTCCCTGGCTACCCTATTTCAAATTGCCAACATGCACCCAGTTATACACAATTCAGAACCATTCGCCTGTTGTTCTTCTCAACACATGCTACCCTCTAACATTTTACTAACTTGCCAGGCTTAGTCTGTCTCCCCTACTGCAATGTACAATCCACCAAAGCAGAGATGTTTGCTCGCTTTATGCATTGCTAGAGCCCCAGGACCGTAAACCGTGACTGACACATAATAGGTACAGAACACATTTTTGTGGAGTAAATGAAAGAATCAGTACCTTCCCTCCCCCTCCCTCTTCCTCTGATCTTATGAATAGAGTATTTGAAGTCTGTTCCCACCCCCTTCTTTTTTACAATTTCTGAGAGCTAGGAATAGCTTTCAGGATCTTTAAGTGTGAGACACACCCACCTGCTGCCTAATTCCTTAAAACTCCAGCCCAGATCCTGATGCAAAATAGTAGCATGCTGCCTTCACATCATTGTTTGGAATTAAGGAAACATGAATTAATTTGTTCTCACTCTCAACTAGATCAATGGCAGGAGCTGCATGTTCAGAAATCCTGTCTCTGATTTGGTAGCGTAGAGAATTTTTCTTTTGTGGGTAGGAGGGGAAAGAATCCTCTTTTAAGATGCCAGCTGTCAGATAAAAATACTTTTGTCTTTGGTGGTTTCAATTGCATTTAACCTATGCCCAACATTATTTTCCATAGTTAAGTGACTCAGGGAGAATAAAAGTCACATCTTTATAATTTGCATTTTAGGTTTATTTTGAGGTGAGGCGCTAATTCAAAATATCAAGACAAAAATATTTGTTTTGTATCTGTCCATGGTACCAGTAGGACACAGGTGCTTCCCATTTTCAGAACCACATAAAAAAAGCTCTCTGTGGCAACCAACTTGGGTGAACGGGGAATAAAAGAAGGGGGGGGGAGGGAGAGTGGTGAACACTGCCTCCCCAAAAGCAGAGTTTTCTACCTTTTTCCCAGCTGCCTTTACAACAACATAAGGAAATTTCACAATCTCAATAGAAAGACCACGTGTTAATACTCCCTTTCTTTTCATGGTCTTCTCTGAAATTCTGTGGTCCTAGAGAGTTTTGGCTTGCTTGAAGAGCTAGGTCCACAAGGAGGCCTTTCAAGAGTAGATTATAGCTGACTGCAGAAATTCCTGAAGCAATTTACTAAGAAAAGAGAAGTGGACAGCAAACACAGAATGCAGTAATGATTTTCCACCCCTCCCCTCCTTCCTTCCGGCCTATTGCTTTTCTC
This sequence comes from Potos flavus, assembly GCA_028534135.1. Lineage (NCBI taxonomy): Eukaryota > Metazoa > Chordata > Mammalia > Carnivora > Procyonidae > Potos > Potos flavus. The sequence continues at coordinate 32,309,546 of CM052889.1, forward strand.
CTTTGGGGGGGGGGGGGGAGCTAAGGGAAATTAAGGTTTATTTCCAACACCAGCCATAGAATGCTTTAAAAGCCTTAACAAAAGGAGTTACATTCTTCAAAAGCAACACAACACTCTTCCAGCCCAACACGACACAAGAAAACTAGGCTTGGAAATGGCTTGAGATTCCACAGAAGTCTTGAATGTTCTTTTAACGCCACAAGGAAGGAAGGAGTCAAGACAGGAGAGGAAAACTACTGGAATCCCACCTGTGGATTTTGGGAAAACTTTGGAATCCCAAAGCAGAGCAGGTAAATGGAGGTAATTCGCGACATCATGATGATCCTTAGTTGAGATCACTAATACCTGCTTATACATAAGATACGCAAATTATTCACTAATATTTAAGTTGGCCTGTTCTGTGCAACAAGGTTGCTACAAAGATTTAAGTCAAGAACCAAATGTTATTTGATTGTTACAATTTATATATAACCTCTCATCACAACAGTGAGCAAGATGATTAAAGCCACTCTCCCACTTTTCCAGAGTCTAGCAGAAACTAGCTGACTTCCAGAATAAAGTTTAAAAACCATTCAAGCAGAAAAAGCCTTTGAAAAACTTAAATAGTTGTCAATAGTAATAATGTCCTCGAAGCCACAGGCAAGAGCCTCATGCTTCATGTTCCTGGGACAAAAGAACCATAATTCAGTTGCATTTCCTCTTCTGGGTGGACATTTCAGCTATCCCTGTTTTCCACCATAGAAACCTTTGATGGACACTGGACATCTCCGTGCATGTGTGCAAATATTTCTCTACAGATTTAAATCAAATTTTGTCCACAGTTTTAATGTGGTGTTAGAACACAGCAAATCAAAGGCGGTACACAAAGCATGGCACAGGTTAGGAAGGCTCAGGATGTCTAGAGCAGCAGTAAGCAACAGAAGGCTCTGGCCAATGGACCCACAGTGTCTGAGACTCATAGAAAAGCCATCTTCCGCTGGGCCATCACGGTGCCCCTGCATGGAAGCAGGCCAGTTGGAAAAATGTCCATTTGCCTAAACCCGACCCACAGAATTTACTTGTTTCCCTTCATCATTTAGGAAGTTTTAGCTATTTAGTTGAGTGTGATGGTTGTAACAGCTCCTTCTCCCTAGATCTGGATGATGGGTTCTTAGGAAAGGCTCTTTTGTTTCTGAGCCAGCCCCCTGCAGCTGCAGCTGGGAAGAGTCATGGGGGGGGGGGGGGATATCAGCACAGCCTCACTGGGCAATTGACCGGAAACGCAGGTCAAAGGAGGAAGGTTGGGGGTGGGGGGATGTACATGGAGGCAACTCATGGCATCATGAATTGAGATCATGACCAAAATCTGCTTATGTATAAGAAACACAAATTATTCACTAGTACTGAAGTCCTTTTACAGGACAAATGTTTTTGCCTCCCATACTGCCTAGCACCTTCCTGGTATGTTCCTGTGTATACACACACACACACAGTGGTAGTATACATGTATTCTGACCATTGTCACATTACTTGACCCCTTAGATCTCAGTTATCTCCCCTGTAAATGAAGGACTTTAAGTTTAACGGTCTCTTTGGTCATTTATTGTCCTAAGATTCAATGAAAAAGGATTAATATTCAATGGCTATCTAATCTCCTTTAATATCTGTTTCATCAGTTTATTCCCACTTTATCAACTCCATTTCTTGCCTCCTGAGGAAGGGCCTCTGTTTGACCAAACTCTAGCCAAGCCCCTCTGAACCCTCTTTTCCACCAGGCCTCAACCTTGGCCTGTAAAGTCTTGAACAGGGGACGCCTGGCTGGCTCAGTGTGTAAAGTATGTGAATCTTAATCACAGAGTCATGACTTCAAGCCCCAAGTTGTGCTTGGAGCCTACTTAAAAAAAAAAAAAAAAAAAAGACTTGAACAAACGCTAACAGTTCCTAACATTTCGAGGTCACATTCCTAGGATGACTCAAGCCCCCCCTTAAAGGGCATGCCTGAGAAATCTTGTGGCTGCCAAAGGAATTCAGTTTGTTGCAGCCAACAGCTGAAGATAGAGTCCCTGTCTCCCAGCTTCTGCAGGTGGGTAGGAGCCTAACTTTGCTAAATGCCAGTTCACAAACCCAGATGGGTTTCACACAGACCAACATCTCCTTCCCACTTTTTATAATGTTCCACTTCCCTGACTCTGAGCCCCTACTTGTCCCTCCCCGTTCACTCCCTCTCTCTTCCAACTGCTCAGCCACCTCGGCACAAATCGAAGCTGAGTTCAGTTCATGCTAGACTCTTTGCCCTCTTGCCATAGATTACTGATTAAAATCTGCCCTTACTACTTTACCTAGTGTCCAGCTTTGTTTATGTGAGGCATTCCATCCAGCCACAGGGACCCATCCTTAATGGCGGCCACTCCACCCAGCCAGCCTCACCCTCCTCCCCACCCAAGAAGTCAGGTCTGACTACCCTCGCACACACCCTTTGCGTCCCCCTCCCGGCTCTTCTCCTTCTGGGGTGCCCCATTCTCCTCTCACCAGGCTCTACCGACCTCCACAGACCTGCTATGAAATCTCTCCTCGCCAGACAACTGCTGCCAAGCTGCTCTTTCTCCCCTGGAGTCTCACAGCACATCCCACCGCAGCGCCCAGCCCTCCATTTAACCGGACTCTGGGGGATATTTGCGTGGCGCGAGGTCCTTGCTTCCCCAGCTAATGCTAAGTACTTTTCAGACAAAAGCCTCAGCCTGTGCTTCTTCAATGTTCTGGAAGCTCCAGGAACATTCCTTCGTCAAGAAAGTGTTCCATAGGGGCGCCTGGGTGGCTCAATGGGTTAAAGCCTCTGCCTTCGGCTCAGGTCATGATCTCAGGGTCCTGGGATCAAGCCCCGCATCGGGCTCTCTGCTCAGCAGGGAGCCTGCTTCCTCCTCTCTCTCTGTCTACTTGTGATCTCTGTGTGTCAAATAAATAAATAAATAAATCTTTAAAAAAAAAAAAGAAAGAAAGAAAGAAAGTGTTCCATGAGTCCTGTGGTGTACCTGACTTCTCCATCCCCCCCACACTGTATTGGCTATCCAGTTTGGATCTTCACACTTAGCAACAGTTGATTATAGAAGGAAGAAAGGTCAAGAGATGTTTCTCTTTGATGTATAACTCAATACGCTTTCAGATGCCTAATTTTTTCCATGACTTGCTTTGAAGTGGCTAAAAGAGGTGAAATGACTGTCTTTGATCGCAAGGATTCAGTGACTCAAACTGGCTTAAAATTGGACTTAAAGATGAAAGTGCCAAGTATTCTACAGACCTTTCCCAGCTACAGGGAGCCAAAAGCCAGAGAAGTCGGCTTGAGCAACATCTTGGAGGAGAAACCTGGATCTTTTCCTCTTCAGTCTCAGGGGGCTTCGAGAAAAGGGCACTCGAGGAACAAAACCCTATTGTGTCACCTTAAAGAAACTGCTGTCTCTGCGGCATCTCTAGGCAGGGGGCCCAGAACCCCAGTCCACATCCCGTTCCCACACACCCGGGTCTCAGAGCTGCAGGCAAGGGACTCTGCTCTGGGACAGCCCGCCCTGGCCTCCCAGCTCTCTCCTCCACATGCCGTGAATGGCTTGGCCTCCACCGTGGCCTGTCTGGCCATTAGTGATTCATAAAATGGCAAAGCTTTACTGTTTCATCCAACTTGTTCCTGCAGGTTGCTTGTCAGGAGAGGAGCCACAGAATCCCCAGGTCTGGACAACCAGGGAATTCGGATATAACCATGTTCTAATTAGATCACTGTCTCTGGCCCAAAGGTCCTTCTGAGTCCTTTTTCACCTAAAAATCACAAACCCCTAAAAACAAACACAATGGTGAAGAAAAATTTCATTTCTTTCCTGTAATGAGGACTATTTCAGAGTGGGGAGAAAAAGAAAGCGTAGGACATCTGTATCTTTAAAACTAAGAACCTTCAAGTTGTTCAATAAACATGGCAAGTAATAAGACACAACTCATCTCAATATTCTTTCAACTCAGGGCAAGCAAAGACAATCAGGATGGAACAAACTGAGAGGAACAGGAGAGGAAGCTAAACACCCCCCCACCCGATCTCACCATTTCCAGATCTCCTGTGGGGTCCAGCCTTGCAAAGGCAGCCCCTTCCAAGGAGCCTTTCTTGGAGGACACCAGCTTTGTGGGCTCTCCTCGGAGTCAGGACGTGTTGCCCGACGAGGGAACCAGAGCACCAACCACCATGGCATCCCAATGCTGGGCAATTTCACTCTCCGACCCGCTGCCCTGTCTGCTCTGGGCCACAGTGTCACAGGCAGCTTACCCCATGGGGCATAACAGGCTCCAGCTCATAGTCCCAAACCCCTGGCCAAGGGGGGTATCTGTGGACTGGACACAGGGGTCCCTTCCTGCCCACCTGATGGCACCAGCTTTCTCACCCCTGCAGAAACAAGCATGCCTCTTGGGGCCCCTTGGCAGCACGTGCAGACGTTCTTTACCAGCAGCATCTGGTAGAAACGGGGCTGTCACCATCAGCAAAACGGCACTTTAGGGGGCCAGGAACCATGGGCAGGGCACCTCAGTGTCCTTGACTGACAACAGGGCTCTATAAAGGACTGATAAACCAAATGAGTGAATGGATGAACTCAAACTTTAAGTCATTATATTAAATGATTTTAAAATGAGTTTCTTTTGACCAATCACTGGATCATGTTTGCTAACATATCTAGACAATTATAAGTTCTGTCAGTCACATTTTTCTCAATTCATAGCTTTTAGATAACCTCGTCTAGGTCATTATTACCTTTTTCATTGTGTATATTTTCTCTGATTATAAAAATTCATTCCCACTATAAAAAAGGGCTATAATTATACAGAGAAGAGAATAAAACACTATAAATTATATGTCTATATATGAAGTGAAAGTCTCCTGTAATCCTACCCCCGTAGATCTGGGGATATATGCCTCCAGATTTGTTAAAGGAATAGTTAAGTTCATATATACATTTAAACTAAGTAGTGTGAATGACAGTTTCTGCACCTCATTACATTAGGGAAACTTTCTCAGAAATTGCTTTATTTCAGAGTAGGTCTTTACAATTACAATTCTCGATCCCTTTCTGTTTCTTCACCCCTCTCCAAGATTTGAACTACTTGACTGACTTGAAACATCCTCTGTTGGCAGCTAGGGAGGGCATACATTTTTCATGATCAGTGACTGGAGGACATAAACCCCTGAAGTTTCGCAAAATGCAGGCAACATGAAATACCAGACGACCTCACCCCCTGGACCATTCTGCGACTGTCCTGCCCTCCTTCGAGCCTTAAGATATTTGACCCCCTCAAAAGACCCTGAAGACTGAGCTGGCCCAAAACTAGCCAAAGGATGATCTGCAACTCCAGGCAGCTTCGACCTTAGCTTAAAGGGAAACTGGCCATACTTTCCAAAGTCCAGAGGGAACAACCTGCCAGGGGACCACAGGCCTTGGGAATCCACTCTGGGCCAGCAAAGGAGCATCCAGCCTTCTGGGTTCTGTGAGCCTTTCCCACCCCGGCATCCCAGGCCAGGTCCAAGGCAGAAGTGGTCTGAAGGGTCGGGGGGGCGGGGCAGGGAAGCTGAGCGCCAGAACTCAGCCACCTCAAGGTTCTTCCCTGGGGTTTCCACTTTCCTGTGGTAGTTGCCCCACACTACCCTATTCTCTGACCCGTATCTCCTCAGACATCAGCCTTCCTGGGTTTTAGAGCCCTGTGGAGCCCTCCTCATCTTCCAAAGACTGTCAGGCTTTAAGTCCACCAACTGCAGGGAAAGAGTCCCAGCCCTCAGTTTGCAGTTTGCCTCCTACTCTGAAAATCTAGCTTCCCATTTATAAGACATGGCCCAAACGGTGGCCAAGATTGGATGAGAATGGTCTTTAAGGCATTTGTCAAAACCTATGCAGCTAACATCAATGTCTCAATCCTAATTTACTCCCTCCTATTTGACATTCCCATTATCATTAGTGCATCTCTTCCACAGGGACTGAACTTATGGGACAAAACATAGGGAACCATGTTCCCTTGGACACCGTAGAGGAGTCAATAAAACCAACAGGTAAATATTCTGAAGTATAATTTATAAGGTTAACCAACAATCATGATGGCCCCTTAGGGATCTCTAAGTCCCTGCCAAGCTCTTTGTAATTTTCTATGTTGCATAGTTATTAAAAGAAACATGGTTTCCTAAACTCCATCTTTAACTGTTCATGGCCAATGGAAGAAGAAAGTTGGAAGAAAAGGAATGACTTAGAGAACCTGCTGTAGAACTGTAACATAGGGGAAGGGCGGGATATGGGATCAACAATATTGGAATCAGATTTCCCCAAATGGGTTCCAAGTTGTGTTGCTCAATTTTCTGTTGACTTGACTAGGCTAAGGGATGCCCAGATAGCTGGTAAAACACTACTTTCAACTGTGCCTGGGAGGGCGGTTCTCGAAGAGATTAGATTTGAATTGGTAGAAGAGTAAAGGAGATCACCCCAGTAATGCTGATAGACATCATCCAATCCTCTGAGAGCCTAAATTGCACAAAAAGGTTTAGATGGGTAAATTTGCTATCTTTCTGCTCGAGCTGGGACATCCAAGTTCTCCTTCCCTTGGATGTTCATGATCCCGGTTCCTGGTCTTCCTAATTAGACCATGACTTATACCATCAGCTCCCCTGGTTCCCTGGCCTTTGGACTCAAGCTGAGTTATACCACCAGTTTTCCTGGTTCTCCAGCTTGCTGACCATATGTTGGGACTTCTTAGCCTCCAAAACTGCATGAGGCAATTCCTATAATAAATCTTTTATATATACAGTTGACTCTTAAGCAAAACAAGTTTGAACTGCACCAGTCCACTTATATATAGATTTTGTACATACAGTAACTGTATTTTCTTTTCCTTAGGATTTTAACATTTTCTTTATCTTACTTCATCGTAAAAATACGATACATAACACATACACTAAATTTGTGTTAATCAATGCTTTGTTATCTCTAAGGCTTCTAGTCAGCAGTAGTCTGTTACAGTTTTGGAGGAATCACAAGTTATATTGGACTTTCGACTGTGCAGGGGAATGGGTGCCCCTAACCTGTGTTGTTCCAGAGTCAACTGCATATCCTATTGATGCCATTTCATGGGAGAACCCTAATACAGGCATGTATCATTTTATTGTGTTTCACGTTGAGCTTCACAGATACTGCATTTTTATGAATTGATGGTTTGTGGCCACTCCTCATTGAGCATGTCTCTCTGAGCCACTTTTCCAACAGCATAGGCTCACTTCGTGTCTCTGGGTCATGTTTTGGTAATTCTTGCAATATGTCAAACTTTTTCATTATTATTATGTTTACTATGGCGATCAGTGATCTTTTGTTTTAGGATGCTATAAACCACACCCATATAAAATGGCAAACTTAATCAATGAAATGCTGTGTGCGTTCCGACTGCTCCACCAACCACCAGTTGCCTGTTTTCTCTCCCCCCCACCCCGGGCCACCCTATTCCCCAAGACTCAGTATTGAAATTAGACCAGTTAACCCTGCAGTGGTCTCTAAGTATTCAAGAGGAAGAGTCTCATGTCTCACTTTAAATCAAAAGCTAGAAATTATTTAGCTTAGCAAAAAGGCTTGTCAAAAGCCAAGATCAGCTAAAAGCTAGGCCTCTTGTGCCGAACAGTTAGCCAAGTTGTGAATGCAAAAGAAAAGTTCTTGAGGGAAAATAAAAGTGCCACTCCAGTGAACACACATATGATAAGAAAGCAAAACAGCCTTCTTGTTGATATGAAGTTTCAGTGGTCTGGATTGAACCAGCCACAACATTCCCTTAAGCCAAAACCTAATCCAGAGAAAGGCTCTAACTCTCTTCAATTCCACGAAGGCTGAGGGGAGTGAGGACGCTGCAGGAGAAAAGTCTGAAGCTAGTAGACGGTGGTTCATGAGGTTTAATGAGTAGGCAGCCATCTCCTTAGCACAACCGTACCAGGTGAAGCAGCAAGTGATGTCGAAGCTACAGCAAACTATCTAGATCTACCTACTGTCATTCATGATGATGGCCATACTGAACAAGAGATCTTCAGTATAGACAAAGTAGCCTTCTACTGGATGAAAATGCCATCTAGGACTTTCACAGCCAGACAGAAGTCAGTGCTTGGTTCCAAAGTTTCAAAGGACAGGTCAACTCTTATTAGGAGCTAATGCAGCAGGAGGCTTTAAGTTGAAGCCAGTGTTCATTGACCATGCTGAACATCCTAGCATCCTGACAAATTACACGAAATCTACTCGGCCTGGGCTGTTGCAATGGAACAACAAAGCCTAGATGACAGCACATGTGTTTGCAACACGGTTGACTGAATATTTTAAGCCCATTGCTGAGACCTACTGCTTAGGAAAAAGAAAAAAAAGGCCTCTAAAATAATACTGTCACTGACAATTCACCTCATCACCTAAGAGTTCTGATGAAGGTATTCAATGAGATTAACATTTTCATCTCTGCTAACAGCACCCATTCTCCAATCCATGGATTGGACTCCATGGAGTCATTTCAACTTTCAAGTCTTATTTTAAAAATACATTTTGGGGGGCCACAGGTGGCTCAGTCGGTTGAGCATCTGACTCTTGGTTTCGGCTCGGGTCATGATCTTGGGGTCACAGGATCAGCCCCATGTTGGGCTCTATGCTCAGCAGGAGTCTGCTTGAGATTCTCTCCCTCTCTTCTGTCCCTCCAACCAACTCACAGGCAAGCAATCTCTCACATAAATAAATCTTTGAAAAAAATTAAAAATATATTTTGTAAGGCTCATAGCTGCCCTGGATAATGGTCCTTCATGATGGATCTGGGCAATGTAAATGAAAACCCTCTGGAAAGGATTCACCATTCTAGATCCCATTAAGAACATTTATGATGGGAAGAGGTCCAAATATCACCATTACCATGAGTTTGGAAGAAGTTGATTCCAGCCCTCATGGAGGACTTTGAGGTTTTCAGGACTTCTGTGGAGAAGTCACGGCAGATGTGGTGGAAAGAGCAAAAGAACTAGAATGAGAAGCGGAGCCTCACGAGATGGGACTGAATTGCTGGCAATCTCCTGATAAAACTTGAGTGGATGAGGAGTCACTTCTTACGCATGAGTAAAAAAAGTGATTTCTTGAGATGGCTTCTACTCCTGGTGAAGATGCTTGGAAGATTATTGAAATGACAACAGATGGGTTTGCATATTTCACAAAGTCAGTCGATAAAGCAGTGGCAGGGTTTGGGAGGGCCGACTCCAATTTTGAAAGAAGTTCTACTGTGGGTAAAATGCTATCAAATAGCATCACATTCTACAGAGAAATCATTCATGAAAGCAAGATTCATTTGATGCTTCAAACATCACTGTTGCCTTATTTTTCAGAAATTGCCAAGCCACCCCAACCTTCAGCAACCCCCACCCTCCATCCATCAGCAGCCATCAACACGTACGCAAGGCCCTCCACAGCAGAAAGATCCCAATTCACTGAAAGCTCCGATGATGGCTGGCATTTCTTAGCTATAAAGTTTTTTTAATTAAGGTATGTACATTTTTTTTACATATAATCCTATTGAACACTTAATAGATACAGCACAGTATAAGCATAGCTTTTATGTGCACTGGGAAACCAAAAAATTCATTTGATTGACTTTATTGCGATATTCCCTTTAGTGCGGTGGTCTGGAAATGAACCCGCCATCTCTCTGAGGTATGCCTGTACAGAAGTATTACTGATTCCTAAGGATGCTTCTCAAAAAATGTGGAGTAAAGAGCTTTCTTTACCGAGCTATTCTCAGAGCCACTGATAAATTCCTGTGGAATGGAAATTCAGCAGAGGGTGGTTAGACACCACCGGCCCAGGGGATCTGAGGGGTTAGCAGCACTCTCTGACAACAATGAAGGGCCAAGTATCTCCCTTTGGGTTTCACCCCTTCCACTGAGTCCACGCTTATCTCATTTTAGGAAGTTATTCATCTTGTATAGAATAATAATGCAATCTGAAAATATCCAGACATGATATGGTAGGGAAATGCCCTAGACTAGAAAGTTTAGGCAATCACAGCTCCAGCCCCGGTGGTGAGTCTCCAACTTTCATGAGTTGACAAATCACCCAGGGACCATGTGGAAATGGGGGTTCCGATTCAGCAGGTGGGACCTGAGATTCTGCATTTCCCACAAGCTCCCAAAAGAAGCTGGTGCTGCTGCTGGTCCAAAGACTGGAATTTCGAGTAGCCAGGATCTGAAGGTCGTTTCACCTCCCTGGGCTTGTGTCCTACCTTCAAATGTAGGAAGTTCAGAACTGGCTTTGTTCACCGCCAAGGACTCTCCTGTTGTAAAATCCTAGTAGATGCAAATCCAAGTAGGCAAAGCATTTATGACAACAACCACATGCAGATAGTAGAGTGAAGAGTCTGGTTCAATTCTAGCTCCTTCTGCCCACACCCTGTTCATAGCAGTATTCTCCAGAATAGCTAAAAAGTAGATGCAACCCAAGTGTTCATCACGTGATAAATGGGTAAGTGAAACGTGGTATATATATACAATGGAATATTCTCAACAATACAAATGAGGTATCGATACATGTTACAGCCTGAAGTTCAAAAACATTATCCTCCATGAAAGAAGCCAGTCACAAAAGACCAAATGTTCTATTATTCTACTGTATGAATTGCCCAGAATAGGCAAATGCGTAAAGACAGGAAGGAGTTCAGTGGTTACCTACGGCTGTGGAGGGGAAAACACAAATGAGGAGTGACTGCTGATGGATATGGGGTTTCCTCTTGAGGTGATGGAAATGCTCTGGGATCAGACACTGGTGATTATTGCACAACTCTGGGTGAGCCAAAACCTGCTATACACTTTTAAAAGGATAAATTTTATGGTATGTACATTTTATAAAGCTGTTTTTAAAAGTTCTAGCCTCTTCATTTGCTAAATATGTGACCTTAGACAAGTTAGATGATTTTTTTCTCATCCATAAAACAGGAATGATGTAAGCGTAACTCACAAGGAATTGCTGTGAAGCTAGAGGCCATTCTATTAACACTGGCGATATGAACTTGCCCCCACAATGCCTTCAACAGCATGAGCCAAAAATACTACCTGATATTAATTCATGCTTCAGACTGCATAGAGTTGCATCTCTGATGTAGATCATATAGGGCAAATAATTTATATATTGGAGATTATGACAAGATAGAACTATAGAGAAATGGGATTTGCATTTACCATTCTTTACATGTGGTTAGAGACTTGTAGTTTTTTTTTTTTCAAGCAACATTATCACCTGAATTGACGATATTTTTTTTAAAGATTTATTTATTTATCTTAGAGATAAAGAGAGCTTGCACGCAAGCAGGGTGGGGGGAGGGGGCAGAGAGAGAACCTCAAAGCAGACTTTCCACTGAGCGCCGAGCCTGACCCAGGGCTCCATCTCATGACCTGAGCCCAAATCAAGAAAAGTCAGACGCTTAACCGACTGTGCCACTGAGGCATCCCCTGAGTTTGATGATTTTTATCCTCTTGGCCAGTATTCACTGGGGCACTGGAAACCCTGGGTGCTAGAACCTATGCTACTCATTAGTCCTATCATCTAGTTCAGGTCCAACTCGCTGGGATAGAAGCAGAATTGCACTCTGAAAGCTCTGTCCCTAAAACAACCTTTCCGTGTGCTGCAGAGAAAATATCCCCTCTACTGTGGACAGACAGATCAGCAACTATGGGAGCAGCAGCAAACCAACTACCTTTCAACAGGGTCATTTTCCCATAGGGAGGTTCTCTTTTACTATCTTTGCCCTGGTGATTCTAATTTCCTACAGCAAAACCTCAAGAAGAACTTTCCAAAGTCAGCGATCCAGACAAAAGGAACCTTTACTTGGAGAAGTGCTAAATACACCATTGTTTGGCTCCTAACCACAAGGACTACTCTGTTCTGAATAAGACCAGTGGCTCAGGAGGAGTCCAGGGGCCGCTCGTGCAGGGCAGCTGGTGACAACCACTTGCCATAGACACAGGGTGACCCAGCGAAGTGTAAGGAGTGGTTTCCAACCCTAACAACCTTGCAACCCTTGGGAAGAAGACGCTACTACAGGAAACCTTGGCAAAGCAGACGGCGCAGCAGGAAGCAAGGCAGCGGGGGTCGGGGGCAGCACCAGGGTGCAGGGCCCTGGCAGGAGACAGAGCTCACCAGGAGGCTTACACCTGTCCTGACGCCTGCGGCAGCTTCCACACGCCGCGCACTTGCGTTCCTCGCCTCGTGGAGCCAGGCGGGGGACCCCGGGTGGCATCCGCACCTGCTCAAAGCCACCCCCTCCAAAACGCACACACCCTCTGCCCTTATTATATAGCAGAAAATCATGAACACGATGAACTCTGGGACGCTGTAATAGCTGAGGCACAAGGAATGCACGTGAGTGTTTAAAGCCAGCACTGTAAGCCCTGAGGTCCCTGCTCAGGGAGGTAAGGTGGCCTCCCACACCAGGTGCCACGGCCTCTCCCTAGGAAGGGGGGATCCATCGAGGGGTGAAGCTGCTAGTTACTCACCATTCACTCAGTGTCTACCACCGAACAGCTCTTTATCTGTTTTTCCCTCTCCAACCCTGTGACCTTGGCCTTTTTATCCCTTATTGCCGGCGAGAACATCAACGTCCAAGAGACCTCGACACTCTGCTCAATGTACCATAGCTAAGCAGGAACCTGGCTAAACTCTGCCTTCGCCCTCTAGAAGCACGTCACTTACCTCATTCTTCCCCCCCAAGGATGTACAAAGTCACCGAATGGATCCAGGGTCTGTGAATTTCGTTGAGCACTATTTCAGTTAAAAATCTCGTATAAACTTGGAATATATTAGTGATACGTCATTATAGAACCATACAGGTTTCAGAGAGCGCGGGACATGAGAAAGTCCCCTTAGGAAGTGCACGCTCCGCCTCCCCTCCCCAATTTCCGTCCCAAATCCCTGTCTCCTAAACCTCTCCACGAAGCTCCCCGGTCCTCCAGACAGGTGTCACAGACGTGGATGATCAAACCTTTTGCCATTTCTGAGCTCATGGAGTTCCTTCCCATTATGCCTGAGAAAAGAAACACCAAAGAGACCACGTGACACGCGTTCCTATCACTAATATTCGCTGAGCATTTACTATGCGCCAGGCATCTGGTAAGCAATGAGGAGACGACAGTGGGCCAGAAAAGAAGGGGCATTCCCTCCAGCCCTCCAGGAGGCTCCAGGCTTTAAAAGAGGATGCTCACTGCTGCCCCAGGTTCGTAGCATTCTTTGGGTGTTCTGCCCGTGACCTTCATCAGGGTCCCCAGGGACAAAGCCACACAGACAAAGCCCCTGCCTTGGGGCATCACACCCTCTCCCATCTGGAACTCCAGCCAGCTCTCCAGGACCTGGACGGAATTTCCTCAACTTTTCGGTAGGCCTCTTGACAAACAGGAGCTCGTCTTCCAAAGCCTCCTTCCCCCACACATGCATTCCACAATTACATAGATCAGGACACAGCGGGAGATAGGCATGAAAATGGCTTGATTTGTGGAAACAATACTGCTTATTCTGGCTAAGCCACAGAGCCCTGGAGCTTCCCCCACAGACCCACTGCCACCCCCTGACGCCCCAAAACCAACAGGTTCCCTCGGGGCCTGCTGAAGCCCACAACTCCCGAACTCGCCAACAGCCCTTCAAACCTGCTCAGAGCACCAACGGGTTTCCTAGTAGGATCCCAGAGAGGGCGACAACGAGGCCTTGCAGCCCGTTGCGAAGCCTGCCATCCCTGCCCAGGTATTTTCGTGTGCCATCAGCCGCTTGTTGGTCACGCGACGGCTGAGCAGGAAGCTTTGATTTCTGGGATCCTCAGCAGCACTTCGCGCTTCCACTCCGGAAGGACAAGGTGGCGGCCAGCTTGAGGGGAGCTCGGCCAGCTTGCAGCGTGTGGCCACGAGGGAGGGACGGAGGTTCTGCAGCGGCCGCCAGCCTCCCCATCACAGCCCCGGGCCCGACAACTGCCCACACGGCCGTGCATGTGATCGAGGCCGTCAGCAAGGCTCAGCGACTGGAGTGTGGCTTGCACGGGCCCGTCCTCTGCATCCAAATGCACAGAACCCAACCACAGAAGAAACGTGTCCTTAAGCTTCTGAAGGAGGAAGTCAGCAGTAACCACCGAGCCCCACGAGGCTCAGCACTCAGGAACGGTGGGGAGCTGGCTCTATCGCTGATGCTAGGCCGGGGGGCAGGGGCACGTGCCAAACGGGACATTCAGCCCAGGTCTCAGGAAGGGTCCGAGTGGTCACCATTCTACAAGGAGAGACACCCCCTCCCCCCCCCCAAGCTAGGTAGAGCGAGGCCAAACTCCCCGACCAGGGCAGCCTCAAGCCCCACGTTACTGATTCCCTCCCAGGGCTCGCCACAGTCTGGACCGGCGTCGCCATGTGCTGTTAGCTAGCTACTCTCCTTCCCCAAGCTCCAGGAAGGCACAGGCCTCATCGCTCGTATTTCCCACTGAATCCCCAGTAAGAAGGCCTGGAGCTGCTGCCCAGAGGTCATGCAGGTTTATCGGTGGGGTTAGGAACGGCCGTACCCTTGCTGGCTCCCGCCGGGAGGTGCCCTGCTCCTAGAGGAGCTCTCCGAGGCAGAGCCTGGCTAGGGGTAGGGGAGGTGGGGAGGAACCCTGCGGGATGACCCCGAAGAGCCAGGGTTGGGCTAAGCTTGGCCACCAACCTTGGAGAGAAGCCACATCTGAGCCACAGATTTCTCCCCTATCAGGTACTAGGTGGGTGAGTAGGGGTAAAGCTAGAAGATCGCTAAAATCCTCCTGGTTCTGACATTCAGGGACTGCGTGGTCTGTGGGCTCGCCCTTTCTTTGCACCAGCTTGCACCCATAGAGCACACCCAGGAAGGGCTCTGGGCAGCTCCTTTGCCCAGAGTGCAAGGTAAAGGGTTGGGGGCTCCCACAGCCGTCTCCAAGCCCCAGCTCTGTGTGCAATCCCTATCTTATCACCCTGTTCTTTCCCCACCACCTCCGCCTTCCCTGTCCCCAAGTGACATCCCTGACCATCTGGGCCCTTATCGCTGTGTCTGGCTGGCTATTCTTAGTACCCCACTTTCCCTAGCGGTCCCGTCCTCCTGGCTCCCATCTGGGCCTCCATTACCCTGGCTCCCGTCCTGCTCCATTACCCAGACAGACAAAGGCAGAGGCACCACCAGGCATGTGGCTTCAGTACTGCAGAGTCTTTAAGGTGGAAGGGACATCAGAGGCCATCCAGTCAGACGGGGTGCCTGCAGAGGACAAATATGGCTGCTGTGGGGTCAGAGCTAGAAAGCCAGTGTTGGCTGGTTCTCACTTTGTTGTCCCCCCACACCCAGCAGCTCACACAGGAGCCCCCGTCTCCGTGCCAGTGTAGGGGGGGGTGTGGACCGTGACAGGCCCTGGGGGCCACGCTAACCGTCCAACTCAGGACAAGCCCACCCTCTGCCTGCAGATATGCACATCTTTGCAGGTTTCTGGGCATGTGGATTTATTTTAGCAAGTATCTCCATCTCTGCCGGGTCTGCAGTATGGGAACTCGTGCCACAGATGACACCCGGGGTTACCTCCCCACCTGCACGAAGCATGAGAGGACCCAAGTCTTAGCAGGTTGAACATTTTATAGGGTAAAGCCAGTCTTGGAGGGCAGAGGCAACACAGAGGCCAGCACCGAGTGCTTCTAGAATGCTGGATGGTATAACAAGCACTTTACACGTGATCTTAACTGATCCCCCCAAAGCCCCATGAGTAGGGAATGGTACTCTCCTGGTTTTGATAAAAAAAAAATAATAATAAGGTCCCACGGCCATTCCCCAGCTATGAGCGGAGGAGCTGGGATTTGAATTCAAGCAGTGAGAGCCCGACGCCTTTGGTCCGCCTCACTCCTCCCTGGCCTTGCTGTGGGGGTCAGCCTGGACCACCTCCTGCTTCTGCCCTGGCTGTGAGTGGCCGCAGGTGGACGGCTTCGGGGGCAGCCGCACGGGGATGGTACCACCTTTTCGCCTGCAAGGTGCTTCCCTCTCTCCCCTCTCTCAGAAACACATGGCACCCGGGAAAGGGCATTTCCACTTCACGTGTTGAAGTATCCTGCACGCCAGGACTTTCTCACCACCCCAGGACAATATTCTGTGGCAGGTTGGAAGCCTGTCAACACTACTACGGAATCAGCGGAGGAGCCAAATGAAAACAAGGAGGACATTCCATCTCCTAAGACAAAGGTGACGATGGAAAGCACACGGGAGAGGTTGGGACACGCAGCTCCTATCTTCCGAGGCGCATCCCAGAAGGCAAAGTCTCCACTTTATCTAAGGAGCCGGAATTGCTGGTCAGCAGGAGAGCATGGGATCTGGAAAGACCCAGTCAGGAGCCAAGCTCTCCTTCAAGCTGGGCAGCAAATTCCCCCATTTACAGTGACCTCTGTCCCTGTGGACGGCCTGACAGTCTCCTCCTCCCCTGGAAACACGGACCAGAGGACCTCGCCTAGAGGGACGGCAGCTCTCAGCAGCAGAGCCGGCAAATCTTTATTCCTTCACCATGTCGGCATTACGTGAGCTCTGTGGGGATGGGGAGATGGGGAGAAGGCAGGGGCAACAGGCATACAAGGGTAAGAGAGCCACAGTATCTACAGGAAACTGGCAAGTATTATCTGCTTCAAGGACTTGCTCTCATTTTATGGTCTAGAATTGAGGTCAAAACCAATGTCAGTCTGAGCAGGCGAAAGATACCTATGCATGGAGAAGAGGGAGGAAAATCTAAGTTTAATGCGATTCAGGAGGATTTAGATTATAGAAGAAAAAAACAAACAAACACGGCTCTTTCCCACTATCCTCGTGGCAGGTACTATGTAATCAAACCCACGAGCCTAGGCACCACCTCTGCATCATTCTTAACCCAGCATTCTGGCAATCTAGTATCAGTAAGTATGTGTTATCCCCTGAAATAAAAACTTATCTGGGATCCTTGATTGAAATCGATGGGTGGATCATCAATCCCTAGCAGAGGTTTGAACCTAGAAGCATGAGGAGCACAGAAGGCAAGCCTTCTCCCATTACATGCCCAGACGACAGCATTAGGGGCAGATCCACAAACCAGAAGGACCTGCACGGCCCGCCTCCCACCCCAGGGCTCTGCAGAAGCCAGCCCATACCTCTGGTCACTCTAGCTCCCTTCTGGACCCACGGTTACAGATGTGCCTGTCCACAAAGGTCACTGCCTTCTGATAGCCCTATTTTGTGTCTGAAATTGTCCCATTGCCTTTTTAAATTTGTTTTATTTTAAAGGTTTTAAACACGGTGGTTTGCCTGTGTACGTGCGCTCAGATTTGAGAGAGACACACACAGAGACACACTGGAGGGCAGCTCTGTGTGGATGTTCAGGGCCCATGGCTCCCTCCCACTGAAGGGAGGAGGAGGCAGGGGATGAGAAAATGGAGAGGGATGAACAGAGGAGCCAAGAGATGGGTCTTTGTTCTTACTTCCACTGAAGCCAAACCACCACCACCTACTCCATGGGGCCTCCCTCCCCCTCTCCACCTCATCCTGAGTGCTTGCCCCCCCCTCCCAGGGGACTCAGCCGCATCTCCCTCCCTGACACTGGGTCTCTGGCATGCGCATGCTTTCTCCACTTGCACTGGGATCCTTCCTACTTCTGCAAGTTATCACACTGGCAATCTGCAAAGGAAAAGAAACGCAATGTCTCTTAGCTGTGAGTGGATGGAATTTTTATCTTCTTGATCCAAGTTTCCCCGGCTGGGCCTGACTCACTCCGCAGGAGCCAATCCGACCCTGGCCTCCAGCTGCTAGGTGCTGGGGCGCAGGCCGCATCGTCACACAGCACAGGGCAGGCCGCGATCCCGGGAGGGCCCCCCCGCAGGTCGGCCTTGCTGCATGCCTCCAAAGGCAGGAAGCATGCTGCTACCATTCAGATCCTTTCCTGGAAGAATTTTAAGAGCAGCAAGATGTCCTCAGGAACCATTCAAATGTTATTAATGAAAGGAATGTGCATTGCTCGGTACCGGACTTGTCCATTTCTAATCCTTTTCCCAGATACCTTTTATCAGAGAGGCACGCAGTTCATTTCTGTGACACGTCAATATGGACACAATCATCTGAAAACTCAAGTAGAGTGGCATGTTTCCCAAGAGAATTATCAACCTGGCCACAGATATGGTCCAAGTTGAAGGCCAGCTATGGAAAACAGAAGGCTTTTCTGACTAACTACAAATGAAAACTGGTCGCTTTCTCCTATTTAATCTCTTTGCAAAAACCACTGGCCGTGTCATTGAGAACATTTCCATCCATACTGTGGCCTTCTTTTTAGCTTAACCTCTTTTCTGAATTTTAGGTCTTGAGTATTTCATCAGTACACAGGGACCCGTGTAAGGAAAAAATACTCTTTTTCAAGACAACTGTTACATTATTAATCGCTCCCATCTATGAAACACTTGCAAGAAATTACTGGATTTTAATTTCCCCAACTTCTAATATCTCCTCGGCCTAAAACCGCAAGAAAGTACTGAGAACTTCAGCATTTTCCGATGAACCGGCACTTGGACTAAATGCCCGTCACGGCATTCCGAGCTCTTTACCTCTCACCGTGCCGAGATCATGGAAACCCAAAACCACCACCCTAACTAATTTGGATTTTCCTGAGAATGTCTAACTCTGGAGATAAAAACTAGTTCACCTCTGGCAATAAGAATCCCCACTAACAAAACTGCCCATCTTCAACACCCAGATATGATGCCCATCAGAGTTGTAGTCGGTTAGTGCGCACCAAAGGACAATCACTACTGGTTGCTATCTTTACGGGGAATCTTCCAGGGTCAGTAAGCAATGATCTGAAGGAATCGAATAAAATTATCTGGGGCCATCTAATACAAAGATCGAAGAACTGAAAGAAAGTAGCTGGAGGGGAAAAAACTTACTTGCTTGTACCCAAAGAGCTCCACCAAAGCCCCTGGGAGGTCTATCTCCTTTTCCTACCATGTCTGGCCACTGAGCAATCCTACTAAGGAAATGGGCTGGGATATAGGAACAGCTGAGGCAGCCCAGCACTTTCTACTGGGGTATTTTAATGAAAATGGGTTTGTATAAAATCATCTAAACGTCATCACAACTAATTTTACTTTTGCACAACATTCTACAGAGGAGCCTACATTCTTAGATCTGAAAGAGATCTTCAAGCTCTTCGAGTCCAACTGATTTTATTAAAAAAGTAAAGTTCAAGCTTAGAAGGGATTGGCTCAGGCTCCCCATAATTTGTGACCGATCCATGACTAAGGCAGAGGGCTTCCACCTCCTAGGGCAGCTCTTTCCACCACATGACCCTTTCCCTGCTGGAACCCTGCTTTTTCTTACACAACAGACAGGCAGAACCCCAAGTCTGCAAGGCAAACTACCTATGTTCCAAGAACTTACTAGTAAGTCAGCTACTTCAAATTTAAAAAAGATTTCCCTATGAAAGTGACATTGCCAGGCCAGCCCACAAAAGTGAATTGAGAAGCAGAAGTGGGTCATCCTCGAGCCCTCTGAGGTTCCTGAAGTCCTCTGAAACCCCCAATCCAGGTACAGTGCCGGGCAAACACGGACTCATGAGCCAACTCACTGTTGATCCATGAGGGCAAGGTGGGTCAATACCAAGGCTTTGGAATGAGACCAGCCAAGATTCAAATTCAGGTTCACCCAACCTTAGCAGGTAGTGAGAGACTTTATTCTCTCTGTAGGAATCTCATGGAAAAAGAAGAAAATAGGATGAAGAAATCCCTTCCCTATTCCTGCATGTGCCCATCGTATGGGTGGGTTCAAAGTCAAAACAGCCCTTCTCCCTTGAGGAACAAGGGGAGAGAGAGAACGGGGGAAAGACACCATCCCACAGAGGAAAGAGGGAAGCCTTGCTCCAGAACAAAGGATGGTGGCAATGGAAAAGGACAGGGGCACCCAGCCCCAGTGTCCAGGATAGCAGCAGAGGGCCATAGGAGGACTTCCAAAAAGGCACCATGTAAGCCCTGCTCTCCTTTGCTCTGCAAGGACACCCCAGCCACTAGCTAGTCCGTGGCTCCCCCACCCCCACCCTATGCTCCTCCCCCTTCTAACAACTCTCATCTGCTATCATGGGAGGGGTCACCACCAACGCCCCAGATCCCAGGGGTCAGGGGCTCCCTTTCCCTGATCAGCAGACGCAGGGGTGCAACAGGGTCGAGTGGGGAACTGAATACGCATTTCACAGATGCCCCCTTATTCCCCTCCCATGACCACCCTCTGACACAGGTCTTAACATCCTCACGTGACCCCTAAGATGCTAAGGCTCACAGAGATTTAGTGACTCGCTCAAGTTTCCAGGGTGAGCAAGAGGGGAATTGGGACTCAGATCCACAACTGTGTGGCCACATGGCAAAGCCAGCCATCAGCCAGCACTCCTGACGCCTGTTCCCATAAACCAGCACACAAAAGCTCGGAGCTGCTAAAGCCCACTGTCCATGCTGTGTGCCGCGCAGGTGTCCGGGACCACCCAGGAAATAACTCCTAGCAGTGCTTCGTGGGGAAAATGACCTCTGGGCTGGCATCTAACACAATGATTACTGTCTCACATCTGCATCGTTATTGCGGCTCCCAACACTTCTGCTCAAAAGTAGTACTGGATTATAGTCCAAAATATAAAAGAAATACCCACAAGTCTGTACTGATATAAATAGAAGACTGAATAAAGGGGAAGAACAGAAAAATAAGAAGAGAACTCCCCCACCCCCTTGAGTTTGGGCTGTATCTGCTAACTTCCCTCCGAAGGGTCCGGCACGGAAAGGGGAGACAAAGAATAACTTTACAGTGGAGAAAATGGACACCACCTCGGCAAGTGATCAAGGACACATGTAGATATAATAATGCAGTTCAGAAACAGGTCAAGTTCAAAAGAGACTCATTTTTTTTTTTTTTTTTGGCTGGAAATAACTAAAGTTTATTTGAATATTAAGATCTTAAAAAGTGAGAACGATTCATGAAATTTAGTTTGGCCAAGTCATCCAGATGGGGCAACTGAGCCATTTTCACGTTTCATGGCGAAGGGCGCTGGGGGGACAATTTTCCACCAAGCAACAAACGAGCGTGTTTGCTAAAAAGCTGAGACTGTCCCACCTCCCCTCGCTGAAGCAAAACGTCAATGAACCAACAGAGGCAGGGAAAAGGGCTTCCGCAGAGGGGAGCACAGTGAACAGAGACACTTCCCCCCTGATTCTCATTTTCCGTCTTCCCTGCAGCCACCCCTGATGCCCTGATGTGCAGACATAGCATCATACAGGTGACGAGGGTGAGGGGTGGTAAGCCGCATGCTACCCAAAAATATTTTTTGAAAACTGTTCACTCTCTTTTATTTCACTTCTTGCAGAATTATCAAGGGGCAAGAGAGTGAGACAGTCACCTGAAAAGACAATCAGAAGGGACGCCCAGACAACCCTCCTCCCCCACCACTGCCCAATCTAACTAGTAAGTCTCCATGTCCGTCCTTATTTCACCGGGGTCATTCCTATGAGTTTTCTGTGAACCTCCAAATACCCCCAGGGAGGATTTTATCAGTTGATCATTCATACCATGCAAATGACTGCTTTAATCCAGTCTCCGAGCAGGCACCCCTTGCTATAGGTACCTGGGAAGGGATCGATCCAAGGAGGTAAAGGGAGTCTGTGTTGCTCTTGTTTCTGCCTTCTTCCTCTAATTTTTTTATGGGTTCTCAAGTGTTTTCCTCCTCCTCGGGGACTCCAAGATTTACCCCTCAGTAAGCCCCAGACTTTCTATGTTACCCGAATGTTAGGAATAAATAGCACATAGACCGTGAGGCTATAATTTGTCTTAGATCTTTGCTTATTACATGTCATAGGATTAAGCAGAAACAAAATTCTGTCTTTTACAATCACCAAGCTGTGATGTCTTGAGCTAACTATACTAAGCCCTGAAGATGAGTCAGAGAAATCAAGAAAGAGCAGGAACTGAGTCAGAGAACAAACACTCAGAGCAGACACCTGGCTCGCTCTCCACCTGCGGCAACAAGAACTGTGGTTTTCCTCTCTCTCATCCTATCAGGCAAGACTGTCAAACTCTATGCAGTCAGTTTCAGCTCTACCAATTCCACCAATCGAGGCAAATTACAGAAGATGCTCCTTTTTCTTTTTGAACACTCTGCCTCTGAATACTCTGCTAGATTCAGACGACCTTAGAATCTGAAGGTAAGCCAAAATGCTTGTAAAAGCCAGATGTTCTGTACAGAAACTCGTGCTTACCATGGAGCGCCCTACCACATCTGAAGATGCTCGGCCCAGTGGATAATCCACCAATACTGGTAGCTGTTCACTTTCACCAGGACGTCTGTATGAGAACCCATCACAGGAGGACCCTGCCTTGCACGTAGCTCAGCAGGACATGGCATTCATTATAAAAAACAAAAACAATAACAAATAACAAGAACAAAAACAAAAACCCTAAAACGCAGGTCAACATCGAATTAACCCTCAATGGCATTTTAAATCCATATTGACATCTCTTGAACAGGTATCAACGCACAGCAAAACACTCTCAAGATTTTCTCCACCTGTCTCTCTCATCCAATCACATGTGTCCTGGCAGCTATTCCCTTAAAATCTCTCTCCTCCCAAAACACTCTGGTCCTTCAGGCTCACTTCCCACTTCGCCACACACCAGGTCCAACGGCCATGCTCCAAGCAGCCTCACCCCATCCTTCTAATACTTCTCTTCACTGTTCCACAAAAGTAAACATACAAGTATTAAATAGGGAAATCCACAGTCCTTAAAAAGGAGATCCCTTTCAAAGAGAATATCCATACACCAGGGTCTTCCTTCTCAGACTCATTCATCCGCACTAAATGGCACTGTGACAAGTCCCCCTATGACAGAGGGAGGATGGTGGTCGCAGCTCTGGAGTCCTGCTTCACATGCGCGGGCAAGAGCTGGGGGCTAGACAAAGTCCTAGACTTCAAGCAGGGCTCTCTTGGGAAGCTTGGTACAGCCTAGAGAGCTCAAGGAAGGAAGGCAGCAGAAGTGGGGTCCCTTCTCTGACCCCGTCACTGACACTGTCACCCTTGGGGGACCCACAGGCTAGAAACCCTTCTCTATCCCTCACAGCAGCCCCCCAAGGAACAGCGAGGACCTCAGTGAGCACTTTGAAAACTATGAGGCTAGATGATTTCGACAGCCCTATCCTCCTACTCCATCCTTGCCTAGGATCAAAGAGCACACATTTGTCTTTACGAGAAATGACTGTGTCTGCAACCTTTTGCCTTTGTCAGAGAATTCCTCTTTTCTTCCTGTCAGAAGTGGATTCATCACAGACCATTAGAGGTTGTACAAAGACAGAAAATCATGCATAGCTGAAGGCTTTGAGACTCACAATTATAACTAGGGGCCCAGGAGTTGGACTCACCTGTCACTGTTCACTGCTCCAGACAAAAGGAGTTCAACAGGAACAGAAGCCCCATTAACTCCATGGGGGAGGCCTAAAAAACATCGGAAAAGTACAGGCCCTCAGGGATGGGGCTCCAAATGCCAATGCACATGGACTTGGCAGTATTTACATGCAGAGTTTCTGCACTGGGGTCAGGATCCAGGAGACACTCAGGTCTGGCAGCTGTTGTGGTGGGGGGGGGATGCAGAACCAAACCACAGAAGCCAAGAAAGGAATGTGCCCCTCTCCTGAAGGCTGCAGCCCAATCTGGGTCTACCTTTGCCCCAAATAGTAGCTGCGGCTGGAATCAAAGCGTGTGTGGCGATCACTCCAGCAATTGCCGACTCATCTCAGACCTTGGGCAAGGCAGGCCCTGCAGCATGCTTTATTAATTTTAATAAATTATTTGGCTCTTTTCCATATCAAATACATTTACCTGTGATGCTTTTTAGAAATGGACGTTAAAAAAATATTGACAGCACCCGTCTAAATGGAAAACAAGTCGCTCTTAATAAAATTGTATTGAAAGGTTTTTGCCCCAAAAGGCTCTTCCTCATGTCTATGCTGATAAACTAGCACACTGGGTGGGCTCCACGCCAGAAGCAGGGAGATGGGATTGCAGGGACCCTGCAGGTTGGAAGGTTCTGGAACAGTCTCTGCAAAGCCTCAACTAGAAAACTAATAAGAAATTGAAGTGCCTTCCAGCTACACACGGCAGCTCGAACACAGGCAGCCTGGTTTTCGAAATATTCCTAACATGCCTGCTCTGCTGGCATTTCCTCTCGTTTCCTTTGTTCTGGTGGCTTTATGCCTTTGTTCCACCAAAAGCGAACCTCCGATCGGTGGGTCTGAAGAACAAAGAGCTAAATGGGCACGTGTTCAGACTTCGCAGACCAGGGGAAGCTCCCTGAGTGGGAGCATGAAGAAGCAGATTCGTTCATGATGCAGAAAGTGGGACACAGGACAGAGCTGAAAACAGGACTGGTTGCAAGTTTTCAAGGAGGAGTCAGATACTAGGATACGCTTTCCTGTACCAAAGGGCCAGGAAGCCAGCTGTGCCCCCATCCTAAGACCAAAAAGACAGTGGCGGCCTGTGGAGACACTAGAGAGAGACTAGAGGGATGAGCACCAGGAAAAAAGTCAAGAAAAAAACTGAACAGGTAGAATTTCTGATGTGTCCAAACGGATTGAGGAATTTTTCTTTTTTTTTTTTTTGAGGAATTTTTTTTTTCTTAAGCTCTGTCAGAATTCAGGGATAAATTCACAACAGACACCCAGACAAGCAAGCAGGACGTCCGATGTCCTGCCATCCCCGGGCCCCCTGCTCCAGCCCTTTCCGGGCCCCATAAAGACCCCACTTGAAGGTCGTGGGAGGTTAGCATCCATATTGACACCCATGTCCCCTCCGAAATACAGGCTCCGTGAAAACATAAAAACAGGTATGAAGCCTCTTCGACAGGCTTCACGTGGGGAGAACGGTGGCGTGGGGGGGGGGGGGGGAGGGAAGTGCACGCCCACCCCCAACCACAGCGGGGCACAGCGAGCCACAGGATTCGACTGGGGGGCACAGGACTGTTTTGAAGATTCAGCTTCTCCTTCCCCCACTGCGTGTCCTCCAGGCTGACTCTCCTCAGAGCCCCTTTTCCAGTTCTTACCTGATCACCTTACATTGGGGGGTGGAGGGGTGGGTATCAAATCATCATGTAAATTAAAACTCTTCCTAACCAAAGGTGTTTGTAGACCCCAAACTGCACTAAGTGGATCCCTTGATCCTGATGTCTCCACAGCATATGACCTAAGACAAAAAGCTAACAGAAAATGAACCTGTGGTCAGGCCAACACCAGGCTAGAATTAAGCTTGACCACGAAGAACTCTGGCAAAAGTATTTAGTCTGTTTTCTTTAATTTTTTGAGGGGCCTCCATGCAGTTTTCCGTTAGCAGCGAATACCATTTTATCCAACAATCCTACTTCTGAGTATGTACCTACAAGAATTAAAATCAGAATCTCAAGGAGATATCTGCACTCCCATGTTCATTTGCAGCATTATTCACAAGAGCCAAGATACAGAAACCTAAGTGTCTAGTAACAGATGAACAGATCAAGAAAAATGTGGTATAAACATACAATGACATCCAGTCTTTAAAAAAAAAAAAGGAAATCCTGTAATATGTAACAACAAGGATGAGCATGGAAAATATTATGCTTAGTGAAATAAGCCAGTCACTGAAGAACAAATACTGCACAATTCCACTTATATGAAGTATCTAAGATAGTCAAACTCATAGAAGCAAAGAATAGAATAGCAGTTCCCAGGGACTTGGTGGAGGGGGAAATGGGGGGCTGCTAATCAATGGGCATGAAGTTTCAGTTACACAAGATGTATTCATTCTAGAGATCTGCTGTACATTATGGTGCTTATAGTTAATACTGCATGATACTCTTAAAAATGTATACTCTTAAAAATTACCAGGCTTGACCTCATAAAAAATGCCCTTACTGCCATAAAAAAAATTAATCTCTAAAACCTCAAGATCCAGAGATAGGGACCTCTGGTTCTCTTCTTGACTTCTCAAATTCTCTGAGCTTCTTTTCTCAACTCCCATGGACAACAAATGGTGAGTAATTCCAAGCCAGACAGGCCTGCTTTGCAGGCAGACTTCATTAATTCTCCAAGGAAAAATACTGTTAGATCCTACAGCTCTAGGAAAGACAGCCCAAGCACCAAGAAGCCTCCTCGTGAGCCTTTATGATTCAAGTCCCAGAGTTCCCCGCAACTGCAGCACCCAAAAATGCCAAGAGGCACCCTCATAATCCTAACTCCTGAGGACAGTGAGCTGCAACTACAGTTTGCGACAGTGGCCAGTCACTCCAGAGGGTGAGTGGAACCCTAGTCAGCCCCCCACTCCCAAGCCTAACTCAAAAGAACTTGCAAGCAAATGAGGTGGCTGATTCTGGCAAAACAGACGCTTCCAGGGCCACATCTGGGAGAAGGAACCACAGGCAGGAGAGAAAGGAGGAGGGAGAGCAGAGCGGTGTGAAGCAGAAAAGGAGCGGACACAAGACCACAGGTGGGCTGAGCAATTGTGAGGGCCCGAGAATG
Organism: Potos flavus; assembly: GCA_028534135.1. Lineage (NCBI taxonomy): Eukaryota > Metazoa > Chordata > Mammalia > Carnivora > Procyonidae > Potos > Potos flavus. The sequence continues at coordinate 32,336,099 of CM052889.1, forward strand.
CCAAATGCATTCTTACCGGGTCAAGTTCATTCTGTACACGTGACATCTGACAAGCAGGTACAACATGCTGGTTGGCACGGCACAGCCAGCCTGGATAACTGTAAGCGAGGTGCCTTTCCTTCCTCCACCCCCACCCCTGACCCTACTGCCAGCACAGGCGGCCTGCACCGTGTCCTGGGGAGGGCTCGGCTTCCGTCAGGAAGCCTTCCTGAATACTGTTGTGCAGAGCCCAGGCTCTGGGAGGAGGAAAGAGAAGGAGGGAGGCACAAGTCTGAGGAATTACCAGGTTGGCTAGGCCGATCTACTGCCTGCAGTACTAAATAGAGGAGGGGAGGGGTGAGATAGGCAACACTGTGGTTGCCAGGTGGGGAAAAAGGGCTAGTTTTTTTTGGCTTTTCCATTGTAGGTAAGGAGAGGAGAGAAAGGGGGATTTGTCACCACTTTGAAGAAAGCAAAGATCCCATGACTCTTCCAAAGTGCCTTTTGGCAGAGGGAGCCTTTCCTTACGGTGGTACCGCTCCAAGACGGGACAGGCCGAGTGCTGGCTTCCTAAGGCGGGACACAGCACCCTATTCAACTCGGACCTGTGACCTCGGCTGCGTGCTCTGATGTCCTGTATCAGCTAGTTCTCTTTCCTGCACCCATCACGTCTCAACTGGTGATGCCCACTGGAGGACCACGCACTAGGTTAACGTGGGACGTCAGGACAGGGTGATCTGTTGTTTTTCAATTGCTTTGGGATTTTTTCTTCTTTCTCTGGGATCAAGACATGAAAGTGGTTTGCTAAGAAAATTCATCAGGCAAATGTGGGTCCATTTAGCTTATAAAAAGAAACCAAATGGAAGGACAGTTGCAGTCGGAGCAAGTAAATGAATGAAACAGATTACCAACTCTTCTTCTTTAAGACCCCAGGGAAGGGAAGCCAGGTTCAACCTCTCTGGGCTTACCGCTCATTCAAGTTATTCGGATCCCTAAATTCAAAGTTTTTTTAAACAAAACCATGTCTTCTAACTATTTTCTAATACAATGAATTTTCATTTTAGAAAAATACTTATGATGCTGTTTGTCCAAAGGGTCCCCCTATTTTAACCCACTTCAAAACACCACAGATGATCCCACCTCAGACCCCTGAGGTAGTCCGGCCTTCCCCATCCCATGAGGGAACCCCACTTCTCCCATTAGCTCTGCTTCTAGATTCCTCACTTGCTGCTCATTAAGGATGGAAGTTTCTTTCCTTTAACGAACTCTAATAAAACCATGACTCCAAAAGTCTCCCCAAAATATCATATGTTCGTTTTCATGATTATCGTACAAAATCTTTAGTGTTTTTCTACCCACCATGGGCCCCCACTCAGTAAGGAACCAATAATGAAATTGGACTTGAAAAACATTTTTCCCTAAATAATTCTTACTTTAAAATACATGTCTCAAGAAAAGCTACCGGGCTAATTATTATGCATATCAGAACAGGAGGAAAGAAATGTCATTTTTAAAATTCCAAGAATTCTAGCCAAGCATAAAATATTGGAAGTTTTTTAGGCTTTACATTTTGCTGCTATTTTAGAATGCATGTAATTATCTCCTGCAGTAAAAGTCTGGGGAACAAGTTGGGGGAAGAAAGGAAGTAAAGTGAGGGAAACAGCTAACAGTGATTCCAGTTCTGCGGTGAGATGGACTTGGGCTCCAGTCCTGCTTTCTGGTTCTACAATAGTGAGCAGGTGTCTTAAGCACTCACAATCTCTGCGCTCCACCAAGAACATCAGGATAACAAGGTCATACACATCATGGAGGGGATACGGACGTGTAAAAAAAACAAAGAATAGTACCAAAAACCATTTCAGGCTGTATACGCAAAATTATATGCCTTCCCTATATGTTTGATCTTAACATAATAAAAACTTAAAATAGATATTCTAAGTTTTCCTTTTCCTCCCAATTCTCTAACAGTTAAGCCCAGGGATAGAACTGCCTTTAAAACAGGAAATGTAGGTTGCTTCTAAGGTGGAGTGATTTGAAAGCCATTGAGCCACATCTTCAGTATGTCCTTGCTAACCATGGAGCCCCAAATTTTACCATTAGGGATTAACTGCTTTGGTTAAAACACTGTACTCCCCAAGTATCTTTTAAACACAAATCACTTCATGAAGCCTCAGAGTAAAGGAGTTCTTCCAGTCATTCCCAGAAAAAAAAAAGAGCACTGACAAATGGCTGTCCTGAAGGGGCAAGTTGGGGGGCTGTGGAGGTCGAGCAGGGGAGAATGGGCTGAGTAGAGGAGGACAGAGGCTGCATGTCTGGGCACAGAGAGGGCAAGGAGGGAAGGCCTCAGGGATCAAGAAGCACAGCAAGGAAACGCACCAAGGACAAACGTCTCAGTTGCAAGACCCGCTATGGGTAGCCCCCGGGGACAGCCACAGGTTGCGCCCAAGCCTCCTTCTGTACCTTGGCAGGCACCCCGTCCTGAGTCATCCCACACACTCTGCCTGGAGCTTGACTGCGCCCGGCAAGGAGGAGGAAAAGGAACAGTGCTTTGAGAGCCTATCCCTGAGCCTGGGCCCGGTCAAGCTGTCTAAAGAAAACACTCTCTTATGCAAGGAAAGCAGGCAATCTTGTGCATCAGACGTTTGGGAAGCCAGGTCAGCCTGGTCCCAGTGAGGCACCTGGAAAAGGTAGTGTCCACACTGTCCTCTAGGCCTCAATAGCCCCACCAGAGGCATGCTGATGAGGGGCGCGGGCAGGAGTCTGGGGAACGGGGGCTTCAGTATGATAGCAAATGTATGGCTCGGAAACAAAATCCAATCCAAACTTCCAAATTATTGTCACATACCCATTGTTTTGGATTATCTGTGAGCTGGCTCCTCCCCCATTCTTCACGTACCAGCACGGAAAATAGAGAGTGGACTCTCTCTACTTGGTACGTGTGAGCAATGTTTGGGAAATTCTTTCCACCATGTATATACTCACACTTGCTCTTTTATTTCAAAATAGTAATTATAATTTATTATCTTAAGAAGGCTGGAGTGAAATGAAAACCTGCTTCACGGCTTCATTGAACACAGCTACTAACCCTCTCCTGCTACATTTTTTTACGTATTTCTCTTTTATTTTTGAAAAGGATATACATTTACATGGTATAAAAGTCAAAAGGTACAAGAGCCTCTCCACCCTCTCAGCCCCACTCTGTACCCCCAGCTATTTGATTCCCCTTCTCAGAGGCAGCCAAAGAAACCAGTTTCTTGTTCAGATATGTATTTCATGGGTTTCTAAATTAAGTGCACAATCTGCAGATGAATGGATAAAGAAGATGTGGTATGTGTATACATACACATACATACGCACACACGCACACACACACACACACACTGGAATGTTACACGGGCATCAAAAAAATGAAATCTTGCCATTTGCAATGACATGGATGGAACTAGAGGGCATTATGCTAAGCAAAATAAGTCGGTCAGAGAAAGACAATTATCATATATTTCATTCATGTGTGGAGTTTAAGAAACAGAACAGAGGATCATAGGGAAAGGGAGGAAAAAATAAGACAAAGTCAGAGAGAGAGATAAACCGTAAGAGTCTCCTAACTATAGGAAACAAACTGAGGGCTGCTGGAGGGGTGGGGGTGGGGGGATGGGGTAACTAGGGGATGGGCATTAAGGAGGGCATGTGATGTGATGAGCACTGGGTGTTCTATAAGACTGATGAATCACTGACCGCTACTTCTGAAATAATACACTATATGTTACTTAGTTGAATTTAAATAAAATAAAAAATTTTTTTGAAGTACAAAACCTGCTTTTATATACCTTAATCATTTTCCGGGTGGCTACGCTAAACATGATGTTAGTGACTACATGATATTCCCTTAAACTGATAGTTAGCTTGAACTTATCCTGTTGTAATTAAGCATCAAGGTTGCTTTCAGATTTTCATGATAAATAATACTGCAAAAGCCATCTGGGGACATTGGTCAGCTTTTGTCATTCTGTGTAGTTTCCTGAACTTTACAGGCTGGAACTGCCTACCCTCCCCAACTCCACCAACCCTTTTGATAACCATACGGAAGGAAAAGAGAAGCAGAGGTCCACACCAACCTCACTACCCTATTGGTAAAGCCCAGCTCACGTGGGAAAAACAAACCTGTCGACCTGAGCCTGGTCAAGTTGACAACGCCTGGACACTTGTCACGTGCCAAGGCCAAACCAAACATCACGTTCCCAGACCAAGCACAAAGGTACGTGGATGATGGCTGCTCTGAGCTGCTCTGGTCTGGGCCCCTCCAACATGTGCTCCGACCCCAGGGATCCTCTCCATTCAAAAAGGGTTCAATTTGGGACATGTGGATTAAAGTGAGGCAAGACTTGCCAATGAGATATTATCCCATGCCCTCCCCAGGGAGCAGTCCCCAGGGCTGATGAGACAGCACGTTGGAAAAGGAAAATGCCCGCAGAGGCTCCTGCTGCTGAGTAGGAGAAATCAATACGTAGATTTAAAGCTGTTAAAAGACAGCCTGATTCTGTTGCTGGCTTCTCATGTTGCTGGTGAGGTCAGACTGTCACTACCGATGATCTGTCATTCCGATAACCCCCAGGGCCCTTCTACACTGCAGGGAGACCGAGTTCCCAGCGTTCCAGACCCTCAAGCGGTGGCCTGGGGTGACATCATATTTGGAGGTCTGGTTTTCACACAATTCGTTCACCCCGCATGGATCAGACCTGTGCCTGCAGCAGGAGGAACCACGGTCAATTCTTCGGCAATTCTAAACCCTGCTCACGTCCTAGCAACCTGTTCCTGCCCTCAAAGCCTGACCCAGCATGGGAGCCTCGGTATCTGTTCACCAGCACAAGCCCCAAGGAAGGCTTCAGCGTGTTGGATGTGGCGAAAACACTGGAAAACCCTGGAAGAGGGTCGAGAAGCCTTCATTAATTGATTTAGAAGACATTTGCAACTTCCGTTTCAATCTGACTTGTATTAAGATCCAGGAGACTATAATCACAGTTGCGGTGGCGGTAACCAACAAAAGAGCCTCAGTGGTAACTACCTGGAAATGCCCCAATTCCTGGGACTCACCAACGAGGCTTCCACGGCAGGAAAGAGGAAATCGGAGAGGAGGCAGAAGCCCGAACCTTTGTAATCACACCTGTAGCCAGACTGTCAGATACTAACATGAAACAAAGCTCATTTTTGTAGGCATTTTAAACACAGACTCATGGTCAGTGGAATGATGTAGAATCCCTCTTCTGACTTTCGCTAAGTTGAACGGGATCTGAGAGTGGAGAAGGGAAATTCGTTTCAGCGTTTACCACTCCTTTTACGATTTGTTTACGCTTCAGACCAACCCTATCAACCTTACGAGACGCCATGAAATGTGCTTTCCGTACATTAGTATTTATTTCTGCCATTTTTCAGGTTGGTTAAATAAAAAGACTGCTTATGAGTCACACCACGAAAACTCAAGGCAGGACTCAAACCCAGAAGTTTTTAACCCACCCCCAGGCTCAGTCCATGCTGGTTCCCTGAAAGAGATCGTTTCACGCATCACCATCAAGAGCAGCCCATACGTCTCTGAGGTAGCCTGGAAAGCACGCTTATCTGAATCTCAAGCTGGCCTCCATTCTCTGTCCACTACACTGTACGGTTGCCCTAGAAGACAGGAGGAGAGAAGGGACAACGGGTCCTCCACGAGAACCACTCATGCCCTCCATGACCTCTTCACAAGCACTGAATGTCAGCACAACCCACCACCTCTGGGACACACGAGTCAGTCTGCTAGGCCTGTCCTATTTAAATTATCCGACCACATCTGAACTGTACCTTTTACTCCTAGGAATTTACCCCGACCATATGCCTCCCACAACTGAAAATACACACACAAGAGACTTATTCAGGGCAGGAATGGCAATATAATGAGAACAATCTACAGGCCTTACATAAGAGAGTTGAATAAACTGTGGAACATCCACACAATGGAATACGAGGCAGCGGTAAAGAAGAATAGGGAGGATCTCAGTGAAATGATAGGAAGGGATTTCCGTGGCATTCTCTTAAGTAAAAAAGCAAAGTCCAAGAGTATCTACAGTATTGTTACCCTTCATGTTAGAAAGAGGAGATAATATTCATGTATCTGTTCATTTGTGCAGTAAGAAATACAGAATGATTGATGAAAAACTAAGGAGATTGGTTACCTACAGGGTGTGGCTGGCAGCAATGTGGAAGGAAGGGGGGGATGGCAACATGACAGGTGAAAGGGAAAGTAATACTTCTGAGGACTCCTTTTCGAATTGTTTCAATTTTTAAAATTATGCTTAGTTTCTCACATATTCAAGAAAATAATTAAAATCAACCGAGATGTGAAAGGAACTGAAAATGGAGTGCAAAAAGAAACAAATCTAAATATGCTACAAATGAAGAATTTAACCACACTGAAAGACTAGGTAAAGAAATAAGTATGTTATTAATTCATTCTCCAAAGAACATATCTTGACTGGATACTGTAAAGCCAAAGATAAAAGACTGTACAGTAATTATTTTACTCTACTTAGTTCTCCCTCCATAAGTGTATGGGTTAATGATTCAGAAACTATTGCACTTTATTCTGTTTTCTAGGACTGAGTAAATAAGTAAACACATTGTGGCTAACAGGAGCCAGGTTTCTTTTTGATGGAGAAAGGAGTTAGAAATAAGAAAAAGGGGGAATACCAGAATAAGCCCTGGGTGGGTAGATTAGAATAGGTCCTCTCATTACAAACTCAAATATTTTGATAGATACATAAAAATAGGGAAGTGTGTGAATTCATACACACACATACGTACATACAAATGTTTTCTAGCTCTGTGCTGAGAAGGTATAAAAACCAATGACACTCCAGTATCAATGAGCACACCTAGCTTTTGCGATCTTGTTCTCTAGACACCATTCTCCACTAAAGGAAGCAGAGCTCTTTGGAGAAACCACAGCTTCCAAGACGGAACAGGGTAAGCACAAGATGAGCATAAAACATCTTGACATGGGAAAAATTTAAGTCCAAAAAAATATAATGGGAGAATATCTAAAGGACACAGGAGTCAACTTAAGTGATCACCCAAAGGTCAAGTCTGGAAAAACTGGAGCAGAAAAAAATGATAGGGACGCCTGGGTGGCTCAGTTGGTTAAGCAGCTGCCTTCAGCTCAGGTCATGATCCCAGGGTCCTGGGATCGAGTCTCACATCGGGCTCCTTGCTCAGCAGGGAGCCTGCTTCTGCCTCTGCCTGCCTCTCTGCCTGCTTGTGCGCTCTCTCTCTCTCTCTCTGATAAATAAATAAATAAAATATTAAAAAAAAAGAAAAAAAATGATAGTAATGGGTTAGAACCCATAGAATAAAACGGATATCCCTAAATTTATACTGATATTAATGAGAAAACAAATAGAGAAAGGAAGACATTCCTTACACAATTTCAATTCATAAATGCATATAGAAGAGATAGAAAATTACCAACAGGCAAACATCACAGTAATGATTGTCACAGGCAAGAATTACAAAGGGATTTGAAAGTAGGATAAAAAGCAGAATATTGACATCATCTCAAAACACCTCCTGACAGGATGTTTATTAATTACAAAGGGGCAAAAGCTTGCAGGTAACGCCTTACCCACATGACCGAAGTTACCATCTGCAGGAACAGACTCTATAATATGCCACCCTCTAGGACGAACTGAGAAGAACGCAACATTTCTGCCATATTTTTGTCAAAACCATGTACCTTGAATTCAGTCATGAGGAAACATCCAACAAATCCACTCTGAATCTCATTCTACAAAATAATTGACCAGTACCCTTGAAATGTGTCAAGATCATGAAAGAAAAGGACTAAGAAATGGCCACAAAGCAGAAGAGACTCAGGAGATGCGCCACCTAACAGGAAACATGGGATCCTGGATTAAAGACTGAATTAGACCCTGGAACTGGGGGGGGGGAATTAGTGGGACTGTTGATAAAATGTGAATAAAGTGTACGGAATAGTTAGTGGTATTGTAGTAATATTAATTTCCTAGTTTGGATGCTGATACTATGGTTTTAACATGTTAACATTTGGGGAAGCTGGGTGAAGGGCACACAGAAAGAAAGTCTATGTACTGATTTTGTAATTTGGGGGGAAAGGTCTCCAATTATTTCAAAATGCAGAATTAAAATATATTTAAACAAAATTTTCCCCAACAAATCCTCATTTCTTGGTAATTTGCCTGAATTTTTCTATACGACCACTTAAGGTAAGACAGAGAAACAGACTGAATGAAAAATAGGTCTATCAATGTAAGAAGTCCAAATGCCAAGGTAAGCAAATCATCCAGTAAAAAAAAATATCTAGGAGGAAAAATCCATTTATCAAGAAATGAGGAGTAAAATCCACTGTTTTTAAGCTAAATATAGAAACATATCTGTGTATGATAAACATGATCATGAATATACTTTGTAAGAAAAAAAGAACAACTATTAGTCTCCACGGACTCTTTTCAGCTCAACGAATGCCACATACTTAGAAGAATGTTTGAACCACTGTCTTGCCAACACGTTACATGAAACAGAGCGAACAGGAAGGGGACTGTGGGGGGATGGGAGCCGGGAGGGGCAACCCAAGAACAAGTGGAATGTCCAGTGTCTGGGAGTTACTGAGTATTCCAGTCGCTGGCAACGTCCTTTCTAAATTGTGAAAAATAATGACGCTCTCTCACACCGTGACTCATAAAGGAAACACTCTGTAATCAGCCATTTTTTATTCTATTCCTCAGTTTTATTCACAGACTTTCATGAACTGAAGTGAAAAATCCTAACTTGGATAGCTTGGCTTGGCCCTTCTCCTTTGGGCAGGGGGTGGAGGGCTTTTTTCTATCAAGCAATGTGTCACCAACTTAACCAAGGTCTCTTCTAGCTCTACCGAACAAATTCAACGAGTGCCTCACTCTGAGAAGGGACATTTTGTTCCCCAGAGCAGGCACTTCATCTAAAATGGGAGAGGGAGGGGCACCTGGGTGGCTCAGTGGGTTAGGCCTCTGCCTTCGGCTCAGGTCATGATCTCAGGGTCCTGGGATCGAGCCCCGCATCGGGCTCTCTGCTCAGCAGGGAGCCTGCTTCCCCCTCTCTCTGCCTGCCTCTCTGCCTACTTGTGATTTCTCTGTGTCAAATAAATAAATTAAAAAAAAAAAAAAATGGGAGAGGGAGCTGGAGCTTGATCATACTGTCTATAGTGAAGGCACCTAAAGGCAGTTGCACAGGCGAGCTGTGTGAGTGATGCTTCTACCGTGACGTGTGTTTCCCCAATGTACCATCTCTATAGCGACCTTAGAAATCAAAATTAAGGAGCCCGCCAGCAAACACAAAGCCAGGAAGAACCCTGCCTACAACAGCAGCTACCATACACCCGGCCTGCAACAGAGCTAGCAGGACACGTGCTGATCTCTCCTGGACCCACCCCCCCCCAGAGGCCTCCCTGTCTCCAAGTAGACTTCATTTAGACCCCTGGTGTCAGAGGCTGGTCCTCCTCCTCTATGTTCCCAAGGCGCCCCATACTTTCACATTTGCTAGCACTTCAAACAATCAAGTCTCCTAGCTGGACTTGAGCTCCCCGAAGGTGGGGTCCACGCACAGCGTTCTGCACCAGCGTCTGACACGACGCCGGGCCCATGCAGGCACCGAATGCCTACTGGCGGCCAAGTACAGCAGGCAGGAGGGACGCATGACCATGCGTGCGGTCCAGCCACGGAGCACATGCTTGTTCATGTGACCCACGTGACTGAGCTCCTACATGTCTAGAAGCAGGCAGTGTTCTAGATGCTGAGAATGTTGCAATGGCAAAGAGAGAACACCCATCCTATGGACTTGAGAATTTGGGGGGGGGGGGGGGTAGATGGACTTTAAACACATAACCATGCAAATTATATAACTATTGCAAAAAATATTGTCAAATAAAACAGAAATATAGCCGGGCCCTAAGATCATGTAACTAGAAGTGCCTGGTTGAGCGGCCGGCTCCTGATTTCTGCTCAGGTCATGATCTCAGGGTCCTGGGATTGAGCCCCATGTCAGGCTCCGTGCTCAGGAAGGAGTCCGCTTGAGGATTCTCTCCCTCTGCCCCTCCCCCTCCCCCCTGGTCAAATCTCTGTTAAAAAGATCATGTAACTAGGTGACCTGGGCACATAAGTTCCTGATTTTTAAAGGTTTTAAAGGCCGTAATGGGGGCTGGGGAGAATCTCAGCAGACACACCCCCATCACTGAAAATACAAGGAAAACAACCTGGAGGTGAGCCAAGTGCCAGCCTTAGGGGAATGACCACACAAGGCCTTATCCAGGCAACCTGAGGGAACAGAACTACTGAGCCATTTAAAAATGACAAGTATGTAAACTATGTTGATATGTGGAAAGATATTCATAGAGTTTACTACAGATTGAATTTTTTCCCCTACCATAAAGGTGCTTAGGTCCATTAACAAAAATTTCAGAACTTGGCCTCAGCCACTGCTGCCTCAAGGCAATCGACACCCCTGGGGACTAGCCAGGCTCTTGGTGGCCGAAGAGGAGCCCCTGGAGGGCTTGGGAGGTTGTCCAGTCATTTTCCAGATTTAGACTCAGTCAGCTGGTCCCAGCACCCAACTGGGACAGCACCTCATGCCCTTTCCATCCCATGTGCAGGGGCTCCTCAAAAAGGACAGGGGTTGGAGACCAGGCGGGTAACCCCATCCTCCATCAGGAAGAAAGGGCTCCCCCCTGGGTGGGTGCGGAATGGCTTCCTGACATGCCCTGGGGTCTGCTCCTAGTACAGGATGGTAATAGCTGGGCCAGTCCTCGCAGCAGGTGCTTGGCTGAACCCCAGTGTCCCCACTATTTTTTTTTAAAGGTTACTGGTTTAATCTAGAGCTATTCAAAGTGTGGAGCCTGGGCCAGCCCCATCAGCATCACCTGGGAGCTTGTAGAAGCACACAACCTTGGTCCCACCACACCTACGGAAGCACCATCTGTATCTTGCCAAGATTCTTCCCTGGAAGAATCACACGTACATTAAGATGTGAGGAGCAGTGGTGCAGCCCTAGAGGGCAAGAAGATGGATTTACTCATTCCTCAAGCTTTCATTGACTTCTCTGCTAAATCCAGGGGATTCAGGTCCTGGGGAAAAGAGAGCCAAGTGAGGGAGCGATGCCGCTGCCCCCAGGCAACCCCAGGGAGGAAATTCACGGCTGACAAACTTTAGAACTTTTCAAAAAGAACTTTTCAGAAAGATCCAGAGGGTCCAAGGCTGGGGATGGATCTGGATGAAAGTCTTTAGGAAAAAGATATGTTAGCTGCCATGAAAGCAGTCTTAAAAACCAGAAAGGGCCCCTTACCACTTCCGTTCATCAGTGAGGTGCTGCACCGCTCCTCCCGTCCAGTCTCCTCTGCCGGCTGGAAACCTGCCCATTCTCTCACCCAACATTTCCAGGAGATGCTAGATTCGCTTTGTTTTGTTGCAGAAAACATGAACCCGCCATGGCCCGTGTCAGCATCTGGCCGCATTCGGCAGGACTTGGAGTTCAAGGTGGACACAGTCACCCGAGCTGACGCCCAGACATCCTCAGGCCAGGATGTGGAGGGTCTGGGCCTCACCCCAAGGCCACGGAGAGGTCAGTTCAGGATTAGAACTGGTTTCTTAAGTGAAAGCTCAGGTGTCTGAGTGAAGGGTGAGCTAGAGGAGAGCACTCCGGGACAGGAACACGGGGCAGCATCTGTCAACGCGTGAGGGCCAGAGCCAGGTCAGGCTGCGAACTGGAGCAGAGAGCAAGGCTGGAGGGCTTCGGGCAGTGATGCCAGGCACAGGTCTCCAAGACCGAGTCAGTGGGTGGGGAAGCAAGCTGGCCAGGTGGGGGACCGCCGGCAGCTTTCGCTGACCAGAGGGATACTAAACTGCGGATAGGCTGAGTCTGGGGGGCTACGAGCCAAGACATCTGTGAACTGACCAAAGTGCGGGCCAGAGGGGAGGAACTTGGGTCTGATTAGAAAGGCTACTGAAGCCATGGCTGGAGGAGAATGGACATAGTAAGACCTGAGCAAAGGGCCAAGGGGGACTGTGACCCCAGGAGCCAAAAAGAGGACGCACAGAAGTTGCCAGAAAAGAGAGGGGGAAAGCAGGGAAACCAGTTATCAGGGGAGCCCATGGGAGAGGGCGATTTAAAAAATCACAGATGGCAAATCACGTCCAGGGCTTCTGAGGGGGAGAGGACAGCAGAAAAAAAGTCCCTGCCTTTGCTAAGTACGGAGTGGCCGTAACTAGTGACCTGCACGCACGTCCCTGCTGACGGTGTCAGGGAGGACATGCGGACGCGGGGCCAGGGTGCTGGCCCAGCCTCAGAACCCAGGCAAAAGCAGTTGCTGACAACACCTGCCATGCTGGTCTGCTTGGCATGCCCAAGGTCAACTGTATTTCTGGATAACACCTTCTACTGGTCAGTCTTCAGTGAGGCTCCCCCCAGCCCCATTGTGGAACCCGCCAGGAACAGGTCCTGAGGCGCCCCTGGGAGCCACCTCTAGAGGTGGGACACGGTGGGCAGCCAGGGCCACCTAAAACAAATGCTCTCAAGGAAAAGCCGAAGTGATCACTTCAGAGCTTCTCTAACTATCCATGTTGGAGGAACCGATTTTTAGGTTATAATTTCCAATACATGTTAACCAATGCTTTTGTCAATTACAATCAAAATAAAGTCCTGGCAAATGAAATAAAACAGGACCTACAAATGAATACCAGATCCTTTATCATTAGACTCAATCCACAAAATTCTGCGTTAATAGGATCTAAAAGACCTAACAGAAAAAGAATTACACGTACAAGCATCTAAAAGAAAGTGCATGGGGCAATTAATGTAGAAAGGCACTAGGACTCCCACAACTTTGTCATCATGCAAACAAAAAGTCACAAGTGAAATAGATTCCCACATTAGAACCTAATACACATAGAGTGAAGGAAAGCTACATATATCAGCATTCAAAGTCTTTCATGGGAAAAACTAGCTTAGTTTTCACTTGTTAGCTTGGTATCAGCCAAATTACTCTCAAGGGATAATATATATCTCGATTGTTTCTATATTTTGTTTAGTAACACTCATCCTAGCAACGAGTCTTACGGAGAGATCTGTTAATGGAAATGGGAGGGAAAGAGAATTGAGCATGACTGACAAACTCAGAAAATTTGTTTTTAGCTTTTATTCAAATGAAATCAATTGATACTGTATTTTCAATATGGAACTCCAATCCTTTAGTAGTGGCCAGTTCCCCCATCTATCCTGTGCAGTTGCTGTTAAATTTAAATTACCTTTTGATGAAATAAGTAAATATCAGATCCATAAATTTCCCAAGCATGGATTCTTTTGATTGAAAATCAGATTCAAAAAAGAAAAGAAAAGAAAAGAAAATCAGATTCAAAACGTTAGAATTCATAAGGTATTCAGTGATAATGTTTCCTAGATGTTCAATGCCAAGGTCATTACGTGCTTCACGGATAACTGTAGCTGAATCATGGAACCTAACACAGCAAACTGTACTCTATTCTTATAAACTTGTTTTCGCCCTTTGATCTTATCTGCTGTTTAAAAACATGATGCATTCCTTTGTTGCATGCAGTTTTTTTTTTATTGTGTTATGTTAGTCACCATACAGTACATCATTAGTTTTTGATATAGTGTTCCATGATTCATTGTTTGCGTATAACACCCAGTGCTCCATGCAATCCGTGCCCTCCTTAATACCCATCACAGGCTCACCCATCCCCCACCCCCTTCCTTTTAAAACTCTTCATTTGTTTCCCAGAGTCCATAGTCTGTCATGGTTTGTCTCCCGCTCCAATTTCTTCCCCTTCATTTTTCCCTTCCTTCTCCTAATGTCCTCCATGCTATTTCTTATATTCCATAAATAAGTGAATCCATATGATAATTGACTTTCTCTGCTTGACTAATTTCACTCAGCATAATCTCCTCCAGTCCCATCTATGTTGATGCAAAAGCTGGGTATTCATCCTTTCTGATGGCTGAGTAATATTCCATTGTATATATATATAATATATACGTATGTGTGTATATACATAATATTCCATTGTATATACATCATCTTTATCCATTCATCTGTTGAAGGGCATCTTGCCTCTTTCCAAAGTTTGGCAATTGTGGACATTGCTGCTATGAACACTGAGGTGCATATGGCCCTTCTTTGTACTGCATCTGCATCTTTGGGGTAAATACCCACTAGTGCAATTGCTGGGTCATAGGGTAGCTCTATTTTTAACACCTTGAGGATGTTTTCCATCCAGTTTTCCAGAGTGGCTATACCAGCTTGCATTCTCACCAACAGTGTAAGAGGGTTCCCCTTTCTCCACAATCTCTCCAACATTTGTTGTTTCTTGCCTTGTCAATTTTTGCCATTCTAACTGGTGTAAGGTGGTGTCTCAATGCGGTTTTGATTTGAATCTCCCTGATGGCTAATGATGATGAACATTTTTTCATGTGTCCATTAGCCATTTGTATGCCTTCTTTTGAGAAGTGTCTGCTCACATCTTCTGCCCAGTTTTTGACTGGATTATTTGTTTTTTAGGTGTTGAGTTTGAGGAGTTCTTTATAGATCTTGGATATCAGCCCTTTGTCTGTAGTGTCCTTTGTGAATATCTTCTCCCATTCCGTGGGTTGCCTCTTTATTTTGTTGACTATTTCCTTTGCTGTGCAGAAGCTTTTTATCTTGATGAAGTCCCAAAAGTTCATCTTCGCTTTTGTTTCCCTTGCCTTTGGAGACGTGTCTTGAAAGAAGTTGCTGTGGCTGAGGTTGAAGAGGTTACTGCCTATGATCTCCTCCAGGATTCTGATGGATTCCTGTCTCACACTGAGGTCTTTCAACCATTTAGAGTTTATCTTTGTGTGCGGCGTAAGACAGTGGTCCAGTTTCATTCTTCTGTGTATAGCTATCCAATGCATGCCGTTTTTAACACCTAGGATATCAAGCAACTAAGGAAGTCTGACTAACTGGTGTCTTTAAAGAACTGAGAGCAAGCTGGTTCCTGGTCTTCAAGAACCACTAACAGCTTATTTCGCAGTTCATTTTCCACAGAATTTTTCCATAGATAACCATCATATGTCAGCATGCAGTTACAGTTTTTAATGATTAATATCCATATTATCATACCAAAGGGAGGATAAACTTTAACACCTTTGCCTTTATCTAATTTACAATTCTTAGATCATCACTAAGCACACAGTTTAGTTCAGACGATATTTTTCCTATTACAGCTTTCTCAGTGGAGGAAGGAGTGCATGATTTACCTTGTGTTGCAAGCTCCCTAATCCATGCGCCTGCTCCAGAATATTTTTATTGTCAGAACCCTTACACAAAAGAAACCCCAAAATATACTTTTTGACCACGTACTTCTTCAGTTGTCTATGGTCCAGAGTTAGTTGTGTTAATCAGCAATAAAGCTGAGAATTCTTCCCATCTCAACCTCGTGCTCATATTACACATTTAACAGAATTGCTGTATCAGCAAATCTGCATGTTCTTCGAGCTCTAATGAAAAATTCTCTACTCCTTGTTCTATGGGTTGGCTTTCTGGAGCACTAGCTAGTTTTCAGAATACATCATCGGAAAGTGATACTTGAGCCGTCCTCTTTGCCCTAGAGTCACCCAACATTGCCACACAAGCATTTTTGAACCCAGTCTCAACAACTGTCTTGAGGGAGGGAGGCAGACGGAGGAGAGAGAATCTTAAGCAGGCTCCACGCCCAGCGTGGAGCCCATTCTCACAACCCTGAGATCATGACCTGAGCCGAAGTCAAGACTCAGACGCTTAACCAACCGCACCACCCAGGCGCTCCTACTGTCTTTTTATTCTTAGCAAATCAAAGTGCTATTTAAAAAGAAACCCACAAAGCACTAATGCTGACATATGCAATAGTGAACACCTGCATCTGTCAACTCTTAACTGGATACTTGCAAAGAATTTGTTTTTTAATATATTTTTATCTGTTAATGCTCTAAGTATCGATGTTCTTATCTCTTCGTCGGCCAGTACATCCTCACAAAATAATGCAGTGTGCTTAAGCAGTTTGTTTGGCTAACTGTGGCTATAAAACTAAATGTACAAAGGTCCATACTGCCAATGAAAACTAACAGAAAATCTTTTGCTCTCAAAATGGCCTTGACCGCCACCGCTTTGTTTACTACTAGTGCATTTACTACTACTTTGTTTACTACTACTGTGTATTTACTACTACTTTGTTTACTACTACTGTGCATTTACTACT
>CM052889.1:32352478-32464437 GCA_028534135.1 Potos flavus
TGGAAATTTAAATTTATAATAGCATCCAAAATGACATACTTAGGGATACACTTCAAGTATGTGTTTAAGCCTGTACCCTGAGAACTATAAAACACTGCAGAGTTGGCCTAAATAAATGGAGATACGTATCTAAGTAAAAGCATTGTAAGACTCGAGATTAATTTCTCAATTCTCCTTATATTGATCTACGAATTCACTGCAATGTCATTCAAAATCCCCTGGTTTTTCCCCCAAATATTTTTATTTTTTCAGTGTGACAAGATTCATTGTTTATGTACCACACCCAGTGCTCCATGCAATACGTGCCCTCCTCAATACCCACCACCAGGCTCGCCCATCCTCCCACCCCCACCCCTCCAAAACTCTCAGTCCCTTGTTCTGAGTTCACTAAAATCCCATGTTTTAATAGAAATCAACAAGCTGGTTTCTAAAATGCATATGGAAATGCAAAGAGTATAGGAGAACCAAAGTAATTTTGAAGACTTACATACTTAATTTCCACATGTACTATAAAATGACGGGGAAAATATGGTGTTATCCTAAGCACAGACATAGGCAGTAGTGGAACAGAATACAGACTTGACACCTAGAACCACACATATGTTGTCGACCGATTTTCAACAAAAGTGCCAGTATAATTCAATAGAAAAAGTCTTTTCAACCACTGGATGTCCGTACCTTACATTATCTGTAAAAATTACCTCACAACTGGATCACAGACCAAGACACAGACCTAAAGCTATAAAGCTTCCACCAGAAAATAGAGGGAAACAATCTTCGTATTAGTGGGATACGCAAAAATGTCTTAAGTAGGATACAAAGAAATTTAAGCCTAAAAGGGAAAGCTAATACACTGGACCCCATCAAAATCTAAAACCTCTGCCCTTTGGGAGATACCTTAAGAAAATGAAAAGAAAACAAGCCACAGAAATAGTCCCAAAATGTATATTTGACAAAAGACAGTTCCCCAGGATACATGAAGAACTCATAATTTGATAAAGACAACCCAGTAATTAAAAAAAAAAAAAAAAAAGTGTGGAGGGTAAAGATTTTTGGATAGATAGTTCACAAAGGAAATACCTGGATGGGCAAAAAGCGCATAAAATAATGTTCGACACCATTAGAGAAAAAAAAAATCCAAAATGAGATACCATAAGAAGCCTCTTAGAATGACTAACACTCGCAAGACTGGAATATCAAGTGTTGTCAAGGATGTGGAGCAACTGGAACTTTCACACACTGCCATTATTAATGTAAAATGGTATAATCATTTTGGAAGAAAACTGTCAGTTTCTTACAAAGTAGCATACATGGACCATAAGGACCCATCAATTCCACTTCCGGCTATTTACACAAGAAAGGTAAAAAATACTTAATACTTGTATCATATATATATGTTCACAACAGCTTTACTCATGCTGGCTAAAAATGGGAACAACCCAAAACCAATCAACATTTGACATATGATATAAATTGTGGCCCATCCATACCATGGATTACTCATCAGCAATGAAGAATAATAAACTACTGATAACACACGGCATCGATGGGTCTCCAAATTATGCTGACTAAAAGCCAGACCCCACCTCCCCAAGAAAAAGTAGTGACTAGTCCATCTAGAAAAGATGAATCTAACCCGTAGTGACAGAAAGCATGTCGGTGATTACTGGTGGCTCAAGGGTGAAGGGTGGGAAGTGGACAAGCTGTAAATTGAGCAGAGGCACAAGAAAACTTGAGGCACACAGACTGTGGTCGTGGTCGTCCTGTGGATGTATACAATGGTCAAAGCTTGTCCAACTGTCACTTAAATGGGTGCATATTTCTGAATGTAAGGTCTGCCTCAAAGTGGAGTAAGAATAAAATAACCCCGTAAAACATGGTTGTACACGTGACTGACACGCACAGCCTGCGCCATTTGTCACTCCACACGTCCGTCCAACAATACCCCATCAGTTCTACACTCTGGCCCACAGGATTGGTCTCCTGATCCCTTGCATGGATACTCTAGCAACGTTACATTATTCTACAGGCATACCCTGGAAACACTGCAGGTTCAGTTCTAAACCAACACGTAAAGTGAATATCACAAAGGGAAACACATGAATTTGTTGGCTTCCCAGTGCACGTAAAAGTTATGTTTATATTATACCATCGATTAAGTGTGCAATAGGACTGTCCAAAAAACAAAAAATAGAAACTAATTAAAAGACACTTTATTGCTTAAAAATTTTGCTAAGCATCTGAACTTTCAGCAAGTTGTAATTGCCAATTACAGACCGCTGTAACTAATAATGAAAAAGTTTGAAATACTGCAAGGATTACCAAAATGTGACCCAGAGACATGAAGCGATCCAACAAATGTTGGGAAAATGGCGCCAATAGACTCACCCGATGCTGGGTTGCCACAAACCTTCAATTAAAAAAAAAAAAAATGCATTATCTGTGAGGCACAATTAAGCAAAGTGCAGCAAAAAGATGTGCCTGTGATTGCTTCTAGATGCTTCTTCTCAGGTTCTGTACTTAGCTCACTGTGAAGTGCCAGCCAACAGCTCGCAGATCAACAGTAATCTATAGGCGACACTTTGAGCAGCCGTGTCTCAACTGCACGCCCAGAATAATTTAAATTCAATAAAACCCCAACGTGCTTTAAAATTGAACAAAATTGTTAACCTCTTCATTTATGCTAAAAGTAGTACTGAAGTTCATTCCCCTATAGGGATTTCGGTGACATTCCTAATAAAGTACTAATGAGTGAGCTTGAGGAGGCAAGGAATGCAAGCCCCATAAGGAAAATGGTTACTATCTTGTGAAATTCTTTGAGGCTTAAATGAGCAAATGTTTAGAGGAGTGTGGGAGATAGAATTTTAGGATGGCCCCTAAGATTCCCTCCCCTGCTATACAAACTCTATAATGCCCTCCCCCTGAATAGTGAATGAGACTAATGAATAGGACAGAATATCACTCTCACAATTAGATTACACTATAAGGTAAAGAAGAAGAAATTGTTACATGTGTAATTAAAGTCCCAAATCAGTTTGAGTCCATCAAAGGGGAGATTATCCTAGACGGGCCTGGCCTAATCAGGTGGTCCCTTAAATAGCAGGTCTGAAGGTAAGAGACAAGTAGGAGCAGAGAAACTCTCCTATTGACTTTGAAATAGGGACTGCCATGTTGACAAGAGCCCACATGATTGGCAAAAGCAGGTAGCCTATACAAGCTGAGGGGCTCAGTCTTACAACCTCAAGGAATGGAATCCTGTCACCAACCAACCAGTGAGCTTAGAAGAGGAATTTGAGCCTCAGATGACAACAGGGCCTAGCTGACACCTTTATTTCAGCCTAGTAAGATACCTAGCAGAGGACCCAGGTAAGTGATGCTGGGACTCCTGCCCTATGCAAACTGTAGGAAAATAAATGCGTATTTTTAAGCCACTAAATTTGTGCTAGTTTACTATACAACAATGGGAAACCAGTAAGAGGGCACCTGGGTGGCTTAGTCAGTCAAATATCTACCTTCGGCTCAAGTCATGATCCCAGGGTCCGGGGTTTGAGTCCCACATCAGGCTCCCTGCATAGGGGGGAGTCTGCTTCTCCCTCTACTCCTCCCCCCTGCTCGTGATCTCTCTCTCTCTCTCTCTCTCTCAAATAAAATCTTAAAAGAAAAAAAAAAAGGAAACCAATAAGAGAAGACTCCACAAGTATAATTTACATTTATACACAAGCAACTTTTGGCAAGTTTCCACCCCAAGGATGTGGGAGTATACAGAGATAGTATCATGAAAAGAAAGCAGATGTGACCAGGTTGTCACAAGGAAACAAGCTGTCTCAGTTCACAGAAGACCCCATGGAGGGAGGCCACATGTCAAACTGGTGAGAGCAGTCTCCAGCACAGGCCAGATCTGGTTTCCAATTCAGCTCCAACCTTCTGACCCTGGGACCTGCAGAGAATCACTTTTCCACACCTTATCTAGATTATCAGGGACACAGAAGGTTAAACACCTACTAAATCAGTTTAAGTCTCCAGGGCCACAACCAAGAAAGTTACCGGCTAAAATAAACAACAGAGAAATGCGTTAACAATATAAGCACAGCCCTCAGAATCAAAAGAAAGGCTAAAAGGCTGGGCCCGAGGGAGTGTTGGAAACACAGGAACCCTGGGGATGTGGGTAACTGACCACCAGTGTCTCTTCCGGAGGCTCTACTGTGGGACTGAGCCTGCTCCCCCCCTCCCCGCCCCTACAAGATCAGGATTCCAACAAGACAGAATGTCCCAGCAGGACGCAAATCAGGGAGCTCTGGTTTAAGTTGATTCACACGTAACCATCCTCCAGACCCCTCCAAACAGCAGGCCCTGCTGAAGGGTGGTCCCTCAATGGGGAAGCAAGGAGGGGTGGGGAGTCAGGCAGGTGGAAACATCACAGAGCCCCTCCCAACACCAGCACCTCCTCACCGAATAAAAGTAGGAAAACAGGCTTTAAAACTTGGCAAGTGCTCAAAATGGAAGCAATTACTAATCTCTTTATCATCTACTTGACACCCTAGTTGTCATAAAATAAAATGATTTGGAAACAATCCAACTACACGTTAAAGTTATATACCGCTCAATAATACTTACTGGCTTTTTTATGTTGCAGCTTGTCTTTTTTACCCCAGTTTGTGTGTTCTTCCGCAACTCCCAGGATCTATCCCACAGGAGGTATGTAGCTAGGAGCAACTTCTCTAACTCGCATCCACCTTGCAGTTCAGAATTCTGTCTTCAATGTCATTAACCTGATGGTTAACCTGTCTATTTAGTACGTAAATTACTCTGATTTTTTCAAGTCTGTCTTTTTTCATAACGTGTTTTTATTCTTATGTTTTAAATTCCCTCTTGTAGGTTTCCCATAGTTTTAGGTGTATTTAATATTCTCCATCCAGCAATCTGTTATTCAAGTTTATAGCATTCCAACCCCACTGCTGACCGTGTGTACGGAGTCTCCAGTGAGGTAGGTGGCTCTCTCAGGGGGTCTGTAATTTTGGATCGTGAGCCCATCTTCAGGAGCATTCATTATGTGAGAATCCCGGGCAGCCTGAGCATAGCATAGCCTTTGAGAAGACATCTCCAGCTTAGGGCCCCCCTCATGTTAATTTAACAGTTTGGGGATTCTTACTCAAGCTAATGTAATTCAACAACCCCCAAACCCAAGGGAGGGCCGGCCTGAGGATACCAACCCTACCACACCCAACCCCAAGTGGCACATCAACTTCCTGGTCATCTCCCCAATCTGATGGGCACACATTCGGGGGTCCTTCTTTCACCAAGTATGTTGTCCTGAGAGACCTGGCTTTATTTTCTTCTTTAAGTTTTTTTATTATTATGTTCAGTTAGCCGCTGTATAGTACATTAGCTTTTGATGTAGTGTTCAGTGATTCATTAGTTACACATAACACCCAGTGCACATCACAGCACATGCCCTCCTCAATACCCATCACCCTGTTACCCCCTGCCCCCACCCCTGTCTCTTCTGAGACCCTCAGTTTGTTTCCCAGGGTCCATAGTCTGTCATGGTTCATCTCCCTCTCTGATTTCTCCCCCTTCAGATTTCCCTCCCTTCCCCTGTAGTCCTCTGTGCTATTGCTTATGTTCCGCATATGAGTGAAACCATCTAATTGTCTTTCTCTGCTTAACTTCATTTAGCATAATCCTCTCCAGTCCCATCCCTGTCGATGCAAATGTTGGGTATTCATCCTTTCTGATGGCTGAGTAATATTCCATTGTGTATATGGACCACATCTTCTTTATCCATTCATCTGTTGAAGGGCATCTCGGCTCCTTGATAGTTTGGTTATTGTGGACTTCGCTGCTATGCATGCACCCCTTCTTTTCACTACATCTGCATCTTTGGGGTAAATACCTAGTAGTGCAATTGCTGAGTCATAGGGTAGCTCTATTTTTAACATCTATTTTTAACCTCCACACTGTTTTCCAGAGTGGCTGTACCGGCTTGCTTTCCCACCAATAGTGTAAGAGGGTTCCCCTTTTTCCACATCCTCACCAACATTTGTTGAGACCTGGCTTTATATAAAGGTCCCCACCCCTCTTGGGCTTAAGGGTTCATCTTTTCTGCCCACACCCCTAAAACGACCTGAGGTTACCAAGACTGGCCAACTTTCCTGAAGCTGTTCTAGCATCAGCTCAGTCCTCATGAAAAGCTTTTTGGACATGAGGGATTTCCGGTGAGTGCTTCCTCTCTCTGCACACATTTAAAGGATGCTCAATGGTTTACCACCAGCTGTACTGGCATTCTGTAAGAGGAGGCTTTCAAAAGTTCCCATTTCCCATACCGCCAGGAACAGAAGCCCCAGGGTATACATTCAACAAGTAGAATGTATTTTAAATCAAACACCTTTTTTCTCTTACACAAGCTGTGCATGCAAAGTAATTTAAACCTCATCTAGTCTAGCTTCTCATCCATAAAAGATCCGGTCCTGTGACTTACTGGAACAAGTCAAATGAACACATTTAACAAGATGCTAAAAAAAATACAGACAAGTAGAAGAAATAACATGGATCCCCTTACCATTAGACATGAAGTTTGTTTACACTATTATTAGAGTTCATTGTTATAAATAATGCTTTAAAATGGACATGTTGAGGTCTTGTATTTCGTAAGATTTCCCTGGGACTGATCCTGGGAATTAAATGACTGGGACAAAGAATAAATTTGTAAAGGTTTTTTCCAAATAGTAAAAATATCTAAACACACACCACTTAATTGCTTTTCTGAAGGAAGTGTACTTCCAAAGCAAGAGCCGAGTTTGGAAATGTCCACTTCACCATGTCCTACTGAGCTTGGTTGCAGAAATGGTTTTGTTCAAGAGCCCATGTGTGGGCCTAAGACATTTGAACAGTTAAAGGGAATGTAAAAGATAAGGTTTTCATCTAAGCTGAAAAGGCAGAGATTCATAAAATCAAGAACCCCCCCAAAAAAATACAGTCCAAATACAAGAGCACTAAACAAAAGTCAAGACAGAGCCATTATTATATGTGAGTGAAGCATTTGCTTTACACAAACAGCAAGAAGGTGCCATTTACTGCCCTCTGTGGTTGACCATGACCCATGAGTGCGAGCACTGCCTTGGCCCCGCCTGCCTTCCTCCCTTCCACGTGTGACCCCAACACACCCAGAGAATGGCAGGGCCAGGCACCCAGGACACGCTCCTGAGCTCACAACCTCCAGGGCTGTAATCAGAGAACTAATTCCAGAAACCTGCTGGTCCTTCCCCCCTCAATGTCAGATGAAGGCATTGGAGGAATTTCTTACCCTCTCTTCTGGGGGGGGGGGAGGGGGCTTCAACATAAATCTCAAACTGGTGCTTTTATTTTCAACCTCCCCATGCACTGAAGGTAAGCAGACCCAAAGACACAGCTCACCAATTTCTAAACAGCAAATACCAAAATTGACAGTCCTATTTAAAATTTAAAAAAAAAAAAAGAGAGAGAGAGAAAGAAAAGAAAGTCTTTAAACTAGCATCCAGCTGGCGCCCTGTAGACTCTTTGTATAGTGGATTTTAAATTACAGATTAGAGTAAAACAACATGAGCAAAAATAAGGAGTAATCAGGGTCTCTTTCTGAAGAAAACCTCCAGGCCGGCCCTGGGCCTGCCGGGCCTCGGCCACCCCTGCCAGCGGTAAGAACCGCTCTGAAATACACAACTCCCCGAGAGGCAGAGCGTGCTTGGGAAATCAAAGCTGTGATTATTGGAAAGCGGAAATGCTCAAAAAGAAGAACCAAAGGGAGAAAGGACTTTTTGTTTCATCTTCGAGGTTTATTGAATGGAGTCAACCTTTATAGGCTCGATGCAAATGCCTTCCTGGGGACACATTCCACATGTGGCCCACCGCCCATGTCCCCTGCCCTCTCTCCCCTCGCTCTCCTGCTCAAGTAACACACTCATTGTATCTCCACAAGTACGTTCCACAGGACTCGTTCTCTGCAAAAACAGTCATGGTTTCTCTTGCTTCTCTGGAAATTTCCTTGAGCCTTCCCACTTAAAGGACAGTCCTATCACGGTTTCCTTTTATAGTATTACACAACCCAAATTATAATGATGAACCCATCTCTAAACCATATGGTAGTGACTCCAAAATTAAAATGTAGATTGTCCAGTACAGCAAAATCTCCGATTTAGAGAGGCTACCAGATTCTGCTCTCCACCCACTAAGGACACACCCTAACCCAGCCATCGGGCTTGCTCAGAACAGAGTTCAATCTGTCCACCAGTAACCTTGACCCACAGAGATAGGGCTGCCCTCAGGGGCCCCCCAGAACAGGCCTGCTGCTTCCCCAGGACAGACATGACCATCGGGAAGGGGCCTTGTACGACCCGGCCGGGTTCTCCAGCCAGGCCTCCCCCTGCCCTCTGGCTGTCCAGTGTTGTCCTGCACGCTCTTCAGTACACCCTCCAAAGCGTCAGGGCCCCCCGAGATAGGGCTCGCAGGGCGCCGCAGCTGGAGGCACTTCATACGCCTTTAACAGAAAGTAAAGGTTTAGAGGCCGTCTCATCCCATAAAGCTTTATATTCTGCAAATGTGGCCAACTAAAACACACAGGTCTTCTAGAGGATTGCTTTTCCAAGCCTATATTCCTGTCAAAATGTTTAACCCAAGAGGCGAGACATTCAGTTCCATTCTGTTCCGCCTTTTCGGTTGACTTCAACTGAGATCTTAGCTGGTCCCACCACCGTTTAGGTATTCTTGTCAGCTTCTTAACACTAGAAATTGCTTAGGGTATGTCCCCTAGATACAGGACACATTTTTTTTTTATTATTAAATAAAGACATGAAAGCCTTATGGCATTCTTGGGGTCCATTCTGATGACTTAAAAAAAGACTTTTTGAAGAAATGGTGACTTGTTTCAATACTAACATCTAGTCCACAAGAACATTACAAGAATCCCTATCAAATCTATTCCCCAAAATAAGACCTAGCAGCCCACCGTCATCTCCCATCTGAGATTGGCTCAGCACCACTCACTCTTGGCTACCCACAGTGGTTCCTTCTAATTCTGCATCACTCAGAAACACTCAAAATATGCTGATCAGTTCGCCCCCCAATTTCACTCTTGATTCAATAAATTTTTATCTCCTATGTGCTGAGTGGTATGGATTTGACTCAAGACTGCTGCCAGACTTCCAGGAGCCCAGCATTTTGACCTTGTTTCTTTTTTGATTTAAAAACTGGCTACTCGCCCTACCTAGTCCTCTGGCAAATGGAGAACCGCCACGACGAAATAACCAGTAATTTCTATCAACACCAATGAGCTGTCAGAGTCCCTTATCTTTGCTCTCTCTCAAATGAGGCCTTCAGCTGTAAAAAGAGAGGAAACTATCTCCTGTATTCTGAGATCTCTCAGCTTCACAGCCTGAACCTCGAGGTCTCTGGAGGTAGACACAAAGGTTTAGAGTCTGCACAAGGCAACGACCGTCTACTTCCACCAGCGAGCTCAGAGAATCTAGTCGGGCTCTTCGCCCCACTGTGGAAACAAGACACACTGGTCTGCTCATAGATCAGCTCTCTAGACAGCTACTTCCCATCTTTCCTTGCTGCAAAGCAACAAGATTCCTTCCCAGTGCCGACACTGCCATTCCCAGTGCCGACACTGCCATTCCCAGTGCCGACACTGCCATTCCCAGTGCCGACACTGCCATGCTGCCTTTGGGCATGCCAGGAAATAGGAAAGGCTGCTCTCCCAAGAAACATCCTTCTTCTGGCCCCTCCACTGATGCTGAGCTGCTTCCTCCCTCCCTCCCTTCTCCCCTCCTTCTTGCCCTCTATGTCGTGTTCATCTCCTGTTAAGCTTGAACTCCCTTTTACCTTGACCCCATTTATTTTTCCAATTCTAAGAATTCCTTAACTAAAAATAGACATTAAGATTTTTTTTATTGTTAATTTCAGGGGTAGAATTTTAAGGATTTATCAGTTGCATGTAACAGCCAGTGCTCTTTACATCAAGTGCCCTCCTTAATGCCCATCTCCCAGTTACCCCTTACCCCCACACACCTTCCCTTCAGCAACCCTCAGGTTGTTCCTTAGAGTTAATAGTCTCTTAGGGTTTGCCTCGTTCTCTCTTTTCATCTTAATTTCTCCTTCCCTTCCCCATGTTCATCTTTTTTGTTTCTTAAATTCCACATGCGTGAAATCATATTATATTTCTCTTTCTGACTTACTTCGCTTACCATAGTAACCTCTAGTTCCATCCACGTAGTTGCAAATGGCAAGTCTTTCTTTTGATGCCTGAGTAATATTCCATTGTGCATCTATACCACATCTTCTTTATCCATTCATCTGTTGATGGACATCTGGGGTGTTTTCATAGTTTGGCTATTGTGGACATTGCTGCTATAATCATTGGGGTGCAGGTGTCCCTTCAAATCACTATATTTCTATCCTTTGGATAAATACTAGTGCATTTATCTACCCTGATGGGTCATAGGGTAGCTCTATTTTCAACTTCTTGAGAAACCTCCATACTGTTTTCCAGAGTGGCTGCACCAGCTTGCATTCCCACCAACAGTGTAGGAGGGTTCCCCTTTCTCCGCATCCTCGCCAATATCTGTCATTTCCAGAATGGTTAATTCTTAGCCATTCTGACTGGTGGAAGGTGGTACCTCATTGTGGTTTTTGTCTATATTTCCCTGATCCCCAGTGATGGTGAGCATTTTTTTATGTGTTGGCCATTCGGATGTCTTCTTTGGAGAAATGTCTGTTCAGTCTTCTGCCCATTTCTTGACTGGATTATTTGTTCTTTGGGTATTGAGTTTGATAAGTTCTTTACAGCTTTTAAATACTAGTCTGATCTGCTATGTCATATGCAAATATCTTCTCCCATTCTGCCAGTTGCCTTTTGATTTTGTCGACTGTTTCCTTTGCTGTGCAAAACGTTTTTATCTCAATGAAGTCCCGATAGTTCATTTTTGCCTTTGTTTCCTTTGCCTTTGGAGAGGTTTCTAGCAAGAAGTTGCTGCGGCCAAGGTCAAAGAGGTTGCTGCCTGTGTTCTCCTCAAGGATTTTGATGGATTCCTATCTCCTATTTAGGTCTTTCATCCACTTTGAGTTTATCTTTGTGAATGGTCAAAGGAAACGGTCCAGTTTCATTCTTCATGTGGCTGTCCAATTTTCCCAACACCATGTGGTGAAGAGACTGTCTTTTTTCCATTGAACATTCTTTCTTACTTTGTCGAAGATTAGTTGACCATAGAGTTGAGGGTCCATTTCTGGGTTCTCTATTCTGTCCATTGATCTATGTGTCTGTTTTCGTGCCAGTACCAAACTGTCTTGATGACTACAGCTTTCTAATACAGCTTGAAGTCTGGAATTGTGATGCCTCAAGCTTTGGTTTTCTTTTTCAACATCGCTTTGGCTATTTGGGGTCTTTTCTGGTTCCATACAAATTTTAGGATTGCTTGTTGCAGCTCTGTGAAAAATGCTGACGGTATTTTGGGAGGGATTGCTTTTAATGTGTAGATTGCTTTAGGTAGTATAGACATTTTAACAGTATTTGTTCTTCCAATCCACAAGCGTGGAATGTTTTTCCATGCCTTTCTGTCTTCCTCAATTTCTTTCATAACCATTCTATAGTTTTGACTACAGATCCTTTACCTCTTTGGTTAGGTTAATTCCTAAGTATCTTACAGTTTTTGGTCTAATTGTATATGGGATCGATTCCTTGATTTCTCCTTCTTCTGCTTCATTGCTAATATATAGAAATGTAACTGACTTCTGTGCATTGACTTTATATCCTGTGACTTTGCTGAATTCCTCTATCAGTTCTTGCAATTTTTTGGTGGAGTCATTCATGTTGTCTACAAAGAGTGAGAGTTTGACTTCTTTGTAGATATGGATGCCTTTTATTCTTTTTGTTGTCTGGTTACTCAGTCTAAGACTTCCAGTTCTAAACTGAACAACAGTGATGAGAGTGGACATCCCTGCTGCGTTCCTGACGTTAAGGGAAAAGCTGTCCATTTTTCCCCACTGAGGATGATATTCACTGTGAGTCTTTCATATATGGCTCTTATGATATTGAGGTATTTTCCCTCTGTCCCTACATGATGGAGCGTTTTTATCAAGAAAGGATGCTGTATTTTGTCAAATACTTTTTCTGCATCTATTGAAAGAATGATATGGTTCTGGTCCTTTCTTTTATTCGTGTGGTGTACCACATTGATTTGCAGATGTTGAACCACCCCCACAGTCCAGGAATAAACTCCACATAGCTGTGGTGCATAATCCTTTTAATGTACTGTTGGATTATATTAGCTAGCATCTCAGTGAAGATCTTTGCATCCATGTTCATCAAGGATATTGGTAATTCTTTTTAGTGGGGTCTTTGTCTGGTTTGGGGATCAAAGTAATGCTGGCCTCATAGAATGAGTTTGGAAGTTTTTCTTCTATTTTTTGGACCAGTTTCAGAAGAATCGGTAGTAATTCTTCTTTCAGTGGTTGGTAGAATTCCCCTGGGAAGCCATCTGGCCCTGGACTCATGTTTGTTGAGAGATTTTTGATGACCGGTTAAATTTCTTTGCTGGTTATAGGTCTGTTCAGATTTTCTATATCTTCATGTTTCAGGTTTGGTATTTTATAGGTTTCTAGGAATTTATCCTTTTCTTCCAGATTGCCTAACTTGTTCGCATATGAATGTTCATAATATTCTCTTATAAGGGTATTTCTTTGGTGTTGGTTGTGATGTCTCCTCTTTCATTTACGATTTTATTTGGCTCCTTTCTCTTTTTGCTAAGTCTGGCTAGGAGCTTATCTAATTTTTTTTTTTTTTTAATTTAAATTCCATTAGCCAACGTTTCAGACACAGAGTTCAATAATTCATCAGGTGCATGTAAACACCCAGTGCTCATCACATCACTTACTCTCCTTAATGCCCATCACCCAAACTCTTTCAAAGAACCATCTCCTAGTTTTATTGATCTGTACCGTTTTTGATTTCTGTATCATTGCTTTCTGTTCTAATCTTTATTATAAAAATAGACATTTTAAGAAGATTTTATTTATTTGAGAGAGAGAGAGAGCATGCAAGTAAACAGGAGGAACAGACTCCTTTCCCGCTGAGCAGGGAGCCCAACACAGGGCTCGGTCCCAGGGCCCTGAGATCATGACGCGAGCTGAAGGCAGACACTTAAACAACTGAGCCACCCAGGCACCCTTAGACATTTTTAAAAGCCCTTCTTTTTCCTCATAGCAAAGGAATGAACTTCATTCTTAACAGATCTGAAACTGGCTTCCAAGTACAAAGGCAATAGGGAGGCCCCTCTTCAGCAGACTGGTCATCTATGAGAACAGAGGCCTGTGCGGCTGCCACTGGGGCCAGCAAGAAAACTGGGTGTTCTCCACACCTGTTTGGCTGGGTCTCTGCATATCATTGGTTATAAGTCTACTTAGTTTTTCAGCTCCCTTTCCCACTGAGGTGTGCTCATCCTTTAAGATTGGTAGCAATTAATACTATGCTAAGTATCACTCGCATCCCCTTGCACAGACACAGCAGATACAGCAGCCCAAAGAAGCCCTGTACGTCCCAGCATCCCCATTCCTAGTGCAATAAGCACCTAAATGACACTCCAGTTACCACCTTCCATGCTGGTTTGTTTTTCCCAGATGCCCCTGCCATAAGGAAACTTGACCATCTGCAATTTCTAATTAGACCTCAGAACTCCTCATGAGGTGCCACTTCCTAGGCACATACCACATACCAGCGTGGTATATCCCTACCTGAAGTCTGAGCAATATGGGCCCCTTAATTTAACATTCTCCTCTCAACTGATTCCTGCTGAATTTTTTCCATAACCTTAACAACTTTATTAAACATTTTCCAAAATTTACACCTGACGATGGTCAATGACAAAGCTCCAATCTACTAGAGATACTTAGATTGGCTAAAAGTGACCTCTGTCTTATATTTAAACGATGGCCATGTTCAACTGTAAGAGCTTTATTCTTTAATCCTCACCCACAACCCTCCTTATCGTAACACAACAAACATGCCTGTCCTTGTGAAGCTTACATTCTAGAAGGGAACAGACAACAGGTACACCAGAAGTGAGCAAATAATCTAGTTTGTCTTAAGCCTCTTGCACAGTGACCCTGAGCACTGAATCCAAGGGCACGTGGCTATCAGCCAAGTTTCATTAGAGAAGCTTGGCGTGTTTCAGTAGGAGATCTCCATTATTCTAAGCAACATTTTTAGTAAGCTTTGTAAAAGTGTCATCGCTTCTGTTCAATCTCCTCCTGTATTTTTTCTAGAAACACACCTCAACACATGGCTTATTTACGATGAAAAAAGAAAAGCTACCAAGACAGACCTGAGTTTAAATCCTAACTGTGGTACACTCTGTGTGTCTTCATCATTTCCCAGATAATTCCTACCTCACTGGTTGGTGCGTGAGAACCGACCAAAGCCAAAGTGACTTTGGACACATTCTTTGAGCTTTATGGAAGATGAAGATAACAGAACCAACCTCAGAAATCTTGTCAAGATTAAACGAAACAGAACAACTAAAAGCACTTGTCCCAAAGTCAGGATCCTCAATTATCAGTTATTAACGTATAAAAAGTGACCAGTCTTAGAATGAAGTAGAAGTTGAATAAATGTTATTTCCTTCCTGCATGTACATGTCTGTGCTTTCTTCTTTTGGGGTAGTTTTTGGCTCCTTTTGATGTAGGCCACCTTCCAAAGCACCTAGTCATTGGATAGACGGTATGCCTCCACTCTGCTCCCCAACCCCACCATCCTCGTGCTCTGCTCACATGGGCACCAAGCCCACTGCTATTTCTTATTTACATCTCCACGTCCTCTGAGGGAAGGCAAGAGACACATCTTAACTGGAATCACCAGAACCTATGTGATCCCCTCAATGCATGGAGACATGGGCTCTGAATCCAAAATTGCCAAATCCCAGCTCTACCACTCACCAGCTATATACACCATCCTTGCTAACTTGCTTGGCCTCTCTGGGCCTCGGTGTCCTCATCTGAAAAAGGACAAAGTAACAGCAGCTGCTACGCTGTGTGGTTGTAAGGATAACCTGCAGTCAGCACATGGAGCACTTCCCAGAGTTGCCGTAAAGTTACACGTGTGTATGTGTGTTATACACTTACACACATGTGTCAATTCCAGCCAATGGTTTTACATACACACACACACACACACACACACACACACACACAGTCTGTCCTTTACTGAGAACTACAGACATATTTTCAGTACACATGCTAGGTGCTGAGGCCATGATTCATTAACTTAAGAACTTTAGTTTAAAAAAACAAAGTTGGGTCCTTCTAAAATGTCTTAAAATTCCTTTTATTTATTGAATTCTTTTGGGGTCAAACACCACCATTAAGATCCCTTCTTTTTTTCACTCTTTTTACTTTGTGAACATAACCTCTTTCACAGGGCTGGCCACTTTTATTATTCTGATTGTTCTTACTTTAATTGACTTTTAATATGTTAGGACATTTCTTCTCCAATTCAAATTCTAAAAAGCTGTGTGACCTATATTCCACACTTCCATTTTTGCCCTCCTTTAGTGAGCTATGTCAGCCAAAGAGCCAGACCTATTTATCAAACTCATCCACTATGTTATATCCCTTCACTGTAATAATTTTAATTGGACCATTAATTTGTAACAGAATGTGGCTAGAATGGTATTTCCAGTAAAAGATCTGATAACTCATTCATTCAACAAGTATTTGGTGAGTGCCTGCTCTCGGCCAGACACTATTCCAAGGCCTTTGAACACTACTGTGAGCCAATGATCAAAAGGCACCGCCCCGTTGAAATGACATTGTTGGGAGAGGAGGCAGAGACAAGATAATGAGCAATAAACCTAAAGCAATCCTACTCAGTTTCTGTTCACTACACATGGATCCCTAAAAAGTCATCGTTTTATGCAAAAATCACACAATAAACACCAAAAGCCATATGAGGGGGCAAAGGCAGGAACCTAGTAAAAACGACCACAATTTTAAACACACTAAGTGATTAAGAAATACACAAATACTACAATAAACATAACTACTGCAAACAAATAGAACCTGAAGTGTGCTTAAGGAAGTGGGCATTGGGACTGCAGCTTCTGAGCAACTGTGGAGTGGTAGGAGGATTATCTGAGATTAGACAAAGTTGTAACACATGAGGACAGAATGTGCCTCGTGAAACAAAACGTGAACGGAGGCGGACGGGGGACGTTTCAGGGATGTGCATGTGCGCGTCGTGTATTCCTCTGTGGCTTGGCTCAGCTGGGTGCAGTTTTCTGCATCCATCTAGTGCTTTTGCAAAGGAAATCACACATCAGCAAATCTGACACCCATGTTATGCTCAAATGGTTCAGTACTATATCAAGCATGTTGAAACAAACATGTGGCTTAAAAACAAGTGGTATACAGAATTGGGGGTATAAGGTGATAATTGCTGTGAGATACTATAGCAGGATAACGAGGACAACTAAGAATTAGGATATTGTTGAATTTTTTAATGTATTATTCTCTACTACTATTTTCATTCTATACCTACTGTTAATAAAAACCCGTGGGTGCACTGCATTTATGCACAAGCCTGCCATCCTTCTGGTGCTTCTTCCAAACTTCCCAAGTGCATGCTGTGGTCCCAGGGCCTCCCAACACTGTGCCCACTGCCCTTCCATGGGGCCACAGGAACTTTTTACTATTCCATCCAATAGGATTTGACGCACTAAAACGACAGCCCAGTATTTCCAAGTCAGCCCCGTGTGTGATGAATGAGCCCAAACACATCTGAATGTCCACCATCAGGTTGGTTTGTGTTCAGAAATTTGCAGATTCACTCTGGCAAAAAAATGGTAGATTATCTCCTCTTCACACTTCCCCTGTGGTCAAGACTTTGCTGAGAATTTTCAGCTGTTCCACATACTTTGAGAACTTCACTCCAACTCAGTACAGCCCATTTCCAACTTCCTTTTCCACATCTGCTCATTCCTTATTCTAACCCAAACTAACCTCTAACGACACTCCAAAACTGTAATCCCAGCTTCCAATCAAACCCGGCCAATCTTCTGTCATAAACGTGTACTGCTCTAATCACCAGAAAGCTTTCAGTTCTTACATTTCAAAGTTCATAGCCGAATGAGGATGTGGATACAAAGCTTCAGGAGGAGGGGAAGCAGGCAGAGGGGCTGGGGGGCATGTGCACAGTAAACCCCCAAGAGGCAGGCCCTGAGCAAGGAATGGCAGGGAAGGTGGGGAAGCCGGGGGAGTGGGACACCCAGGAAGACTCCCTAGCTGTGCTTCCCATCCTACGCCCCCCTGCTTGGTGGTTTCCTGTCTTTGGGTTGCAATGATGCAAACATTAAATCTTTTGTGCTGTCAAAATACTGAGATTTTAAGCTGACTGTTCATCTCCCTATGACACCCTTCTTACACATCTGATGAAGATAGCTTCTGTCAGTGTTTAATTAAATCAGATTTGATTAAGGCCTTAGTCAGGGCCCCTACTTTGTGTTTCCTAATCTGAACTGGATCTTTTTTGTTTCTCAAAAGGCTTTTTCAGCCACAGCTGCTGCCGGGGTAATTAGAGAACGATGCCCCTCCGGGCAGCCAGGAGGTTGAGCTGGATCACAGGCCCATTCAAGCTTTCCGGGGGCGAGGGTCCTTGGTCAGGGTCCAACAAGCACTACTGTCCAGGGTGGGCTTCTCTGATGTGACATTAGGCCTCTGGGGGTCTCCTGTGCTGTTGCGAGGTACTACAATCCCATTTCTGATGGTGTTCTCACACCTACACATAGAATAGGGTTTTTCCATTACTATTTGGCACACTCAGAAGTATTCCAACCCATTCAAATCAATCTCAAATTGCTGGTGGGAGGGGAAATTAGAAAAGTCCTGTAAAAGCAATTTGGCAGTATCTATCCAAGCTCTAAGTGCACAGACCATCTGACTCCGGAATTTATCCTGCCGATATACTTGCACATGTGCAAAATGGCACACATACAAAGTTATCCATTGTAGAACTGTTTACTATAGCCAAGAAACCACCAACTAACCTCCTACGGAACGGTGGACTGAATTTTTCTACATACATGTAATGCCGTACTATGCAGATATTAAAATAGGAAGCATTTTATTTACTAAAATGGAAAGAGCCTCGAGAAATATTAAGTGAGGGCGCCTCAGTGGCTAAGTCAGTTAAGTGGCTGCCTTCAATTCAGGTCATGATCCCAGGTTCCTGGGATTGAGCCCCACGTCTGGCTTCCACTGGCTTACTCTTTTTCAAATAAATTCTAAAAAAAAAAAATATTAAGTGAAAAGTAGTGCCTATGACAGGTATTTTTTTTATTCTAAGGAGGTAAATTATACTTTTTCTCCATTCATAAAAACACTGGGCATTAGTAACACTGATTATGTTTAATGGCAAACTGGTGAGTTTGGGGAATGGGAGTAGAGAATATCGCTGGAGAGAAGGTAGGATATTTCACTACACTGTACAAGGTTATAGCCAGGTGAATGTGCCACTCTTTGGGGAAAAAAAAGTTTAATTAAACTACTTTACAAAATTAGAACAAAAGTTGTATACCTTTTGGAATGCCATTCCCTCTCTGAAAGCGACGACTGTATATCAAACTAGGAGGGAGGCTTTGGGCACACTGGGATCCAGGGGACCCCTGCTGTCCTCTTCGTGTCTCTATTCTGGCTCCACCCATTCCAGTGTCGACCCCTTTGTCATTCTTCAGGTAGCCTACCCTCTCCCCCCATTATAAACTCCCTACTCACACAGGGGCTGCCACCCAGGAAGCAGCACAGCCCTGCTGTCCCCTAGAACTGGCACGTGACCGAAAACTGCAACCAGCACCCACGGCAGCCCAGGCTGGCTGACAAGGTTGCATGTCATTGTTATGTTCCTATCAACTACTAAATCTGGAGAATTCTTCCAGAAGATCTGCCAGCAACCTCCACTGGCCGTGGAGCCACATTTATAGGTTTTCAACAGTACATACTACATTTATTGCTCTGAAATATTCTCTAAAGAACGAAATTAAGCCAGTCACCACTTTACTTACTGTATTCTTCCTTCTAGAATTTAACTCATACAAAAAATTAACTATATACAATCTCAAGTCTTGCTTTAGGTTGCAGTGCTCACGGTCTTTGAAACCTCAGCTCCACAAATGCTAGGTTGAACTCAAGTTTTCAGAGCCAACTAACTTTATACAGTACATGTGTTTGATGTAGTGTTCCACGAGTCATTGTTTATGTGTAACACCCAGTGCTCCATGCAATCCGTGCCCTCAATACCCACCAGCGGGCTCACCCATCCCCCCACCCAGAACCCTCAGTTTGTTTCCCGAAGTCCTTAGTCTCTCATGGCTCATCTCCCTCTCTGATTCCCCCCCTTCATTTTCCCCTTCCTTCTCCCAATGTCCTCCATGCTATTCCTTATGTTCCACATATGAGTGAAACCATATAACTGAGTTTCTCTGCTTGACTTATTTCACTCAGAATAATCTCCTCCAGTCCCATCCATGTTGATGCAAAACTTAGGTAGTCATCCTTTCTGATGGCTGAGTAATATTCCATTGTTTATATGGACCAGATCTTCTTTATCCATTCATCTGTTGAAGGTCATCTTGGCTCTTTCCACAGTTTGGTGATTGTGGACATTGCTGCTACGAACATTGGGGTGCATATGGCCCTTCTTTTCACTACATCTGTACCTTTGGGGTAAATACCCACTAGTGCAATTGCTGGGTCATAGGGTAGCTCTATTTTTAATTTTTTGAGGAACCTCCACACTGTTTTCCAAAGTAGCTGCACCAGTTTGCATTCCTACCAACAGTGTAAGAGGGTTCCCTTTTCTCCACAGCCTCTCCAACATTTGTTGTTTCTTGCCTTGTCAATTTTTGCCATTCTAACTGTGTAAGATGGTATCTCAATGAGGTTTTGATTTTAATTTCCCTGATGGCTAATAGTGAACATTTTTTCATGTGTCTGTTAGCCATTTGTATGTCTTCTTTTGAGAAGTGTCTGCTCACTTCTGCCCATTTTTTGACTGGATTATTTGTTTTTTGGGTATCAAGTTTGAGAAGTTCTTTATAGATCTTGGGTATTAGCCCTTTGTCTATAGTGTCATTTGCATATATCTTCTCCCATTCCGTGGGTTGCCTCTTTGTTTTGTTGACGGTTTCCTTTGCTGTACAGAAGCTTTTTATCTTGATGAAGTCCCAAAAGTTCATCTTCGCTTTTGTTTCCCTTGCCTTTGGAGAAGTGTCTTGAAAGAAGTTGCTGTGGCTGAGGTCAAAGAGGTTACTGCCAACTAACTTTAGAAGAATG
Organism: Potos flavus; assembly: GCA_028534135.1. Lineage (NCBI taxonomy): Eukaryota > Metazoa > Chordata > Mammalia > Carnivora > Procyonidae > Potos > Potos flavus. The sequence continues at coordinate 32,372,825 of CM052889.1, forward strand.
AGAAGTCTTACAAAAGAAGTTATCCAACCTCCTCATCGTTTCTACTTCAATCAGTATTTGAAAATTCAGAAACTTTTTTTTTTTTTAAAGATTTTATTTGACACAGAGAGATGGCGAGAAGGGGAACACAAGCAGGGGGAGTGGGAGAAAGAGAAGCAGACTTCTCACTGAGCAGGGAGCCAGACACAGGGCTCGATCCCAGAGCCCTGGGATTGTGACCTGACCCAAAGGCAGACACTTAATGACTGTGCCATACAGGCACCCCTGAAAGACATTTTTTTATCAAAGCCTAAGAGTTAGACTTCAATTGTGTGTCTTTCCTCACATATAAACGTCCCATGGCAAATCAATCTCATCTATACTTTTGTTTTAAAAAATGCTTTCGTTTTTGAAACATGCCCGGGAATACTTAACTAGTGGCCAGAATAAGTTCTAAGAGTGAGCTATGAAAACCTCAGTGAAAACGAAGAACATTGGAATGTCAATTCTAACGAGACTTGTGACTGTGGCACCAGCTTTCCCCATGGTCACGACTGGGCTTCCGCCAAGCATTGGCTGAGTCACAGCCATATTTAACCTCACCATTTGTCTTTCGGGTAAGGAATGGGCAGGAGTGAAAGGAACCGTGATAAATATCAGAACCCCAGCACTTCTGCGGAGTCATCAGCTGAAATAAAAGACAAGCAAGACACGTCTTGGCTTACTATTCACACCGCCCAGACTGTGTGACTTCCTACTTGTTATCCTCAACTGCCACCAGACAGTCAGAGCCCAGTGGTCATAAAGCTGCTGGGACGGGAGAAGAATTTATCAAGCCTCTAAGCTAATCACAGATAAGCTAAAGGATGCTAGCCAAATACGAGGGCTCCTGCCTGACCCGTTTCCAGAAGCCGCTTTGAACGTCAGGCAAACACTACTTTTTAAACAAACCCTGAAGCGTGAGGATGAGACATACTTACTGCTGAATTTGTGACCATCGTTATCTAAGGGCTTGTTATGAAGCCGGCTGTCCTGCCCTCACGAGGACCAGCCCCATGGAAAGCTGAGCTTCCTTAATAGACCTGCGCCCAGCCCCACCCCTGGATCCCGCGGGGCCACCCCCCCGAGGCAGCACGCAACGCACACATGCTCCAACGCTCGTGAGCAGACTGACACGTGCAGCGTTCAGCCACCCTGGAGGGGACGGCACCACACCAGGAGACAAGCAGGACCCACGACAAACAATCATTCCCTAAGTGTCCGCAGTAGGTTCGTGATTGGCAGGCTGGATAGCTCAGTGCGTGCGACACCTGACTGCATGAGCCGGTCCCAGGCTACCGCTCAGCTCCCGAGTGTGCTCACCATCGCTTCTTTCAGCACTGACATGTGCCTGGCACGGTCACGGACAGATCGGCATAGACCCACCACAATGGACAGGAATATCCAGGGCCCATCTCCTTCCTTTCCAGCCCCTACTTTCAAGGAGAAGATCAGCTTCACAAAGTAGTGAGCCCAGGAAGAAACACGAGAGTTTATCAAGGGTCACTTAACAGGACAGTCCACTGGGAGCCCCCTGATGCCTCCAAAGTCCTAGAGGCCAGTACCTTCAAGGAAAGGGGCAAACCCTTCCTCCGTCCTATTTCTAGGGCTTCCCAGGAGCCGAGGCTCCAGAGCTGAGGCACCCTTCGGCAGGCTCATTCTGTGACTTAAGCATCTGCTCTTCTTGATATGGAAAGAAAGGCCAAAACAGAGCGCCCCCTCTTGCCCTCGGCCACGCGGGCCGACGCTGGCCCTAGGAAGCCCTCCTGTCTCTCGGAGCTCCGTCAGACACACAAGCCCCCTATTTATAGACACCCCATCCCCCCATCCCTCAGGCACTTAAAAGAGCCTGGGCTCCTCCTAATCCAGGGGCAGCACAGATGTGTGGTGGCTATCAGCATTTGCTCTCACAGTAAACCGAAAAATTACAAGTAACAAGCCGCTGCAGGGTAACTCCTGAGTACCAGCATTCTTTCCTTCCATGGTTTATGTCAATTCATGAAAACATGTGCGAAGCATCTGCCTTTTTATTTAAACAGAAAGCAAGGGCTCAGATTGCCGCGCTGGGGCATATTATGCACAAACCCCACAGCTAAATTGGGAGTTCCACCGAAGGGAGGGGCGCCCTGGAGTTAGGTCACCGTCAGCGCAGCTGCCCCGGCCACCAGCTGCCCCGCAGGCCTCCCCGTGAACCGAAGGGGAGACAGTCGACACCGGAGCAAGGCCAGAGGCTTAGCAGAAGAGTAATGGTTCCTTCTGACTTCGCTGCCGGGCGTCAGATTCCAAAGTACTCTTGACTGAAGACAGGAACGGCACATTATAATTATTTTAAAATCCCTTTTACTGCATCCAGTGTTATTTCACAACATTTTCCTTGAATTTGATACGGGTAAGAATTTAATATGTTTATGGCCAGACCAATTGTAAAACGAATAAGCCTTAATTTTATTCAAAGTTCTTCTGAGAGCCCTCTATTTTTTCTTCCTTTTCCTCTCCCACTAACACGGAGCCTTCCCTTCCAGCCCACTGTTCTCATCCTATTTAGAAGAGTGAAATTCCCATCTGGCAAGAGAATGTAGGTCCTGACCAAAGGGTCTGACTTCTGCATGCCTTCCATGCACACATTTTTTTCATAAGCCTCAACTCCCGTCACCTCAGTTTCACTGCGGTACCCCCAAATCTCAGCCAAGTTCTGAGGTACAAAGTATTCGAACCCACGTGGAGAATCTTCAGACTGGGTTCACAAAAGTAACATGTGTGCTTTCTTAAAAAAATAAAAATGAACTGCAATAGAGAATAAAGCATTCTATTCCATCTTTCTATCCCTGAAGTCTTTGCTTGGAATGAGACATATTCTAGATGCTAATCTCCGTGAAATTTCTTTTCACAATACATTAGAATGTGAAGCCGTGGGGACCATCTATCCTCGGAGCTAACCCCACCACTCTGAACCTAATCCGAAACCGGGATGCCCATCTAAATGCAAGAAGGTGCAACGCCGCAAAATTCCAAACCACCGCCTACCTACAGGAGCAAGAGGCAGCGCATCGCGGAGAGGAAAAATGATGCTTTGGGGTGGGAAAACTGAATAGGATGGTCTCTTACATTATGCTTAATTATATGCATTAATAGGTCTAATGCTTTTCCTGTTTGTTAAGAGTAACCCTTTTCAATCCCGATTTCTTGAATTCGTAGTAACATTAAAATAAATAAAACCTCTACACCAAAAAAATTTCCAGGACAGTAAATAGCACTTGATTAGATGCATTTCAAGGAAATGAGAAGTTGGGAAAAGAAATTAAGGCCGACATTATAATCTTCTCTAAGGCAGTTCGTTTGCTGAGTGGCTTAATTGTTTTCCAAGTATCTGGGGAGGGAATGTCACTGAAAGTTCCCTATTTGTCTTCTTCCTCTCTGAATCCTCTGCCAGCTCAGACATCTCTATGGCAGCAATGAGACAAAGCACGTGGTTAAAGACATTTCCAAAGGATAGAATCTCATGAAATAAAAGCATGTGCATACAGACATGTATTGTGGGTCCTCCGGTATCTCTCACCAAGGAGGAAGAAGTTGGTGAGATAGAATTAAGGAAGTAGGTCTCCTTGGTTTTGAACTTTTGGACAGACAACAGAATGCTGGACAAGCCAAGGAGGTAAGAGGTGGGGACGCCATTGCAGGCAGAGAGAAGGGCACAGGAGGGCGCTGGCTGCTGGCCGGCAGGAGGAAGGGTGTGGGCACTAGTCTAAGGGCACCGATGTGGCTGGACGGCACGGGTGGGGGGTGGGCCTTGAAGGCAGTAGAATGTCCTGGGCAGATCTGCATTTCTAAATTTCATGGCTAAATTTCCTTTCTAAATTTCTAATTTCTAAATTCTAAATTTCATGGCTAAAAATGATACCCATGTCCAAGCTACTCAGACACTTAGGGTGTTCGAGGTTTGTTTGAAAAGCAAATTTGTTTCCAGCTGATTCACAAGTTTAGCAATATGAAAGGCCAAGAGATTATCCGATGACCATTCAATTAGATCATCAAATTTCATCAAGGAGACCAGATTCCTTTCACTTGCAGGGATGCCGTGGCAAGGGAAAAGAGCAGCACCACCCTTTGTGGTCTTGGAAAAAGAATCACTTGCTGGTAGAACAAAAATGTCTGTCTGCAATTGAGAATCAACAACTGTAAATACCCCAGGGTTTGGTATTTCTTTTAGGATTTGAGAAACACGCTGATAATTTTAATCCTATTGGAAATGACGAACAATGTTACTGGGGTTTATGCTAAGTATAGATTTACTGCAGCCTGGCAAACTTTAAAACCTCAACCAATTAAATATTTATTGCCTTAATAAAACAGGTCAAATGAAATGAAGCTGAAAAGATACCTTCTGTCCTCAGTGACAAACTGAAGCACACAATTTAAATTTTAATGATGTGTGAATAGATCCTTGCATACGAAGTCATTTTTACAAAGTCAAATTTTCTTTCTCTTTTCCTCCCCTTTCTCTCACGGACAGCCCAATCAACTCTCATCCTACACTCCTAACTCCTTGCTGTTGTGATTGTCTATCAGAGGAGACTCACTGCTAATTTAATTTTGTCGCTATTTTATGACTAAAAGATGAAATCAAAGCTGATAGAAATATATGCAAGGTAAGGATAAACAAGGGTCCTGTGAGAACCTTTCCAATAAGCAAATTAGCACGAACACCTAGAATTCTGCAGACGACTTTCCCACCTCAGCTTGTGCTGTTCACACTGAAAAAGGGGCACTCCGCAGAGGCCTGGCATCTCCCTGAAACACCGAGGATCTTCCAAAAGAAATGGAGATGTCCAACACCCCCCTCCAGCTGGCCAGGTCCCTTGGCTACTCAGGTGTCTGTTGTGCGCAGAGGAGTGGCCTGGGACAAGGAGCCTTGCCCCACCCACTACAGAGCACAGGGCAGGTCAGCAGCCCCCCAGCGAGGCCCTCCTAAGCCCCACGCTACACCACCAGCCAAGTGCTCTCCTGATGGCCTCAACTGACATCTGGGAGCTTCCATTTCCCCATGCTCCACCCATGGCCATCTCTCTTATGGACTGTGAGAGCCACAGAGAATGTTCATGAAACCCCCTACCCAGGCCCAGCCTGTAATATGTGCTTGATAAACATGGGGGGGGGGGGGGGCTGCTACTGTCCCCACGGTTGTCATCACCACTGGCAGCCAGCTGGGGCCACTAGCTCACCCCCCAGGGCCTGGGGATGAGCCGACATGGGTAGACAAGTGACCCAGTGGCTCTGTGTAAGGGAGGGGCTCCCCTTGCATTGTCCTGGTGTCGCTCTGGCCCTTCTTGATCCCTTGCACTCTGAAATGCACTCTGCCAAATTTAGTTAGAGAGAGAAATGTAGCCCACCCCACCCCCCCCAAGATGTCCTTTCTGCACTCTGGAAGAGGGAGTCCTAGAGGTGGACACGTGGCGGTCAGAAGGATTTGGTTTTCTAACTCCTCTATTACTAGGACTTTAAGGCCCATGGATTTCACAATGAAAATCTGTTTCATCCTCTTAAAGCAGGAAGGATCCCTCCCCGAGGCTGCACATGGAGCTCCACGCAAAAACCTCCATGCAGCCCCTCCTGGGCTTGCTCCGTGATACCCCTAAGGTCGGTCACCTGCAGTCCGTCTTCTGTCCGTCTTTCCTAGCAGGCGTCTGAGGGTGGACAAGGAGCTAGACCTGCGAAGTCCGCGAAGTCCGCGCGCACGCTGAAAGGCTGTACGAGCTGAAGTAAGCTTTCCAAGGTTTCAACTCTTAGCTAAACTTTGCTTCGAAGACCAATTTAAAATAGTATTTTAAATTAGGTTTTAAAGGGGCACCTGGGTGGCTCAGAGGGTTAAAGCCTCTGCCTTCAGCTCAGGTCATGATCTCAGAGTCCTGGGATCGAGCCCCCTGTCGGGCTCTCTGCTCAGCAGGGAGCCTGCTTCCCCTCTCTCTCTGCCTACTTGTGATCTCTCTGTCAAATAAATAAATAAAATCTTTTAAAAAAATGCACTAAATTAGGTTTTAAAAATACATAGGCAAATTCACAGCGACAGAAAGTACATTCAAAGTTACAAGGCTGAGAGAGGGGAGAAGGGGGAGTTACTGCTTTTGGGTAGAGAGTTATTGGGGACAATCAAAGTTCTGGAAAGAGCGATGACGCTGGTCCAACACTGAATGTAACTATCACTATGGAAGTGTATGCTTAAAAGGGCTAAAATAACAAACTCTGTTATATGTATCTTACCGCAGTAACATTTAATTGAATTACATATAGGATATGGCGAGTGCTGGAGAATAAGGAGAACCTAAGCATTTCCATCAGTTTAAGTGGTGTGCCTTAGAACTGGCCATGACGGACAGCTATAAACCCGGGCTGCCTAGCATTATAAGGGTGGCTAGGATTGATAAATGGAGATGTGACACGGGATAATCTCGACTCTAAAAGCAACTCTCCATCCACAGGGAAAGCAGCCCCCATTTCCCCAGGCTGCCAAGGAGTACGGGCTCCCTGCTCCCGTCAGCAGGCCGGGCCTCAGGGCACGGCCCACACAACAACCTGGTGCCACGTTCTGGGCTTGCATTAAGGACATGTCACACTTTCTACTTTCTTAATCAGGGGAATCATTAAAGAAACCTCTGGGAAGGAGCCACAGGCTCATGGGGTGGATCAGAACACAGGTGGTACCGGGCCACCCACCTGGGAAACAAGCATCTTCACCTCTGGGCCACTGGGACATCGCCCGTCACCCACCTTAACGCCACTTTGTGCAAACACCACCAGACACAAACTTCAGACTTACAATGGAAAACGTGAAGAGCCAACCTTTTTGACAGGTTTCCGATCACTATTACTAAAAACTAGGGTATTTCAAATTCTACAACCGAGTTTCTTCGAGGCAGGCAGTCCTCTGGTTCCGGCCCCGCCCATCGATGGCTGTTCCACCGAGTCGTTCTTGAAACCAAGATTCCCCATGTGGCCTTGGTGGGCAGAGGCCCCGGGCAGGCTCTGGGGACAACTTCACCGGTGAGCTCTCTGGGACACGTGTGCCAAAACCACGTGCCGCCAGGCAGTGAGAAAATTCTATCATTCACTCTTTTTCACGTATTGGATTTTATGCTCTTTTCACTATTAGATTTCTGCACCTAATCAATATTTTTTGTCCTTATTATTATTCAATAGTGAATTTTTACTAAGTAAAGCAAAAAATCTGAAATGACTATGGCAAAAGCTATTTTGACTATTATAAAATTGCTTTAAGAGCCAACGCTTCTCTCTACCTTCAGTCTTGCTTTAGGGGGGGAAGCAATCCACCTGGGCAACTCTTCCCCAGAACTCTATGTACTTTCCATGAGGAAAATGTCACAATAACCTTCCCAGACATGCAGACAGCTTTCCCAGTGGTTCACGAATAAATTCGATTGTTTCCTCATCGCTTGTCAATCGTCCTGATCTTAAATTGTGTGCATTTAAGCAACATTTTTGTTGTTTTTTTGTTTTAAGAATGTCATCACTTTTTCCCTTTAGAGTTTGTCCTATTTCTATAAGTTTTAGTTTAATTTTAAATAGAACTAAGGTCATTTTTATTTTCTCGGTAAGTTCTTTCTCTCACATTGTTCTTTAAATGCGTGGATGAACATACACAGGGAAGGCCCTTGCATTTGTACAGATACCCTTATTATAGTTGTTTAAAAGTGCTAAAGAAAGGGCACTGTTTAAGAAGCTCTTCCTTTCCCTGCCACCCTCCCCCTAAGGCCATAGCCCCAGCACTGTTAACATTCCCCCCCCCCCACCGCCTTGCCGCCTCTGTAGGGTAGGGGGAGGGGCAGTCCTGGTTATAATTAGGCTAGTACAGAGCACACTTTATACAATGGGCTCAATTCCTACTCTACAACTCCAGTGATCCATTTGTCACCCCACAGATGGCCCATCAGGGCCATGTCTATTTTAGGAGCGTCTGAGTGGGAGGGAGAGGGAGGCCAAGGGAACAGCCATTGCCGGGAACAGCCCCTACTCAAAGGGAGCAAGGCAGCATACGGGTCAATCTGCCAATGGCGGAACAGTAGCCTTCGTTTAGTTTCTAAAGCATAGAAGTGTCAAGTAACTCTGGAATAAGTTAGGTACTCTCATTTTAGAAGGAGGAACCAGAATCTTGGTTCTGTTCTCTTTTTGGAAATTAACAAGTGCCGCATTGTCCTGTGCCAATGAGGCCAGGTCTTGGAGATACACCCATGGGAGTACCTACTCTATGTTGGGCTCCAAACATTTTCAATGTGGGCACTCTCTTATACCAATAAAAAGCAATAATGAAGAAGCAAATAAATATAGGACACAGTGAATAAGATAAAAACAACCACTGAAAAATAGAAACAAGGGGTCTAGAGGCCAGATCTTTGTGTGCACTAAGAACTGAAATTCAATGATTAAATATCCTTTTGTAAATGTTAAAATATAAACAGAGCTATGAAATCAATTGCTTCTTCCTTCAGGATCACATAATTGCCCTTTGAAGAATTACATTATTTTTAGTAACTTTCTTTACAACAGATCCCAAAGAAATTAACAAAAACACTTAAGTTATAAAGGTAAAATTTTAAATACATTAATTTATCAAAAAAGTATGAGAATAGTCTTTTCAACAAATGGTGCTAGAACTGGATATTAACATGCCAAAGAATAGGTTGGACCCTACCTCACACCATATACAAACTCAATGATCAAAGACATAAATATCAAAGTTAAAATGATAAAACTCTTAGAGAAATACATTGGAGTAAACCTTTATGATATTTATGATTATGATATTTGATTAGCCAACAATTTCTTACAGGGCACCAAAATCAGAAGAAATTGATTATAGGTGATGGCACCCCTGGTCAATATCCTTTTCCTCTGATCATTTTTCTCACTAGTATTGTTTCTCTAACTGCTCTCTCTCCAGCACCCATGGTTAAACTGACAGGGGCCTTCAGAGCAGAGAGGATATTTGATTTCCAAGTCCTAGAGTAAGCACCTTTCAAGCAGTGAGCACTATTTCTCCCTAAAGCTGCCACCCCAGCTACCAAAGCAGCCCCACCACACCGTACCAGCAGAGCTATGGGACAAATACCAAAGCTATGGCTTTTTCCAGTGGCCAGAAATCTGCATCTGATTGTCACTTCTGAAGACTGATGGCAAACTATAACCTCTTCCTTCATTCACTCAAACAATAAACATTTATTGAGCATCTATTTATTACCAGGCCCTAAAATGTACATAGTGCTTGGTGCTAGGAGCACCAAAATGAAAGACAAAGTCAAGGAACTCAGACTAGTAAAGGAGAAAACAAGTCAACCATAACACGTAAGGGCACCTGAACACATACGTGGGCATCCAGACCAGGCAGATGAAACAAAGGAGGTTCACTGGAGGAGCAAGCACAGAGTTGAATAGTAAAAGACAACAAGGTGCTCACTAGGTGAGGAAAGCAGAGAAAGGTGATCAGCATGGAACAGACATGACAAACAACAGCATGGATGAAGAGTTTTTATAGACTCTTGGAACTGCCAACCATGTGTTATCATCACTCATTAAAACAGCCATTCTTGTCTGTTTATTGATATCATGCCTGCATGTTCAGACTAGCAGCTTGATGCTTCCAGGCCTTAAAAAGCAGGAGCTAAAGGAGATGAGCATATGCCTCAGCCACACTTGAGGAGGAGTGACCCACTGGTCAATGGAGGATGGTGGTTCGGATGGTCTCCTCCTGGGAGAGAAGCAATTTGGCAGGCTGCCAGGCTCAGCTCCCTGAGAAGCACTGGCAAGGCCTGAGCTCAAGTCTTTGCCCTGATTTTAATCTATTCTATCACCTCAACCCAGTCACCAAGCTCTCAGGCCTAGCCCCCCAGTAGGGAAGTAAGCAAAGCATCTCAGTAGCCCCTCCCAGCAATAACAAGGATTGCAGGACCTGGTCAACTTATCTACAACAGACCACTTGCCCCGGTCCAGTCATCACTCATACACTTTTTACTTAGCCAGCCCAGGAATGTGACCCTTTCACTGTGGAGTCAGGAGGCCTGCCCTTTCCAAGGAGGGGAACCACCACACACTCTGGGCTTGGCTCCTGGGCTGGGGACATCCTTGGTCTTCCTCATGATGGACACTCTCCAGCCCTGGCCAGATTCTAGTACCTGTGCCCCTGGCTGCTCCCTGACAAGTCCCCAGCTACCCAGGCCTCACTCCGGGTGGCCACTGGAGCTGCTTCCTGGATGTGAGCTGACTCAGCGTGTTGGTCCTCAGCTTCATTCTCTGGTGAGGCTGCCACCTTTCCCACTTGCTGCCATCAGTGCTTCCACCCACCCCATGCTCCCTATGCCTTTCACATCTCCTTCTCAGCTGCCCTGTAACACTCGTCAGCCCTGTCCAGAGCACCCCCACCTAGAGGGGTTAACCCTCACCTTTTCAAACACCCCTCTCCTAGCCATGCATTACCATCCACTGATGCGGGCCCTGCCTTGTAAATCCTGCCAACTGGCACTGAGTTTCACCAGGCTGATATGGGCATTTCCTCTTAGTGACAAAGACCATCTTTAAGATTCCACATTTATAGCCTCCAATTTTGCACACCATTCAGCTCTTTTCTTCCTTTACAACTGACCATAACTACCACCCACTGAATTTCCTGCTACTGATTTTAAAGGTTGGTAAAGGGACAGGACAGAAGGTTACGTAGCCTACAATCAGTTTCTTGCTTCCGGTTTTGGTGTCCTGTAAGAAATGGTTGGCTAATCAAATATCATAGTCATAAATATCATAAAGGTTTACTCGTGTTTTTCTCTAAGAGTTTTACCATTTTAACTCCAACATTTAGGTCTTTGATCCATTGAGTTTGTATATGGTGTGAGGTAAGGGTCCAATCTATGCTTCTGCATGTTAATATCCAGTTCTAGCACCATTTGTTGAAAAGACTATCTTCATCCATTTTTGATGAAGTAAAGTACTTTAAATTTTGATTTTACCCTGGAGAAGTTGTCCTCAAGTATAGCCTAAGAGCTCTGCAAGGTGGTCTCAGGGCTGCAGGGGTTCTCCCTGCAGGAAGTTGAGCAGCCAAGGCCTCATACTCCTCAGTCTCAAACACTCCCAACAGCATTTGCCTTTGTTTCCTCCTAGAAAGGACTGTGCTACTTAAATAGTTGACAGTCGCTGACCATGTCACCCTATAAATGTTATCATTACCCTTTTACAGATGAGGACAATGAGGGGCACAAGTTAAGTAGGATATTCAAGACCCCAGACAATGAGTGGCAGCGCCAGGATTCAAATCCAGTCCGCACTCTGAAACTGAGTCTACACTGAATGTGATTTAATGTAGGGTGTCTATAGAGCTCAAAGCAGAGTTTAGTGAAGCAGCATAACAGATGGAAAGAACATGGCTTTGGAGTCAGGCAGACCTCCTTACAAATTCTTGCTTGACCACTTACACCTGTGTCTTTGGTGGTCTGTGAATCTTTTTGAGCCTCAGTTCTTATCTGTAAAATGAGGATGTGAATACCCATTTTGCAAGGCTGGTAGACTTGAACCTGATTGGAATAATGAGTGTGAGTCTCCTAAAGCCATGCTGAGAGCCCATGGAGATGTGCTTCTCAAGCACCAGGGTTGTTACTCCCATCACTGTTGTTCATGAACATGGGCAACAGAGACAGCGCCTGTGGAGAAATGCCGAATTAGGGAGGCCTAAGAAATTCCTGGAGACTAGAGCCAAAGGACAACTTGTGAAGCAGTAATTCTTCATTTGACTGCACACTGGCATCACCCAGGAGGCTGTGGCCTTACCAAAGCCCCCTGGGCCTGCCCTACATCTGCTTTTTCAAAAAACAAAACAAAAAAAAAACTAAAACCTCTATACACGTGGGGAGGAAGACGAGGAGAGGCAAGTGGGGAGGAAGAGGGAAACCAGAGGATGGCAAACATACACTTATCACTGTGTGATGCAGGCAGACCACACACTTACACTGCCTTTCGATGGACCCCAGGGGCCTACTATGTACAAAGCACTGGACTCATACACGACCTCGTCCCTCAACAGGCACAGAAGCATGTGTGCTTAGCATGTTTACAGGTGGGTGGGTGGCAAGTGGATGGATGGGGATGTGACAAGCCCAAATGAAAACTCACGTGTGCTCTGATGACACCCATTGATGAGCCCCAGTGGGGCCTACCATTGATCCACAGCCTCCTGCAAACAGCCCCTCCTCTTCACCAGCCCGTGAAGGTGGTTTATGCACTGTTCTGACTCTCAAGCTGCCAGCCACAACATGCAGCGTCGTTAGCTTCCAAATTCCCTAATAACACTCCCTAATAACAATGGGAAGCTGATCTCAGGTAAAAGACAATCAGATCAAATTCATTCATTCCAGAGTGAGAATGACTGAGAGCGGGAAGATTTTCTGAAGAGTTTGCTAGTCTAAGTGCACCTCCTCTCAAAGTCCCATGTCAGAGCTCTCTGTATCCCTCTCTTGGAAAGGAAAACTTTTACAAGAGTAGAAGATTTAGCTTTCAAAAACATGAGAATACCAAAGGAGGCAGGAAGATGGGTGGGTTGGTGAGCTGTCCAGCTCAGACAGCCTGAATCCCTATCTCTGTGTTGGGCCACATTTCCGCCAAGTCCATTTGCAGAGCCAATGCCTGTTAACGGCTGTATGCAGCCAACATGTGACCCAGCAGCAGCTGGCAGCACCCTGTGACAGCCAGCACTCACTTCCCTCTGCCTCTAAAACCATCTGTAGGCGCCATCTTGCTTTTAAAAAAAAGAACAACAACAAAGCCCAATATGAGCTTAGGGCAGATCAATGTCCATGAAAGTACACACTCCTGATATAATTTCCCACCAGGCCATTATCAAGAACCTACTACATGCTTGGTAATGCTGGGCAGAACCCTGCGCAGCTGGTTCAACTTCTGCAACCCACAGGCAAACTTGACATACCATGTTTTAAATAGAAACAGCCTTGCTTCCTTTAATCAACCAAGAGAGAAAAGGGAAAATATATATTACGCAATGCCCAGCATCCATGAACCTTACAGCCATGAACAAGAGTCATTTCTCCCTGGGGACAAGCAGCATATCTGCTCCGTATTTTGACACGTTCATCGTCATAAAACGGTCCTCACAGCTGGGTCCTTGGGACGTGTATGAAGATGTGTTATTCACTCATCCCAAGTTCTACAAATATGGGTCCTGAGCTTTATTCCGCTGGTTTTTTATCATCCTGTTTTTCACCTGCATTTTACATGTTCAAGAAACCCTTCATTAAGATGTCACACATCCACCAAATAACGTAGCCACAGAAGCTAGAACTTTAAGCTGTAGATTGGATCCTGCAAGCCTTCTATGGCCATCAGTTTGGCTCCTGGTGTGACAGCACCCCTCGCGGCCACCACCGCCTAAGAAGGCAGAAGAGGCAAGCAAAAGCAACATCTCCAAGGTTTTAAAAATATATTTTGATCTTTGCCCTAAATCCCTCTGCAAATTAAAATCTTCCAATATAATTAGACAAAATTGTGGTCTGTGCCTCGGGATGGTCTCCACTGAACCACCTGGTAATATGGGTGCTGTCGGGCCCATTTCCCAGATGCGCAGATGCAGGTTGGAGAAGTCTGAGGAAATAGCTACTAAGTGGCAGTGCCAGGAATTAAACCCAGAACTTCCAACCCCATGTCCGTTTCTCATTCTGCTTGATGGGGCTGATGTTTCATAAGACAGAAATGAACAGTAATGACTTCACAAAAGCCCAAAAATTGAAGAGCATTAGACACATCATTTAGTTGTCCATTGGTTTCCCATCAAAGTGTCACCATGTGTTTGACTTCATAATCCCTTCCAGTGATTGGTATCTCAAAGGACTGAACACCATTCTAGATCAAAGCCAGCAACGCGGCCACCCTGAGATCTGGGAACGGGAGGAACAGCACCATGAACATAGGGCACCTCGACTCACCCCGTGGTCATGCCTACAGTGCCCCGCTAGCCATCTTGTCAGGGTGAGAGAATCCCAAAGGCAGACTCGGGCCTTAGTATTATCCAGGAACTTGTCAGAAACCCAGGATCTCCGGTCCCACCCTAGACCTACCAAATCCAGGTCTCCAGGGGATGCACAAGGGACCGAGGCTGGAAACACTACCCTTCGTACATCTGCAGCCTGGTGGAGGCTCAGTCCGCGTTATATACAGCTCTCAACTTGTTCGTGTACTGGCCACTGTGCCTGGTCCTTCACACTTCTAGCTTGCATAATCCCATCAACCCTGTAAGGCGGCACTGCAATCCCTGATCTACAGGTGAGGGAGCAGAGACCTGGAGAGGGGAGGGGAGGTCACAGAGCAGCAACAGGCTGGAACCGTACACCCAGCCAGCCCCCGGGCCCTGCTGCTTCCCTCCCAGGAGCAGACCGCACCTGGCATCTGCCCGACCTGGGGCTGGCTCTCCAGAGGCCCTGTCCAGTCGGACAGTCCCCGCAGGAGGCAATGTAGCCCCAGAGATGAGGGAGGCTGGGGCTGGGAGCCAGCACTGCCCAGACTTTTGGGGGAGGGGGATGGCTGGAGGCTGGAAGGGGGGCCTGAAGTTACTTAGCCCGGCTAAGCTCAGTTTCTGCCTCTGTATGAAAGGAATAATGAAACCTCTCTGCTAATGAGGCAGAAATGCGATCCTATCCATAGAGTGCTTAGCACAGGTGGGGCAAGCGATGGCTTCTAGTTACCCCGAGAGCACCGGAGCAGAAGTTAGCACCCTTGAGAATCCCCTGGGGAAGCATTTCAAGGACACCAATGCCCAGGCCCCACCCCAGAACGTGGGACCCCACACTGGCCTGCAGTAGGGTCCAGGCGCCAGCTCTTTGTAGAAATTGCGCAGCGATCCTAATACAGTCACTAACATTCCTACCTTAAATTGAAGTGTCTTTGACAGGTGCTGGGAAAACTCTGGAATAACTTATGTGAGTTATTCTAATGAAATCTCTAAGTATTGCACTAACATCTTGTTATTAACTTGTTATTCTTGGTTTTTGGTTAAGATTTGAGAGAGAGAGAGAGAGAGAGAGCGAGCACATGAGCGAGCAGGGAAGCAGGGGGAGAGAAGCAGACTCCCCGCTGAGTGCAGACCCCGACGCAGGGCCCCATCTCAAGACCCTGAGATCATGACCTAAGCCAAAATCAAGAGTCAGATGCTTAACCAACTGAGCCACCGAGGCACCCTGTTTTTTGTGTTTTTAAATAAAACCTCCAGTTTGGGCTATGACTAAGTGTTAAGAATCTTTATTGGGGCTTATCTTTTGTTATAAAGATGAACAGTGAGGTCTCTAAAATGCTAAGTTCCACTTGAAGAGCACGCAGGATTGGTACGAAGGATCTGACACATAAGAGGGCTTCTCACATTTCCATCTTGGTAGGTGGCACAGAAGGAAGACTTGCCGCTCATCCTGCAGGCAGCCTCAGAGACGTATTTTATTAGAAGTACAATGTCAGTTATGGGCTTTTCGTGAACTAACCTGGATTCTTCTTTGTACACTGACACCCTTGGGTTCATGTCACCTTAAGCGTTGCCCTACTCTATTCTACCAGCCTCATTCCCCAGGGTAGGCTTCGGGAAGCCTGCAGAGGACAGAAGACAGCCCTGGCCAGCCCCCCCCGGGGTAAACGGGAGGACGACACCCAGAGACCTGCTCCAGCACCCTCCACTTGCCCAGGCCCTCCTCCGGCTCCGGGCTTTCACAGAGCCGTCTGTGCAGAGCCAAGGGTCCCGACCCCTGCACCACCCGAGTCCCTCCCCAATGAAACCACCCTCGCGGATTTTCTCTTCATGGTCATGACTTAGCACAGTCTAACCGAGGAGAGCTTTCCTACCACCAAGCCAGCTTGAGTTTCTAACTTGCGTCACTGTTGGCCACAGCTTCGGCAGAGCAGACCCGCCTCTTGGCATACGCGAAACAAAAGATGACCTGAGTAAATGTTGGGTTTTCTGCAGCTGATGGAAACTCACTGTGGTTCTAGCTCAGATACTCTGAAACCTGGAACCTATTTACTGACGCCTGAAAAATTCAGAAGGATGAAATCCCACTCGGCACACAGCACTTTCCCTTTTGGACAGAGAGGGCGGGCATGGCTCAAACAGGTCCCACAGTGTCACATCGAAGGAGAAGCAGTGACAGTCAGGGGAAGAGGACTGATCTAATATCATGGCAAAGTGGACTCCGGTCCCGGCCTTGCCAGTTGTTAGATGTGTGACCTTAGACAAGTCACCTCTCCGGGGACATCTGCATATATGTAGCTAGACATTAATCCAAGGGGAGCCCTTGGGTTCTTCACAGTCTTCCAAGCTTAGGAATCTTTACTCAGGCCTCTTGGCTGTCATGAAAGAAAGAAAGAAACATGCTGGCCTTCTTCAACCGTGCAGCTTTATCAGGTTTTCTGCTTTTGAAAACCAAGAGGCAAAGCCCTGCTGGCTCAGTACTTCTATCCCTCCCACTCCAAAGGCCACCGCTCCCGGTCACCATCTCCTGTGCTCAGGGCTATCCATGCTTCATTATGACTTCAAAAGCACCATGTTCAAAATAAATCTTTTCAAAAAAAAGATTTCTGCCTTGAAAAACCAATGGATTTTTTTAAATGAATTTTAAAAACCTATGCAAGAGAACTGGAAACAGGTCCATATAAACACTTCGACATTGGAGTTTGTAGCAGCACTATTCCTAATAACCAGAATGGTGCAAACAACCCCAATGTCTACCAGCAGGGCATAGATAAGCAGAGTGCGGTATATCCATACAGGAGAAAATTATTCAACCATAAAAAGGAATCAAGTACTGACTGATCCAAGCTACAACACGAAGTTCGAAAATATGCAAAATCAAAACCAGACCCAAAAGGCCACATGTCCTAGGATTCTATTTATATGAAATTTCCAGACGAGGCAAATCCATACAGACAGAAAGTAGATCTGTGGTTGCCAAGGACCTGGGGAGGAGAATGGGGAGGAGCTCTAATGGGTACAAGGTGGGCAGTAAGAACATTCTGGAATTAGCTAGTGGTGATGGTTGTACAACTCTGAATATACTGAACAAACAGGGAGACTCTATTAACGCTTTTTCAAAAGTGAAGAGGAAGTTTTAGGGTATGTAAATTTTTATCTCAAAACCTAAAATATTGAGTCTATCCACCTGGATGTGTGAGATACTAATACAAAATTATTCACAGTTCTGCCGGCAGCAGCAGGGAGGTGAAACCTGTCCCACCCTCTAGGCTTCAGTCCCCAGGAGACAGCTGGTCAAACGAGGCTACCCCCACTTGATGCAATCAAATCCCCCAGTCATGCAACTAAGGAAGCTGCCTGCTCACACCCACCTGCAGGCAGCACCCAGCCAGCAGCCCCAGGAGGAGAGAGGTGAGCCGCCCTGTCTACAGGCCCATCCCCTCTTGTGCGACTAACTTGTTTCTACACATCCATCAGTAATCCATCTGATCCTCACAGAAGCCCAGAGAGCACAGGGTGTTATGTGCCCATTTCACAGACTAGGAGATCAAGGATCAGAGAGGGTCACACTTGAGTAGGAAATGGTGCACAGCATGAACCTGGGGATCCAAGCCCCTAGTCCATCACTCTCTAGAAGACGCTTGCCCCTCCATCCCACATTCTTGGCAGATGAGAATTAAAGCATCACATCCTCCAAAATGTTCCTTTGCCATAACTCGTATTCAGTGGCTCACCCTTGAAATGAAGAGTCCTCCCACTGTCTCCCCCAGAGCAAGACGCCCGCCAAGCTCTTGTCTTCACACCTGACACACAGAGATGGATGCCTGTGGCTCGCTCTCTCCTTAAAACTCCTCCCTCAATGTCAAATGCCTTTGCAACCTTTTCTCCTCTGACCATTTACTCTCCTTCTGGGCTACAGCTTCTCCTCTGTCCTCTGGAGATGAAGAGAAGGATTCTGCTCCAGAGGAGATGGCCAGAGATACTCACTTTCTGGTCACATAAGATTAGACCTCCATCCCCAGTCACTGGGGATGACAGTCACAGGACCAATCCTGCTTCCATCTCTGTAGATGCACTAAGAAAAGAACCTCCCTCATGCCATTCCCTTCCCCAGGTGTACTGTCCAGCCTGCGAGGCACTTCTCACACTTGAATGTGCCCGCCACTCACCGGAGACCTGGGAGAAAAAGCAGACTCTGGGTGGGGACGAAGAGCTGCATTCTAACCTGGTCTAGAGACTGCACTTTGAATAGCAGATCCTGGGGTCTCCACTCAAGACCTAGGAGGCAGGGGGCAGACGGCAGCCAATTGGATTTTTTTTTAATGCCCTGCCCATGTATGGGAAGTGGGCAGGAACGCTGTTTCCATCTCTTTGTAAGATTCCACTTTTCTAAGCAACCCAGAGTGGTCAAAGTCATGGGGAGAGAAAGTAAAATGGTGACTGCCAGGGGCCAGGGGGAGGGAGAAATGGGGAGTCCTTGTTGAACAGGTATGGAGTTTCCGGTTGGGAAGATGAGAATAGTTCTGGACATGGATGGTAGTGATGGTTATCCAACAATCTACTTACCACCACTGAACCGTACACTCCAAAATGGTGAAGACGCTTACTTGTGTGTATTTCGCTTTTTAAAAGTGGTTAAAGGGATAAATGGTCCGTAACTTGCAAGTGTGTGTGGTTTAAAACAGGCTTGCAAACAGGCTTGGGTTAGGGGGAAGCCATTTCCAAATATGGAGATTCCGACCAAGCAAAGGGAACAAGCAAGAAAGACAGGGCACAAAGGACAACAAAAGAGAAATTAAGAAGAAACAGAGCCAAGTCATACTGTTTTACTAAAGAGCGGTTGTCTACTCAAGACAAAAATGCCCATTTTTCTCTTGAGGATTCTGGGTGTTTCTGACCCAAACACTTAATTTGTATGGTCACCGAGGGACCTGAACCGCACCCCACCACCCGCATGGAAACGATATCAAGATATTAGTGACACATCTCAGCTTCAGTTGGGAGAAAAATCAGTATGGGGTGTTAACGGAATTCAGAGCTCAGTATCTCGCCTACTTAAGCAGGATTTTTATATTTAAACTTTCAATAAACAGCAAATAATTTTTAAGCACACCACGACAAGACCTTTGCGTTTTAAAAAAGCCAAAATATTTCCCTCATGCTTCTGAAGATTTTCTAAAAAGGCCACTTACTGTAGCCTGTGTGCTTCTGCTGTACTTTCTTTTCGCAAAAGATGCACGGCTCCGCCGCGCAAGTACAATGAGGTAACGGTTTCCGTGCACAAGCTGAACAAATGACTCTGTGAAGCTCCCGGAGGCTTCCTTCAGCCCCGCCGACAGCCCTAGCACCCCCTGAAAACCTGCAATATTCCAAAACAAATACCCTCTTAACACAATACCCTATGATTTCTCCACCTAGAGAGTGAAATAAAGGACTCAAAAATAGAACGGCAGAAATTCAAGTTAAAACCTCAGTGAGCTATTGGCTCACACTCCTTAGAATTGCTGCTATCCCCAAAAAAAGAAAAAAGATCATTAAAAGTATTGATGGAGACGTGGAGAAGCTGGAAGCTCGTGTGCTCTTGGCGGGAACGTCCAAGGGCGCCATCACGACGGACAAGACAGCTGTTTCCGAAGGAATGAGAAACAGAATGACTCAAAGATCCAGCAACGACACTTCTGAGTCTCCGTCCACAAAATAACTCAAAGCAAGGTCTCAAAGAGATATTTATACACCAGTATTCGCAAGTAGCATTATTCGCAATGGCCAACACCACAGAACGGCAAAGGGAACGTGTTTTCTCATCACCTAAGCACCAAAGACCATCCGTGGCTCCACACACTTTACCCAAGTGAGCCCAAAACAAATTTTTCCAACCTAACATCAGACTCAGATTCCGCCAAGTTCTTTGACTCTAGGCAGTCAGGGAAGTGCAGAAACTTCCCACGAGGCCATCCCAGCCTCAGTAGGAACGTGGAAAAGTCGCTCAGCACTTTTGCCATGATACATAGGTTTTAATGGCTTATACGGACACTTACCTATCTAAATAAACCAAGAAGCCACAGAATCCTTTAAATCCAGTCATCACAGCATGGATGTACTCGAGGGTTGACCTAACACCACGCTGACAGGACAGTGATTTAGGAATTACTGCTAGAAAGGCAGATGGCAGAGTCACCTGTCCCTCCCACCAACAGATTCAAAATCTGCACTGAGATGCCATCAGCAGCCCAAGAGTTGTACAAAAAGGTCAATGCATAGCACTGAATTGTTTTCATTTGCAGAATAGCACAAATTTAATAAGAAAAATATGTTAGAGATCACAATCATACTCAAAATGTCCTTTTAACTTCCTACATATTTATTCACTTTCTTTATGTTTGTTCACGCACGCGGCAGGAAAGGTCCACTATTTACTCTTCTTTCTCACGAGAAGAATCCCGCTTTTCCTGAGGGTGGCCCTGAAGCCTACTAAAAGAATTTCTTTCCAGGACACCTTAGCAGCCCTCTGTAGCTACAGAGCTCAATTCTGGCTAATCTCATGTCCACAGAAACTTCCTTCAGCCCTCCCTTCTCTCTGCCGCCTAAAATACAGGAGGGATGACTCCAGCTCAAGTGGTCATCCTGGACGGTGAGGGGTTGTGCTGGAAATGACAGAGCCAACTGGAAAGAGAAAACTATGTCTCTGATGACCTTGGGATGGCCACACTAGCCCTGGAGTGCATCCCCAGACTTCTTTTACACAATAGGGAAGGAACCTTCTACCTTCATTCAAACCATTCACTGTCGTTTTGAGCTCTTTGTTAAAATAATTTTAAGTAACAATTTTAAGGACGTTCTATCTTTTAAAAAGCAACCAGACAAAACAAAAACCCCAGTAACATCTTTTGCAATAGAATGTCACATGTCATATACAAGAAGGTAAGGGAAAACCCCAAAACACTAAAATTTAAGCCAGTGAGGACAACCACCAGAAGCCTTAAGACATGCATGTTATTGTCATCCGCTTAGCAGAAAACAGAGGAAACAATGAGACATCTGACAGACATGAGAACAGGAGAACCCAAAATAGCTAACAGGTATTCACTGGAAAGTATGGCAGGCCAATATGAGATCAGCAGCAGAAACTGAGATGGGTATTGACCAATCCACCACCAGGCAAGTCGGTCAGCCCACGGTTAGGACTGAATGATCTGGAGCAGTCTAGCCCCTGTGAACTCTTAAAACTGGCTGCCGGGGCACCCTTCCAGGATAGGAGAAATTGCTGGGAGTGGCATCAAAACTGAGCAAGATAGGAACAATACGGAGGAAAGAGATGATGCAGTTAAAAATAGACAGGAACGGAGCCCAGAAGTCTACGAATGCAACCAGCCAAGTCCCTGAACACTATACTGAAATAGATATGGAAGCTCTATGATGTTAGGAAAACAACACTGAACCAAGCCACCTTCTCAAAGCTTAGGAAAACTAAGTTCACATAAAAATGAGCAACATAAAGTGTAAAGGCCAAATCTCATACAGAGTGACTACAGGGAAAAAATGATCAAGGAGCCAAATGACCACCTTATAGACAATGAAAGCATGCCAGAAAGGCACATCTAAAGAATAAAGCCATAACCTACTCGTTAAAAAGTGAGATAAAAGATACACAGAATACCAAAACAGTATAAATCAGAATTAGGAAAACAGACATGAAATGACAGAACTCAGGTATTTGAAATTAAAAAATCACTTCGGACATATTAAACTAGAAGAAACGCCAAAGTGAATGAACAGATAATGCTTTAAAACATGTGTAAATTTAAATGAGGACTTTCTGTTAGTTCAAAAAGAAGAACATGATTCAAAACAAAGTGAATTACCGCAGGTCGACAAAGAAGATCTAACATACAGAAAACTGGAGTCCCTGAAACCAACAAGCCCAACAAGAGAACCACTACGAAAAACGAGACTACAAGAAGGCTTTCCTAAAATTAAGAAATACACATACTTGAAAATACATATTGGAAGAGTGCACTATGCACCTGAGAATAGTGGCCTGGAAGAGCTTATACCAAGACACAGTCTGATTACTGAATGTTACTGAAGAAATCATTGGGAGGTGGGTATTTAAGCAAAAACAGATGACTTACGAAGGAAAGAAGAGTAGATTATCACCAGACTCTTTTTTTTTTTTTATTACTTTTTCATTTGAGAGAGAGAGAGATTGAGCATGAGCAGGGGGAAAGGGACGATCAGACTCCCTGCCGAACAAGGAGTCCAATTCAGGACTCCATCCCAGGACCCAAGATCACGACCTGAGTCTAAGATGCTTAAGCAACTGAGCCACCCAAGTGCCCCCACCAGACTTGTTTTAAAGCACTATTTTATATAGGCGAAAATGGAGTAACAAGACAATGTCAGCCAAGTATATTTTACTGAGCAAAAAACTTAAGTATCAAGTGTAACAGCAAACTGTTAACAATGTGCAAAACCTCAAAGCCCTTCCTGAAGAATCTACTAGAATGAGGATCCTCGAATAGTCATCTCTGAACACTTTACATCCTTCAAATTATTGAGGAGCCCAAAGAGCTTTGTGTCTGTGGGTGATATCCACATAACTTACCTTTTAGAAATTAAAACAAGTTTTTAAATGTTTTACCAGTCAAAAAAATAACAGACCCGTTTTACGCTACCGTAAGTAACATTTTAGGAAAAACGACCACTTTCCCAAGCAAGGATAATTTGTGAAAAGAGTAGCATCGCTGTTATTTTTGCAAATCTCTTTCTCTCCTAATGCATGACAGCCTAACTCAACTATCTGCTTATGCAATTTGTTGTGAGATCATAAGTCACATAGCAGCTTCTGGAAAGCTCCACTGTACACTCATGACAGAATGACGGGGGAGGAAAATAACATTTTAGAATTATTACAAAAACGGGGTTTTTTTTTAAAGATTTTATTTGAGAGAGAGCAGGGAGAGGGGCAGAGGAAGAGGGAGAAGCAGACTCCCCACTGAGCAGGGAGCCCCAAGCAAAGCCCAGTCTCAGGACCCCGAGATCATGGCTTGACCCAAAGGAAGATGCTTAACCGACTGAGCCACCCAGGCATCCCTGAAAACGATTTTGACCTCAAGGATTCCCTAACTAGGGAATGAGCTTTAGACACACAAAAGGACTAAAAAGATGTCCACGTAAGGGCTGGTGGTGAGCATTAAATACGAAGGTGCTTGTGCACCGAGGAGTAAACTAGGGCTCAAATCAACAGGACAGTTTGAAACGGCTCTCACATTTTGATAGCATAGATTCAGAACTATACGACCGAGCAAAGTAAAAGCAGGAAAAAAAGGAAAGAAATCTGACTCTTGGAGGTAATTATATTACCGGTGATCGTAGGGTTGCTATTCTGGGACCTCTATGAGTGTGACCGAAGGTGAATGGGTAACCCTAGGCTCTTCTAATTCTATCTACCCCTATGTCTGTGTGCAGCATCACAAGCAACCCTAAACTCATAGCTCACCTCTCCCCTTCCACATGCCTCCAAAACCATCTTTCTCAGCAAGGTATGTCGTCCTTATCCTCAACTCAGCCTGCCCTAAACTGAATGCATGACCATCTCCCAAGTCAGCCGCCTCTCCCAGGCCCGCCAGGCTCCAGGGGGCACCAGCTGAGCTTCAGAAAGGGGTTTGGCCAAAACAGAAATGACAGGCATAAGACCCATGAGGCAAGATTTTTAAATGTGCCTCCATTTTTCCAGAAAGGCCCAATAAAAGAAATGTCCATGTCACTAAGGTTTGGGTGTTTTTGTTTTTTTTTAAACCTGTAGCTAAAAACATTCTGTGCCTTTGTATAACAATCTAAATCACAGCCAAGACACTGGTTTCTTCCTCTAGACCATCTCAAAGGGATACCCCGCACAAAGAACAGCATCTAGGTTCTAAGGCAGTGGTCGCCGTTGGCAACTGAACCACCAGCAAGTTTAGTGTTAATGGTGAATGACCTGCTGCAGTGACTAGTTCACCCTAATGCCTGGGATCACCTGTTTCTTTGTTCTGATTTGTTATGATCCATATTTCATATACCATTTTGTGTTGTTTTGGTTTTCTAAAAAAGCTTTGATTTATTTGACAGAGAGAGGGCACAAGCACAAGCAGACTCCCCACTGAGCAGAGAGCCCAATGCAGGACTCGATCCCAGGACCCTGGGATCAGGACCTGAGCCAGAGGCAGACGCCTAACTGACTGAGCCACCCAGGGGCCCCTACACTATTTTGTGTTGTTTTAATACTGTACATCACTTCTAATCATTTTGGGGAGCAGGAAAAATGTAACCATCATCAGTTAATCATGGAATCAGGCCAACCACCTCATCCCACAACCACACTTCTCAATTATAACCCTGGAGTCCCTCCTTACCACCAAGACCCCCTGAAATATTCTGATAGAGAGCAGCAACACCAGCCTCCTCTCCTCCACCCCAACCTTTTGGCTTCACCCATTCCAATTCCTTCTGTATACCATTTCTAGAATCGTCTTCCTTACAGCCTGTTTCCATATTACTCCCCTGCCCAAAATCTTATTTCCATGATTCCCTGATTTTCTATTTAGTAAATTAAAAAAAAGATTGCACCTTTCATTTGAAGACTGCCTACACAAAGACCTTAATAATCTTTATTTGGGCAACCCAATATTTAAATTGGTATTATCGGGTTTTTTTTTTTAAGTTTTTTTTTATTTATTTGACAGAGAGAGAGAGATCACAAGTAGGCAGAGAGGCAGGCAGAGAGAGAAGGGGAAGCAGGCTCCCCGCTGAGCAGAGAGCCCGATGCGGGGCTCGATCCCAGGTCCCTGAGATCATGACCTGAGCTGAAGGCAGAGGCTTTAACCCACTGAGCCCCCCATTGCCCTGTATTATCAGTTTTGAACCTACTACTGAAGCTATGAAGCAGACGGCATCCTCCCCCAGCAGATAGGTCGGAAAACCAAGGCATTTCTCACCTCCCCACCCCCTCCGCCACGCCCCACACCCCACACCCCCCTGTTGTTCTCTGCTTCGATCTTCTGGCCAAGTCGAGTGGATTCACTCTGCTGCCACATTCACTCTCCCCCTGCCCAAGCTCACTCTGGGGTCTCTCCTCCAAGTACCTCTTCAGTCCCCTTCCATGTTACCTGTGTAAATCCTTCCAGGCTTTCATCAAACCACTCACCACCTCCCAAGACTTCCCTGAAGACCAGTTCAACTGTAGACCCCATGCCCTCGAATCCACGTGGATTAGCTCTCTGCCCTCACATAGGGTATCCACAGAACTCCGAGTTTTCTGAAGGTTGAGGCCATACCATCAACGCAGTTAAGAGTTAGAAATAGACCCAGTTAGCACAATTTGAGGAGAAGCAGCCAATTCTGCCCTCCAAGGGACAGTCGACAAAGTCTGGAGGCATTTTTTGCTGTCACGGCTAGGGGTGTTGCTACTGGCATCTAGCAGGCAGAGGCCAGCAATGGTGGTCAACGTTGCACACTGCACAGGAGGACCCCCCCTCACAATGAAGTATCCTGCCAAAAACGTCAACACTGCTGAGGGGAGGAAATCTGGCTCTAGAGCGAATAAGAGAAAGTGCCCAGGAGACCCAGGCCCCTGAAAAGTGAAGGCAACATCACGACTATGATCCAAACCCACCATAAATGCTTTCAACATTACATTTCGTTATGGAATTCTAAAATTAAGCAGCACAGCCTCCTGCCCTGCGGCCGCCCCAAAAGCATGTGGCGGGCATGGCAGACGCTCCAGAATGGCCACATCAAAACTACTGGGGCTGGCTGGCGCATGGCTGCCTACTAATTTTAATCTCTCTTTCTCAAAGGTCAGGAATATTTTCGGACCTCTTAGCACATGCATATTGAGGACAGACTTGATATATATGGCTTCCAGTTGGCAGAGCGTTCCATGTGCCAGCGCCCCGAGCCCTGTTACAGGCTTAACTTTGTCCCTGTCACTTTCCAAGGGACTCTCTAGTCCATTTCCTAATTGGCAAATGATATGTAAGCACCAGAAGGTGAAGTGTCCACAATTATATTCATAATGAAAGCTTAATCTCCAAAAGAAAACAGTAATTCATTAAAACTGCCCTTTCCGTGTCCCATCATCGCGGTAGCCGAAAGTCAAGGAATGGGCTCCATCGTGGGGTACCCGTTAGCTGCCTGAGCGTGACATGCACAAGGCCAGAAGGGGAAGCAAGAGCTGAGTCCTGCTTGGCTCCCGTCCAGCTCGGCCCTTGCCGCCTGCAGCCTTGCTACCTCCCCGGGGCAGGGGCAGAGGAGGAGACAGAGGCTGAGGCTGGGGGTCAGGGCCTGGGAGGGTGGGAAATGGGCCCCTGCTCGGGGCAGGCTCTCTGAGCAGCTACTTCAGCCTTGGCCTATCTTATCAGCACTACAGGGAATCCTGAGAAGGTTTCAGGAAAAAAAAAAGGGGGAGTGGGGGAGGAGATAACACTCTGGCCTGGGATTTCAGATTGACTCACCATAATCCCAAACTCTTCTGCCTTCTTATTCATACGGGTATCTTAAGGCCCGCCATGCGCTGTGCCGGGGAAGCCCATGGCAGCTCCTCCACGGAGCTCTCAGGGGGCTGAATGTGTGCCCTGGGCGAAGGAGAGGGGTTTTCAGCAACTGACTTAACTCCTCTAACCATCAACAACCTCATGATTGTGTCATTTTACAGGTGACAAAAGGCAGGCAAGAGAAGTCACCTGAAGGTCACACAGCCTTTCAGTGGTCATGCCAGGGAGCGAACCAGGTGGGCCAGCTCCAACATCCAACCTCCTGCGGTGGGACCAGCAGCACCGCACCACAGCTAGCACTCCCCACATGCAGGGGGCTGTGACAGGCACTCCATGTGCCCCATCTGTGGGGGATACTGAAGGCCACTCATCATTGTCCCTGTGGTGTGGCGGGGTAGGGGAGCCAAGCCCGGAAGTCTCAGTAGGGGTCAGCAAGTGGAGGGCACCGAGTCATGGGGCTCCACGGCCTGACGGGTCCCCAGCAGCCCCACAGAGCTGAAGCTGGAGGGGCAGGACATAAGGCCTCTTATCCAGAACTCCCAACCACCCTTGTGAGATGCTCAGAATGATGACGACTGCTTTACAAGAAAGTCACCCTAGGAGATGAAGTCACCTACTCAAGTCACATGTTGCTCGGTGGTCGAACCAAGGCTCTAAAACCCAGGCATGTCTCAGGACTTCCTAAGACCCAGGACACACCCCTGTGGTTGGAGGCCTTGAACTTGCCAGAGGTCTAATTCCCTGAATTTGCCATCTCCACAGTATCCCCTGTAGAACCCACTACTGTTGTGAAGAAGGGTCCCTGGGCAGGAGTGTCCCAGCCCGGCTGAGGGATCCCCGTGTGGGCTCCCAAGCACCCAGGAGCAGCCCTTCGGATGTAGGGCCCTGGTGCTTGTGTGGGCAGAGGGCCAACCCCGGGTAAAATGACCTCGCCACCTGTTCCATGAGCCCTCTCCCTCAAAAGCAGATGCTCCTGTGCCAAGGGACTCAGGTCTTCCAAACCCAGGCCACGGAGAGGCTCTGAGCCTCGCGGGTCTCCACCCGAAGCGTCCCCTCCCAGGAGAGCTGGCCTCGGCACATGAAACCAGGCCTTTCGCTCACGGGAAGATGCTTCAGCATCAGAAACAGAACCCTAATGACTCCAACTCCAGTTCTTGGGCTCCCTGCCCTCCAGTTCCTCATATCCCAGTGCACAGGCAATCGTCACTACTTGGTCAGTACTTAGGGGCCCCCTTTCACAGGCAGGAGGAAAGCGAGCTAAAGCAGTATCATTTCCCATCCACAGAGGTGACCTCCTGATCTCGCCAAGTCGGTTTCATTCATGAATGACAGAGTATTGATCAACGTGGTCCTGTCGTTATTGCCCCCCAAACTCTGCAATCGGCGCTTCCATAAAATCTGTTCCATGATTACTCCGGGTCCCAGACTTTGATAGTTTCGCTTCCCGCTTCCCCCTCGGAATAGCTGAGTGGAGAGCCGCGCCAGGCGTCATCAGTGGTGTCCTGTTACGTCAGTCACTCACAAAAGGGACTTTCTAGAGCAAGTCTGCCACAAACACACTCATCCAAAAACCACGTCTGGTTCATGCCTTGATACGCCAAGCCAGAAGTTCGAGTGTGATGTCCTAAACTGTTGTTGTTACTTAAAGACGCGTTGACCAAAAATTTCCAGGTAGAGAATGTGCTCCCAGAAAAATCAAAACAGCCGAGCTCAGGACAGGGACCATCACGCAGGCCAGAACCAGAGCCCAGCATGGGACAGGTTCCCTCTCTTCTCAAAGAGCCAGCACCAAGAGGGCACCTGGCTACACACCCCCAACAGAGTCACATTTTACTTCCGACCCACTCCCTCTCTTCAGCCTCAAATACTCTAGCCCTAGCAAGCAGCAAGCTCAGGGTACCTCCCGTTTTAATTTAGCCTGGCACAGCCGCGCTGCTCCAAGCGGAAACACTGCAGAGGCAAGAAAGGCGGCAGCAGCCGTCTGGCCGCTCCGGACACACCACCCCTTTCTGCCGAGCACACAGCTCGTCTCTGAGCTGCTTGGCAATAGCCCTCCATGCCTCCGGGGGAAGGGGTCGAGCTAAAGTACCCACAACCCCAACTCCTGAGCCTCCTCTACGGAGAACTTCTCTGTGGGGCTCTGGGGGTCCAGACCACGCTGTGGTCTTTCCCTCCTGAGTTCGGAGGCACACCAGCCACCTCGATGCCTTACCGCCGATGCCACCCAGGAGAGAACCGGCCTCCCACTCATGGCCAGACAGGCTCCTAGTAGTTCAGGGAATGATCCCTGGCCCACTCTGGGGACAGGCTGCTCGCCCATGCCAAGCAGGGAGATCCTCACTATAGGATGCTCCGAGAAAAGGGAGAGGCTGAGCCTCACTGGCTCACTGCCTTCCCCCGTGTCCCCCCACCTTTCCCTGGCAAGAGAGAGGGCAGCCCCAGCGTCCTCCTGAGGACCCAAGGAACATGCATTCCCTACTCCCACTGTGGATGGGAAAAACAGGATTCAAAGATTCCGCTAAGACATACCCGTATTAGAGGAAAATAAAAATCCATGGCATATCATCCTAGGCCCGATGTGTACAGGGAACTAGTATTAAAAAAAAAAAAAAAATCACTGCTTCAGGAAAGAACAATAATCAGTAACCATATATATTCATTAGGAAACAAGATTAATTCTTCAATTCTTGGGTCTGGGACTGCTGACCTCCTCAAGGCGTAAGGAAGGAAAAAAAGCAATGCAAGGAATGAAGGGCTGCCTATTCCAACATCCTAAGCCTTTTCACGGGGCTGAGCTCCAGTCCCCAGAACACACCGTGTCCACTTTGTTTCTATCTAAGAAACAACGGACCTGGGAGGCACAGGGGAGCACTGGGGGACTTGTTTCCTCTCTTAGTTTGCTTGTCACTTAATCTGTACACAGGATTAGGAGAAATGAGGAATATAATTAGAATTTTATGAGCAAACTTCCTTGGAGAACAACAAAGACAAGATTCAAGAGAACGCGCAATGTAACCACACCATCAAAGAGACAAAAAACGTATTTCCAATGTGTATGGAAAATTCTGCTTTGAAATGAGTGCCATCCCCAAGTTCAGGTGAGGAAATCGAGGCTCAGGGCAGTTCTAGGATTGGTTCCTAGAAACCAACTCCTTCCTTCAAGGCCTCTTTATCCTTCCACCCTGAGAGAGAGGAAGGTCCTCTATCCCCACCCTGAAGATCACACAGCAACCCTGGGAAATGGGACACAGATCACCGAACTGGAGAAGCAAGAGGTGAATGGTCAGTGTCCCAGTGCTGGGGACGCGAGGGGTGAGGTGAGCCAGAGTCCTTCCAAGGGGGGTGAGGAACAGGAGACGGATGTGGGATGAAGTTCACGTACCCAGTGGACACAGCACAGATCTCAATGGCAGATCCGGAGCTCTGGGAGAGCTGGAAACTGCGAGCCTACAGCTTCTCCTTAGAATTATGAGTGCAGATGAAAAAGCTCAGGCTTTAACCCACTGGTTGGCTCAGTGAGTTAAAGCCTCTGCCTTCGGCTCAGGTCATGATCTCAGGGTTCTGGGATCGAGCCCTGCATCAGACTCTCTGCTCAGCGGGGAGCCTGCTTCCCCCTCTCTCTCTGCCCGCCTCTCTGCCTACTTGTGATCTCTGTGTCAAATAAATAAAATCTTTAAAAAAAAAAAAAAGAAAAAGCTCAGGCCTATTTCCTTTCTGGCAATTAACAAGGTGGTGGCACCCAGTGAGCATTTAGTAAGCATGGAAGAGTTATTTTCCAAGTCCGGTGGAAAGCTAACCATGTCCGACATTACAGTCACATAGAGGATAGTGACGTTTTCAAACCCACCCACCCGACACTGTTGACTATCAGCGGCAGCAGCAAAGCTCACGCTCACAAGAATGGTGCAGGGCAGCCAGAAGGCAGGGGCTTGACCTAAGACAGCCTCGTGGCTCATCAGTGCCTCCAGCAGTTCCTAAGGGAGGTGGGAGGGCCTCCGTCCTTGGGGAGACCTGCCAGGTCCCAGGTCTAGCTGCCCGACCGTGCTGAATCCAGAATTCCAATCCCACCTGCCACTGCTCCTCCCTCACCCGCCTTCTCCCCTCAACGACGACACCCCGAAGAGGAACCAGCACCCTCCGCTACAGGCTGGGTGCCCACACCTCAGCAGGACTGCTCCAGAGCACCTGCTTTTTGTTTGTTTTTATTTATTTTCCCTCCTCAAGCATTTGTTTAAGTCACATGAAAACATGCTAAAGGAGGGTTATATAAATATATGTATATACGCCGGTATGTTTTCACTGTTTAATATCGGATCCTGGGTACAACCTCATTTGGAGTCTCCCAAGTCCTCCCCATGAGACCCAAGTCCGCGGTGGATGCAGCACTCTCTACTCCCCGAGCCCCCCAGCCAGCTGCCACGGCCTGGCGCTCCCTCCGAGTCCTGACAGAGGCCGGGCTTGGAGTCAGATCCCAGAGGGGACTCAACTCCAAACCCTGGATGAGAGCCAAGGAAAGGCAGGGCTGCCTTAGAACCCCAAGACCGAGCCGCCCTCTGAGGACGGCCATCCCGATACCCGCCGTGAACACACGGGCCACCAGTCCCGCCCCGGAGAAGCCCGGCCTGAGCAGTTCCAGGCAGTCTGTGAGGCCGTCCCAACAGACGTGCCCCACTTCTAGAATCTAACCTGCCATCAAAGGAAAAGAGAAAAAAAGAAAAGAAAAAAGAAAGAACGAAATAAAAGAAAAAAGAGGGAAAAAAAAATCCACAGCATGAATCTCATCCCTGACTCAGATGGGTCTTGGCACTTCCCAGTGAGGACAGCTTTGGGGATCTCCTTTTCAGGTCCCTAATGGGCTGGTAATCGGTTTTGCGGCTTTCTGCTGAAGTGTGACGTGCTCTGTGCCACTCTACTTTGCTTCCTGGTGGCTTCTGAGGCCTTGGAGCCTAAGCCCCCTGGTCAGCCCATCCCCACCCTCAGCAACCCCAGCACCCAAGGTGCAGGACAGCAGGGGGGGGGGACAAGAAGCCAACACAGGACATGGTGGGACAGCTTTTCAAGGTATCCTAGGCCAAACAAGTCATAAAAAAAAAATCCTCCAGATTTGTTGACAATGACTGTGATTGGTTATTTGTGTGTCAAAGTTTACCATAGTAGACA
This sequence comes from Potos flavus, assembly GCA_028534135.1. Taxonomy (NCBI): domain Eukaryota; kingdom Metazoa; phylum Chordata; class Mammalia; order Carnivora; family Procyonidae; genus Potos; species Potos flavus. The sequence continues at coordinate 32,404,544 of CM052889.1, forward strand.
AAACACACAGATTTTATTTCTTTTTGGTGCAATTTCAACAGCTTATCTGACCGTTCTGTAAATATCGACTCATACAGAGTATTTTGACTACTTTTACAGTGCTTAGACCGTCATTTTACCACTTTGAAGTTACACAATGTAACGAGCACTTGGTGTTACATTATGGTGTTTTCACTCCTTTTCGCGCACCCAACTGTCTTGTGTAATGCCTGAGCACGTTCTCGGAAGCTTTACCCTCCATTTCAGGGGGGTCCCTTCAGGAGAACACCATCGGGGAACACACAGAAGGGGAGCATCAAGCTGCCCTCACTCTCATAAAACCCACTTAGTTTCAGTCAGGAGGAGAGTTTTTCAGTAAGCATGCTGATTATTTGATGCTTGCCAACCCTGGAATATTCTAAAATGCATCAAAACCAGGGTAACACAAGAACACCACAAAAAGACCACAGTGCCCCTGGTTACACAGGAATCATGGGCGCGGGAGGGGCAACTCCATTCTGTCATATCCAGTATAATGTTAATGGAAACCTACTGACCTGCAGTTTCCAGTCTATCCGCCAAGCAGAAAAGGGGAGCAGCTAAATCCTACCTCAAACACACTAGTTGAGCACTATATACGGGTTTTATATTCAGGAGTTCGACAATGTCTTACCTTCATGTTTAGTACAATTCTGATACCCAGTGCTGGAGAAGGAAGGTCCTTCAAGACCCGCATTTCATCCAACTCCCTTCTGTCTCGCCACACATGGGACACTCTCCAAGTGCTTTCCTTTGAGAACCAGTGGATAATCACATTTCAACTTTGCTCTGACCATTTGTAAAGCAACAAAACACAAAACTGATGAGGAGGACGAGGATGTTTACCACCGTCTGCCCAAGGTAGGGGAGTGCGTGCTGGGCACAATGCTCACTGGTACACACGCTATCCCCGTGAACGCTCCCAGCACTGCCGGGAGGGAGCACCAGGCCCCCTTGTCCTCACCATTATAAATAAGCAGACAGACCTCACAACACTGAGGGGGGAAAGGGTTGGGGAAGCAGCGAGGGAGGCCCCAGGCCCCGGTCACACGGCTCTGCCTGGCACACACACGGGCCACCCGGGCCATGAGCCCTGTCAGGCCCTGCCTTCCAGATCCACACAGCACCCCCACAGAACCCAGAGCTCTCCTGGAAAGGCTTTAAAATGACATTCCACCCACATCCCCAGATTTGTTACTATTTACTTTCACATTCTACTTACTGCCTTTTCTTCTTCTTCCTAAGAAAATACCAAACAATTTCTCAAGTAAATGAATTCAACACGCTTCAGTACCACGATGCTTTTAGCAGCTCTTTTGGGATCCTGGACCAAATTTCGACATCTGTGTGTGTGGGCTCTCCCACACCCCAAGCATTAGACACCAACTGGGGGCCCTACAATTCAACTCAATTCTGACGCTAAATGTAGAGAACATCACAGGCCACAGGTTGAGGGCTCAGTCTTCCAAGACTGCCCACCACCTTCAGATGCCAGTCACAAACCCAGGTGGTCACCTGTGCCTCTCATCTACCAGCTTTTGATCAGAGGTTCCTATGAACTCCTCTTGAGTTTGATTAATTCGATTGAGCAGCCCGCAAAACTCCACCATTTCACTTGATCATCAGTTTATTATAAAAGGATGTAACTTACATGGAAATGATGCATAGGGCAAGGTATGAGAAAGGGGTATGACCCTTCTATGTGCTCTCTCTGAATCTCCGTGTGTTCACCAACCGGGAAGTTTTCTGAACCCTACCTCTTGGGTTTTTACGGAGGCTTCATTATAGGCATGACTGAATCACTCACCAATTGCTAAGAGGTCAGCGATAGGACTCAAAGTTCCAAATCTCCAATCTCAAGGGTAGTTTCTCCTGTAACCCACTCCCATGCTTAAGGTGGGGACCAAATCACCTCGTTAACATAACGAAAGACACCTTTGTTGCTCTTATCACTTAAGGAATAAGCGTTTTAGGAGCTCTGTGCCGAAAACAGGATGAAGGTCAAGTACTGATCTTAAATCACTACTACAGTGGCTTTCCTTAATCAACAAACACTCTGGGGTCTGCTGCTGTGGGCGGGACACAAAACAGCCCGCCTTCAAGTGCTCAAGAGCTAAGTGCTACCTGGAACAAAAACCCTACCTCCTAGACAAACCATAAGAGACTCCTAAACTCATGAAAAAAACTGAGGGTGGCTGGGGGTAGGGGACGGGTAGGGATAGGGTGGCTGGGTTATGAACATTGAGGAGGGTATGTGCCATGGTAAGTGCTGTGAAATGTGTAAGCCTGAGGATCCACAGACATGCACCCTGGGGCAAATAATACATTATGTGTTAATTAAAAAATAAAAAATAAATTTAAAAATAATTAAAAAAAAAAAAATAAGACAAAATAGAAAAAACCCTGCCTCCTAGATCTTCCCAGTAAGCACCAGACCTCCAAACCAAGAGCAAGGGGACTCACGCCTCCAGCCCAGAACCCCTGTGTTCCTTTCAGATGGCTCCTAAAACCAGAGCTGACAGCTTGTAGTTCTGATCCGTTAAGGGCCTTCGATGCCAGGTATTCCCCACTTGAAGCCGAAAAGAGAAGCCACGTCCAGCCAGGCAGGACGGAAGCCTGGAAGGGACATGAAAGCTCCCGCTCCTTCTAGAACAGGCAGCAGCCCGGCTCGGAAAAAAGGATTTCAACTGCATAACTAAACACGGTCAGCTCTTGAAGGGTGAAATCTATTTTTCTCAGCTGATTAACTTTCCCCTAAAGCCATGTGTGAACCACACCCGAACTCTGAAAACTGTCCTTTGAAGCCTGGTGAAACTTCACTTAGGGAAAGTGTTTTTGAAAGAACTAGAGGTTTGGGCAGCCCTTCAGACTTCTTGACCTGAAGGGTCACTGGGCTCTGCAATCACGTATCTAGAAAAGGACTGAAGACCACATAAGTGGCTTAAGGAAAAAGGAACAGGCCAGCACAAAGAGCACTAGTTGGAGAATGGAGAAACTCAAGCTTTACTCTCTCAGCCCTTCCCACAGCTAGTGAAGATCCATGAAACCAAGGGTGGGAAAGGACCCAACACAAGGATGCTGCTCCCTGAACATGATTCACTTTTTTTTTTTTTTTTTTTTTTTTTTGCCCAAGGTAGGGGGCACCTTGGTGGCTCAGTCAGTCAAGCAGCCGACTCTGATCTGGTTTCAGATCAGGTCACGATCTCAGTTGTAGAACCGAGCCTGGCACTGCACTCAGCACAGAGCCTGCTTCAGGTATTTGCACACTTGCGTGCTCTCTAAAAAATAAAATCTTTTTAAAAAAAATAAATAAGATGGCCAAGGTAAACAGTCTAATTTAGTAGAATTCTCTATCTTCATGGCATTTCACAACTTGAAATACTTGCAGATGCACTATCTAATTCTCGGAGTGGTAGTAAGCTGACCATTGACTCTCAAGTGGGATCTTTTCAAAAGGCTAAGAAAGGATTGAAGTATCGACTGCAGGCCGAATGCTATACCTTGTCCCACAAAGACTTCCCTAAATCCCTGAAAATGGATCCCCCTCCTGCCCACGCCATCACAGTCCAGTTACGAGGACAGAAAGAAATCACATCACCTCTCAGTACGATTAACGGAATGTTTTGTTTTGTTTTTTTTAAAGATTTTGAGAGCAAGAGCATGTGGGGGGCAGTGAAGAAGTGGGGCGAGCAGAGGGGGAGAGAGAGAAGCAGGCTCCCCGGTGAGCAGGGAGCTTGACCTGGGGCTTGATCCTGTGATCACGACCTGAGCCAAAGGCAGGCAGTTAACCGACTAAGCCACCCAGGCACCCCTATTTACTTCTAATTATACTAACAAGATTCCAATTACGCTAACCTTTTTCATTTTCTCCTTTTGCTGGTCTGTTGCTACTACTCTGGCATATGAACTTGAGACTGCAGCACTTATAACCAATACCTAAACACCTTTTTTTTTCCCCTCCTTTGAATCAAACTTTGAACTGGCTGCATGTGTTGCTCAACTACTAATGCTTTCCATGTGTTTTGATTCCCAAGTTAAAATAGTTCCCATTTGGAATTTCTAACCCAACAGGAATCGGTAAAATGCGCCAAGAATCCCCACCCAAGAATCCATTTTTTCTAAGTCCCTCAGCAAGACCTGAAAAACACAGGGGTGCCCATCTAATCCTTAAAGAATCTCCTTGTAGCGAGGTATGTGCAAGCCATCCATTCTACTTTTCAGCTCCCATGCCCTCTGGATACCAAAATTTCTAATAACCAAGCAACTCACTGTGTTTCTTAACATACTCTTATTGTTCCATGACAAAAAATGAAGGGGTCTCTTCTTAGGGGGGGAGCCTCAGGTGCAGAGAGCTCATCACTAGAACTTGCATTAATTACATCCCCCTGGCAGCTCAGACCTGCAAGTAAAAAGCATTTATAGCGATACTCTAGAACGCATTCAAAAGCGTCATGGTTTCCCCACCAGCGTGTTTTCTGGGTAACACTGAAAGTCCTGCTGGACAGCAACTTTGGAGTCCAGCTGCCAGCACGTGGCTTCAACTTGTAACATCTGCTACAGGTGCGCCCCCCCCACCTCCGACTAGAACTACATTCTCCAGAGTCCATTTCTGCCAGAATGTCATGTTCCTTGTTAAGGATATAAGCAATTACTAGGACAGGGCAAAGTAAACATCAGTAATGGTTCTAAGGCAATGCTCAAGTATTATCCAAAATCTAAGCTCTTCAGAGGTAAAAGGTAGCAAAGCCCTAAAGAGGCAATGAATGAATAATTTAAATAAAGTTAAAGGGGGAAGGTAAGCGCACAAACGTGGCATCAAACTGCCTTATGAGGCCTCGTATAACTTTTTCTTTCCTGTGGGTCAATCCACATTTGCTCATTTTTCCTTCCTTCCTAATTCCCATAACTGACCTGAGATTCCAGCTGTATCTAGAAGGTTCTCATGCTGAGTATCTCATGGGTGTCTCTCTTCTTTATTGACTCCCTGTATTTATGTTTACCTGTATGCCTGTAGGCAGTAGAGTCACTTTTAAATTCATTCTCTAATTGTTCTTTTAATTCCTGGCAACGAATCATTCCTGACTTATCTATATATTGTCCTCTAAGATTATAGCATGTGTGGACAGGTGTGACAGAACTTAATGGCCATCAGCATTTAAACACTAGACTTGTGTTTGGGCAGTTTAACCACCTAGTAGAATGTTCCACATGCTTCCCCGTACGCTTTCTCCTTTGGGGGGTGGTGAGGACCCATCTGTCAATCATGGTTTGGCCATATGTTACCCTCGAGGTTGCCACCTACACAGAGTGGAAAGGTTGACAGGCCAGCCTCTCCCAGCCCAGACCCAGTGGCCTTCTAGACATTTAGACATTCTGTGGGGTCCGCACCTGGGAGCTGAGGTGGGTTAATAGGAAACAGATGATGGGAGGTGTGTATCTGATTAACCGAGAGAGCCTGTTTTTACCTAGAGAACAGAACTGTGGGTAAAAACGGGTCACAGACTGGATGGGGTATAAAAAGAGGTTTAATACAGTTAAGTACTACAAGTCTCCTGCTACAAAGGGAGATGCAGGATTTCAAACCTGAGCCCAGTTTCTGCCGAGGCCACAGCCAGCCACTCAGGTGTCTACAGAAAGGCAGGGACAAGGGATGGGCTCAGGGTTTCTGGAGAATCCGTGGATCCCTATATCGAAGGACAGAAAATAGGAAATGTGACCCACTGTGCCTAACCCCTCTAGGGACGGACATAGGACGCTGTGAGCTTGGCCATCGTGACGTCCACAAACAGGACAGGAGGGAAGCCCTGCCCCTGTCTCGAGGCTACGGAAGCAGACTAAGAGCAGAAGCCAGGGGAACACAGAACAGAATGAGGAAGAAGCCCGACCCCGGGACTGGGAGTGAGACGCAGCAGGGCAGGGGGGCCAGGAGGGGAAAGAGGGATTGCAGGGGTGGTCTGATCCAACAGCCTAGGTTACGGTTTCCACAGTCACCCAGTGGGTGCATGGGGGCTGCCCCCTCAGACATCACGGACCAGCAGCACCTGTGTGGACCCACTCCCCTTCCCAGCACCCAGAGGGGCAGGACACCCAAGTTACCACATAGACTTCCAGGGTCTCAGCACACCCCTCCCCCCACAAAGGGGCCTCCTCCTGATTAGCTAATTTAGAAATACCACCCAGGTGCTATGAAGCCCAGGAGGGTCAAAAAGCCATTTTGCAGTTTGGAGAAGGAACCTCTAGTTTTCACGGGAATTCCAGAGTCAAGAGGCAGGGAGGACCACATTGGAATCCAATTAATGGCCCACCCAAGGGGCAAGTGCAACATCAAAAAAAGTTGGAGGGAGGCCTGCCTGCAGGGCCAAAAGGACTCAGCCACATAAAACCGCAGCTCAAACATAACATTGAGGGGGAAAGGTGCTCAGAAGCAGAGGAAGTGGTACTGGGCCTAGTCAGAAAGCTTGGCAAGATGGAAGAGGGCACAAGCCAGGCTGATGCACAGGCAGAAGGCAGAGCCTGAGGAAAGGATTGAAGAACAAAAATGTATGTGGGAGGTAGGTAGGTCAGGGGTCCTGATTACAGCTCCACTCCCCACCTTCTGAATACAGAAGCCAGGGCCCTCTACACTGTAGCTAGAGAAGATTCAGACACAGACAGAACCTGTACCTCACTGGGGGCTCCTTAGCTGTCAGTCATACCCCACAGGCTCACACCACCTCCATCACCACCAGTGAGAGCTGGCATGGATCTAAGACCCTCACCCATCAAGAATCACACAGCCCCAGGATGCTTCTCAACACCAAGCCCCAGGGAGCCACCACCTCGCAACAGTTAGGATGTGAACTGAATCCCCTCAGTCACTCCTGAGGTTCTTGAAATGCAGCCCCCTCCCGGCCCCCCTTCGTCATTCGCTTCTTCACTGAAGAAGTAATAAATTCACCCAGGAGAGAAGTCTTCGCAAATTCTATCTGATGCCTAGTTGTTGTGTTGCTGGAAATGGACTACTCTTTGCCTCAATGGGTGAAGTAGCCTTCTCCTCGTGTGATTTTCTTGCCTCTACAAGTGTCCCCTGTGATTTGACCTTTAACAAGCAAGGAGACTGACCCAATGGAGAGATTAGTCACCTCAGCTACCTTGCCAGTTTCTGCCTACCTCGTCTCTATCTTCATGGGCAGATCTCATCATCTCCTAGGTTTGCAGGAAATGCCTCTAAAGACTCTTAAAAACCCTTTGTACCAGGTCGTCCTTCACAACTGCCATCAGAAATGATGGAAGTGTCCACCTTACGGGTCGAAATCACTGGACAGAGTTTAGTCTCTTCATGAGAAGACAGTATCTGGTCCAGAAAACTGAAGCACAGAGGTTTTAAGTCCAACAAAATGTCTTCAAAGCAAGCCAGTAGCCAACACTCAGATACCACCTTTAGGATCCTAACAACTTCCAATCTTTTTTGTTTTTAAATCCTCAATTCCATCCCTCACCCCTACAATTCTTCCACTCCTTTCCTCTTCAAGAGGAGATCGAGTCATCAGAGCCAGTTGGCCCTCTGAACATTTTTCTGGCGTCTGGAAATAGGATCACTTGCAGAGACCAAAAAATTTATTTTCTCTAGCTAACCTCATAAAAATGCAGACTTTACATGCCTGTCATATTTTTTTTTCCATCCATATCTAAGTTCATGCCTACAATGTGACCATGGGTTTTTCTGAGGGAGTGAAGCTAGATTTGGAAGGCGAGTCATGCATTGTTTGCTACAATGTTACATCAAGAGGTCATACTCAAAACTGCAAAGAAAAATCACAGCGGAGAGGAGTATCTCTCTCCATACCAAGACTCATTCCAGCTTCCTGCTTCAGCCCTGCTGCATTATCAGAAAAGGCCTGTGTCAGCTGCCAGCCATGACCTTCAAAGCAGTGCCCAATGGCCTTCACTTTTTGTGAGGTCTGTTGGGTTGCGGACCATAAAAGCTCCACTCCACTCTTGTCACCATCGGGTCCAGAGTTCCAAAGTTAACACTGGAGAATTCCAACAGCATGTCACTTCCAATTCATCAACGTGCAGTCCTGGATTCTAAATATTCCTGTACTTAATAAAAGCAGGAGTGAATGAGAAAAGGTTGTAGGGTGAAAGAGACATTTTGGAGAAATTTAGCTGATAGCATTTTAAACCCTTGAGCCCAAACTGATCCTGGATCCTTCCAGTCCAATCCATCTCTTTGGGGAGATGGCATATGGGTGCCAGGGGTAAGGGAACAGTGATTGTCCAATGCCTGTGATAGTTCAACCATTGCTTATGTGGCAAGGAGGGGAAGTCATCTGGAAAAGAAACAAGGACTCAACCAACTGATTTGAAAAACGTTTCCTCCCCTCTTGTCATGTTTTCTTTTGTCATTTCAACTGAAGATTGTTCCAGGTTTGGGTTTTTCATCCCAAAGAAATCTTATCTAATATTGCCATTTGGAAAGGGAAAGAATATGTCACAATGGGGGTTGGTACTTTATACACACGATGCATACATTCCATTTTCTATACATAACCGAAGCATAATATTTAGTGCTATTATAATAAATCTATTCCAGATCTTGCCAATAACAGGCGATGGGACAAGTAAGAGGGGTTTTTATTACATAGGAAAAACTTCGCCTTCTTGGGTACTGATGTTCATTTATATAGTCAAACCCTCCCATCCGACGTAAGTAGGGCTGAGGTAATGAATGATGAGAATTAAAGCACAAAATCCTTTTAAAGTAATAAACACCTTAAGACTTTATTTTAATGTGTAGCTATAGGACCTGATCATCCTGGTTTTGCTTATGATGAGACACTGGGCACAGAACCCAGTAGGGACACACACCTTCACACCCACATACAAGCCATGAGCTTTCTTTGAATAAGGGCCTACTAACTAGAATTCTCTGAGGACCTTTCATGAACCCCTCCACCGACGTGGTCTGGAATTTCTAATCTCATCTTCTGTGAAGTCAAGCAAGAACAGACACTTGTGAAGACTACGGCCCTTCTAGATTTTTTGCAACTTTTATAGTTGTTACAACCCACCTATGTTGACAAATGCTTTAGTCATAACCAATTCTGAATCTTGTCCAAAACAGTCAATGACTTTTCAAAGCAGTGACTTTTTATACTCCTATTGAATCAGTTTACAGGATATTCACCTACCACTTCATTCAATTACTTCAATCCAAAAGCAAGGGCAACTGGCTTTAAGGAGGTTTGGGAACAAACACCCTGACCCTGTCGGCGCCCAATTCAACCCCTCCAGCAGGAAGGCACGCGTGTCCTGGGAGAGCGCCGGACGGGCTGCTGGTGCTCAGCGCTATGGGAAGAAGTTATGTGTTTTACATGGTACGTAGATTACATGAGACTACAGAATACCTAAGTTAATGCAACGAGTCAATAGCATAGAAGCTGGTTTTAAAAAGCTCCTGTACTTGAAATATTTAAACGCAAAAAGTAAATTTACATAAAAGGAATTAGTTCATTAGGATTCTGATCTACCCAATTTTCGTGTTAATATGCTTTCCACCACCTTACTATCTTGGGAAATACCGAGTCATCATCATGTCCCAAATCTCTACAGGTTATCAGCTATACTTCAACCAATAGTTAACTGCAACAGTATTCAGCACATAACATACTGGAATTTGCTCTAGATCTGGATATGGGGGAAGGTGGGGTTACCCAAAGTCCTAGGTCGCAAGCCTTTTCTTCAGGTAGACAGGATTCATAAATATATGAAATAACAGGAAAAAGGGTAAAGCAGATAATAAAAAAAAAAAGCAAATGATTAAATATGTAGTGTATATTTTTACAGTTCATGGTCCCTCAGTGCCACCAGCAGCTGAGAAGTGAACAGTCACTGCTGAAGTTTCCACAGATCTCACTAGGTTTCCGTCACGATTAGGAACCCTCCCACCCTGAGGCTGAGGAACCTGCTCTCCAATTCCTCTCTGGCCACATGATCAGATTGTCACTAGAGATGCTCACGGCCTCACACATTTAACACCAGATGACCTAAAATTACATGGATTCCCCTCCACGTTCAGCCACCTCCTCACCCATCCCTGGGTCTCCAACAGGGAAGCAGGGAGGAAGGGAAAGGACCAGAAACAATCCTTTCCACTCCACTCAGTCCCCACACTCCAGGTGTGGACTAGGCCTCAACACAATGATTTGTGCTCTCTTCATGAGAGGTCTGAATTAAGACCACAAGCTATAATAAAAGCAAAACGACTTGGATATGGAAAACTCCTATGTATAAAGTGAATTTTAATCATCTTTTTATGACACTAGATAGGCCTCAACGTAGCCCAACGCCAGGAAGAAACCAGGCCATGGTTTTAGATATGCCTCACATAAAAATGGTCTACTTCACACCAATAACTGCTTTCATTGCAGTTCAACCCACACGTGTAGGTGGGGGAACCAACAGGAACAGGAAATGGCTGTAGGAATGGCCCCATCAGGTTCCCTGTGGGACTGCTCGCAAACCATTCTGAACCGCAAATATATCCCCTTGACACCATATTGCTCTGTATCCATGTATGCCTCATCCTACATGGACCTGAGAGGTCCCCATCTGTCACCTGACCACGGCCTGGAGCCTCAACCCCCCACGTCCCCGCAGGGAGCTTCGGAGAGCCACCAGAAGGCACGTGAAGATCACTTCAACCGGCTGGAGGTTCGCACAGACACTGCCCCACAAAGAACCTCCTCAACAGTCTGTCCCGCCTCCAGCTGTATTCACTCACCAAACCGTGCAGCAAACAAAGTCAGCGTGAAAACAAGGCTTCGAAAACTATGGCCGGAAATTGCTTCACTAACAATCTGGGATGGGGGCTTACCCAAGTAGACAGCAGACTCCTAAGTATCTTAAGTATTTTATTGCTTAGAGGACACTTCCTAGCACACGTTTGATCACTGGAGAGCAGATGGTAAGTATCCCCTTCCACACATGTCACTCACCGATGCAGGCGTGGACCCTCACGGACAGCTGTGTCCTCAGGATGATGCTGTGCTTCTTGCCCCGCCTAATGGAGACGGAAGACAAAACAGACACGGGTATCAGAGCGGTCGCCAAGACGACACCTACATACTGTCAATTAACTTGAAGGCTCTGGCACACCTACGTCCAAGAGACTCTAGATAAGCAGGGACCTAAACAGAACGAGAATCTACCCTGAAATAGCGTGAGGTCACAGGGCTTGAGGTTGGACTCTGGGAGATTGCACGCACATTACCAAACCTGGTCAACTCATTCCATCCAGAGTTCGCATGCACTCATGCTTGACCATGTTGGGAAAACTTTAAAATCTGTGCCCATCAACTGAGATCCCTGGAATGTAACGACACACATCTGCTGGACCATTTTTACATTTTTTTTTAATATAGAAGGCACACAGCGGGGTCATCACAAAAAGCCAGTTTGCTGTGCAGTAAGTCAAGACGGTTACAGCATTTACCCCTCGCTCACAAGAAGGTAGGAGTCAGAGCTTACGGGCTATTTAGTCTCAACAATACCAATTTATACCACGCCTTTGTATCCTTCTCACTTCATTTAAGAAAACAGGATGGGGGAGGGCGCCTGGGTGGCTCAAGTCGGTTAAGTGTCTGCCTCTGGGTCAGGTCATGACTTCAGGGTCCCAGGATCAAGCCCCGCATCGGGCTCCCTACTCGGCAGGGAGCCTGCCTCTCCCTCTGCCCCTCCCCCACTTGTGCTCACACTCTTGCGCTCTCAAACTCTTTAAAACAGGATGGAGCCTCCTCCCCAATTCTGCTCCTGGTGTGGCTCGTCCCACCCTGTGCAGAGAAGGACTAAGACACACAGCAGTTAAGAGGATAACTGGGAGAAAACAGGAGGCCTGGAGACCTCGGGGTAACAAAGGCTTTGGGATTTGGACAAAAGGAAGAGCCAGTGATTAAAGGTGAAATGGAACCAGCCGATCGACACCGCAGCAGATAACCTATGGGGTCTCTCAGTGGCTGAGCTCCCTCCCATCACTTTTCTGGCCATTCCTCTCTTCCCACCAGGGCCCCCCTCGCCCCAGAACAGTCTGGCAGTGCTCTCCTGCTTCCAGGTTTTGGGGTTGTGTTGGAGGGAAGGGAACAAAATCTCACCAGGGCACACGGCTAATATCGTGATTATGAATTCACCATAATCACTGCACGCTTATTCCAGAGACCCAGTAAGAGGGAAAAGCATGGCTTTTAAAATGATCTCTTCCAAAGGAGAAAGCAAAACCACTTGCTTTGGCCTACAAAAGCATGCAGTGGCCTCCAGCCCCACGGCTGCTTAGGAGCATAAAGTTTGCATTCACAATCCCTTCAGATGCCCATGGGCCCCTCCTTTATGCTTTCTTTGTGCATCTGATTGTTTTACAATTGCCGTGTGCAATGCCCTGGTCTCGAGGAGCTTTTCCCAAGTACACAGCACTTGACCCATCCTCCCAAGTCTGGGATTCCCTAAACACAGACTGCAAAACTTTCTTCACACACAAAAATCTTTCTCTGGACAATCCAGATGTTGACCTTCCTTCAATTCTTGTGATCATGCTAGAAAGTTCTAAGCGCATGGACCTGAATGAACAGACTCTGGGGTGATCTGGGATGGGGGCAGCAGCCGCCAGCTGGGTAGCTTCACCCAGTGATGGACAGAGGTCAAGCCTAGAGCAGGAACCGGAGAACCAAGGAGTTAAGGCCAGACCCTAATGACCAGTAACAGCGAACCCTGAGTCCACGACCTCAGGATTTTCTGTAACTCGTGTTTTCAGCAGTTAGGAGTCGATACATAAAGCATGTAGACAAAAGTACATGCTTTAGATGCCCAGGTATGGGGGGCAGGGGTATGGAATGACCAGGGAAAAGATTTCAGAACAGCTCAAGTTCTGGAAAAGTTCAAGAGTACCGACTGACAGCCCTGCTTTTAGCTCCAAGCAACTACAAAACCAAATTTTGAGGCAGTGCCTGTTTTCCCACAGAATTCTCCAGTCCCGCAGTGGATTGCGGGGTGATGTGGTTTGGGATCGCAGGCACCTGCGCGGAAACAAGCACCATCCCGGGGGGGGGGGGCTTCTCTGCGCTTGCGCACTGAGAAAGCAGGCAGCCGGCTTGGTCATGCTAAACCCTGAGGGAATTTACAAGACCACAGAATAAAGGCCTGTTTTGTAGTAGTTTCATCACTTACAATTCCTCTGCTTCAACATTCGACCTCCTTCGCCATCTGCCCCTGTACATGAAATCCTACAATGGAAGAAAGCCTGTGTGGAACTGGGGGGGCCGCAGGCTGTGGAAGCCACCTGAGAGAAAGGTGGCCGCAGAACCCAGGAGTTCCTAGCAAAGGAGAGGACTGGCCTCAGCTGAGGGAAGTGGTGGTAAGTGGCAGCTAAGTCCACAGAAGCTGTCCTCCATCTCCCATCCCTGGTTTCTCCCACCTTCAACGTGGGTACCACGGCTGGGCCCATTTTGCAGATGAGAAACACAACACTAGTAGAAAGGACATCAACCGCCTCAAGTCACACAGCTGGTAGAAAGAGACCCAGGCTGAAGGAAGATGGACTCCGTGGTCACCTGCACCTCCTGCCCACTGCTGGAGGACTGCCTAACCTCCAGGGCTTACCAAGGATTAAGAGGCCAGGCATTCTTAGGGATCTGGTGTAACCAATACCAAAACCTAACAAAAAGGACATCCCTTAGAAAATTAAGATGCAAATTAAGGCAATATTGGCTAACCAAGTTAGGGTTATTCTAAGAATTCAAAAAGAATTACAGGAAGTTCCAGTTTTATTTAGATGTATATCAAGGGGCACCCGGGTAGCTCAGTTGGCTAAGCGTCCAATTCGATTTCAGCTCAAGTCATGATCTCAGGGTCATGAGATCAAACCCCGCAGAGGACTCCGTGCTGAGCAAGGAGTCCACTTCTCCCTCCCCCCGCCCCTCCCCCCTGCTCATACTCTCTCAAATGAAGTCTTTAAAAAAGTCAGTAAAATCTTTTAAAATTTTTTTAACAAATAAAGCAACTACCCTAGATGCAGAGATGGAATCCTCATTTTGAGGATGCTATAGTGGCTCTACTAGTCCCGAGAAGGATTGCCTACATTTGAACTCCAATAGGAAACAAACTTATTTTGGTTGAAGGTATACCCTACCCACTACATGCCTACTTGCCTTGATATGCTGCTGGAGGGCGAGCAGCCATATCTGAACGGTGAAGCACGAAAGATGGAAGCTACCTCTTAAGGACGGCAAAGTAGAAAGATGAAATAAGGCCAGGCCCTAAGAGCATCTTGTCATCGACATACCGTCCTTCAAATGGCCCTAATTATGTACTTTTTAAATTAGACTTCATTTTTTTTTTTTAAGATTTTATTTATTTACCTGACAGAGAGATCACAAGTAGGCAGAGAGGCAGGCAGAGAGAGAGAGGGGGAAGCAGGCTCCCCGCCAAGGAGGGAGCCCAATGCAGGGCTCGATCCCAGGACCCTGAGATCAGGGCCCAAGCCGAAGGCAGAGACTTTAACCCACTGAGCCACCCAGGTACCCCTAGACTTCACTTTTAAGTTTTAGGGGCGCCTGGCTGGCTCAGTGGGTTGAGCGACCAGCTCTTGGTTTCGGCTCAGGTCATGATCTCAGGGTTGTGAGTTCTATCCCTGATCTCGGGCTCCGCACTCAGCAGAGGAATCTACTTGAAGATTCTCTTCCTCTGCCTTTCCCCCAACTCATGCACTGGCATGCCCACTCTGTCTCAAAATCTTTCTAAATAGAGGTTTTAGGTTTACAACTCCCTTCCTCCAGGAATCACCCCAGCCTCTCTGGTCTTTGATACTCTTCACCTGGGTCCCAGACCAACGTTCCTCACCTGGCCACCTCACACCTCGAGTATGGTTCAAGATAACCTAATTTGTATAAACACTCTCTCCCTTCCCTAATCGCTCCCCCTCCAGAACCTCACTGCTTTTCTCAAGTTGCTGTCTGTACACGAGCCAACTGATGTCATGTGCCCATTTTATTCTTATCTTGCCACCGGCAACTAGTGCCACAGCACCCTCCCCTTCCACCACAAGCCCCAACCCACCCCCCACCCCACTTTCCTCCACCACCAGGCCCAGGTACTTGAGTTCACGGTGGGCCGCACTGGACAGCCGCCTCCCAGCTCAAAGTTCTGTCCACTCACACCACCCTCCCCGGTACTGGACTTCCAGGAGGACTCCCCCTTTGCAGGTCAGGTGTCTTCTGACTCTCTACCCCCACCTTAAAGCCCAGTGCCCACCCAAGCTCACCCACTCCCGCCAGACGCCATCTTTGTCCGGTGATGCAACTGGCATTTGAAGGTACTTAGAGCTTTTCCACTCCCACTGTCCACTCAGCATGGGAGTGGATGCTTTCTCCTCTGATTTCCTACAGAACCACCTCCTTCCCAGGCAGCCCAGGAGGGCTGTTTTAAGCACCCCTGCCTAGGCCCACCCCCAAGTTCTGATTTCATTGGTCTGAAGCTGAGCGGGAAGGGAAGTCGTTAAAGTTCCCCAGGTGGGTGCAGTCCCCGCTCAACAATGAGAACCTAGGCTGTAGGTTTCTGACCCAACAGCAGACCACCTGAGAAGCTTTTAAAGAGGCGAGAATCCAGGCCCCAGCCCAACCTCCTGAAGCAGGCATCTAGAAGCCAGCATTTCGAGGCAGCTTTCCTCCAGGTAACTCAGAGGCAACCCAGCACTGGCCTGGGGCTGGTGTGCAAGGTTTTAGGTGGGGCGGGGTTCCACAGCCTTCTCCAGGAGATTCTCAAAGATTTCTTTGCATCCCAATAGGTCAAATTTGAAGGATAAGTAGTTTTCCCTTCTTACTGATAGGAAACCTCATCCAGTCACCTCTTGGTCTGTGTTTCCTCTGCTTCTAGACTTAGCAGCATTGAGAAATCACCTATATTTTGAACCCAAATCTAAAAACTTACTAAACCTGAAAATCCAAGCCATACACAAAAGAAAACCCTGGATGAGTTGAAAGAGACGCTGGTTCAGGTGTGGACGGGAAGCAATGAACAGATTTTCCTTATTCTCCTCCTAGGTGATGACCTTCAGCTGAGAGCGCAGGCGTGTTGTCTGGGCTCTTGGGGCAAATTGGCGAAGGAGAGGAAGAGTTTCCTGTCTTCTCAGTGGGTGCCAGGCTCAAACTGCAGCCCACCAAGCCCGGCCGCTGGTCCGGCTGAGGGAGAAAACTGGCTTTTTTCAAACAAAAGGGGCCGTCCTGGCAACTTCAGGGCTCCACTCTTCCCTGCTGAGCTCCCCCACCCAAAGCCCTGGCAGAAACCTCAGGGGTGCATGGGCCCCCCCCACACGGTTCCTTGGGGTTCACGAGCTACAGGCCGAGAAGCTAGGCACGTTAGAGCCCAACCAGAGCTCTCCCCAACCCCTCTGTGCCCCTCGGCACGTCGACTGCAAAGCTGGAAGGCTCGGGGCACAAGGGCCCCTGCAGACCGGCTTCCTCACCTGCACCGGAGGGGACTCAGGGCCGTCCCACCGCGCCGTCCACTCCGCGCAGAGTTCACGCGCCCTTGCTCAACTTCCAGCAGCGCTTTCAGGAATGGCCTTCCCAGGCAGCCCTGGAGGGCTTTAAAAAGCAGCACCGTCTGGGCCCACCCCCAAGCTCTGATTTCATTGGTCTGAAGCTGAGTGGGAAGGGAAGTTGTTAAAGTTCCTCAGGTGGGCGCAGGCCCCGCTCCAACACTGAGAACCTAGGCTGTAGGTTTCTGACCCAACAGCAGACCACCTGAGGAGCTTTTGAAGAGGCCAGGATCCCAGGCCCCACACCAACGTCCTGAAGCAGGCGCCTAGAAGCGAGCGTTTCGAGGCAGCTTTGTCCGGGGTATTTGGCTCTAAGTACCTTCCAATGTTCGGCCCTTTCCAGCCCTGCCTGGCCCAAGACTCAAACCACACACAGCCAAGCTCTCCTCACCCCACAGGGCTGTACCCTTTCCCCACCACACACAGCCCTATGAGGACCAGCAGGGGGGGTGAGAAGTAGTCAGCAGCGCCCCAGGCGATGTGGAAGCTGGGAGAAGCAGCAGCTCTCCTCAGAGCTGCCCCTGGGGGCGCAGGCCTGAATGGAGCCAAGCGCAGGGAAAGGTGAACACCCTAAGTGACCGAGACCAAGGTAGGAGCACTCGGGGATGCTCACCACATGTATAACAACCACACTGGTCCTCAGGCCCCTGGGAACCCTACCATGCTCTTCCAGACGGCCCCCTCGCCCCTCGACCTCGCAAGGCCACTGTCCCCTTCAGGGCTAATTCCAAGGCCCACCTTCTCGGTGACAGGTCCCTGTGCCCCTCAGCTGCCCCTGGTTTTCTTTCCGAGGCAGTCGAGGTAGAAATAAGCAAAAAAGAGGCCGGGGCTCTCTGGCCCAGCTCTGCCCCGTGGGATCTAGCCTTCGTTTCCTTAACTATAAGAAATGAGCTTTCAGAGTGCTTGGCCTGCATGGACCCAGGTCTAGAATCCAGTGATTCCTATTTCAGTGTATCTGCTTCTCGAATGCTTCTCGAATTATAGTAGGGGCTACTACTTTTGAGTTTGTATGATATGCTGGAAACCGGCTTACTGTTTTAGATACTATATGTCATTTCATTTTTTCCTCACAACAACACAACGAGGATGTATTAGGATTATCTCCAGTTACTAGGAGACTGAGATTCAGAGAGGGGAAGTAGCATCCCCATGGTCACACAGCCATGAGGCTAACTGCAAAGCCCATGTCCCTAACCACTACGCCATGCTGCCCCCCACCGTGGTCCCCTCCATTGCCAGAGAACTTGCTGGGATCCCTGCTGACACGGGGAGGTAAATGGAATTGGGTAGTATTGCCCTCATTTTATAAATAAATTTTATAAACTCTTTTCAGAGATAAAGTGGCTTGCACACGGGCACGCAAGGAAGGGTCAGGAATAATCGCCCAGAGGGTTGGGAGTTTCTGTGCCCCATGCTCTGGTGGCTAATTTCCCCGGCCTTGGAAGGCAGTAAATAGACCTGGCTCCATTTTGGTAGCATAATAATTGCTTTGTCCTTCTACTTTTCAAGGTCTTTCTCCTCTTCTCGAGTAGCTATAGCTCAAGTGATAACTCTAAACAAGGAGTGAGTTAATTTTTAGTCTTGGCATAAAAGAGCAGGGTAATGGACAAGAACAAAGAAACTTCTCCAGCAAGGAAAATTCTCTCAGAACAACCTGTACGAAAAAACACCACCATTTGCACATGGTGCAAATTGTCATTTTATGGTCACGACATTAGCAGATTTTTGCTATAACTCACACAAAGAAATCAAGAGAAAGAATGGTTTTATGTGTCCTTTTCATGCCTCAAAAGGGCAATTCTTAACTAGAAGGAAATTATATTTTAACTCCCATTCGTGGGAGACATGACTTCTCAGGCATACAGACTTTGCAAATGCCAGCCTCCTAGGGGACGACTCGGGAGGGACACTCGGTGCAAATGACACCGCAGATGTGCCCAGACACCGCCCACCTGTGCAGGAAGGCTCAGCCTGCAGGCCACTTCCAACCAGCTCCCAGCAAGCTGCCATATGCTGCCGGGGCTCAGTGGCGGTAAGTGGCCCAGGGGTAACGGAGGACCCGGCAAGGCCAGGACAGCATCATCCCGGCCTGTCTTCTGCAGCCTAAGCCAGGGACAGAGGGGCCTCCCCACCATTGGTCAGTAAAGCTAGCTTCTTCATACTCTTCCGGACAAAAAGGAGTGTCATCCTGAGTACACTCCAAAGGACAAGGTGGGAAGGTCACCACTAACCGGGACTCTGGCAAAGACGTAAAGCCCCCTCTGGGGTGAGTTTGGGGTCCCCCTGTCAAAAGCACCGCTACCCAGCAGGGTCTGGCTACCTTCTCCGGTGCACACTTGCCCACATATGAGTCCTGCCTTCTCATCTTGCCATAATCCGTCTTAGGTGCAGGGTGCAGAAATGGGGTCAAGGTTGCACCTATCAGATGGACCCATGGCCAAGTGATGATTCCCAAGGGAACAGAGTGAGGAAGCAAGCCCTAGGATCTCCTCTGGGGAGCTTGCCGCCGGGTGCCTGGCTCTTGAAGAATGGCCGCGGGGACTACGAGCACCGGGATGCCGATGCCGACAGTGCCAGATGATGGCAGCAAATGCGTCCTCCCCAGAGCCAGCGTGCAGCGTGCTTGAGGGCTCTTTGAACCAAATCCAGCGTTTTAGCCTGGGACCGATGGTGTCCTTGCATAAACCAACCTTACATCACCAAAGGCGCCAACGTGCTTCCTGAGTAAACCCGAAACACCTTTGCCCAGGACTTCTCGGAGGGTCAGAGGAGTACAGACTCGGAATCAGGTCTATCTTGTTCAAACTTGGCTCTCCTGGCTCCTGGCTCTCTCTCCCTGGACATGGAACTTACCTCCTGACCCTCAGTTGTTTCAAAGAAAGAACAGAAACAGTGAAATCCAGTCATGTGACTGTTAAGAGAATGAACTATTAAATAAACAGACGTGAATAAGGTGCCTGGTTTTGTGAGTGGCACAACAGACGCTCCATAAATGTTAGTTTCTTCCACACTCCAATTTTCCTTTTTTAGAGAGAGACTGTTCTCGGCTGGGGGCGCCAAGGGAGAGAGAGACTCTTAAACAGACTCCATGCCCGGCACAGAGCCCGATGCAGGGCTCGATCCTAGGACCCTGAGATCATGACTTGAGCAGAAATCAAGAGCCAGATGCCACCCCAGGTGCCACTTTCTTCCCCACTCTCAACTCTTAATACTGCTGTCCAATGTAGTGATGCTTTTTTCCCCTAAGCTCCCATCTCCAAGTCATTTGAATTTTGATAAGAAAGAAAAAATCGAACAGGGCGTGGTCTTCAACTGTAACACCAGCAGAGACATTTTTCAGGTTGACAATAATCTACTCATAACACACCTGGTGTATGTTTAATCAATGAGCCATCAAGTCATCCACTTAGACTGTCATCCAGACTTAATTCTGACATCTTATATAAAGGGATGTCATTGTCAAATACTCAGTAAAAACTATAGCAATGGAATTTTCCCAAGTCTATCAATCTTATTTTTTTTCATAATGATGAGTAGAATCCGGTGTGACATGATAACGAGAGTGTGTATAACCTATGGTAGTTGCCGAGGTCTGTCCCCATTGAGTCCTCGGAAAACCTTGCTGGTTCCTACCAAGCCTCTTGGCCTTAGTGCTCATGGTCATGTTATTCAGGAATCCATTCTGGGATCCTGCCATTTATCTGACTACCAACGTTCAGTAAGTACCTATAATGTGTTGAGAAAATGCTAGATGACAGATATTCAGACAAGCCCAATATTGACTCACTAGGGCTTTAGCAGCAGACAACTGAGGGAGGGGACAATTAAGGGAGAAAGCACCATGAACTGTGGCAGGTGTAGGGAAAACCCAGCAAATCATCATAAATACTGGAATCAGGTAGAAAACTAACACTAAGAAGGTTTCCATTTTCCCTCATTTTTGAGTCTTTTATGAAGAATCGGCACTCCCAGATAAGATTCATCTGGCTGTAATCTATTTTTTTTTAAAGATTTTATTTATTTATTTGACAGAGAGAGAGGGATCGCAAGTAGGCAGAGAGGCAAGCAGAGAGAGAGGGGGAAGCAGGCTCCTCGCTGAGCAGAGAGCCTGACGCGGGGCTCGATCCCAGGACCCTGGGATCATGACCTGAGCTGAAGGCAGAGGCTTTAACCCACTGAGCCACCCAGGTGCCCCCTTGTAATATATTTTTAATTCAGGCAAGGTAGCTTCAGAGCAACTTTTGGGGAGGTCCTCAAACACCAGATTAAGACAGCTAAGCTTTATCTGGAAAGCAACAGGAAATCTCTGAAGGTTTCTAAGGAGGACGGTGATGAAATCAGAGAAATACTTGGTTCCGAATGGATAAGGACTGAAAGGAAGGCAGGGGGCCTCAGTCAAAAGGCTATTCAATAACCAAATAATTACAGGAATAGCTGACCATATGTTTACATGTGATTTACATGTGATTTGATTTTCTGAACACCTCTCTGATTTTTTTATGTCTATTGCTTTATTCAGATTCACAGCAATCAGAAGTATTAAGCAGTTCTACATGTAGGCTAAAAGTAACTGGATGTTAATTAACACCATCACAAATCATTTTCTCCACTGTTGTGAGTTCAAAAGGTGATACAATATTAAGTAATCTGCTAGGACATCTGTCAAGGAAACAAAATATCCAGGAAGTTACCACTAAAAACAATGCTTAAAATAGTTGTTGAACTACTAAAATCTGGAAAATACTAATTTAATTATATTTGGTTTAAAAAAAAAAAAACTTAGAAGGTCAATATCATGTGCTTAATTAAACCATACCAGAAATGTTCCTGCCCCTGCGTGGCCTTGTCAAGAAGAATGACTCGAAATGCAAAAGGGTTTGCAATGACTGCTGGTCAGTCACCTGCATCTCCCTTCTCTTATGTGACTGCGAGTGCAGAGAAGGTCAAAGCTACAGTGGTTACTTCCGAGTGTTTTAAGGCCTTCATGCACCCCATATCTCCATATCTTGGACGGCTGGGACTCGTCAGCAGGGACAACTGTCGCTCTTACCCGGCATCATCCTGGAAGCCTTCCAGCTCGTCCCGCTGCTCTGCCAAGGTGGCCTCCAAGTCCAGGTAGGCGCCATTGTGAGAGAGCTGCAGCGTGCAGTCATCCAGCTGCAAGAGAAAGAGCCTTTAAGCCCAGCCTGCTCCTGCGACGCGGACCTTAGATGGAGAAATCACTTCATGTGGCCCTCAAGTGTTTTTAAAAATCAAGCATGATTCTGAAATTCAGATTGTAACTGGAAGAGGTAGCGGGTTCGTACAAATCCATTGGGAGCACACGACATAGTGAGCAGACAGCAATGACCCCTATGATGGGACTGGTACTGACAGGGCCCAGGGGACAGGGGAGGAGAAGGAGCCCTTTGGTGCCGGTGTCACTTTCCGCTCTGAGGGCCCCAGGATTAAGCCATGGAGGATTTGGGGAGTGGAAACCAAAATCACAATGCCGATATGACTGTAGATTAAGAGTCGCAGAGTCTAAAAGGCAAATCTGGTGGGCCGAACATGCCCCTTCCTTTGCTTCAGTGAGAAGCCTACTCCTTCAGATTCTATGGTCCCACCTGGCATGTGACAATTAGTAGTTGTTCAATAAACATTTTTACAGTTGAACCGAAACATTCTCCAACTGAATGACAGCATATTCAAATTACAACATACCGAAGAAGACATAAGGTCTCTTTGTTACTAGTCTTACTTTTTTTTTAATTATTTAAAACTTACATGTTGTTAATTATGTCCCATGCATAATTCTAAGCATTTTACATATGTTATGTTATTTGATTCTCACACGAACCCTATTAACTTCTATAGTCCTCCCCATTTTACGAAGAGGAAGCGAAGACACAGAGAAGGACTAAGTTACTTGCCCAGTGTCACACCTGGGGAATGTCAGAGCTGGGATCTGGATGCTAGTTTGCATCAAGGTCATGCTCTCGATCCCTATGCCACTCTGCATCCTCTCTTCGTTCACAAACCTACAAAGGACTTGAAGATACCGTGCTTGCAAAATGCAGTATGTGTCATTGTCGTGTTCTGGTATGGCCAAGGCCATGCCACAAGTTTGCCAACCCCGTTCCCTTTTCCTCCTGGGCCCCGAGAGCACATATCCCAGCCTTACAGTGGGGCTAATGGCCATGAAACCGAGCACTGACCAATGGAATATGAGAGAAAGTCAAAAAGGCTCCCAACAGGCCTGGCCTTAACACCCCCACACACCCACCACCTTTCTTCTCCTGCGGACAGCCAGAGGCAGAGAAGCCAGAGGCTGGTTGCAGAAGAGTCAAAGGAGGACTCCAGAGCCTGGAAACCAGCGGAGCCCCGGCTAGGAGGAGCTCTGGTACCTGAGTCACTGCATGGAAGAGAGCATTCTGTTGCCCGGCATCCACTACCCACCCTGGCTGGTGACAAGAGCACAAAACGTGAGCCTTTGCCGCGGTACATTGTTGAGACTGTGAGGTTGTTACAGCAGCCAGCGTTACGTGACATTTAGAATGATCAATAGACTTGAAAATACAGAGAAATAAACAAAACACGGGAAAATAATTTTACTAAAGATTAACATGATGCGGAAATCCAACTTCACGCTTGATTTCTTGGGCCATAAGTGTGGTTCTTAGTGTTCCTACCTCATGAGTTGTGGCTCTTATTCCGAAATGACAGGAGATCGGGGGAAAGCGAAGGCAAATATTTAGCTCCCTTAAAAGGTCTAGATAAATGTCTGACAATCCTCCCACTGTAAGGGGGATTTCAAACAAGGAATTAGTCTCTTTGGATAGGAAGGCTTTGCTTATTATCCTCAACAAGAGAATTGTAGACCACTGACTTGTTAGAATCGGCATCTGTAACAGGCTGCTGATTTGTAGAGACCCCGCGGCTCCTGTTTCTAGTTATCCTCAACAGAATGAAAGGAATTTGTTTTTTTATTATTTGTAAGAAATACCTAGCTAAATCACTTGAAGGGGTTAATCCCATTTGATTCACTTGTTTTATTTCTCTAATAACAAACCGCTCCCCTTAGCTGCTAAAGGCACGCCGGTGAGCTTCGGCATTCTTGACCAGCATTTTACTGATCGATCATCTCACCTGAGAAAGCATTTAAACTCAAGGATCCCATGGGCCAAACTCACTACTGTGGTGTGAGAGGTGCGCCCCGAGTTTGGGGGGAACATGCAGGAGAGCTGCACCCCCCCTCCCAGCCTGCGGAAGCAGCCGACAGGATTTCCTGCAGAAGGCATCTCCTGGGCCAAGGGTCTCCTGTGGACTGAAATCAGACTTGATTGTTCCTAGATGGAAAATTCCATGAGAAAGCAGACCGGTTAACATGGACACTAAACCATGACTAGCGCAGCAATGACTGCAGCTCAGGCTTGCTCTGACCCCCTGCTGAGGTGATTGACTAAGAAAACTGACTTGATCTGTCGTGTTGATAGGACTAACACTTTTGCTTATTTTGCATCCCACTTATAATCAACAGACCAGGAGATGGAGATAATGAAAGCCCTTTAGGCCGTAAGGATTCCTTTTGCCTCAGCCCCTGGAATCCAGAGGCCAGAGAAAGAGGCTTCAGGATAAAGAGTTTCTGCTTCTCCTCCAGGGGGGCTGAGTCATTCCGAGGCTGGGGTCCACGCTCAGGCCAGACGGCGCAGAAGCGCTGCCGTGGGCGTGGAGAGAGGCAGAGTGGGCACGTGTATGTGGTACAAATACTCCCACGAAGGCCCATTTCAGGCTACCAAAGCGAAGTCACGGAGCATGGAGTTGGAAAGAGTCACGGAAGCCCGCCAGTGTGTAGTATTTCCACCAGATACAAGAGATGTTGGGAACCTCGAACTCATGGGTAGCAGTACGACATAATAGGACAATCAGGAAATGACAGGTTTTGAGGATTTATTAGCTTTGTTTTAAATATAACTTACTTAATGGGACGTTTATATCCTTTACTTTTTAATAATGGCTACATTCAACAACTAGCTCATAACGTTCCCCAAGAACGGACCTGTCAGCCCCCTCCAGCCTCCCAGGCCAACTCCGGCACACACCCCTCTGGTCCTGCCACGTTATTCACTGGAGGCACCCAAGGTGGAGATGGCAGGGAATGGATAAGAGGCTGAGGACCCCATCCCCACTTTCCATCCTCACCGCCCAACCTAGCCCTACGGTGGTCACCTTAGCTGAGGCAGACGGGGGACTCCCTGGCCACCAGCACATAGAGCCCTGTTCTTACCAGCAACTGTGGCCAGTTTGCCCACCATCTCTGCCCCATACCTTCTGCTTTATTCTCAGGAGCCTGAGACAAATACGAATATCCGGTTTCCTCAACATTCACCAAGTATCGGCCTCGGCACGCTCCCGGCCAGCCAGGAACCACAACAAAACACTCCACAGTCTCCCCAGCTTCCAGCAACAGGATCCCAAAAGCTTAGCAGAACTGCCTGTTCTCATCATTCCTCTCCTCACATTCAGGGCATCGTTACTACCCTTTCCCTAGTTCAATTTTAACAAAATTATATGTCAGGCACAGGCTGGGCACCAAGGAACCCATAAACACTTCTTCCCCTCAAAGATCATTTTATTGGGTAAATATAACACACAAATAGAACACAGAAGAGAGTTAAAAGCCATTTAAACCAACTGTTATAATGTGTGGAAGTTCATCCTCAGTCGTATTCCTTCCCTATAATTAGCAGCCACAGGCTCCCGGGACCCAAGCATCCTCCATAAAAATGCCCCCGTCCTCCTTCCAGAAGAAAGGCCGCCATTACTTCCTAAGCCAGCATCACGATCCTGCTCCCCTAATTAACAGATGGGCAACCTGTGCTAGTGTTAGTTAACTAAACCAGGGGAGATGACTATGGGCCTTTTAATCTGTCAGGAAGTGTGTGCGGCGTTCCCACAGGAGAGCTATGGGAAGGGGTCAAGGTCAGACGAGCTGGGACACGTGAACACCATGGGGGCCCCGACCACACGCGCAGCCTGTGAAGACACCACACGAGTCAGCGCACACTGCCCGCTCCACGCCACCACCCAAGCCCCAGCTCATCGGTACACCCGAGACACGGAGATTAATATTTAAACCGTCACATGGGCCAAGGAGTCGGAAGAAAGGGCTTCTTTGCTGGACGGACACGTTGAAACCGTGAAATCCCCTAAAGGAGGGTCAGCTTTAGGGATCACTTTAAAAGCGAATTGGTGAGTCCACGCAATGAATTCTTGAACCTTGCCAGGCATACTTGTTACAAAAGAACATTCTGATGCCAACAGGCAGAGAGTCAAGGTTCGTCCCAACAGGGCTGTTCTGAAGATTCACACAGGACCCTCCCAGCTCTGCCTCCACAGGGGAGGACGCAGACACCTCCCTGCCCAACCAGCGCCCGACAGGGAACCGCGATTCCTACTTCCACCGAGGCAACCCGATCCACTCCCTTGGCTGCTCATGTCAACCATCTTCCTGAGTGACTTAAGGGCCCTGGAATTTCCTGACTCCAACAATTTTCACGTCAACCCTGATCCCTTGGCAGCATGCTCCCCGCACTCCTATCTTGGTTTTCGGTGCGGTGGCCAGGACGCTGCCAGGCACCGCAGGACATGAGACAAAGCGGGGAGCCCCGTGGGAAGATACCGTGACAGGGCTGTTCCAGAGTGCAGCGGGCAGGGGAGTCTAGCGGCGGTAACGCTGGTGTGGTGGGGAGACTTCAGCTCCGGCTGGGAACGTGTGGCCAGGATTCTGGTGAGGGGGCAGGGTGCTCAGGAGGTGGTCAGCCACGGAGCCACAGGAAGGCTCTAGATTGTGTCACCCACCTTCACCCCCCATTAAAGTAGGCCCTCCAGCCCCATGCAGGCGGGTTGCACAAGGCCATTCTCGGGTTTTCTTGCCTCTTCCTAAGAAGACAGGGCATTCAAAAAGAAAAGGCAGAGTCACCGTCCTTGAGGCGGGGGAGGGGTGGAGAATCTAAAACAAGGCTGATGTCACATCTCGATTCCTACGTTCTTTTCTTTCCTTAATCCAGTGAAGGGGCCTGTTCCTGGGGTGGTCTCATGATTACCTCGGTTTGGGAAGTGGGTCCACAGTGATCCTTAGTCTAGGCAATAAAACAGATTTGCATGGGACCATTCTATAAATATACACAAGGGCTATCCTCTAAGCTAATTTTGGTAATAGTGCAGAAGTGGGGACACATAGGCTGATTTTTAAGAGAAGAAACATAAAAGCTAAAATGCCGTTTGCTCACGTCATTTAATTGGTTCCTCCCATCCTCGTATCCACACAGCCTACAGTATGATTTTGTGGATCCTTCCATCAAGAAGTGGATTCTTTCTCTACTCCTAGAATCCAGGTTGGCCTGTGTATTCCTTTGGCCAGTTCAGCGACATGGGACATCGGAGACCGAAAGATACTCATTCCCCTAGGGCTGTCCTCTCTTACCGCTCCTGGAGCTCTGCCAGTGTCGGAAGGAGCCGGGGATAGCCAGCCTCTGCGACGTCTGTCTGTTCCCGCGGCCCCTGCGACACCCTGCCAACTGCCGCACACTAAGCGAGGCCAACATGGGTCATCGAGCCTCCAGATGACCCACCAGCTGATGACAGACACGAGAGCCCAGCAGATGTCAGCCAAACTGGCCCAAACCAGAAGAACCACGCCGTAGACCCACAGACTTAGGAGCAACATCTTACGACTGTTACATGTTACATGTTACGATGTTACATGTTACGATTGTTGCTTTAGGTCCATTTCCCCCTCCCAGGGCCTGCCACCTCACCCCACCGCAGACATGCAGCCCCCAGACAATGCAACTTCACACTTAGGGTGCTCGGTGCCTGGATCGGTGATGGGTGAGAGGCTCCCATCCCCAAGGTGCCCGCCAAACACACACGACACTGCCAGCTCAGTGCAGGAATGCCACCACAATCCCAGCCCTCAGAGGCCACAGAGCAGTCAGGTCCTTCCTGGAGCCCCTACCGGGGACAGAGGACAACAGCAGATGCTGGGCGGAAAGGCTGGGAGCATCAAGGAGTGGGAGAGTAGTCAGCTGAGAATCCCTCCCAGGGAGGTAAGGAGGCAGCAGAAGGCAAAACAACGCGTGAGTTGTGGTTCTGAGTCCTTAGAGCGCGCTCCATCGTCCCACTGTACAAAATGCACATTCAAAGATAAAAGTGTGAAGATTCTCAAGATAGCACCTGCAAGCACAGGGCTCTTCGGACTGCACTGATCACGCACCCACAAAGCCGGCCCCGCTATGGGCTCAGAAACAAAGCATGACTCTGGGTCCCATCCCTCTCCATGGCAGGCTGATGGGGGGCTCCCTGGGTGCCCCCCTTTCAGGCTCATCCCAGCTCTCTAAGAGCAGTGAAAGGCGGTCAGCACATTTCCATTCATCAGGTCTAAGAGCACTACACTGGTTTCCCTCTCAAATGGTGTTTCTCTTGCTTGGCAGTCACGAAGCTTGTGGCTTCTTTAAACTTTGTCATTCCTTCTAAAGGCAAAGAGACAAGGAGCTAGACATAGGTGACAAGCAAAAAAAAAAACGTTAGGAAAGAGAGCTTTCCAGTAAGCAGTGCCACAAGGTCCATCCACAATTTCTTAATAAAACCCGACAAAACCCAGGCTCAGTCATTCCAGCATCTATAGGCTCTGGTTCCCCCATACCCCATACAGACCACTGCAGAGGGACGAGATGGAAGGAGGGCACGGACATCTTGGCTGCCCTCTGCCATTTCCTAAGATGGATAGTGAAGACGTGGCATGTGTTTCATTGTCCTTCAAACGATGCAAACCTTTCACATTTATTCCTTTGTATATATAATACATTTCATAATAAAAAATGAGTAGTTTCATGTATTGGTCCATTTTCTTAGAGAAAAACCAAATTAAACTGATTTACATGATATCAGAAGAAAATAGGTCCTACTGGTTAACCCCAACAAATCTTATTCAAACTTTTAAATACCTAGGTGCCCATTTAGCTTCTTTGGAGCAATAAATACATCAGATACTTTATGTTTTTTTTAAGGTTTTATTTATTTATTCGAGAAATAGAGCAAGAATGAGAGAGTGCGCACAAGCAGGGGGACGGGCCAGAGGGAGAAGCAAACTCCCTGCTGAGCAGGGAGCCCAAATCAGGGCTCGATCCCAGGATCCTGAGATCGTGACCTGAGCCGAAGGCAGATGCTTAACCGACTAAGCCATCCAGGCACGCCCCCATCACAGGTACCTTAATAAATGTTTTAGGGTAAAGTACAAAGATATTCTTGAAGATCCAGCATATATGGGTTATGAAATGATATGAATGTATTTACTTTGAAAGAGGCTGGATTTTACTTCCTCAGAAACCTTTAGTAAGTTATGTTACTCGTGACCACCAAATTCAGTGAGAGAAGCAATGTCCTGAAATTGATTTAGGCAGTTTCCAGATTTCTATTTAAGTCAACAAAACCGTACGGCTCACGGCTCAACCAAAGGCCAGGGCTTCTGCCAAAGTCTACACGAAAGACAAAGGCAAGATTTCTCCCATTAAGAGCTCAAGCTGAGGAGATGTGATAATCTGGTAAATATTTGAATTATTTTAAAAGACTTTTTTATCATTAAATAAACAACCAAGAATGCATTAACCTTCTCTCTTAAAGAGGCTGGAATATTTGCTTGTGTTTACAGGTACCTTTTTCCATTTTCTGTTTCACTTCAGTCAATTTGAAAGCCAGTATCAGTACTAAATTTCAGGATTATCTCTGATCCATTACAGTAATCCATTCCTTCGTGCAGGTTAATAATCCTTTCCTGTGCTCATTCTCTGTGCCAGGCACTGTGCCATGTCCTAGGGAACCGACCACGATCGGGAGAGCCCAGGGAGCACTCACGCCTGTATGTGGGGCTGATCCCCAAACAGCTGGTCGGAGTTCAGGGAAATGAGAAGGACAATGAGTTCGTCACTTTTGTTGTGTCTGTTCTTGTTTCACTGTGGGACATATTTGGGGAGCAGGGAGCTAAAGGATGCAAAACCCATGCCAGGGAAGGAGTGTGAGTAGTCAAGACCCTGAAAGAAGGAAGCCAAGGGCTCTAGAAGAGGAGACTTTCTGGCCCCAGGAGAGTTTAGGCTTGATTCTAGGGCAATGGGAAGCCGTGAAATGGTTGTAAAGGGATACACGAAGGACCAGCTTTGCAGTGTGGGGATGGAAGGGAGAAGACAAATGAAGATGCCAGGGCAGGAATGAGGGGTGATTTGAAGGGTGTTTGGACAATGCTGGAAGCTCTGGGAATGGAGAGAAAGGAGAGAGAAGGCTGATCCAGGGAAAGAGAGGGGAAAGGAGAAGGAAAAGCAAGAGGGACTTGGTGATTGATCAGATGCAGGGGTACCCAACAGAGAGAAGCAAAATCTTGAGTTTCTTGTTTGAGCAAATTAATATCTATTGGTGATATCTTCCACAAACATGAGAAACATGAGACGGAAAGCTCTTGGGGGCAGGGAGACAGGATAGAATTGGGGGTTTTGTTAACACGTTACATCTAAAACAGGTGGAGACGCTGAGTAGAGAAATCAGTTTGGGGGGGTTCAGGCATAAATACAAATATGGCAGTTGGAATCTCACAAACGTACTGGTGTACTTAAGGATAACAGCTAACTTTTTGTATCTTGAAGATCTAGAATGGTATCCCCTTTTTCATTCCTGATATTGCTAATTTGTGCTTTCTCCTTTTTTTCTCACAGTTTAGGGAAGGTCCCTCATTCATTTATTAGTCTTTTCAAAGAAAAAAACTTTTGATAATGTTGCTTTTCCACCATTTTAAGTTTGTTTTTTTATCTCATTAATTTCCTTCCTTCTACATTCTTTGTGTTTGATATGCTGCTTTTTTCTAGCATCTAAGATCTTATGATTTTCAGTCTTTCCTCTTTTCAATTATGTGCATTTTAGACTATAATTTTCTTCTGTCAGGTTTAACTACAGCCCACAATATCTGATATGCCACATTTCATATTTTTATTATCTTCAGTCCACAATATTTCCTAAATTCCACTGGGATTTCTTCTTTGATCCATGGGTTATTTAGAAATGTGTTACATACTTCCCAAATATTTAAAGATCTTCAAGTAGGGGCGCCTGGGTAGCTCAGTTGATTAAGCGTCTGCCTACAGTTCAAGTCATGATCTCAGAGTCCTGGGATCAAGCCCCATACTGGGCTCCTTGCTCAGTGGGGAGCCTGCTTCTCCCTCTCCCTCTGTCCTTCCCTCTGCTTGTGCTCTCTTGTTCTCTCTCTCAAATAAATAAATAAAATCTTTTTAAAAAGATCTTCAAGTATCGTTTTTATTGTTGATTTCCAACTCAATTTCTCTGTAGTCAGAAAATACACTCTGTATGATTTCAATTCTTTGAAATTTCTCAAAACTCACCTATGGCCCAGTAAATGGAATGGATATGTCCTCAATAGCCACAGTGTTAAGTGGGATGCTCAGATTTCTATCCTCACTGCTTTTAATAAACTGCCTGTTCTATAGAGAGGTGTATTAATTATCCACTACAGCTGTGAATTTTCTTTTCCCTTTTAATTTGGTCAATATCTAATTGATTGATTGATATTTCCTAGTAGCCTGACTCTCTGAGCAGTATGAGATTCCTTCCTTATCTCCAGTAATGTTACTGACCTTAAACATGACATCATCTGTTGCTAGGACAACCAGACCACTTTCATTAGGTTAGCACCACGTGGTTTACCTTCTTACCGTCTTTCAATTACAGCATTTGGGACCCATACATATATAAGATGTGTCTCTTTTAAAGAGAACATAGTTTGGGTTTTTTAATCCAATCTGTCGATCTCAGTTTTTTAATACAAGTATTTAATCAAAGTCTGTTAACCTAAAGTGATTGCTGGTATTTAGGTTCAAATCTACATATTCTAGTTTCCTTTTTCCTTCTTTTTACCATCTTTTGGATTAATCTTCTGTTCTAAATTACTCCATATATCCTTTGTATTTCTTTTCTATCATTGTATTTACTCTTAGCTACCCACTCTTGTTAATTCTTTTAGCAATTGACCCTACAGATAATCACATGGCTTCCTGAGTCAGAAGTACCTACTAAAAATGAACATTATCACTTCCCAGACAATTTAAGGGCACTAGACCATTTTA
Organism: Potos flavus; assembly: GCA_028534135.1. NCBI lineage: Eukaryota > Metazoa > Chordata > Mammalia > Carnivora > Procyonidae > Potos > Potos flavus. The sequence goes on from CM052889.1 coordinate 32,436,290, forward strand.
ATATGGTCTATAGCTTTTGACATATTGAGAAAAGTATTTTGAACCCTGTGGCATAGTATTATTTTGAGCAATCAGTATTCACTTAAATTTATCCACATATTTACCTTTTCTCTTGCCCTTCATTCCTTTCTGCATTTCTGTGCTGCTATCTGATAATTTCCTTCTGCCTGAGGAATTCTCTCTAGTATTTCTTTAGGGAGAGTATGCTGGCAACGAATTTCTTCAGTTCCTATTTTCTGGAAACATCCTTACTTTACCTCCATTCTTTGGGTAACTGCTTTATTGAGATATAATTCATATATCCTATAACTCATTTAGAGTGTACCATTCCCAGGCTTGTAGTATATTCACAGAGTTGTGCCTCCATCACGACAATCAATTTTAAAATATTCCCATCCCCCAAAAAAGAAACCACATATCTGTTAGCTGTAACTCCTCATTCCCACAATCACACCCCCAGAAACCACTAATCTACTTTCTGTCTTGAAAGATTTGCCTAATCTAGACATTTCACATAAATGGAATCACACAATATGTAGTCTTTTGTGGCTGGCTTTTTTCACTTAGTGTAAAGTTTTCAAGGTTCATCCATATTATAGCACTTATCAGTACTTCATTCCCTTTATTGCTAAATAATATTTCATTGTATGGATACAGCAAACTTGATTTACCCATTCTTCAGTTGATAGATATTGGATTGTTTCCACTTCTTGGCTACTGTGAATTACTGTGAACATTTCTGTAGAACTTTTTATATAGACATATATTTTCACTTGGGTACACTTTTTAAGAAATTGCCAGACTGTTTTCCAAATGGGCTACACCATTTTATATTCCCACCAGCGAAGCATGAAGGTTCCAATTGGCCCATAATTCCACCAAACACTTGTTTGCTTTTAGATTATAGCCATCATAATGAATGTGAAGTAGTATCTCGTGGTTTTGATTTGCATTTCCCTGATGGCTAATGATTGTGAGCATCTTCTCACCTATTTATTATTGGTCATTTGGGGATCTTCTACGGAGAAATGTCTATTCAAATCCTTTACCCATTTTTATTGGGTTACTTGCCTTTTTGTTGTTAAGTTATATATTCTGGATACAAGTCCTTTTTTGGATATGTGATTTGTAAAATATTCTCCCACTCTGTGGGTTGTCTTTTCACTTTCTCAAGGTTGTCCTTTGAAGCACAAATGCTTTTAATTTTGATAAAACAGAATTTACTTTTCTTTTATTGTTTGTACTTTTGGTACCATATCACCTTCACTTTGAAAGATTTTTTTGGAGGATACAGAATTCTACAGTAGCAGTTATCTTCTTGGAGTACTCACAAACTGTGACCCCATGGCGCTCCCCCTCACATCAGCTCAGTTGAAACATCAGCTGTCAATCTCACTGTTGTTCTTTTAAAGAGAATCTACTTTTCTCAGGCTGCATTTAATGTTGTCTTTGTCTTAATTTCCAGTGGTTTTCCTATGAAGTGCTTATGTGTGGTTTACCTAGTATTTATCTTGCCTGAGGTTTATAGCACTTCTTGAAAGTGCAGCTTGCCATCAATTTTTGGTCATGGAAAATCTTCACCATTATCTCATCTAATATTGCTTCCATCCCATTTTCCTTCTCCCATTCTGGGACTCTGGTACATGTAGTTTAGACACATGTACCATATGCCTTTTATGCCCTTTTCTGCGTTTTCCATTTTGGCTCTCCATAAATTGTTCTTCATGTCATCTACTGACCTATATTCCAGATCATTTAATTTCTCTTCATCTGTGTCTAATTTTCAGTTGAACCCATCTACTCCATTCTTAATTTCTGAATTTTTCATTTTTACAATTTCTATTTGTTTCTTTATATTGTATACCCCTGCTTTGTTTTGTTGAAATTCTCCATCTTGCCTATTTTTTTGAACATATTTATCATAAGCGTTTTAATGATCATGTCTAGCATCTACATCATATACAGATATTTCTACGATCCAAGTCTCTTGATATATCATGTATATTTTACTGACTGCAATAACTGTTTATGAAAAAATTTCAAGGCTCTGGGTGATACCTTTCTCCAGAGAGGATTTTCCTTGGCTTCCTGCAAGCTGTAGGAGTACATCGCCATAATCCAATCAAGGACTGAGCTCTCTCAGAACTGGGTTTCCGTCTTTGCAGGCCTAATCTGTTTTCCTTACTTCTAGGTGTGATCTTTAGGGGTCTCAACTGAATGCATGGAGTGTTTATTAAGATCCATCAACCTTGGTGAGCTCTGAGCTCTGTTCTCTTCTCCCCAGCAGTATGAAACTGCTAGCGGCTTTCCCTGACTTCTCAGCCTCCTCACAGTCACTTTCTGCTTGCCTTCATAGTCTGCACATGCCACTGATGAACTGGTGAGTGCACCAAGGTGAAAAACAACTTGGGATGTCAGGCTCACTGGCTTTGACCTCAATGACTCTCCCTTCTCTCTGGGATCTTGGCTTCCCAAGTTCTGCCTGACTTGGGGGCTTCTCTGAGGCCTTCGAGAAGATATTTTTGGGACTCTGTCTATCTTACCTGGTTTTCCTGGATAGGAGTATTGGTCTGCCACAAGCTAGTTATTACAGTGAGAAGCAGAAGCCCAAACATCTAACTTTTAGTTGCTAGAAACATTTCCTAGTCACTTGACATGAATTGAGAGGAATTAATCCTCACACAAGCTATGGGGAAAGGACTATTATTATTCTCACCTGATCATTGACATAAACCCATGGAGCACAGAAAACAAACAGCTCTGTCAAGATCACCAAAATTCATGGCAACTAAACCCAGACAGCCTGATTCTGAGCCTATGTCTTTAGCTACAGGAGAGTATAGAATGAGTTGGAAAGAAAGGCACAAGAGTAAGCCCTCAGAAGTCCAACATTTAGAGATCGAGTCAAAGACAAGGACACTGAGAAGGAGCAGCAGAGGGAGGTGAGGAAAACCAGAAGGCTGTCCTATCAGCCAAGGGAGGAAAGGGTTTCAAGCAGAACGGGGTCACAGACTCTAACGACTTCCATCCTGACTATAATGAGGTCTAGTGTTATCAGCTGCTCATCCCTTTGAACAACAAAAATTAAAACTTTTGCCAAGACACCAGCACATCCAATCCTCACATCCCATGCTTCTACAAACATTCCCTGAGCACACCCTGTGTCCCAGGTATACCACGCTCATTTGGCCGGTTGGACTGAGGCAGTGCAAAGCACTCCTGACTAGCCGAACCACGTAACCAAATGTGCGTGGATAATGGAAACCTTCGTAATTAGAGAAGCCGTGCAAATAGGATAGCTTGCACTGATTCCCCTTAAAATCTGCAAAACTCCTACATAAAATTTACAGGGGACTTTTTAACTTATGATTTCTTTATTCTTCAAAAGTTCTTTTATTCACATTCATTGAAAGAAAAAGATTGTAATGTATAATAGATAGTTGTCAACATACACAAGGTTTTGGGTATTAAGATCAGAAGGAAGAGTTGAGGAAATGAGGACAAAGAGAAGGGGGAGGGGAAGGAGCACGTTATGGCACTAATGTGAGCCACCAGTCAAACAGATCCACTAGGAATGGAATTTATGCCTAGGCTCATCCAGGCCTGCCACAGAATTTATAAGGCCCAGCGTAAACTGCAAATGTAGGGCCCCATGTTCAAAAAGCAGGAAAAGCCCTTTTTCCTTTCTCAGCAGTCTCTCTCTCAACCTGTCATGGTGTTGTGATGTTTTGTTTCTTTATCTTCTATTTACTACTGCACTTCCTTGGGCTCAAGGATACTTACTGGGCAGTGAAGACCCTCACCAGCACCCCCACAACTCAGCACACGGGCATCGGCCTGCACCCAGGTTCCTGCAGGGGTGGAGGGCAGGGGAAGTCACTGGGCAGGCAGGGCGGGTGGGGGTGTGGGGAGCCCACAGCACAGAACCTGTCCTGGGGAGGTGGGGAGACAGAGGCAGGCAAAGCCGCACACGAGCAGGGGCTCTAAGCCTCCAGAGCAGGCTCTATTGTCCCATTAGCCTTCATTTAAAAGACAAAATCAACAATAAAATTATTAAGAATTTCAAAAGTGTTTTAAGGGGCACCTGGGTGGCACAGTCAGTTAAGTGTCCACCTCTTGGTTTCAGCTCCGGTTGTGATCTCAGGGTTGTGAGATGGAGCCCCACGTCAGGCTCCACGCTCAGCACGGAGTCTGCTAAGACTCTCTCTCTCTCGGGGCACCTGGGTGGCTCAGTCATTAAGCGTCTGCCTTTGGCTCAGGTCATGATCCCAGGGTCCTGGGATCGATCTCTGCGTCGGGCTCCCTGCTTGGTGGGAAGCCTGCTTCTCCCTCTCCCACTCCCCCTACTTGTGTTCCCTCTCTCGTTGTGTCTCTCTCTGTCAAATAAATAAAATCTTTAAAAAGAAAAAAGACTCTCTCCCTCTGCTCCTCCCCCATGTGTGCAAGCATGTGCGCACACACTCTCTCTCTCCCTAAAATATTTTTTAAAAGTGTTTTAAAAGGTGTTTTCAATGTTTTTTTTTTATTATGTTAGTCACCATACAGTACATCGTTAGTTGTTGATGTCGTGTTTCATGATTCACTGTTTGCGTATAACGCCCAGCGCTCCATACGATCCATGCCCTCTTTAATACCCACCACCGGGCTCACCCATCCCCCTACCCCCTTCCCTTCTAAAACCCTCAGTTTGTTTCTCAGAGCTAAAAGGTGCTTTTTTAAAGCAGAGCCTTAACCCCCAAGTATGGGGCCCCGGGTGACAGCACTGGTGGCACACCGGTGCAAGCATTCCGGGGACCACCCCTGAACACTGCTTCCTGGGCTCTGGGCTGTGAGCCAGACGGTCCGGCTGACCCACCAGCTCCTCTGACCCGTCCGTATTCCTGTGCAGTGGGGCCCACAGAACATGGCTTGGGTTCACAAGACCCTACTGCCCAGGGTCTCTGCGAGCCCTAGAACAGTCCTTCTTAAACTTCTGGGTGCATAATAACCTCTGGGGACATGTGTCTAAGAGGGAGCTCTGGGTCATACTCCAGTATTCTAACGCTGAGGGTCTGGATGGGCAGGGCGGAACTCTGCTCATTTCCCACCAGCCCCAGGTGATCTGAGGCAGGCACCGAGAACATTTCTCAGAACAGGTGCCAAAGATGTTAGCTCCCGGGTTGGGATGGGGGTGGTGGCTGGAAGTCTCAGGTTCGGCTGAGGACCAAGAGCAGAGACTCAGCGAGGAGGGAGGCGGTCCCAGGCTCTCTGGGTTTTTTGGAACGTTGCTCTCTTCGCCCTGTCCCCAGCACCTCCTTCCTACTCCACCACATCGGTGTGCATGGTGTTCTTCATGCTGAGCCGGGTGTCTTGGGGTCCAAGTGGGGGGCGGGGTATTAGCCCCACGCCCCAGAGAAGCTATCCTGATATCCTAGGAAAACACACAAATGGGCCAAGGATCCAGCTCCACCTGGTGTGCGTGCCATAAACACCGAGGAGCAGAAGCCACAGCTCAGAGGAAGTCCTGCTGGCTGTGACTGCGACTTCTAGGGCTTTCAAGATCACTAGAGGGTGAGCTGCGTGCCAGCCAGGAATCTCTAAACCCCCCCAGTCATTGCACAGCAACCCCCGAAAGCGGCCCGTGGGGAGAAAAGAAAATCAGCCCCAGAGTCAAGAAACTGGGTCTCTAGGCCTCGGGCTGCTGCCAAGCCAGCAGCAAAACCCGGGGCCGGCTGGTTAGCGCTTCCTGTAAAATGAGGGAGCCTGGCGGACGGCGGCATGCGCTTGGTTTGGCCTGCATGGCATTTTAAAGTATTTCTGGTTAATTGCCAAATAGCTAAAAGAGGTTGTACATAACATTCCAAGTTTGCAGCTTCTCCTGCAGAAAGGGAAGGTCCAGACACCCTGGACCAATCCCTTCCAGGCCCGGGTAGGCTGAGCTGAGCAGCACCCATCCCTTATTTGGGGTACAGGCTCTTCTGGTCCTCCGGGCTACCTGCCCACCCGACTCTTTCCATCCTCTGTCTGGACCCTGGCTCACGGGATGCCAAGGTCCTTTTTCCTCAAATGCTCTCTGATGAAATGTGCAGTTTCTTCATTGAGTTTCAACCGTGCAGAACACTAATGTTCTCTGCCTGACACATTCTCAATAACCAGAGGGTTTCAAAATCAGCAGTGTGAAATCAGCAGACTATTTGACTCTCCTCTGTTCCCTTAGTAATTCATTAACTATGTGACCAGACAGCCCTAGTTTAGTGATCGGCTGGAACCCCCAACAAAGCACTCTACTCTTCAGCAGCTCACTGGGCTTTGGGCCACCTTTAGAGTACTCGGCGTCCCAGGTACCCAAGTCAGCATCTGCTGCTCCCCCATTTCCTCCTTCCTGCCACCGTAGCAAACAGGAGGCGTCCTCCTGAGCTGCCTGACGCCCCTGCCTGGTGGCGATGCCTCCCCTGACCTCGCATGACAAAGTATAGGGCTGGGGAGAGCTGTGATTAAATTCTGGGCCCTGTACTCCTGGCCACAACTTTTTAAATCCAATTTCAAAATCCACAGGCATCCATGAATTTCTAAATTACAATAGGTCCATACTTAATTTAAAAAACGAAAACAAAACAAAACACACCCCTGGCTCTTGAGCAGAAGACCACAGGACTCGCAGACATTTCTCTCCTGGAGCCTCTGGCCCCTGTAAGCCCAGCTTCCCAACAGCCATGTGCAGGGAAAGCCAAAAATGTGGAAACACTTCCATTCAGGACGCCACTTGCTTCAAGTAAAGATTCCCTGAAAAAGCCCCGAATGTGTTGTCATCTCTAACGAGTGTTTGATAAATGGTCGTAGAGAGAAAGTCACCACCTCTTAGAGGATTATTCACATTGTACAGCAGCCCGGGGCCGGACAAGCACCGTAACCGGGTCTGGGGCATTCGGGGCTCGCACTCCAGATGGAGGCTGTGTACTTCTGGAACCGAAAATAAAGAGCATCAGGACACGACTCCAGCCACGTTCATTCCCAGTTAGCCCATTGGAGGGTCTGGACAGTCCGACAATTCACACAGAAATAATTTTCAATCTACGATCGTTCAGGATCAAGCTTTTGGAACCCATGAATATTTTTTAACATAGTCTATATTTTCCGGTGAGCGAAAATCCACTTTGAGCTTTTGAATGTGCAGATTCAGATGAGTCGTCAGTCATCATTGTTTGGGATCTGGAGATATTGTGCCGCTGAAAAGTACACGACAGTGTTGGCTTTAAAAAAAATCAAAACCGAAATTTTCTTCGGGTCCCGGAAACAGTCTCAGCGGCTTCAGGTAGAAGGAGAAGCACGGCTGAGACAGGACTCCACTCGGGTCCCTTTCTGATTGGACACTCAGGTAAAGGGACTCTGGCGTTCGTGGAAGAAAAACCCCATAACTACTGTTTTCATGGAGGAGCACACGTGAGCACATCTGCCTGCTTATTTTTTTTAATCCACCTAAACGAGAATGTCTTACGGCCACTTCACGGTCCGATTGTCAGGCAGAAAGTAACCATTCCCAGATGCTCAAGAGAAAGGCTCTGATTGGGGCGCCTGGGTGACTCAGTGGGTTAAGCCTCTGCCTTCAGCTCAGGTCATGATCTCAGGATCCTGGGATCGAGCCCCACATCGGGCTCTGCTCAGCAGGGAGCCTGCTTCCCCCTCTCTCTCTGCCTGCCTCTCTGCCTACTTGTGATCTCTCTCTGTCAAATAAATAAATAAAATCTTTAAAAAAAAAAAAGGAGAGAGAGAAAGGCTGTGGCCAGGCAGACACTATAGCACCAGATGCGTCTGGTGTAGGAACACGTCCCGTGTCCTATAAGGTTACCACTAACACTCTGGCGACTCTCGCAGTAAGATGCCCAGAGCACCATGTGTGCAGACATGCCTGGGGGTCACACACACCCTCGTGCGCCCTCCTGGAGGGTGATGGCCAGACAGGCGGGAACCATTCAAGCCATAGGTCCCGTGGGCTGACCCCTTCTGAGCCACGACTCCGTAGCTACAGAGGTCCGTAAGCAGCACAGAAGCGTCGAGGGCCCACCCAGCTGGAGGACAGGAGCAGTGATGTGTGCACCAGCATCCGCCTGAAGCAAGACAGCGCTTCCCTGAGCCAGCGCTAGCAAAGCTGGACAAACGGGACCGAGTGCACTAAAATGGAATGCTGGACAGCCCCAGAACCTTGAGACTGTGAGTCCAAGGTCACAGCTATTTCTACTAGGCGACGCCCGTGGGCATCCCCGAGCCCACAGCAGGTCCAGCTGCTCCCGAGGCCAAGCAGGGTGGCGACGTGCCTCGGACACAGCTACTGAACGACAGGGCACCCGGCCAGGGGTGCTAGGCCAGATGGGCTCAAGGTGGATTCTGGAATGCTTCGGACGGCCTCTCACCAGCTGCCGGAGCTCCGTACAGGATTAATTAAATTAGTCGCTAGGCTCTGAGCCAGAGTGGCAGGCAGGACGATTCCGTCCCTCCCCCACTCCACCCCCCTCTCATTCCCATCGGCGAATTCTAGTAAAAGCTACAATGATGTCATCAGTTACAGTTCTCAGAGTAGGTCAGAAAGTGGGTTCCCTGGTACGGAGCATCTCAACCAGGCCTGGGCGCTGCGTGCGGCAGAGTTTCCCCCAGCTTCTCCGGGCCTCGGGAACACCGGGCCGGGCAGGTTTCAGACAGACATTATGGCCAGCCCACCAAGACCTAGCAGCCACAAAAAGCTCATCCCAAAACAGCGTTGATCTACCTCTGCAATACACGGGGACTCCCACTTCTAGAAAGGAGACAATACCTTATAGTAGTAGAGAATTCTTAATTCCTTTTTTTGTGTCCTGAAATATTTCCTGAACCCCTGCTTTATGCGAGACCTGCTGTTAGCTGTTGTTTAAAGCATGACTTCTGTCTCAAAAACAGGTCATCCGAGTACAGCTACTTCTAGAACAAAGGTGAAACAGGTACATGAATAATGACCCCCGGAGAGCCTGCTCATGTCAGTGTCAATCTCTTGGGCTTTTGTATATTTTTGGTATTTTTTTCCTAATGAATGCATTATTAAAATGTAATCAGTAAAAAAAACACTATTTTTTAGGTCACTTAGAGTGGTTTGATCCGTGCTTCCGAATCCCTCCTCAGGGATCAGCTACAGCTCTTCTGAAATGAAGATTCTGATTCACTAGGTGGGGCAGGGCCAGGATTCTGCATTTCTAACACGAGCCCATTGATGCTGGTGTTTCTGTGAGAAGGCCATATGCAGTGAAGATCTGAGAGGGAGAGAGAGAGAGAGAGAGGCAGATAAAGGGGAGAGGGGAAGCAGGGTGGGAAGGGAGGAGGGGGAGGGATGGAGAGGGAAGAGACAGAGCAAGCTCCATCAGGAGGAGAGAGAAAGCGCACCTGTCTGGGGGGAGGGGAGCGGTCAGGCAAGGCATCATGAAGGAAGGAATATGTGACTATGGCCAGGAATATGGACGTGATTTCAAATGGCACACAGGAAGAATGGAGGGATGGGTAGGGATGAGGGCTTGGAAGTTAAAGAAACAGACAAGAAACCACAAACTGGACTCGTGGCACACTCATGCAACCATCCATCCGCTCTGACTAGCGGGCAGGGCAGCAGTTCCCAAACAGGAGCATGTAGAGTCATCTGGGGGGCTTCTCATAGCACAGAATGCCGGGAGCCACCCCCAGGGGTCTCTGGATCGCTGACAGAGGGGCGATTTGCACGTCTAACCACCACCCAGGTGTTGCTGAAGCTGCTAGTCCAGGGACCAGACTGAGAACCGCTAGGATAGGGTTTGTCAAAGACAAAGGATCCTGCCCCACCCCCACCCGCACAACATTCCAAGGAGGACAACTGGATTGTCTCAAAGAGTGGACTGTTCCCATCCGGAAATGGCAATGACCGCTCATGTCACAGCCTGCCAAGGCAAAGATGGCTCTAAATCCAAAAGGGCAAAATCACCCATCCCTCTGGGCAGGCTTTCCAATGGGCTTGAATCCGTCCCACCAAGCAAGGACCACATGGGAGCCTCTCCGTCTGTAAATGAACTCCCGGAGAAGAGCTCGGGTTGACAAAGAGCCGCCCCTCTGTGGCAGCCGGTCAAGGCCCAGAGCCATCCTCTGCAAGACGAATCTTCCTCCTTCCCTCCTCTGGCAAGTAATAATTGGGCCCCGAGAAAGTCTAGAAAGTCGGCTCTCACAGACGGAGTCCAGGAGCTTCTGGGGCAACTGTGAGGAAAGCCTGAGACACCAGCAATTCCACCGAGTCCGGGGAACCAAGGCCTGGTGGGTGAGCCTAAGTTACAGAGAGGCCGCCCCTGGCCAAGGACAGCGTGGGCAACAGAGACGCGAAGAGGTTGGGAAACCTCTGCCTTCAAAACCCCCACGGGCACCAGCGGAGGGAGACACGGAGGGGATATGAGCCGAGAGCCGCGCCCCAGGGAGCAGACTGCCTGAGACCTGGCGCCTCTCCTGGGCTGTGCTTTCCAACCACACGGCGGAGGCCGAGAGACCAGTAAAGCCTGTGGAGGCCAGAGCCCACCCAGGATCAGGGAAGTCAGGGTGTCCCGGCGCTCGGGCCCAGGCGGACGGGGGCTGAAGGCCTCGGTCCTTCCAAACCTGCGCCTGGCACCTCACCTTTAAGGGCGCGCCCGCCCACCACAGCTGAGCCCAAGAGCCGAGTCCAGCCCTCCCGGCATCGGGCCAGAACCTGTCCTTGTGCCCAAAGTGCACCAATAACGAGAGATTCTTTCCAGGAACTGGCCAAGCTGTGCCTGGAGAGTAGTCCAGGCCTGCGGAGACACACGTCCTTCAAGCATTTTGCGCTTTCCGCTGGCCTGGAGAGAGAGAAGGGGGCATCCTCTGTGAGCTGTCAGAGATGCCACCGCCCCAACCCCAGGGCATCAAGTCAAAGTCATAAAGCATGCCTCGCCCGCAGAAGCCCAGTTCCCGACACGCACAATCCCTGTGCCGCAGGCCTGCGACGGGGGTCACAGTCACCCTCCACCGCTGTCCTTGCCGCCCTGGCTGCCGTGTTCTAAGGAGAGCCAGTCCCTGCGAGAGCCAGACTGGAGAAGCAAACAGGGCGGCCCAGAGGAAGGGGGCACCGTCCCTCCTCACAGCCATGCTGCGGCCACAGGGGCGGCAGGAAGGGGGACCCAAGGAAGCCAGTCATCAGTGGATTTCCCCCTCACTCCAGATTCACCCCTCCCTCCATGCTCTGCGTCAATGGAGGTGAATTCCTCCCTGCACGTCTCCTTCACAGAAGCACAGCGTTAAACTTTCTCAGCAGAGGGGCCGGAGGCATGCTGCAGGAGGAAGGCGCCACAGGGGGAGGGTATGAGCTGAGGGCATCCAACGGGGCTCGGCCCCAGCTCCACACCCAGAATGTTCCAGCTCCCAGCAACCTTGCAGCCCCTGCACAGCCAGCCCAGCCATCGCCTTCCTGCAGCCCCTCTCACGACAAACATCAGGCCCTTCCGGCCTCCTGCCCCCACCAGCACCCCGGTTCCTTCTGCTCACTCACGCTTCCTCAGGTTTCTCTCCTATAGCCCTCTGGATGGTACAGCCTCCTGGACAGAGACATTGAGCTCCAGGCCTCCTGCCTGCGCCGCTGTCCTCTCCCCCCGCACACCCACACCACCACGGCTCCCCAGCCCGCCTCAACTCCGGGAGCTTGCTTCCTGTTTGCCCGGTGACCGAGGACCAGCCAAACCGGCAAACTTCTCCACCATCTAGTGCACTCACCTACACCTTCTCTAGCAAGGTCTACACCGCTTCCAAATCTGTCCTTCCTTGGGCACTCTCCCTCAGACGGGGGTACCATGGAGACTTTTCACATATCCTAAAGTCCTTCATCATAGTCTAATAATTCTTACTAATAAGCTTCCCCTGTTTAAGTCACGATGTGGTTTCTACCTCCCAGCTGGACCTAGACCCTGATGCCACAAGAACCGCCCCGGAGGTGCACCCCAGGGAGGCCCGATAGTGAGCGGGGTGCAGGCAGGCCAGCAGACCCCGTGTCACTCATCTGCTGACACCGATGGCCTCACAGGAACAAGGGGCCCCCTACAAAGTAGGGACACTAACTTGCAGTGTCGTGTGTGATGATCAGTTTTATTCTTCTGTCAGTTGAGTATGTACAGAAGCCAGGAATGGTGACTCAAACCCTCCTCTTAAAGATTCCTAAATTATCAATCTAGAAGTTTTTTGGATGCTTACTAACAATGAGTATTTCACAGCCTATTTCTATCAAATGCAGGGAAAATTATGTGTGCCTTATTTTCAATTTTACCTCTTTGTGAAAGAAAATAGGAAAGGGGTGCCTGAATGGTTCGATTGGTTAAGCCTCCTACTCTTGATTTTGGCTCAGGTCGTGATCTCAGGGCACTAGGATCGAGCCCCACATAGAGTTTCGAACTGTGAGTGGAGCCTACTTACGATGCTCTCTCCCTCCCCCCTCCCATCCCCCTCCTCATGCACAAGCATGCACTCGCACGTGCGCGCACTCACCCTCTCTCTCTCTCTCTTAAAAAAAAGAAATGGAAAGAATTGGATATACACCTCTTTGGAGGAAACCTTACCCAGAGGTCAGGGGAGGAGCTTGGAGGGAACAGGGAATGTCTCCTCTTGGGGGCAGGTGGAGGACTGGGCCAGCCTGGGGAATGCTCAGTCTCAGGCCGGCCACTGCCCGTGAGCCACCGTCATGGCTCCAACGCCATATGCACTCACTCGCTCGCTCGCTCACTCGCCAGAAGGTTCTGAGCATCTAGGGCACTGGAATGGAATGAAATACATACTCTGATGCCACATTCACTAAACCGCTCCGGACCTTGATGTGACTCCCCAAGGGGGCCTCCCTGCTGGGAGGAGACCGAGTCCATACACAGTAGGGTTCCCAGCAGCCAGAGTCATTTTCAGTGACTAGGCTGGCCTCCCCATGTGAAGCCAACTCACACAATCGGAAACAGCCAGCTTTTCACGGGCTGGATCCTACCGAGTGAAGTGGCCATCCAAATGACGGACAACAGGTCCCGCAAGGTCACACGCCCCTGCTGTCAGCCTGCCCTCGCCAGCCAAACCTTCATCCTCAGCGGTCATCCTCGTGGTTCGAGCGGAGGAGCTTCACGGGAGATTCACAGAAGGAAGGGCAATAAGGAAGTCTGTTCCGTAATTGTTTGCATTACGGCTGAGCTGGTTTGCCTCAAGCAATGCGTAATAAGTCCTTACATTTATGGGGCACTTTACCGCGCTCGAAATACTTCTACAAACATTTCCTTTTGGGAAAGGAAATCTCCCACTACTCTGGATATTTTTTTCTCTCAGATGCTTTGTTTTCACTTTTTGAGAAGCTTCCGTGTAATTCATTCCATGATATAAAACACAGACCACAACAATGTTAAGGGTCACCTCGAAAGCACAAGGCGAAAACCTGCAACTTGTAAAAAAAAAAAAAAAAATTTTAATAGATTTGGTTAATTTGCACTTAGGTCGGTTAATTTCAAGCCAAATCGAATTCGGTGGGTATCAGATTTGTGCAGCACGATCTCCCGCAGGTATGTGAGGAAAGCCATTCACTGTGACAGTCTGTGCTCAGTGCAGAAACAGCCTCCAGGACCAGACGGGCAAACCCAGCCACACACACTCCCAGCAGACATGACTAAGCCATCACCTCGTCCTCCCACCTGAGACCCGACCTCCAAGCTGCACCCCAGGCAGGCTAACTTGCCGTAACCCACAGAAAGCTCCCTGCCCTTCCTAAGCCACGGCTGCCCTGGGCGTCCTGCGCAAGTTCTTCCCTGGAATTCCCTCTCCTGTTGCAAGGTGGCTCAGGGGTCCACGCGAGCATCCCCCAAGACATTTGTCGCATCACCAGGAACGTGCTCAACGTGGCAGGGCCATAAACCAGCTGGCCTCCTCCCTCCTCCTGTCCCGTTCTCCTCCTTCACAGTCAAGCTAAACTCGACTCACCCGCCCACCCCCCCTTTCTGCATCTCCCTAACCCTAACACAGTCCTGTGTGACTGAACCTCCCTGCCCTACATGCCTGAAGCCACCAGACTGCAAAGCCACGGCACGTCTCTGATCCCACCTCCAGCCCCTTCTTCATCATCGTGAGGGAATACTTCTCAAAGACGAAGTCTCAGGGACACCTGGGTGGCTCAGTTGGTTAAGCAGCTGCCTTCGGCTCAGGTCATGATCCCAGGGTCCTGGGATCGAGTCCCACATCGGGCTCCTTGCTCGGCAGGGAGCCTGCTTCTGCCTGCCATTCTTCCTGCTTGTTCTCTCTCTCTCTGATAAATAAATAAATAAAATCTAAAAAAAAAAAAAAAAAAAAAAAAAAAAAAAGACGAAGTCTCTGCACTGCAGTGACTTACATCTCTCCCGAATCTTCTGGTGCCCTTAGCACGGCAGCTACTCCCGTATTCTATGACACTGGGTAAGGGGAGCGGTTCTCCTGGGAGGCAGAACCATGAAGCCTGGGACTGGGAAGGAGAGCAACAGAATCTCCCTCTGCTTCGCACACAGGAAGCATGCGGGTGGCTGGTGGGACACGAGAGAGGGTGGAAGGGCAGGCCGGGGCTATCTCACGGGACGAAGGTGCCCGCACACCCTTCTCCACACACAACAAAGCTTTCAGAGGGGAGGGACGGGGCTGTGTCAGGTTTCTGGAATCTCTGGTAGCTCCGTGGATCACAGACGGCAGGAAGTGGGAGCTGGCGTTTGCTCCCTTCTGCTGCCGCTTGCTCCCTTCTGCTGCCGCTGAGAGTTTTGGTCTGGAGGCCTGACCGCAGGCCGCGGGCTGCCCGAGTGTGCAGCCTGGGGATGGTGGGTGACCCCCAAGCCGCAGCCCTTTCGTCTCTAGGGAACTGGCTTCTTCGGAGAGCAGGAGGTGGGGAGATGTGAGGTGGTGGTTAGTTTCTGAGTTTTACCAAATAAAGTAGAATCTAAGGGGGAAAAAGAGGTTTTTAGGCAAGACCTTCGAGGCGTGAAATCAGGAGGGGGCTCCAACTTTGCCCGCCCTTCCTCTCCACTCACTTCCTGGGAGTCCCACCCAGCTCAGGGCGGTCAAGACCACCCATCCCTACTACACAGCCCCAGCTGAAAATCCAAACATGAAAATCCCTTGCCTATTTGGCGTCTGCACTCAGATATCCATCCGAGCACCCCCAATTTGATACATCCAAACTAGCCCCTCACCTTGCCCACAAACCTGCTCTCCCACAGTCCTCCCATCTCAGCAAGGGGTCGCTCTGGCCTTCCAGCTGCTCTGGCCAAAACCACCCGTCAGCTTGGATCCCTCTCTTCCTCCCACATGCAACCTGTTCAGAAGGTTTGTGATTCTGCCTTCACCATATATTCAGAATATCTGACTTCCACCACTATCGCCCTCCTAATGAGCCTCCTGATATCACCTCTGCTCACCCTACACTCTCTGGACCCAGCGGCTAAAGGGATCCTCTGTAGTGTGAATCAGAGCCTGACACTGCTGTTCAAAACCCCTCAGCAGGTACCCACCATGACATCCTACAGTGACTTGCCAGGCCTCACGAGAACTGTCCCATATCTGTCTGCCTCTCCCACTACGCCTCCCCTCACTCGCTGCACCCTAGCCACTCTGAATTCTCGGATGTTCCTCAAGCATGCCAAGCACACTCCTACCCCAGGACCTTTGCACTTGCTGTTCTCTCTGCCTGGAATCTGCAATACTCTTCCTCCAGAGTGCCATGTAGCTTCTCCCCTTCCTTCCTATAGGCCTCTGCTACAATGTCACCTTTCTGGAGCCCTTTCTTCTCTGCTCCATAGAAAATAGCAGCCCTGGCACTCCCTAACCCCTTGCCTTATTCTTCTTATACTTCACCACCTGACATACACCTGTCTGTCTCCCTGACTCTATGAGTCAGGAATTTCATTCTGGCCACTGCCCTATCCCCAGTGCCCAGCACATGGCAGCCAGTCAAACGATAGTAGAATGTGGGACTTTGAACACAGAGCAGGTTGAATAGAAGGCGTCTAAGAAAACAGGGATGCTGTTAACAGAGAGGTGGGAGCACCTAGGATGGCGGGGCTTGAAGAGAAAAGACGGTAGCACAGAATAAAGCAGGGGTCGGCAAACTATGGCCCGCAGGCCCAATCCAGCCCCTCGCCTGTTCCTGCAAATAAAGCTTTATTGGCACATAGGCATTTGTTTACATTTTGCCTACGGGGCCTGCTGCAGCACAAGATTTGAGCAGTTCCAGCAGCGATTTCGCAGCCCACAGAGCATGAATACTTACTCCCTGGCCCTTCACAGAAAACACTGGTCAACCTCTCACATAAAACAGAATCTTTCAAACTGGAAACTCATGGACAACCCTCCCACAGAAAACATCTGCAAACTTTCCAGGAGGCTCAGACCCCAGTTTAAGAGACAGTCATAGCGAGAATACGGCAGTGGTGGGAAAGTAAGGCTCGGGTTCAGTCCCCGGGGCCGCCACTCAGCAGCTGTGTGACTTTACGTAAGTAACTTAACTTCCCTGAGGCTATTCTTCCTCCTCAGTAAAATCAGAAACACTACCAAGCACCTTGCAGAACTATTGCGCAGAGTCAAGATTTGGTGAGTAAAGCACCTAGCAACGGCTAGCTCACCGTGTATCCATGCGACTAACCACTGCTTCAGAATTTACTCAACTCCACACAATCTTGCTGCGCCACGTGTTTTGACGCCCCTGAACCTCACAGGCCCTCTATCCGGGCTGGGCCAGGACTCCAGCGGGTCTTCCTGATCTCTGATGAACACAATTGTCAAAAACAAGTTTTTTAAAATAAAGGAGATGAAGTCCCTGGCTTCCGCATTGGGAAAGGACGGCCTCTGGGGAGTCAGGGAAAGCCGTGAGCCGCCCTGGAGAGCTGCCTGGGTCCCCGGGACAGTCAGGACCTCTCTAAATCTCCTCAGCTGCTTCCCAAATTAGCAAGAAAATCTCCAGATTCAAAGAAACCTCGTGACACACTTTGCAGAGATACCATGGAAAGCAACTGATTTGGTGGCTATTTTTGGCTGGTTAGCAGATAACTGGTCACTGCTGAGGCAAAACTCTTGGATCACTGGCTTTAAAATGCCAGGCTCCGAGCAGAGAAACAGCCGCGTGGCAAGGGCAGATCCTGCGGGGCACCCACTCCCACTAGGGCCCTGTTTCCTAAGCCAGGGATGTTCTTTTGACTTTTTCACAAACCAAATATGCAGAATTATTTTCTCAAGTATTTTTCTAAAGTTTGAACCACTTTAGTAATATGAAATATGTGGGGGTGGGGGGACCTCGGTGTCTCAGTAGGTTTTGAACATTCTTTTCTCTGATTGAACAAACTATGTTTCAGGGGCGCCTGGGTGGCTCAGTCAGTTAAGCATCTGCCTTCGGCTCAGGTCATGATTCCAGGGTCCTGGGATCAAGCCCCATGTCGGGCTCCCTGTTCTGCAGGGAGACTGCTTCTCCCTCTCCTTCTGCTGCTTCCCCCACTTGTGCTCTTTCTTTCTCTCTCTCTCTTTTTCTCTCTCTCTCTCTGCCAAACAGATAAATAAAATAAAAATCTTTTTAAAAAAGAAAGAAAGAAAGAAAGAAAGAATATGTGGGGAAAATTCTGCACCATTGAAACATATCGTTTTTTGGGTTTTTTTTAAGATCTTATTTCTTTATTTGACAGACAGACAGCGCAAGCAGGCAGAGCGGCAGGCAGAGAGAGAGGGAGAAGCAGGCTCCCTGCCAAGCAGAGAGCCCAACATGGGGCTTGATCCTAGAACCCTGGAATGATGACCCGAGCCGAAAGCAGACGCTTAACCGACTAAGCCACCCAGGCGCCCGATACATAGTTTGTTAAATCAAAGAAAAGAATGTTCAACTCGGACTGGATACATGAGAAGCAGCACTAAGAACCGATAGCAAATTCTTTTATGATACCGCTTTTTAGTAGTAAGTAAGGTTTTTAACTTATTTGGTTAGACTAACAAGCAGAATTTAAAGGGAAAGCCTGACTTGGAAGTCAACTTAATTACGGCCCTGGCACACAGAGCTGAATCTTTTCAGTTCCCATAAACTCGTGCCTCTCATTTCGTTCCTTGATTTTCCCATTACCAAGATGGGGCCAGACTGGAAAACCCTAGTGCTTACCCAGGGCATTTTTTATTTCAGCTCAACCACCAGGCTCACAAGAGATGGACTTGGCTCAGCTGCTGAAGGGCCGCCGCTAACAGCAGTCCACGGAGAAATAACCCCAGGGAAGAAATAACCTGCAAGTACTCCAGCTTGCAGGAACCACTGCATTAGACCACGTGAAGCTTTAGTTCCCTGTCTTTTGTTGGGCTGCTCTAACAAAACGCCATAGACCAGGTGACTTGAACAAGAGATCTTCATTTCCTACAGAGGCTAGGAAGTCCAAGATCTACACGCCGGCAGATTCACTCCCCAACTTCCTGGCTTGTAGGTGTCCGCCGTGTGACTGCCAGCTCCCATGGTCTTTCCTTGGTACGTTCGTGTGAAGACAGGGATCTCTCCTGCCTCTTTTTCTTCTAAGGACACCAAGTCCCTATTAGGTAGATACAAGGGCACTACTCCCATCAGAGCCATGGTTTATGACATCATTTAAATCTAATTACCTCCTAAAGGCTTCCCCTCCAGATACCATCACATTGGAGGTTAGAGCTTTAACATATGAATTTTGGAGGGACCCAAACATTCAGCCCATAACATTCCCTGAATAAAGTTTTTAAAACATATTTTCAATCAGGTTCTGAAATGAAATTCTTGCCTTCTCAAAGAAGCCCTCTCTACCACCCACCGGGTCTAAGCTCTACTACATTATGAAATCTTAGCATTTGTGTCTCAGTCTACAAAATACTAATTTACATCTGTCCTTTTGTTAAATAAATGCCCTTCTGTCTCTTTCATCTGTGGGTGTGGGCTCCCCTACCAAGAATTCCACTCCTTGCAGCAGAGCAAGAAAAGAGGAGGAGGAAGGAGAAGAACAAGAGGAGAGGAAAAAGAGCCTTTGCTTTCCTTCCTTCTGCCCACACACCCTGCCCACAGTCAGCATCATCTATGGCGGGTAAGGCGGAGACGATGGAGCTCTAGTGTCTCCAAGGAAGAGAAGGGCCACGGAAATGGCTATTTCAGTGACTGCTGGTCCTGAGGCACCTCAGAGACTGTGATGCTGAAGCACTCACTGTGCTTAGGGATGAAGATAAGTCTGCTACTGGACAATCTCAAAATCAGAGTATCTGAAAAATATCCCAGACTTCATCGTCAGCTCCTTCTTTTCCACATAGCCAACACCCAAATGGCAAAAGCCAAGAGATTCTATACCAACGGCTTCCATCCCCTGTGTCTTTTTAAGTAATTGTTTTGATTAACTAAGTATAACACATTTAGGAAAGTGTAGAAAGCAATGAATTTTTACAGTGAAGGCATCCATGTAACCACCACTCAGATAAGAACATAGAACATTCCTGGCACCCAGAGGCCCCACCAGCCACTAAATCCCTCTTCTCATCCAAAGGTAACTGCTATCTTAACTTGTAAAGTCATAAACTAGTTTTCCTGTATTTGAACTTGATATGAATTGTGTAGGTGCTCTCCAGTGTCTAGCTTCCTTCACTCAACTGTGTGTCTGTGAGATCCATCCATGCTGTTGCGTTGTAGGAATATAACACAATGTTGTAGGAATATAACACAATGTTTTAGGAATATAACACAACCATCCATTCCAGGGCCGACCGACATTGCGAGGCCTCTGCTATTTGGTGTCACACAGATTGCTCCTGTGAACATTTTTATATATGTCCTTTGGGACATCTGTGTTTATGTATCTGTTGGGTCTCTATTTAGGAATGGAATCGGTGATTCATGGACCATGCAGATGTTCAGTTTTGTAGCTTGTAAAAGAGTATTTACAAGTGGGTATGTGAGCATTCTTTGGTTCCACATCTTTGCTAACCTTTGGTTTTATCATGCTTTCGCGTTTTAGCCATTCTGGTGGGTGTGCAATTTTAAATGGTTTTTATTTGCATGTCCCTGATGAATAAAGTCTGTTGGCCATTAGGATATCATCTTAAAGGGCCTGTTAAGTCTCTTGCCTCTTCTTCTATTAGATGGTCTTTTCTTATTTATTTAGTAGGGGCTCTTTAAGTATGTTGAATATGAGTCCTTTGTGAATAATACATACACAGGGATAGATAAAGAGCCCATAAATATCTTCTCCCATTGTGTGACTTGCCTTTCAACTTGTATTGGTGTCTTTTGATGAACAAACTTTCATCTTAATGTACTCCAAATTATCACATTAATTCCTTTATGGCTAGTGCTTTTTGTGTCTTGCCTAGAAATCTTTGCCTACCCAAAGTTGTGAATATATTTTCCTTTACTATCATCTAGGGGCTTTATTGTTTAACCTTTCACCATTAGATTTATGATCCATCTGGAACTGAGTTTTTAATATAGTGCAAGATAAGGGGCAAGATGCTTTTATTCCCATGTCAATACTCAATTAACCCAGGATCATTTACTGAAAGGACAAACCTTTTCCCACTACCTCTGTCATCACCAATACATGTGTGGGTATGTCTCTGGACTTTACGCTGTTCCAAGGTCCAGTGATATATCCTTGCGCCAATACCACAGTGTTTTAGGTACTATAACTTAGAAACAAGTCCTCATCCTGGCAATGTAAGTCCTCTATTTTTGTCTTTTCCAAGACTACCTTGGCCATTCTTGGCCTTCTGCATTTCCATATAAATATTAGAATCAGTTTGTCAGTTTCTACAAAAAAAAGAAAATCTACTTGGATTTTAATTGGGATTACATACACTAACTTAGGACAAATTACATCTTTGCAACACTGAGTCTTCCAACTTATGAACATGGTATATATATTTGTCCATTTAATTCGGTTTCTAAAAGTATCTCTAGGAGCGCCTGGGTGGCTCAGTTGGTTAAGCATCTGCCTTTGGCTCAGGTTATGATTTGGGAGTCCCAGGATTGAGCCCCGTGTTGGGCTCCCTGCGGTGGGGAGTCTGCTTCTCCCTACTCATGCTCTCTTCCCCTCTCCCTTCCCCCACTCATGCTCTCTCTCTCCCTTCCCCCACTCATGCTCTCTCTCTCACTCTCTCTCTCAAATAAATAAATAAAATCTTTAAAAAAATATCTCTCTAAATTTCCTGAGTAGAGGTCTAGAATATCCTTGGTCAAATATATTCCTAGATATCTGATGATTTTATTTTTTCATCATTTTTCTCGTTTTTGTCACTGTAATATAAAAATTGAGTTGATTTTTGCATATTAATCTCATATCCAGTGACTTCGCTAAGTTTGTTAATTCTAGGTTATAAGCGATATAGATTGTTTTGAATAATCTTTGTATATAATCATGATGTCTAAAAATGACAATTTTAATCTCCCTTTCAAATTTTTATACTTTTTATTTCTTTTCCTGGCCTTGTTGGACCTGCTAAGACTTCCAGTACCATGTTGAGAAGAAGCGATTATAACTGACTTCCTTGTCTCACTCCCAGTTTCAGGTCTTTCAATATTTTACCATTAAATATGATGTTTGCTCTATTTTTAAAGAGATATCATTCATCAATATCTGCAGTTTGCTGAGATCCAAATTTGCTAAGAGTTTTTTTTTTATAACAAATGAGTATAAACTTTAACAAATGCTTTTTCTATATTAGGAACATGATTTTCCTCTTCAGCCTGTTAGCATACTATATAACACTGATTTTTAAATATTAAACCAAATTTTCATTTCTACGATTAATCCAATTTGGCCTACTCTGTCTTATCGTTTGAATACATTGCTGAACTTATTTTGGTAACATTTTTTTAAGTTTGCATCTATGCTTATGAAAGATATTGACCCAGGCACTTTTCTTTCTTGTAATGTCCTTGCCAGGTTTGGGGATCAAAGTTATATTCATTAAATGAGTTTGAAATTGTTTACCTATTTTTCTATTCTCTAGAGGAGTTGGTATAAGATTGGTGCTAGTTCTTTTTTTTTTAAGATTTATTTTTTATTTATTTATTTATTTGTCAGAAAGAGAAAGAGAGAGAACACAAGCAGGGGGAGCAGCAGGCAGAGGGAGAGGCAGGCCCCCTGCTGATCAAGGAGCCCGATATGGGACTTGATGCCAGGACCCTGGGATCATGACCTGAGCCGGAGGCAGACGCTTAACCGACTGAGCCACTCAGGTGCCCCAGGGCTTATTCTTCTTTAAATATTGGGCAAAGTTCACTAATGATATCTGAGTCTGAGGATTTCTTTATAGAACGGACTTATTTACAGATTTAATTCCTTTAAAACCCAGATATGGTAAATTTTGGCAAATGTTCCGTCTGCATTTATGAAGTATGTATATTCCACAATTGTAGGGTATAATCATCTCTACATGTCAATTAGGTTATATGGGTTGATAACATTTAAATAAAGTCTTCTATAGTGAAACAGATTTTTCTGTCATCTGCTCTCAGTTACTAAAAAACATGCTAAAAAGCCACTCTAATTGTAAATTTGTCTATTTACATGATATAACAATGCTATTTTGCCTGTCAAAATTTATTTTATACATTCTGTAATTAGATGGAAACTAATTGGAGTTTCTGGTGTTTCCTTGGTTGATTGTTCTTTGTATCTAGTCACGTTTTCTGCCTTCAGTTCCACTTTGTCTCATTTGCTATGTCACCTGATTGGCATGGACTATCATTTTTCTATTCATTTACCATCAGTCTTCTTGTGTCCATATATTTAAGGCGTTTTTGTAAGCAGCATTAGTTGGATTTTGTCGGGCTTTTAAAATCAAATTTCACAATTTCCGAGTTTTAATTGGAATATTTAACCTATTTTTTTAAAGATTTATTTATTTATTTATTCAAGAACAAGAGGGCGGGGTGGGGGAGAGGGGCAGAGGGAGAGAGAGAGTCTTAAGTAGACTCTTCCCTGAGCACAGAGCCCAGCCCAGGGCTCAATCTCACAACCCCGAGATCACCACCTGAGCTGAAACCGAGAGTCGGACACTCAACCAACTGCGCCACCCAGGCACCCCAACTCATTTTTATTTAATGCAATTACTGATA
This sequence comes from Potos flavus, assembly GCA_028534135.1. Lineage (NCBI taxonomy): Eukaryota > Metazoa > Chordata > Mammalia > Carnivora > Procyonidae > Potos > Potos flavus. The sequence continues at coordinate 32,459,376 of CM052889.1, forward strand.
TATTTGGATTTAAATCTATATTCTATACATACTCTGTTTTTCTTATTGTTCAGTGTTCCTTTTTCTCTCAATTCTCTCATTTCTCACCTTCTTTTGGGTTAATCGAGCTTTAAGTATTCCCTGCTCTATTATCTTGTTGATTATTTATTATTTTACTATTATTTTAAGGATTATCATGTAAATAACCCTTCTCTTATTATTGATTAGTAATTTTTCCATTCTCCAGAAAATTAAAGGACTTTAAAACACTTAAATCCTATTTACCCCCTCATTCCTTTTTTTATTATTGCTTATTGTATATTTTGATTTTAAATGCACTTTAATCCCATGAGATATTATTGTTGTTTTTTAGAGTAATATTTATTTAGATTTCCTCACATGTTTGTCTTATCCACTGCTCTTCATTCCTTCCTGTTTCTCCCTGCTTCTAACTGGAATCAGAAATGCTTCTTTCTGAAAAACCCTTTTTAGTATTCTTTTAAGGTGTATCTGCTGGCAATAAATTCAGTCTTTGTTTCCAAAAATTATTTTACTTCATCTTTATCTCCAAGGAAAATCTGGGTATAAAATTCTACTTTGGCATTTATTTCTTTTTAACAGTTTAAAGATGTATTTCAAAAAATAAATAAATAAATAAAATAAAGAAAGATGTATTTCATTGTCTTCTGGATTCCATCATTTCAGTTGAGAACTCTGTTGTTAGTCTTCTTGTTGCTTCTTTGAAGTTCTTTTTTTTTCAGGCTGCTTTTAAATTTTCTTTTTGTCTTTGGCATTCAGAAGTATTACTGGCATGTGTTTGTGCCTTTCTTTACATTTACCCTGCTTGGGACTTAGAGCACTTCTTTAGTCTGTGGTTTGGTACACATCATTATTTTTGGAAAATTCTCTGTTAGTACCTCTTGAAATATGGCTTCTTCCATTATCTTTCTGGGATTCCAGGGACATGTGTGTTAGACCCTTTTCATTATATATCATATGTCTTTTATGGACATTATTTTTCATCTTTTTTTTTCTCTTCCTGTTTTAGGCAGGATATTTGCTAGCGGCCTATCTTCTAGGTCACTAATCTCTCTTCAGCTGTGTCTAAACCACTGTTAAAGCCACCTACTTATGCTTAATATCAGTGATTCTATTTCAGTTCTAGAATTTCTATTTGATTTTTTTTTCTATTTGCTTTTTATGTAAGTAGATTCTAATTCTCTGGTGAAATTGTCCATCTTGTCATTTACGGTCTTAAACCTGTTAAATTAAAGCCCCTGTCTGATAACTACAATATTTGTATCATCTGTGTATCTCTTTTAAATGTCTTTTTCTTCTCTTATCCTGCTTGTTATTATACCTGGTATTTATTTAACTGAGTGATTGATATTTTATATATATATATATTTATTTAGATTTAAAATTACAAAGGCGGGCGCCTGGGTGGCTCAGGGTTAAAGCCTCTGCCTTCGGCTTAGGTCATGATCTAAGGGTCCTGAGATCGAGCCCCGCATCAGGCTCTCTCCTTGGCGGGGAGCCTGCTTCCCCCTCTCTGCCTGCTTCTCTGCCTACTTGTGATCTCTCTCTCTCTGTCAAATAAATAAATAAAAATCTTTAAAAAAAAAAAAAGAGTTTAAAATAAATAAATACATACATACATACATACATACATACATAAAACTACAAAGGTTCTAGGTAGTGTTACATGATTTTCTGATTTTCTTAGTTTGGGACAGGCAACTAGATGAGGAATAGACCATCTTAATCCAAATTAGCAATTGAGCTGATTTGAGGCTTAGTTCTAGTCTTTTAAATTTGGTCTATTTCTGGTCAGCTAGTTTGAGGTTGGGTTTCAGTCTTTATAAAGTCGGCCTATTTTTGGCAAACCATTTCTCCTAGGATATAGTCCTTCAGGGTTCCTGACTAAAGCGTGAGGGTATTTATAAGCATGGGGTGTTTCCAGGATCTCTCCACCTTTGTGAGCCCTGAACTCTCGTTTTTATCTCCTGAGCATCATGAGACTGTTTACAGTTCTGCTCGGCCATTCAACCTCTCGGCCTGGGCTGCTTATGAATCAACCATTTTTATTTGGAGAGGGGGTCTCAGAGATTAGACGTTAACATATGAAAAATTAAGTTTGGGATGGTACTGACCTTTTCAGATTTAGTCTTTAGATCATTTTCTAATAACATACACACCAACAACCTAGAACCAGGATGGAGAACTCATCAAAAAAAATAATAATAATAATTTAAAAAAATAATAATACCATAAATCTGAAGCAAAGAAAAGTAAAAAAGAAAAGGCTGAGAAAGTGTTGGAAGAGGCAGTGGCAATGACTTCAGGGGATACAGAGATGATTGAGAGCAGGATCCTAGCCATGAGTGTTTTCCCTCTCCTCAGGGAGAAGGAATTCAAACACATTCTCCTAATCTAAAAAGAAGGAAAACCTGAGACAGGTGGAGACCCGTCACTGGGAAGGCAAGCAGGAGGATGGTGACTTCTGGCGACCGTTGGCAGAGCAGCCTCCATGTAAGAGGACAGCATCTATCTGAGCCAGTCCCTGGAAACGGGGAAGACTTGGGGAGCTGGAAATAGCTGAGCACTGGTGTGGGGGTGCAGAGCATGGCTCAGCCAGAGACGAGCTCGGGTGTGGTTGGAGGCAGCTGCATGAAACCCAGTTATCTCCTGCATCTCAAACCTGCCTTCACGAGGGTATAGAGCTTGGGGAACACAGGACAGGGCCGTGTCCCAGAACCAGCTTCGCTCAGTTCACTGCAGGGACCATGGCCTGTGCAGTAATGTGGATCTAGAAAAGAGGGATATTGCAAAGGGACAAGAAATGGCTGGTGGATTGATGGGTCAGGGGACAGTGGGATGGAAGGCAGGCTCAATTCAGGTTGTGTAGGGCCATGAATGTCAAGTTAAGAATATCAAATTACTTAGGCCTTTGGCCTCAGGATCCAAAGCACAGCTCTTCTAAGCAAACCATCTTTCTGCTCTCCACTCAGCTCAATACAGTTCTCTCACGAGCACCATGGCCAAGGCCACAAAAGGTGGGGTGTCGGCAGCAGCACGCAAAGCAGATGGGAAGCAAAATTTAGAACAAGAAGTCCAGCAATGAGACACACTGTCAAATTCTTCCCTTAGCACCATGGTAAAGACACTTTTAAAAAAACCTGCACTGGATGGGATTGTCTGAAAGGCAAGATTGCAGATAATAAGGGAACTTCAGAGAGCATGTTTTATTACTCGCAAAATGCAGCCTTTGCTGGCTTAGGGGTCACAGCCTCAGGCATATCGGGATGCCTCTCCCCATGCCTTCTAGCACCCCCAGAGTGTGTGGTCAGGCAAAGCAAAACTCTTGACCCCAGCAGCAGAGGACCGAGCTTCACCGCCGGCGTCAGTGTCTGGTTCCCATCTGAGACTCAAAACACACTGATTGCATTTCTCAATTCACTTGAAAGCCTTGTAGCTTGACCCTGGCTCTGCTGATCACCAGGACTTATTATTATGACCATGATTATGGATACACCAAATCCTAGTTCAAAGGCCAGAACCTAGGCCTGGCATCCCAGGCTCTGCCCCAACTGGCCTGGCTCATCCCAGGCCCTTCTCCAAGCCTCCAACCTACTCTCCGCTTTCCCACCCACCTACACTCACATCTTCTTTCCACACTTGACTACATCCTACCTCCGTCTTGAGGACACCTCGGCCACATCGGTCTGACTCCCACAGGGGAAGGGACCCAGTCAGGGAATCCCAAGCCGGTGATAAAACAAGAAAGAGAAGCAGCAGCAGAGGCCTCCCTTTCCCTGAGTGGGCTAAGCACCATGCTAAATATTTTCAAAATGTCATTTCATTTAAGGCTTGCAACCTTAAAAAAGCACTAATATTAATAAAAATTAATTAATTAATTTTAATTTTAATAAAAATTAATTTTAATAAAAATTAATTTTAAAAGCACTAATGAGCAGCCTTAATAAAAGCACTATTATTATATATGTAGAAACTGAAACTCAGAGAGATTGGAAGCGTGTCTATGGGACCCAAGGCCTTGCTTTAAAGCACTGTGCTGCAGTAAGGGCCAAAGGAGCATTCACAAAGGGCACCTACATAGCCTGGGGGAGGGAGCGGGGCGCAAGCTGCAGCGCCCAGCCGCCGTACCTGGCATTTTCCAGGCAGCACTAAGTGCCAGTGGAATGGATGAGTGAGTGAACACCAGACCCGACCATTGAAGAAGATGAGGATGACCCAGCCAGGAAAGGGGGCAGCGGGGCGGGATGATGGCGGGAAGGCAGAAGCAAAGGCAAGCAAGCTTGAAGCAGCCGGGAATGTGAGGAACTAAGGCAGCTGGGTTGCTGAAGCATAAAACAGGAGATAGAGAATGAGGGACGAGCCTGGACAGAGGGGACCTGCCAGGCCCCTGGAGGCACACAGGCCCCCAGGCGACGGTGATGACCAGTAACTGAAGGGAGCAGCCGGTTGGGCCCTGCAGCGTATTCATTGTGCCCGACCCCGAACGCACCAACTCCCCCATGCAACCTGCTCTTCCTCTCAGGCCCGCAGGCTCCAGGATAGCCCCAGCTCCCTACTGGGGCCTCGGCTCCACCTTCCCCTTCATCCACCCCCCACACAGCTCTAAGTGGGGCCCAACCTGGGATGCAGCAGTGAAGAAAACAAGCACAATTTACTGTCCTCCTGAGATCTCCCAAGGATATCTCTCTCCTCTACCATCTGCTCAGGAGGAAGCAGTGTGTCCCCAGGCCCGGGGAGTCTTCTGGCCACCCGGCTCTTTCGCCTTCAAGGCTGGAGCTGTGCAGCCCCACCCTCCCCCCTCACCTGTCCTCTGGACCCTGGCATCCGGTCACAACCCTCCCCTGCCCTCATGTCTGCCACCCTCTTAGAAGAAGCCCCCACCTCAATGGCCTAGCACCCCATTCCTCAGCAAGAGAGGGGAGAGGAGCCACGCTTACTCTGGATCCTGTTTACCAACCATAAAAACTCACATCCAGAAAGTTGGCAAAGTCACATTCTTTTACTTTTTTGTTATTGTTATTTGGTGGGGAGGGCAGGGGGAGAG
>CM052889.1:32464937-32492379 GCA_028534135.1 Potos flavus
CCCTCATACACCCATAACACAGCTTTGACTCATGGTCTATCTTGTTCCCCTGTAAACTCACCCACCTACTTTCCCCTCACCCAGGATAATTTTGGAGCAAATTCCAGACATCCTATAATTTCATCTGTAAATATCTCAGGATGTATCTCTGAAAAATACAAACTTGCCTTTAAATATGACCATAATATTGTTATCATGCTTTAATATTTTTAATATCAAATTAGTTTGTTTTTTATTAATTTAAATTTAATAAATTTTAATATCAAATAGTCACTATTCAAGTTTTCCCAATGACTTCAAATATTTATTTACCATGTGTTTGTTCAAATTAGTATCCAGTGAGAGCCATACATTGCAACTGGTTGTTGATATATCTCTTAAATCTCTTTGAATCTAAGGTTCCCTTCTATCTCTTTTTTTTCTTTACAGTTTAATTTTTGGAGAAACTATAATTGCCCACAATCTGGATTTTGCTGATTGCACCCCTGTGGTGAGGTTTAACATTCATTGTAACTTAATTTTCCCCATTCTTTCTTACTTAGTTCAGAACAAGATCCAGAAACACTTCCCAATAAAATTGCCAAAAAGGCAAAAACAAAAACAAAAAGCAGTCTGCTTGTCTCTGTAAAGGAGCAGACACTGACAAACCCAAGATTCTGAAAACATCCCTGCTTAGAAAGCCTGGTTACACTGGGGACATTCCCAAGCCGGCCACAGGCCCCAGGGGCATCACCCGGAGAGGAGGCATGGAGGGTGCCAGGAGCAGCGACTGGCAGAGGGCAGAGAAGTTCACCAAGTGTTCAAAGTTTCCTCTGCACAGAGAAATAAACCCTGGAGGAGAAAGAAGGCTGGGGGAGGGGTGCTCAGCAGCGGCCTCAGCATGTTAATCAGTTTTAAATCTGCCACCATTAAGAACTAACATTTCAGAGTGCAGAGGGGGAGGGCGGAGGTAGGCAATCCTGTCGCTTTCCAGAGGGACCCAGGTTGGACTCCAAGGACAAAAGGCACAGATTCACAGAGCTTCCACGCTGGAAGGACTTACCCGAGCACAACCGTGTAAGTCACAGCCCTGTGACAGGCAGCCGCGTGTGAAGGCAATGCAGCCAGCCCCCCTCCCCCACCTGTACTTCCCCCTGCGCAGAGAGCATGTGCTCTGCTGGCTTTCTAATAATGGGACACAGTTGGCTACAGGCTTTGGAGTAAAAAAAAAAAAAAAAAAGACTTGACCTTAAATCTCAGCTCCTTCACTTAAAAGCAGTGTGGCCTTAGATAACCTGCTTAGCCTCCCCATGCCTCAGTTTCCCCATCTGTTACCTGGGGTTACTACTGTCCACCTGCTAGAGCTGTTAAGAGGATGACTGAAGTTATGCGTGGGGGCCTACCCTGTAGTGCCCAGCACACTCCCATTATATGTCTCCTTCCCCCACCCCCCAAAGATTTCTGCCAGTCCCTTCCAACCCAGATCCTTGCAGGGAGCCACGACAGCACCTGCGGGACGTCTGGCTGGGTTACGGATGCTGTCTGTGGCCATGCATGAAGCAAAGCCAACTGACCCATAAAGAGTTCAATCCCATGATCCTGATCTCAATAGCCCAGCTCCAACCAACTGAGCTAATTATGGCGGAATCAGATTCAACGCGCCTTGCACAGAGATGCTCTTAGTAGTTCATACAACATTCTTAAGCAGTTTTGTCCTAAGATGCTCTGTGACACAACACACTTGCCAACTTTACCAGTGATCTCATGTGTTAAAAATCTTAATGTAATGTATCTAACAGATGTGTCCCTTAAGAGGATTAAGGTGGAAATTCATTACAGCAATAATACCAGTGGATTTGTGTTCTATAACTAACACCGATCAATCAACTTAGTGCACGCTCCATCTCAGCACTAGTCAGGTTCAAGAAAAACATGGGAGAACTGAACAGCCAGGTCTTCTCCCTCAAGGAATTTATCTGCAACAGGGGAGACAGTCAGAGCCCCATCTACTGACAGGCTGACCTAAATGACCTCAAATCCATGCCGCTTCGACGGTAGTGTGCACAGGAATCACCAAAGCATGTTGGAAAAGAACTCTGGCAAACGGACAGGTAGCCTAGAAGGAAGACATCTGAGACATAAAAGTGGAGTCATTAAGAGGTCAGACCTGGGGTCAAATGCCACCTCTGGAACTTCCCGCTCATGTGACCAGGGGAATTGTCTGCTCTGAGTCCCTACTGCTGTGACATGCAACAGTACCTGTACCTAGGTGATCCATGGGCTTGGTGAGATGCTGCACGTCTAGGGCGCTCCTTGTCTCAGGCAAGTGCCTAGAACACGGTCACTATCATCACTCCACTCTGTCTAGTCCCCCAAAGGCACCGAAACATCTCCTGAACTAAATTACTATCTTAATTGCCATTTTAACAGGTAGGCTAGTTGTCACTTTTTTGGTAAAAATATTCTCCGATTCCACTTTTGTCTATCAAAAGGAAATGAGAATCCTTAGCCTTTTGTATCAATCAATCCAAACACATTTAAATTTTGAAAGGCCTATGACTTACTATTTCTACTGTATAGATTTTTCTAAATTAGAAATCCTATAATTATAATTCTTTAAAACACTAAACCAGAAACACCTATTTATGCAACATTTGAGAACAAAAGGCCTTATCTAGACCAGACAAAACATATAACCACCGAAATGAACATCTCCCCAGTGAGAATACAGCATCTGTTTTGACCTTTTGTTATCAAACTTATCATTAATTTAGTTATCTTCCCTGGAACTACGGGAAGTACTTCCCTGGAACAGCGTGGGAAAAAAAAACAAAGATAAAGCATAATACATCATTTTTGTGCAAGATGATACTAGTTAAATGAACAACTAACTTCTAAAGGACTCACCAGACATGATCTAAATTAATATATCATTAGGTTGAGAAACACATGGGGCGCCTGGGCGGCCCAGTCGGTTAAGCATCTACCTTGGGCTCAGGTCATGATCTCAGGGTTCCGGGATCCAGCGCTCAGCGGGGAGTCTGTTTCTCCCTATCCCTCTGCGCCTACCCCTCCCCCACCTCGTGCGTGCGTGCTTGCGTGCGCACGCGCGCTCTCTCAAAAAAATAAATAAAATCTTTAAAAAGAATAGCTGCACAGACTCCAGTTTTGGCTGGGAAGGGCCTGAGAGTTTATCCAAGTCACAGGTTCCCAGCACAGGAGAATCCTAGGAGGGGGGCTATGCAAATAAGAACCCTCCCCAGGTCCTTCTAGATGCGGGTTACGCAGGTGTGTTCACTCGGTGACCATGCCTCCAGCTGCTCACTTTTCTGTGTGATCTACTTCAAGCAACAAAAGTTTACTCCCCCGGGGAGTTGCCTGTGCTGGATGGCTGGGTACACCGAGGGTGTCTGCACGTGCCACGGTCACGCTTCTCCGTCCTGTCCCTCACACAGATGGCCCTCCCCCAAGAAACTCCCCATCTTGCCAAGACCAGGCTCAGCCTGGGAGAAGCGTTCCCTGTGGTGTGGGGAGCCTTACTCCTGGCAGGGCCTGGAGTGACAGCCGGCCTCCTCCCTCACCAGCAGCTAACTCACAGTGGGGTTGGTAACTATCTGTTCCACCTCTCAGGTGAACTCTACCAGCCCAGGAATTCTGCCTCAGGGCTCTTACTCATGCTTGTAACATTCACCTGCCCCAGGCCAAAAAGCACCTGGCACACAAAGGCGATTTGGTAAGCTCCTCAAGTTAATGGGACTGAGCCCCCAGGAGGTGCTGCTTCTGCCCACAGCCACCCAGCTGGCCCAGGGAGCACAGCGGCCCCGGGGGCTCAAGACACACAGGCCTGGCTTGAATCTCAGCTCTCTACTCCCAGCAGAGAAACTAGGTTACATTATTGCTCTCTGCCTCAGTTTCCTCATCTGCAAAATAGGAATCATAAAAGTATCCCCTTCACAGAGGCATGTAGTATTCAGTGAGACCATACACTCACATCCCCAGCGGTGTGACATAGGGTGTATACCAATATGCCAAGTGATCAAAACGCTTTAGCTCTATCACAGGGGATCATCTGACTTTAAGATTCCCTGCTAGAAACTAACAAGCATTTTAAAACATGAAAGTGTACCTAGGCACATAAATGCCCTAAGTTCATTTTACAGAATCCTGGCTAATAAAACCAGCCAATCACTCAGCTCTAGATGTGACAAACAATGCCAAACATCTGAATATACTGCAGGGGTCTTTGGGCAAAAGATGCTGGACTAAGACTGGCTGGTGGCCAAGATAAGGAGTCAAGGGATTCTATGGGATACTTTCTGACTCTGCTTATTCTGCAGGAGACACCTCAGAAAGTTCTGTGAGCCAGTGCAATTTCAGTGCTGTGCCTTCTGGGGGCAGGAGGGGGTGGTGGTGCAGGAAGCCAACGCTGGAGCATCAGGATTTCCTCCTCCCAGACCAGACCAGGGACACTGGATCAAGACTATGGGGCTATTCCAGAGAAACATAAAAATGTACTTCAGCTTCCAGCTTGAAAGGTCAACATATGTATATAGGGTTTGAAATCCAAGAAAACCACTTCAAGGTCATAGGACCACAATTATGAGCCTTCTGTGGTTTCAACAAAAGATCACTGTAATCAGACATCATAATGAATGGAAGATCGTGATGCCAAAAAAAGCCCTTCGAAAACTTTTAACTCAATCTACTGATTAAGAAGACCCAAATAATTTACAAAAGTGATTCTGATAAACTGAATTCACAATACATCATTCTGTCCCTCCATCTCCTAATCCAACCCGCTTTTATGACCAAAGCGATTCCCCCAAACAGTGACTGTTATCCATTCTGCACCAACATGGAGAGAATGAGATAGAACTGCCCCATTCCTCAATCCTGAAAACAGGTAACTAATTATGTAGGGAAGGAAAGCACTGAAACACACGAATAGAGGTGGAAAAACAGCACTGCCAAAGTTCACCAGTTTCCACATACAACCTCCCTCTCTTCCAAGGCAGGTGAACATCATACACAAATCTAAAGAATTTCGAAAACTCAATTTTGTTCTTTTTGGTATCAAGGGTTATCTCTTCCAAATATTTATCAATGTTGATCTTCAAAGAATAAATCATCTCCAAACTTTGATACGAACCCTAAGGGGGAAAAAATGTGCTGGGAGGTAATTCTTCAAGGTGCAATCTGTTTAAGTAGGAGGAAGGGCTCTCTTGGGTAACGAAATGGTTAGCTTTCAATGCCCAGCTTTTTGCAACACACCCTGCAAGATGCCTGTCCTCCTCCAAAGGGTTAAAAAAGAAGAAGAAGAAAAGAAGAAAAAAGCCTCTATCGGGTGGACTGAGAAGCCATTCTTCCCAAGGGACACTCATTTCGGGCTGCGAGGCTCGGGCTTTGTGCGCGCGCCTCCCCTCCGCGCCCCCGCCCCTCCTCCCACAGCGACTGCTCCTCCAAGGTTCCCAAGGCCACCTGCTTCTCCGGAGAAAAAGGACTACTCAGTGCGCAGTGGCGTCCCCGGCAATGCCCCGCGGGGGGAGGAGGAGGTGGTGTCCCCTGGGAAGCGTGCTTTGTCGCGAGGGTCGCGCGGCCGCCCGCAGCGGCCCCAGAGGCCTGAGAGGTTTAGACCTGAGTCCCCGGGGCCTGGGTTCTTTCCGCGCCCCGCTCAGCGTCGGCCCAGGTGCCAGGGCCGAACGCCGGCTTCCGAGCTCCACCCCGCCCACCCAGCGGAGCTAACGGCCGGGCGCGGGGAACCTTCTCCATCCCGCCTCCGGCCGGCGCGGCACCTGCTCGGCCCCGCCCGCTCTGCGCCGGAGCGCGGGGCTGTCCTCCTCTCACGCCTGGGAGATCCCGCGCCAGCCGGCGGGTGCCCGGGGCCCCTCTGCCTAACGGGGAGGGGGGAAGGTCTGCCCTTGGGGGCCTGTCCCGGGGGGCCGCGCCTACCCCAGCCTGCCCGCTGCGCCGCCACCCCCGCGCGCCCCGCGGCAGGGGCTGCATCCAGGGAACCCAGCCCGGACCGGTCGGCCGTACCTTGTGCGGCGCCCGCAGCAGCCGGTGGACCCCGGCCAGCTGGGTGCCGAGAGCGAGGTCCTCGCGAAACGTGAACAGCGGCGGCCGGCTGGGCTCCGGGAAGTTGGTGCTGTTGAAAGGGTCCGTGTCGTCCAAGAACTGCACCCGGCAAGCCAGCGTGGCCATGATGCATCCCTGCCCCTGGGAGCGCGGGCGCCGGAATCGGCGGGGCCGCGGGCCGGGACGCCGGGGTCACACCGCGAGTAGGGGAGGCCGCGGCCGCCGCTCGCTGGCTCGCGGGCTCGCAGGCTCCGGCGCGACCGGCTGCAGCCCGGGCTCCGGCCGCGGGGGGCGGGGCGGAGGCGGGGCCGACGGGCCCCTCTGTCCCCTCCTTCCCCGGCTCCTCCCCTCCTCAGGCCCCCGGCGCCCGGCCGGGCTGCCCCGACCCGCGGGACCTGCAGCGGGGAAAGGGAAAGGGAGAACGGCTCGCGCAGCATCCGCAGCCTGCGCCAAGCCCGCTGCCGGCGGCGGCGGGGCGGGGATCCCCGGCGGGCTGACTCCCGCAGCACAAGCGACGCTTGGGCCGCCCGCTGCACGTGCGCTCCTCCGGGTACGGAGCACCCGCCGGGCTGTACCCCTCCGAGCTCCAGGAACTGGAGGGAATCGCCGTCCTGTCTTCCCCATCGGGGAGAGGGCTTAACCCCTTCCAGATGAAGGAGGCGGCGCCGTGTTCCTGCTACCTGGATTTGAAAAACCCCAGCTGGGCACCTGCAGGCGAGGGAGCCGACCCCCGGCAGCAAGCGGGATGGTGGCAGCCATCGGGAACCCAGGCAAGGGTGACCGGGAGGTTTTTCTTGGAGAGAAGGAGGCTTAGAAGAAGGAGGGTGAGCCGGGGAACCCAGGCAGCTCCTAACAGACAATTCCAGGGGGTGCTAGGAGAGACGACTGGGGGACTGCGAGGTTCTGCCCCAGGACCCAGCGGCGGGCGTGACACCAGGGCCACCTGGTGGGTGCTGGTTGACCCTCTGTATCACTGCAGCCTCTTGACCAATTCGGTCTCCGAAAGCCCTAACTGGACCTTTGTGGGGCCGCGGGCCGCTGCGGACGAGATCACCGAATTGCGGAGGGGCGGCGGAGACTTAGAGACCCGCTCGCAGCCGAGGGACGTGCAAGGAAGTGTTGCAGCCCGCCCGCCTCGGCCACGCGGGAGCCCCGCGACTACTCTCCGCCTCCCACCGCTCTCTTCGCTGCTCGCGGGCGACCCCCTCCGTTTCCAATAAGAATTCGACGGCTCTCTCCTTTCCCAGGCCGTGGCCAAGTTGCTGGTTCCTCTTAACCTCTTGTAGGTGCCTGGGCTAATACCTAATGGCTCTTAACATCCGCGTCTATTTACAAGGTGCCTCTAAGTCATCTCTCATCCTTTCCTCTGGTTTCAAGAAGAAAGAAACCCTTGTCCCGTACTTAGCCCCTTCACTGGCACCTTTTTTTCTTTTAAGATTTTATTTTTAAGTAATCTCTACACCCAACATGGGGCTGGAACTTAACCCCGAGATCAACTGTCGCACCCTCCGCGGAATGCGCCAGCCAGTAGCTCCCTTCACCAGCACCTTTAGCTTTCCTTCTCCATGGACTCTCCCTGTCACACATGCAACACTTATGCCTGGTCTTAAAATGACAATGATCCATGAGACTTCTGCTCATTCCAGAAGAACTCCTAGCTCTCCTTACTTCTGCTCCTTAACTCTCTGAATGAGTCCTCTGGGCAGGCCCTACATCAACCTCACCATGGGCTCATGGCCAGAATATTAAACCCCCAAGTTCTACCCCCTTGCCAGGGGCCTCCTGCCCTCCTACTTTCATCCCCAACTCCCTCCTCACTGAGACAGCCCACCAGTCTTTCCCACCACCCCATTTCTCATCGCTGTCTCCACATGAATCCCCGCCCACCCTCTCAGGGGCCTTCTTGCCACACCACTCCCTGGGCCTCACGTATCTGTCAGTCCCGGGCTGGCTCCTGTCCCTGCTCCATCTACCAATGCCTGCTGAGCTCAGGGCCACTCTTGGTGACCCATTTACCCCTTCTGCCTGTAGATGATTCAGTACCAAAACTCATGTCTCCAGCACCCCCTCCTCTCCATCTTCCATCCACATCCTCTGTCTCCCACATCTCAGTAGATGACCAAAGCCTTGTTTTTCTCTCGCTCAAGGCTCTACCTCCATCTGGACCGTGAGTCCCTCCCTTCCCAATTGCTCTGGGACCAGGCTCTGTTACCAAAGCATCCCCGTTCTTCCTTCCTCCCTGGGCTCCTCCCCCTGAGAATCGGGGGTTGGGTTCCTGGCATCCGACCAGTGCAGTCACAGAGCCCTGCGCTTAGAAGAGCCCCACACTGGCTTCGTGCTCTGCTGCTGCTGCCTTACACGTCTTAATAATTTAGCAAGAGGCCCCAAATTTTCATTGTGCGCTAGGCTCTACACGGTAGGCAGCTGGTCCCAATAAGAAAAAAAAAAACAAAAAACGAACGAACAAAAAAACACCCAAGTGGTTTCCATCTTAAAACTGCACCTTTACAAAGTCTGCCTCTCACTGGCTTATCTCTCCTTCTCTTCCTGACCAGCCTCTGAAAGAGAGAACTATTCCTTTCTTGGTACCCTCACCGCCATTTTGTTCCACGTCCGGTGACATCTGATGGGCAACCCCCGGCTGTTCTGAGATCATCAGTGCCATCCTAACTGCTTCATCCGGGGGACACCTCAGCCCCGCTGCCCACTTTCTTGGCAGCGTCTGTCACCATGGACCACTCCTTTCCCCAAATTCTCTTCCCCCAGCTCCCACAGTTCTACCGACTCGGGGCCCTCCTCCTTCCTCCTCCTCGGCAGCTTCTTCCTGAGTCCCTCTGCACTCTGTTCTCCTCTTGAGAATAGGGCATCACAGCTACAGTCACTGTTAACTTATTCCTATGTCCCCACTAAACAAAAAAATCCTCTAAGGCAATGACCAAAATGTATTCAACCGTATGACTCCCCACACCCCCCGCCAGTGCCGGGCAGAGAGCCTAGCATGGAAAAGGCACAAATAGATGTCTGATGGATGAGTGAACCTGAGAGTCATCTCTGACTCCTCTCTCTTGCAGTTGGTCACTATGACCTATCACTGAATCAGTCTCTAAGGTATTTCTCAACTCTTTCCTCCCGTCTAGCTCTCGCTGCCTTTGCTAGTCTTCTAGCGGGTCTCCCTTCCTCAGGTGTGAATCCCAAATTTGATCTTCTACTGGCTTCCCCAGGACTAGTGATCATTCTAAGATGTGCATTTAATGTGTCACACCTTAGGGTAAAATTCTTACATGCCACCTCCCTTAGCATAACTCACAAGAACCTCTAAGATCTTCCCCAGTCTACCACACCAGGCTCATCTTTGGTCATTCCCTGCTTCCTGCCCTGTTTCAAGGCACACTGAGTTTGTTACCCTTTCCCAAACATGCTGGGATTTTTCATGGCGAGCTTCTCTAATCTGGAACGCTCTACCCTATCTAGTTGGCCATCCTTCACCACTCATTTCTAAGGCCAACTCTTTTAGAAAGCCATCTCCAGCTCCACCCCAAATGAGGCTTGTCTCTCCTTCCTCTGTGGTCTGACTACTTTCTTCATGTCCCTATTGTAGCACTTTTCATACATACTTATCTATATTTTACCTTTGCTCTACTAAACTATAAGATTTCCAGGATTGGAATTTGCCATATACTCAGTTTTAGTCTTAAAACTTCAAACAGCAACTGGCACTAAAGTAAAACCTTTAAAATTTTTAACTATATTATCCTTAATTCCCTTAAGGATTTTTTCCCCCAACCACTCCCTTGAAACTGCTTTTAGCAATGATTTTTTTTCTCCTGATTAGTAGCCAATGTTTTTTCCTCAACTTATTTTTTGAAATCATTCTTTTATAGTAATATAATTCTTTCTTTTCATTTAAAAGGTCAAGCATAATAAAAAGTTACAACAAAAAAAAATCAGCTCCCTATTTTACAACCCCCATTCCCATCCCACCATTCCCATCCCACCCCACTTCTCAGAGGCACCCATTTCTAAACAATGTAAGTACACCGATATACTTTGAACTATGAATTTTAGATAATACATTGGCTTTCTTTCACACTAAATGAGAGTTTTGCTTCATTACAGACCATTTCCCTTTCTACATCTTCCCAATATAGTTTTCTCACAATTTTAATTAAATTCTTATTCAATGATTTCTTTAAATTATTATGTTAATATTGTTCATTTTTGTGCCAAGTAGTGCACATGTTTACATGACCTTTCTTGTACAACTTTTTGTTTTTCTGAAGTTAATATTTGCTTCAACTTTTTTTTACTTGCTTATTTTTTTTTTTCCTGAACAGCTGGTTGGGTCTTCCCATAACCTGCAACAGCCCTGAAAATGTCTCTTTCAATACTGTCAAATAATTTCTCAGTGCCGTGTTTTCTCTTAAGATACCTTTTCAGAGATATTCATCTGGGTGTCCTCGATGCTCCAGCTGTCATTTGGAATGTGGCTCTCTCAGCCCTATCTTCCTGGAGAGTTCCTTGTCTTCTCTCTTGTGTGGGAGCCCCTGGTTCCATCACTTGTCTTATTCTTTCTTGATTTATATTCTTATTTTTGTCAATATATACCCTAGTGGTTTCCTGGAAAGATAAGTTTTTGATCACTTTTATGCCTGAAAGTATTTTCATTCTCTATCCTCCCACTTGTCTCAATGTGATTCTTTTGCTGGCAAGCATGACCACAGTAATCCTTCCCACTCCTTTTATTCCCACCATTTTGTGATCTGATTTGTCCACTTCTTCCATAAAAGGTGGGACTATTTCCCCACTCCTTGAATGGAGATGGCTTTGTGACTTGCTTTGACAAATAGGATACGTTGGAAGTGGCTTTGTGTGACTTCTGAAACGAGACATCAAGAAGCTTTACTGCTTCTGCTCTCACCCTCTTAGAATGTTGACCTGAGACTGCCATGTCAAGAAGCCAGGTCTAGCCTCAGAAAAGTGGTAAGAAAACTACTACTGAAGACTGGGAATGTGGTTAGCTGTGTTATGTCGCAGTGAAACAATTGGCAAAATGACTACCCACTGCCTACAGTAATTTGGGAGGTGGAAAACTTGTCTAATGAACTAGGGACTTAGCTGGGGAAGCTCTAGACTATGTCGAAAGTATCTGTTAGGTGCTTCTAACTGCATATAATAAGATATTCTGTTTGCAAGCAGAATTTAGCGGAAATATAGAGGGCCTAAGTCTTGCTGGGTTGTAAAATAAAATAATCTTTCATCCCAGTCTGTCCAGCTAGTAATTGACTTTGGTAAAGATCAATTTTAAAATGTGGTAGCAAGATCTTAACCTTTGTTAAGATTGCAGAAAGGTTTAAGGTAGTTCCTATTAGATATTCTTGTTTAAGCAAAGGAGTTTCTAAGAATCCTAAGGCTGTTATTCCATAGCCTAACAGACCCAAATGAGAAAGAATTATGGATATAGTGTTTGGAACACGGAGTAAATCCTAATAAGATTCATAGAAAATCCACAAAGTGTTTAAGATAGTTGTGGTGATGAAATCACAGCAAATTTGGACTAAAAGGGAACTAAAATTCTTCGAAATAAAAAGAAACCTCTGGAACTCCAACCTGCAGTAGGTAAGAAACACGCCAAGAAAGCTATTCAGCTGTAAACATGGAGCCATTGTTTTTTGTTTGTTGGGTTTCTGTTTTGTTTCTTTTTGTTTGGGAAAGTAAGAATCTAGCAGAAGGTAGAGCTAAGAACCTTGGAGAAAGCGAACTTGGAAACCGTCCCAGGAAACAGAACTGGGCCCTACTCCCCAGAACAGGAGGAGCTGGCAGGACGCTCCTGTCTGGAGTTCAGACTTGCCATCGGTCAGTGCCTGCTGTGTGTCTCACAGTCCCTTTCTTTTTGAATGAAAGTGTCTACTCTGTCCCAGTCTCACCAGTGCAGGTTAGGTGTTCAAGGGACAGAAAACTTGCCTGTTTAGGTCACAGGTCTCTGGATCAGAGACGTGGTATCCAAGGAGCTATCCATGCCTCATCTGCATGCCTATTCAAACAGCAGTTTGCTCATCACCTTTCCAGCCTCTACCCCGGCCCAGTTCCAAAACCAACACCACACATTTTGGGATTTCATGATGGTAGTACTTCACTCCTTGGTGCCAATTTCTCTTTAATTTAGTCTTTGTTTCATAACTAGCCACCCCAAAAAGTAGTAGCTCAAAACAACTATTTTATTTGTTCTCGATCGCAATTTGGGCTGGGCTCAGCTGGGGTCACTCACGCAGTTGCACTGGTCTGGAAGCTTGACTGGGGCTGGTTGGACTAAAATAGCCTCCGTCTGAATCTGGTAATATGTGTTGCTGTCAGCTGGTTGGTCCAGGGGACTTCAGGTGAGATGGTTCATCTCTCCTCCGTGTGGCTTCTCCTCCAGTAAGGTAGACCTGGCTTCTTCCCCCTGGCTGTGTTAGCGTAGCATTCTAAGAGTTCAAGAGCAAAAGCCGCAGGGTTTCTTGAGCCTTAGACTCAGAGTTTATGCTGTGTCACTTGTGAATACCAACATACAAGAAAGTGATGTGGTCAACTTTGCAATTATCTGACACACATGATATATAATTCTAGGTTAAAAATTATTTTCACTCAGAATTTTGAGGCATTGCTTCATTGTTGCCATTGAGAAAATTATCAATTTTGTATACATAACTTTTTCTTTTCCCTCTCTCTGGAAGATTTGGAACCTTCTCTCTATTCCCAATACATTAAAATTTCATAATGAGGCACCCCAGTATGAGTTCTTTTCCATTCATTATATTGACGCTCCCTTAGAATTTTCACCTAAAAATGCTGTTCTTTGTTTTGTGGGAATGTTCTTGTTTCATGTTTTTGATCACTTTCTCTCCACAGTTTTCTCTGTTTGCTCTTTCTGGAACTCCTATTATTTGGATGTCAGACCACCAAATGGATCCTCTAATTTTCTCAACTTTTCCACCCTGTTAATCTCTTTGATTACTTTGTTCCACATTTTTAAGGGATTTCCTCAACTATATGTTCCATCTCTTTTACTGAATTTTTAATTACAGCATTCATGTTTTTAATTTTGAGGATATCTTTCTTATTCTCTAATTTTCCTTTTTAAAGATATCTTTTTCTTGTCTCCAGGATTTCCCTGATACTATTCATTAGATTTTCTTTAAAGTTTTAATTTCATTGCACTGTTTATATGTTCTTTGAGGTGTTGTTGTTTTTTTTCCCCCTCTTACTTTCAGTCTTTTTCTTTTATAACAGAGGTCATTCTCAAATTCTTGTGATCCTCAGTCGTTCATTCATATTAAAAACTATCTAGGGTATAGAAGAGATACTTTGTCTGGTGGGCTTCACTGTAGACCAAGCTGGTAGGCAAATGGATTTTTCCTTGAGTACCTTGGGGTCTTCTCTGGGGTAGTCAACTTTATCCAGAAAAGTTCTTACCAGTACTTCCCTTAACCCAGAGCAAGAGGGGCCCCTGCCTTAGCCTCCATGCTTTAGAGGGCCTCATTCTGCCCACCCCTCCCTGAAGGGCAAGGAGCCCGTAGCACCAAGAGTTCATGCCCACCTGGCTCTTCTCTCTCTAGATTGTTCTCCAGGGACCTGGGATCACAGAATCCCCTGCCCAAATGAACATATTTCCAAGGCCTGTGTGTGCTTTTCCTGAGAGGCACCCCAAGGCCTGAGACGAGGTTAAGGAGTGGCTGTTTGCGGGGGAGCACAGGCAGAATTTAGCTGTACAGGATCAGATGTCCATACATCTGGGGTTCGTGGCTCAGGGTTGAGAAGGAAACAGGTTCATGACTCGCAACCAGGGGCTGGGCCAGCTCTCCTTATGTCATCCTATTCCTGTGCAGAGTGCCAAGGAGTCAGAATACCAAATTCACATCTGTCCTTCTCAGTTGTTATAAAGGTGTATTTGTCAAAGTTGGTCGAACACATCTTGCTTAACATTTTGATTGACTTAGAATTTTAAATATTTAGACACGTGGCATATGGACCCCCATTTGAACTTCGCCCAAGGTCCTATATATGTTGAAATTGGGCCTGGATCTTTGTCTCCTCATCTCACTACTGGAGTGAGTGGGGGAAGGGGTGGGGTCACTTGTTTGCTCTGCAGAGTTTCCCTCACTCTCCCCACTTCCCATTGCTGGGCACACTGCTACTTTCTCTAAATCCTGAAGACATTCTGGCTCATTTTCTTCAGACTATGCATGCTGCCTCCTTGGAACTAACGAGTAGCCATAAGCTCAAGGGGCTACACCAGGGAGGAAATGGCGTAGAGTTTTCATGTGATGCACCTGGGAGCCCAAGACTAGGGAACCCGCAATGGCTGGGCCGGCATGCTACTGATTGTAAATTGGTACAATTCTATTGGAAAATGTTATGACTGTACCCAACAATATCTTCACAGCTATTGTCCTGGAATCCCACTCAGGTTCCTTGAGAATCTAGCAGAAGCAAAAATAAATGAATAAGTAATTACATAAATGTTAAAAGCAGAGCATATTGTAGTCTTACTTATAAAATTAAAAACCGAAAACATATCTTTCAATAGGGGTATATTTTAGTAACTTATAATTCATAAATGCAACTATGCACCCACTTAACATTATGAAGACCATTTTGAAGTATGCCAAATGTTTAGAGTAAAACACAAAATACAAAAAGTGTGCATTGACTTCAGCTGCTGGAAAGCAATCGTGGAGGGGCAGAAGGGTCCTGAGTGTCCAATTCCTAATCCTTCTCCATAAGCTGACTGCATCTTTCCTGCTTGAAAAGTGTTTGTTTTTTTTTTTTACAGACTTTATTTATTTATTTGACAGAGAGAGAGAGATCACAAGCAGGCAGAGAGGTAGGCAGAGAGAGGGGGAAGCAGGCTCCTCGATGAGCAGAGAGCCTGATGCACGGTCTGATCCCAGGACCCTGAGATCATGACCTGAGCCGAAGGCAGAAGCTTTAACCCACTGAGCCACCCAGGCGCCCCCCTTCTTAAAAAGTTTTAACTAGTTATCTAGTTAGCTTTAAAAAGCAACAACAAACAAATCAAAACCAGAAACCTCTATCTTGCCAGACTGTGCGTAAACAGTCTGTGATATTTCCTTGTCCCTCAGTAGGCGATGACAGAAATACTTTCTGATGACTACGCATGTGTCTTAGTCCATTCAGGCAGCTATAACAAAATATCCCAGACCAGGTGGCAAATAAACAAAAGAAATTTATTTCTTACAGTTCTGGAGCTAGAAGGCAAAGATCAAGGTGCTGGCAGGTTCGGTGAGATCTTACTCCCTGGTTCATAGATGACCATCTGCTCGCCGTGTCCTCACATGGCAGAAGGGGGAGGAAGCTCTCCAAGGTCTCTTTTATAAGGGCACGAGTCCTATTCGTGAGGGCTCTGCTCTCATGCCTCCAAAAGGCCTCCCGTCCTAATGCCATCGCATTGGGGGTTAAGCTTCAACACATGAATTTGGGGGGAGACAAAAATATTCAGTCCATAGCAATAAACTTCTGACAACAGTGAGCTCGGACACCCGGACACCCGTGTGGGAAGGAAATCTCAGGTCCTGGTCCCAACCAGAGCAGGCACTGTCCCCGGCAAGTCACTATCTCAGAGTGATAATGACACAATTAGATTCTAGCCACAGGTGGGGAAAAAAGAAACAAGATGGGTCCTCACGTTGATGTTTATTTTAGAAAGTGAATAAAACATGGTTTATTCCGTAAACTGCAAAAAAGCAGGAACAATGTAGCCCTTGAGAGTTTGAGCGGCGCTCAGTTGCACCGGGAGAGGAGAGCGCAAGGAAACCGGGCAAAGGTAGATCGCTTGCAAAAGTCACAAAGCTTAAGCTTCTCACTTGCACAGACGCCCTTCAAAGCCCTTTCCTATCACATGCAAGTTAACGTCCCTTTTTGTACCTAATGTTTATTTTGCATTCTTTTCTTAAAGATGATCTTTAAGTTGTGTAAGCATCACGCACACAGAACCTGGATCTGCTGTTAAGCCCAGTTTCTATATATTAAAACTTGAGAGAGGGAGACAGCCAAACAGGTAGGCAGGTAGACAAAGAATAAGACAGAAGAGATCTACTTGACAAAAGAGCCAATTCAAAGCAGCATATTTATATTTAAAAATCCTAAGAAAATAGGAGACTCCAAAAGAATGGCTGATGCCATGCCAGTGGAAAATTCATCTGACCTGGATGTCTGGGTGGCTCAGTTGTTAAGCCTCCAACTCGGTTTTGGCTCAGGCATTGATCTCAGGGTCGTGGGATTGAACCCTGTAGGCTCCATGCTCCGCTCACGGTCTGCTTGAGATTCTCTCCCCCTCCGTATGCTCCTCCTCCCCCTCCCACATGTGTTCTCTAAAATATACAAATAAATAAAATCTTTTTTTAAAAAAGATTTTATTTATTTATTTGACAGAGATTGAGAGAGCACAAGCAAGGGGAGTGGCAGGCAGAGGGAGAGGGAGAAGCAGACTCCCCGCCGAGCAGGGAACCCCATGCGGGGCTTCATCCCAGGACTCTGGGATCCGAAGGCAGATGCTTAACCTACTGAGCCACTCAGGCACCCCAAATAAAATCTTTTTTTTAATTAATCTGACCAAGAAATAATTAAGGAACTAACTTTTAAAGGATTCCAACATCAATAATGAAAAGTTTCTCGGAGCTTCCACTAAGGAAACCGGACAGAGAGAAATGCGCCAACATTTGCCATCCTTTGAGACTTGCCACTTGATCTGAACTAGTTTTCAGCCTTCTTTAAATAACAAAATCTGCAATTACTGAATGCTGCCACTAGATGGTAGACGTGGCTTACTTGTCATAATTATTTTGAGGCATTGTGCTAAATACAAATGTTTCCTTTAATATCTCTGAAGTAAGTTTTGTGCTTTTCCTCACTTTTCAGATGAGGCTCACATGTGTTCGGTAGCTTGCTCATATAGAATGAGGTTTGCGGACCCCTGGGTGGCTCAGTGGGTTAAGCCTCTGCCTTCAGCTCAGGTCATGATTTCAGGGTCCTAGGATTGAGCCCCACATCGGGCTCTCTGCTCAGCAGGAAGTCTGCTTCCCCCTCCGCCCCTCCCACCCCCGCCAGCCTCTCTGCCTACTTGTGACCACTTTCTCTCTGTCAAATAAATAAATAAATAAAATCTTTAAAAAAAAAAAAAAAAAGAATGAGGTTTGCTATGACTTTAATTTGGGGGTTTGCCAGGTGAGATACATAGAAGTTAATTCTGTCCGCACAAAACAGGTGAATTGGAAAAAGGTTAGAAACGGTATTCCAGCTTTCTTTCTGCTTCCCTTTGTGCCCTGAACTCCCTCTGCAGTGAGCAGAGCCTTGGCCTTTCTCAGAGATATCGGGGGCTCAGAACTCCATCTGCCTGGTGAAGGTTTTATCCCTTTCCCGGGGCCCCAGCAGGCACCTTGCTCAGAACACTCAAGTGCCCACTAGCATTCAGGTCTAGCCCTGGATCTCTGCGAGACTGGATCCCCGTCCCCCATGCTCTCCCGGGCCACTCCCCACCTCCCTCCTGGATAAAACGAAAGCTGAGAAAGATGGAGCACCCTTGGTCCCCGTGATCGTCTAGTCATGGCAGGGTCACTCTAGAGAGCAATGGCACTCACCAGAGCCAGTCTTCCTTGCAGGGCTTAACTTCCCTCCCTGCAGATGGGAAGTTTGGGGCATGTTCCAAAATGGTCTTTTCATCTCTTTCCCTTGCCAAAGGCCCCGAAGGTCAGAGAGCTATGGGAGTGGGAGTGGCCAAGGTCACTTTCTGTCACGCAGAGGAGATGGCACTGTTCTGACCAGCTTTACAGAGAATCCCCTTCCGCCCCCCCACCCCGCCCCGCCCCAGGCCAGCCCCCACACTCGCAGATGTGCCCTTGACCCTTGGGCCTCCAACAAAGCACCACGTCTGGGGATCCTCTGATATGAACCACCAAGCTCATGAATACAGCACTGTGGCTTTTTTCCGGATCGCCACCCGGGGCAAGGAGAGGCACACAGTAACCACCACAGATCAGGAGTGGTACTTTTTTTTTTAATAATGTTTTTACTTGTATCAAATGCAAAGCAATTTGTTTAATAAACAACATGGCATTCCTAACTTTATACCTCAAGAAGCTGGAAAAAAGCAAAAGAAGCCCAAAGTTAGCAGAAGGAAGTAAGATTAGAACAGAAATAAATGAAATAGAAAAACAGGGGTGCCTGGGTGGCTCAGTGGTTAAGCATCTGCCTTCAGCTCAGGTCATGATCCTGGGGCCCTGGGATCGAGCCTGGGGTAGGGCTCAGCCAGGAGTCTGCCTCTCCTTGACCCTCTCTCTCTGCCCCTCACCCTCCGCTCATGCTCTCTCTAGTTCTCTCTCTCTCTCAAATAAATAAAATCTTAAAAAACAAAAAGAAAATAGAGAAACACCAGAAAAAAATCAACAAAACTAAGAGTTGGGTTTTTTGAAAGGATGAACCAAATTAATAAACCCTTCACTAGACTACAGGGAACAAAAAGAGGACTCAAGTAAATCAGAAGGAAAGAAGAACCATTACAACGATGGCACAGAAATAAAAGGGATCATAAAAGACTGCTATGAACAATTATACTCTAACAAAATGGAGAGCCTAGCAGAAGTGGATAAATCCCTAGAAACATACACCTTAATGAGCATAAATCATGAAGAAATACCAAGTCTGGAAAGACCTACAACAAATATAGATATTGAATCGGTAATAAAAAAAAATCTCTCAACAGAGAAAAGCCCAGGACCAGATGGTTTCACCGGTAAATCCTAACAAACATTTAAAAGAAGAATTAAAGCCAATCCTTTGCAAACTGCTCCCAAAAGATGAAGAAGAGAGGGCATGTCCAAACTCATAGATGCCAGCATTACTTTGACTCAAGACAGACAAAGACACCACAAGAAAACTATAGGACAATATCCCTAATGAATATAGATGCAAAACACCTCAACAAAATACTGGCAAAAGGAATCCATTAGCACATTAAAAGGATCATGCCCCATAACCAAGTGGGATTTATCTCTCGAGTGTAAGCACAGCTTAATATATAAAAATCTGTTAATGCAATATAGTAACAGAACAAAGGCTAAAAATCACATGATTATCTCAATAGCTGCATTAAAAGCATTTAACAAAATGCTTTCATGATAAAAACTCTCAACAAACTAGGAATAGAAGGAACATATCTCAACATGGTAAAGGCCATATACGAAAAGCCCACAGCTAAAATCATGCTCAATGGTGAAAAACTGAAAGTTCTTCCTCCAGGTTCAGGAACAAAGCAAGAATGCTCACTCTTGCCACATCCATTCAACACAGTCCTAGTAGGCCTCGCCAGAGCAATCAGGCAATAAGCAGATATAAATTGGAAAGGCAGAAGTAAAATTATCCCTGTTTAGAGATGACATGATCTTATATACAGAAAACCCTAAAGATTCCATTAAAAATCTGTTAGAATAAGTGAAAATAATAAAGTTGCAGGATACAAAGTTGACATACAAAAATCAGCTGCATTTCTTTTTTTTTACAACTTTTTTTTTTTTTAAGATTTTATTTATTTATTTGACAGAGAGAGAGATCACAAGTAGGCAGAGAGGCAGGCAGAGAGAGAGGGGTAAGCAGGATCCCCGCCAAGCAGAGAGCCCAATGCAGGGCTCGATCCCAGGACCCTGAGATCACGACCTGAGCCGAAGGCAGAGGCCTTAACCCACTGAGCCACCCAGGCACCCCAAATCAGCTGCATTTCTATACACTAAAAATAAACCATCTGAAAAGGAAGGAAAACAATTCCACTTCCAATAGCATCAAAAAGAATAAAATATTTGGGGTAGGGGTGCCTGGGTGGCTCAGTCAGTTAAGTGTTTGCCACTCAGGTCATGATCCCAGGGTCCGGGGAGAGACCCCCATGTTGGGTTCCCTGCTCAGCAGGGAGTCTGCTTCTCCCTCTCCCCATGCCCCTCCCCCTGCTCATTCTCTCTTTCTCTCTAATAAATAAACAAAATACTTAAAGAAAAAAAGAAAACCCTCATAAATTAGAGTTATCCTACTTCAAACACATAGGGGAAGGTTGCTGGGTGCGGTACAGCTCTGGGGCTGCGTTTGCCTCGGGGAGCACAAGAGCCTTAGAACCGGCCCCCTGCACCTGGCAGGGCACACAGGGAGACCAAGAGTTAGAGGAAGCTGACAAGCGCTCCCTCTACCCGCAAGAGAACTGTCCTTGTTCAAAAGATGGAGGTCTACCGAGCCATGTGTCCATCTGAATAAAAGCAGTCAGAGTTGTAAAAGAGAAATTTTAATTTATGCTGAAAAAACGTTTTAGGAAGTAACATCCTGATGTTAGTCAGAAGCAGGTAAATCACGGCACTCTGCGTTTTCTTTCAACACAGGGAGCACCTGAGATCCTACAGACAGGAAACGTGGGGAGGACAAGTCCGGAGACATATGCATCAGGTACACTCCAAAGTTCACCTGTGAACAAGACAGCAGCAACAAGGTAGATTACTTTAGCAGTTGAAATAATTTTGTAAATAACAATGTTCAACTAAAATCAAGTCAAATCTTTAAAGACATGTCCTAGAATGTAGTGGGAAATGGGAATCCCATGTTCAGACACCAAAGAGTCTCATTTAAAGAGTCTCTGGGGCGCCTGGGTGGCTTAGTCGGTTGAGCCGTCTGCCTTTAGCTCGGGTCATGATCCCAGGGTCCTGGGATCGAGCCCTGCATGGGGGTCCTTGCTCAGCAGGGAAGCCTGCTTCTCCCTCTCCCTCTGCCTGCTTGTGCTCTCGCCCTCTCTCTCTAATAAATAAATAAAATCTTTAAATAAATTAATTTAAAAAAAATGTCCTCTCCGACGCCTCGGTGGCTCAGTCAGTTAAGTGTCTGCCTTCCACTCAGGTCATGATCCCCGGGGGTCCTGGGATCAGCCCCCACATGCTCCTGAGCAGGGAGCCTGCTTCTCCCTTTCCCACTCCCCCTGCTTGCGTGCTTTCTCTTTCCCTGTGTCAAATAAATAAATAAAATCTTCAAAAATAATGATAAAATAAATGTCCTTTCCCAGGGTGCCTGGGCAGCTCAGTCGGTTAAATGCCCAACTCTCACTTCCAGCTCAGGTCATGATGGTGAGATCAAGCCCCGCGTAGGGCTCCACGCTGAATGTGGACCCTGCTTGAGATTCTCTCTCTCCCTCTCCTTCTGCCCCTCTCACCACACACACCACCCTGCTTGCATGCACCCGTGCACATGCTCCCTCTCTCTTATAAACAAACAAATATATACATCCATACATACTATCTTTTCCCAACAGTCACCCCACACCTGTTAATGGCTGGACCCATTCTTTTTTCCTCCTTCCTGTATACCCTGAGCTTCTGGTAGGAGGGCCTGCATCCCGCTCTCTGCTTCTGACCGCTGCCAGGCCAATTTCTGCTCTGTTCCCTGATGTAAAAACTATTTTGTGAAAATAATAGCAAAATCCTGCATTTTCTTTGATGTGATTTTTTTTTTTCCTGGATGTGGTGTAGGTTACGTTCTCCAAACTCTCCAGAATAAAGATGGGAGGTCCAGAGTTGTGCAAATCTACTCCAAGTTTGCCATCAGTGCAAGGGAGCCAATAAGAACCCTTTGGAGCGTGCGAAGAGCTCCCAGACCTGGCCATTGCTGCGATAACATCAACTGGACGCCCCCGCATTCCAGGCCCCAGGCTAGGGGCTGAGGCCAAATTAATTCCTGAAGATTTGTGCACATGTGGGTAAAGGGTACACAGGAACTCTCTGTACTCTGTGATTTATCTCTAAGTCTAAAATTATTCCAAAAATTATTAAAAAAAAAAAAAAAGATGTGTGCACATGAGAATTACAGTGATTCTAAGAAGTACTATTTCCTTTCATGCCCCACAGTATTTGGGCCCACCCATTCCCTCCCTGGGCACCCTGCATGGTGCAGCCTCAAGGTCCCCACGCCCCCAAGTGACATGGCCTGCTTCTGCTGAGTGGACAGACACTTGGTAAAACACTTGAGTGCAGACCATATCTATCCCATATCCACAGGGAGACTGTGGCAGTTACATACTATGAAACAAACCCCAGTTTTGGACAGACACAGGAAACAGTGCAGAACATTTTACCATGAGTTAACCTTCTAATTTATCACTGGAGAGAGAGTAAATATTTATGTTATTTCAGTTAATGTTCAAGAAATGCTCCATGCAGGGGCGCCTGGGTGGCTCAGTGGGTTAAAGCCTCTGCCTTCGGCTCAGGTCATGATCTCAGGGTCCTGGGATCAAGCCCCGGGGCATGGGGCTCTCTGCTCAGCAGGGAGCCTGCTTCCCCCTCTCTCTCTGCCTGCCTCTCTGCCTACTTGTGATCTCTCTCTGTCAAATAAATAAATAAAATCAGAAAGAAAGAAAGAAAGAAAGAAAGAAAGAAAGAAAGAAAGAAAGAAAGAAAGAAAGAAAGAAAGGAAGGGAGGGAGGGAGGGAGGGAGGGAGGGAGGGAAGGAAGGGAAGGAAGGGAAGGAAGGGAAGGAAGGGAAGGAAAGGAAGGAAAGGAAGGAAAGGAAGGAAAGGAAGGAAGGAAGAAAGAAAGTAGAGAAAAGAAAAGAAAGAGAAATGTTCCATGTAGCCTACTTACCTGGCTTCCTAGAATTCTTGGCAAACAAAACCAGAAAGTACTAGCCTGGACATAGTTCTTCCTAAGAATCAGTCTGTTAGAAGTTCTGTTTCTATCATCTGGCATCCACGAAAACACTGGGTCATAGGAACCCTCAAGAAGACGCCTAACAGGCTTGTGAGAGTGAAATTTACTCAATTTGTCTGTGCAGCTACTCTACTCATCAGAGGGCATTTTATGCTCATGAGACATCCATGGTGAAAAAAATAATGATCAAGACGATAAAATTACTTTGCTTATTTACTGATTTCTTATTTATACCCCATATCTCTTCACTGAAATTTGAGGGTACCAAAAATACACATTATACGACCCGAAAAGGTAAGGAAATGGAGGAAAAGGAAAAACAAGATGGCGCCATGGAAGAGGTCAGAACCTTAATGGTAGCCCATCAGCCGTAGAAGGTCTCCCCACTTCTAAAATCTACTCAGTGCTGTTACTCAGAACTACGGTTCTGGTGGGGATAACAGGCCAGGATCTTAAAACAGGCGTCATAGCTTGCAATCATGCTTACCTTTCTCTCGCGACTCTCAGAAAGTTTTTGGAAAACATTTTGGTTTCGCTGCCCTGTTTGCTGGTCGATGCAAATCATCTGGCATCTGTGACAAGGCCCCGAAACCTGGCAGGTGAGAAGGGAAAAGACAGCATTGCTATGAAAGTGACCCGATGCTCCCGCTGGGCAGGGAGGAAGCTGGGTCCAGGAGGACTGGCTGTAAGAGGAGGTCTCCAGCCTGCTCACACAGGGAGCTCAGGACTCTGACTGCAAGGAGCCAGAAATGGGGCACCTCCTCACTGGGTCCTGGGGAATCATCTGGGTTTGCTCATCAGCTGGAAGGCTGCGGCTTCAGGGCTTGACAGAGAAAGCAAAGAGTGGTTGTGGATCTCGGATGGTTATCTCAGGTTTCTTCCTGGATCCTCCCACGAAGAAAAGAACTAACTGATCGGAGGGTAAACTGGGAGAAAATAAACACCCATGGCCCCAGCACGGAGTCATCAGTAAGAACTTCTGTGTCCATGTCCTCTGACCCAGACATCTCACTACTAGGAACTTCACCGAAGGAAAGAAACACAACTGGGGCACCTGGGTGGCAGAGTTGGTTGAGCGTTGTGAGATCTCAGGGTTGCGAGATCGAGCCCCATGTGGGGCTCCATGCTCAGCTTTGAGTCTGCTTGAGACCGTTTCCCTCTCCCTCTGCCCCTCCCGCTCGTGCAGGCACTCTCTCTCAAATAAATAAATGAATAAATCTTTAGAAAAGAAAAGACACGAATCACAGTACAAAGATTCACATATAAGGATTGTTCTCACATTATTTGTAGTAGGGGAAATCTGGGAGTATCTTAAACATCAAACAGTAGAGAAGAATGGCCACACTCCATGTATGTATCATGCAGGTATTAAAATTAATCTAGAAAGGGCTTTAAATAAAAGGGGAAATATTTGTGTTTATAACTGAAATAAGCAGGAAACAAAATCACATGTGTATTCATATAGATATATGCATACACAGCATCTTAACGGGGGTCATACCATATGGTAGAACTTCTATCAGTCTGCCCTGAGTGTGAATTGCTCCATAGCGAGAAAATCTCCCATAAATGTTAACACAAAAAAAGAAAGTACGCACTCAGCAGTGACAAGATGCTTCTTTTTTTTGCACATATAAAAAAGGCAAAGGCACTTGATTTTCTCCTTTGCCTCTCTGCTCACTCATGGGCCAACACAAAGAATGCACTGAAATCAGAAACAACTAAAGGTGGATGTGTCTTGGCCTGTTCTATCCCTCTCCTTCTGGCTGGTGGGCACTAAGCAGGAGAAATATAAACTTGCTGTGGTCCCAAAGTCAGGGTGTGCAGGCCTCCATAAGCAGCTGGGCGGTGTTGCACAGGGCTCTGCCTGGCATTGGCCTTGATCCCCGGCAGACCTACCACCTCTCGGAGCCTCATTTCATCATCCAGCCCCTTAGCTTGATTCGGTGAGGATCCCAGATCTATTTCTAGGATGGGAAGCCCAGACCTGGCACTTAGTCATGCTCAAACGTGGAAGTTCTTATGATTACGCACGAGAATCCCCCAGATGGAACAAGACCTCCACAAGATCAGGACACTAAGTCCTCCAGGATCAAGGACAGAACATTCTACCTTCTCTGCCTAGAACATTATGATTCCCAGGCCGGGATCCCTCTGAGCCTGTCGTGTCACACTCCTCAGAAGAGATGGCCCACAGAATGGATGTCTCACCAGCCCCGGACCCGGGGGGCCCCATCCAACAGAGCAACACTTCAAGTAAAAATCCTGTCACTTTGGTGAAAAGACTCTCTGAAAACAGTTTCTCAAGCTGGCAGAAGGAAAGATATTTTCCAGGTACTTTTTTCAAACACCAAGACAAAGAAATCAATTTTCTTAAAACAATGTCATTTTTAAGCTTTTTTTTTCTAGTACTCTTTTATCCATTGTGATTTTTAAAAATTGTTTACAAGGATACATGTTCTTTGAAAAATAACTCAAATGATACAGAAGCTTTAGGAATTAAAGAGGAGCGCCTGGGTGGCTCAGTTGGCTAAGTGCCTGCCTTCGGCTCAGGTCATGATCCTGGGGCCTGGGGTCAAAGGATGGAACCCAGCGTGGGGCTCCCTGTCCAACGGGGACCCTGCTTCTCCCTCTCCCTCTGCCTGTCGCTCCCCTCTGCATGTGCTCTCTCTGTCTTTCAAATAAATAAATAAAATCTTAAAAAAAGAATTAAAAGAGAAAGCACTTAGCAGTGGCCTCCCTCTCGGTCCTCAGAGGCAAGCAGCTGCTAGCAAGGCTGTAGGTCACTCAGGACTGCCGCTCACAGCAGTACACTCCCTGGGCACTCAGAGGCCACCGCACTCCCTCCGTGTCGGCATTACTCCACGATACAGATTGGACACCCTCCCATGTCTGTACTCAGAGCCGACCCCATCCTTGGGCTTTGCAATGTTCACAATGGCCCGGCATTCCTGGGGGCTGATGTTCTTCATTATTCTATGAAGCCATGTAAACAGTTTCTAATTCTTTGCTGTTGTCAATGATTTTGTGATAAAGGTCTTAATCCACATAACCTTCTTTGCCATTTAACATTTTTTAGCACTGATCTCTTTAAATGAGATTCTAAAGGTCACAGGTATCAAAGTTTTTATGACTTGATGATCCCTGGGGAAAAATTACTTTCCAAAAGAGATGTGCTAAAATCTTTTTGCATTGCCAACAGCCTCAGCCTGAGTATTAGCATCAGCAAACATCTTTTAAGCAGTTAGTTTTTGAAAGATGTAATAATAACTACAGTTTCTACGTTTTAGTGCCTGCACAGGAATCATTGTATGAATATAGCATAACTTATTTAAACAATCTCCCTTTTGTAGATATATAGGATGTCCTCCAATTTTTCATATTTGTAAAAGCGCTACAATAAACAAGATTGTAATATGGCTCTGCACTCTTATATGACTGTATTTTATGGAATAGATTTTTCCCAGTGAAAGTATTGGGCCAAAGGGCAGGCATATTTTCACTTTTATTAGTGAATGTTTATTAAGAACAGTGACCTAAACCAGAGGAGCAAGATGGCGGAGGAGTAAGAGGCAGAGATAGTGTCTGATGCCAGAAGTTCAGCTAGACAGTTATCAAACCACTCTAAACAACTACAAACTTAGCAGGAGATAGAAGAGAAGACGAACAGCACCTCTAGGAACAGAAAAAAAAATCGACCACTTTCCGGAAGGTAGGACGTGCAGAGAAGTGAATCCAAAGCGACGGGAAGATAGACCGCAGGGGGAGGGGTCGGCTCCCGGCAAGCCGCAGAGCAGCAGAGCACAAAATCGGAACTTTTAGAAATCTGCTCCACTGAGGGACATTGCTCCAGAGGCTAAGCGGGGGGTGGAGCCCTCATGGGGACAGCATGGTTTCAGGACCCGTGGGGTCACAGAAAGACCGGGGGTGTCTGAGGGTGGCAGAGCTCCCAGATATCAGAACGGGGAAGCCAACGGCAGAGACCGAGCCGAACAGTGGGCTACCAGCTCGGGCTTACCTTGAACCGTGATCCCGGCACAGTCAGGCAGCTGCTCTTCAAGCAGGGACCCCACAAGGGGCAGATCCGGAGAGACCCCCTCCTTCCTCCTCCGAGAGGAGCGGCGCGGTAGCTCGCGGCAGGAATCTACTGGGTTTGGAGACTCCAAACGGCCATGCGCCAGGGACAGAAACCCTAGGTCACAGGCCAGGTGAGCTGGGAGCGCGGCCGGAGACCAGGGAGACGGGAGGGATGGACTGCTTTTCTCTGAGGGCGCACTGAGGAGTGGGGCCCCGAGCTTTCAGCTCCTGCGGGCCGGAGACTGGGAGGCCGCCATTTTCATTCCCCTCCTCCAAAGCGGTACGGAAAGCGTTCAGGGAACAAAAGCTATAAGAGTGAACCCGAGCAGATTACCTAGCCCGGCCCCTGGCAAGGGCAGTGCGATTCCGCCTCGGGCAAAGACGATTGAGAATCACTGCAACGGGCCCCTCCCCCAGAAGATCAGCAAGAATATCCAGCCAAGACCAAGTTCACCGATCAAAGAAAACGGCGGAACTCCTGAGATAGGAAAAAGCAACACATAGAATTCATGGCTTTTTCTTCCCACGACCCTTTAGTCTTTCAGAGTTAAATTCTTTAAATTTCATTTTTTTCTTACTGTATTTTTTATTTTATT
>CM052889.1:32492879-32520094 GCA_028534135.1 Potos flavus
GTCCCTAGCTATTCCTTATCTTTCCTGTCTATTCATTCTCTCAACAGCTCCTGAGCACTGACTCCACACCAGGACTGTTCTGGGCTTTAGAGGGACAGCAGGGAACAAAACATACTTAGGCCACCCTCCTTGTGTGCTCTGAAGGAATATGCAGGTGCTATGCAGAGTCGGACCTTCCCAAGGAGGGGACATCTGAGTGGAGGCCCTAAGTGGCCGTAGGAAGAGCGTGCCAGGCAGAAGGGACAGCAGGGGCAAAGGCACTGAGGCAGCAAGCGTGGCATGTTTATGGAATGGAGAGAAGGGTGGTATGGCAGGCCGGGGGAGGGCTGGTGAGCTCTCAGATGCTGGGGAGGTCAGAGGGCTCAGGTGTCAGGGGCCCTTATCGGCTCCAAGGAAGGATGCAGGTTTTAGCTTAAGACTTCCAACTTTGAGGCCTACCACATGATTTGGGGAGCTCAGATGGTGGGGAGAGAGGGCAGGCTGTGGCTTTGCTTCTGACGACAAACTCCTTCACAAAGGCTGGCGAGGCCAGAAGACAGAGTAAGGGAAGAAGGTGGAGTGGCCATGGGCACTGAGGGACCACCAGGCGTCTGGTTCTTCCTCCACGAGCCCCAGACGGCAGGAAAGTCCAACCGGTTCCAAGAGGATAAAGTTCTCACAGACACAAGCATTCTAAGAAAACAGAGTTTAAGCCTAAACACAGTGCTGAGGTGAGGGGGCACTGAGCCCGCCATCATCGGTACGGGACACACTGTCTCTGCCCCATGGGAAACGGACTGCTGCCAACCTCGCAGGGAATAAGCCATGGGTCCTTCCAGGGGGAGTCCCAGAATGCAGATGTCACAAACCCTCCTGCTGAAGTTTGGCAGGGCAGAGTCAAAGACAGACAGCGATTCCCGCCTGCCACCCTCCTGGCCACAGAGAGAGGTCACTTCCTTTTCAACCCTTGAGGAAGGAACTGAATTTCCCCCAACTCACCTGGAAATGCAAGGAACCAATTGAAATCTCATCCCACTTCTCTTCTTCAAAAGCCCTTGTTCCATTGGTAATAACGTTGGCACGGAACCGTGAGATGAGGTCTTTCATTGGGAATAATTCCTCTTTTCCATTCTCATCACTGTTTAAGACATACCAAAGTGGGGGCAGGGGAGAGGAGTAGGTAATTGCACTGTTGGAATTGTCCAACATTTCTAGCACTAGATGCCTGACTTCACCAACTGTCCTCTGGCCTGAGACCTAGATGATCAGAACAAGCTTCTACCACAAGTGGAAGGCCAACTGACTCCCATCTGTTAAACAGACCTCGATGGTATCCCCTGGGAGATAGTCCCACCTCCATGGACAGGCCCCCTAGAGGCGGTGCCAAGGGTGAGTAGATCTTAGACGAAGAGATGAAGGACTCTGGAAACCAAGTGAACGGGGGTCAAGTGAACCAACTTCTATAAAAATACCCATTCTACAGGGTGAGTCTGGACGAGGCATTTAGGGAGCATCGACAGGCTTAATTACCAAAGACCTATAATGTTCCAAGAGCTCAAACTCTTTTTGGATATTGGAACATCATAAAGCAACAACAAGTACATATGGGAGGTTTTAATATTTATTCCCCACAGAGGACAGACTGGTGGTTACCAGAGGCGGGGGTAGGAGCGGGCAAAATGGGTGAAGGGAGTCGAAAGATACCAGCTTCCAGTTATAAAATACCTATGTCACAGGGAGGTAACATACAGCATGATGACTATAGTCATTAACACTACACTGCATATTTGGAAGTCGCTAATAAAAAATCTTAAAAGTTCCCATCACAAGAAAAAGAATTGTTAACTATGTACGATGGCAGATGTTAACCAAACTTATTGTGGAGATCATCTCTCAATATATATAAATATTGAATCATTTTATTATACATGTGAAACTATATAATAGTGTATGTTGACTATATCTCAATAAAAACAAATTTACTTCCTAGCTTCCATCCTGTTTGCAGTTTTAATTAGCATATACTATTTTTGTAACTCTTGTTTACAATTTTTGTTTACTTCCATGAGGCCCCATAAAATGACTCTCTGAGCCTCCGAGCACCCCTCCCCCAAGGGAAAAAGCACTGAAAAAAAGCCTCTGAAAACTTCCAACAAAAGAACACACTGTATGATCCCATTATATCGGGTTCAAGAGCATGTGAAACTATGGTGAACGAAGTCAGAATACTGGTGACCTTCAGTAGGGCTGACCCAGAGGGGATACGAGGAAGGTTTCTGGTTTACTAGAAATGTTCTCTACTTGATCTGAGTGGTGGTTACATGGGCATATACATCTGTAAAAATTCACCGCGCTACGGACTTACGATTTTTGTGCTTTGTTGTGCTTCAAAAACAAAATCTTTTAAGTTGGGGGGAGGATAGAATTCTTAAATAGGATTGGAATTTTCCCTAGAAACAGAACTGAAAGACTCTGGCAGAGGATAAGGCTACATCTCCATCCCCTTCCAAGCAGGGAATCGTGTGTGAAAAGCCAGGAGCCTGGAGAACCTCATCTAGCTTTGCCATTAGGTGCGACTCCTGTGACGGAAGAGAAGGACAGTCTCCTCATCTGAAATGCAAGGGCTGGCACTTTCCAGTCCTAAAATCCTTTGATTCTGGATTTACCCTCCAGGTTACAAACCCTTCTTTTGTGCTTTGTAAAAGGAAAAACTGTATGTTCAAAAGCTACTGTGGTCAGCACATGCATTATAAAGTCCATCGAATTTGAAAGTTGAACAGACACCAACCAGAGCACCTGGCAACCCTCCCAGGTTCTAGGCACAGGCCGGTCCTCTTCCCCGTCCCACCCACTCCCTGCTCCTCAGCCCTGCACTCAACCAGCTGGTGGGAAGCACCGTCCCCTCCTGGTAGGAACCAGGACTGCAGTGAGCCTGTCCCTACCTCCTAGTTTTGCACACCACGAATCCCAGACAACCACTGCCCTGCTCTCTCCAGGGCTCTGGGGACCTGAAGAGGAGGGTCACCCGGTGCCTGGACAGATTAGTGACCAGCCAGGGACCCTGCAGCTGCATCTGAGGGTGAGCTGGGCCATGGCTGGGCAACTCTGTTGTGTAGTTTTGCTAATGACTATAAAGAGGAATTACTACAAACAGTCCATCTGTGTCATTTTTATTAAGCTATATTGGTACATGTTTATGAGCACGCACACACGTGCCCAGGACCACGTGGCATGTGAAAGTCACAGGATCCCTGGCTCCCGGTGACAGGCGGGGACACAACCCTCCTGGCCTGTGGACTAAGGATGAGCAGCTGGTCCCAGCTCTCACATAACAGTGGGCTGATTTTTTTTGCCCTAATGGTCTGATCCCCTTGGGACTTCAATTTCCTCTAAAGAACAATGAAGGGGGTTGAACGAACCCTCTCTAGCGCTGACCCGCTAACACATCAGGGCCCTTGGAAGTCACTGGGCGGGCACAGACAGGCAGCGGTGCCGGTTCTGTCAGACGATATGGACAAATAACATCTAGAGCGACAGCTCTAAAAGCTTTCATAATCGCTCTTCTTTTCACTCAAAATGACTGTGGAAGTAGGGCAAGGCTCCTAGGGGACAGGGGGTAGTGGGAGGGTGGGCCATGAAATTGGGGCAAGTTCAATTCAAATACAGCAAATGTGAAGAAACAGAATGATGGAAAAATGAGAGTTGGGGTTGAGTAAGCATCATGAACGCATCAGGAGAGACGTCGGAACTGGACCTAGGGCTTTGTAACTTCCCGGGGCCTCGGTCTCTCATCTGGGCTCCGTGACTCCCCAGTGGGGGGGGGGGGGGGGGGCCAGGCTCTCTCCCAGAGTCAAGTGGTTACACCTGTCTGCTATTCCCAAGGCAAAGGATCTTACCTGGCATTTAATTGCTGCTGGAGCTCCAGAACACTGGCTCTGTTTATCAGCAGATACTGTGCTTCATTCACCAGAGAAAGGGTGACTGTTGGACCAGCAGACTGATCTAAAAGTGATGGAGTATTTTAAACAATCTAAGTATCCTCCAACCGATGAATGGAAAAAGAAGATGTGATAAGCGCATGCACGCACTCACACACACACATATATGTTACTCGGCCATAAAAAAAGAATGAAATCTTGGGGCGCTTGGGTGATGCAGTTGGTTAAGCATCTGACTCTGGGTTTCGGCTCAGGTCATGATCTCACAGTCGTGAAATGGAGCCCTGCGTCTCTCCCTCCCCCTCGGCTCCCCTCCCCTCCGCTCTCACTCTCTCTCAAATGAAGAAATAAAATCTTTTTTAAAAAATGAAATCTTGGGTGCCTGGGTGGCTCAGTTGGTTAAGCGACTGCCTTCAGCTCAGGTCATGATCCTGGAGTCCCAGGATCGAGTCTCACATCGGGCTTCCTGCTCCATGGGGAGCCTGCTTCTCCCTCTGACCTCTCCCCTCTCATGCTCTCTCTCTTTCTCTCTCTCTCTCTGTCTCAATTAAATAAAATAAATCTTTAAGAAAAAAGACCCTTTAAAAAAAAA
Source organism: Potos flavus (assembly GCA_028534135.1). Lineage (NCBI taxonomy): Eukaryota > Metazoa > Chordata > Mammalia > Carnivora > Procyonidae > Potos > Potos flavus. Next base: position 32,497,389 of record CM052889.1, read on the forward strand.
AAAATGAAATCTTGCCATTTGTGACAACATGGATGGACCCTGAAGGCATTATGCCAAATGAAATAAGTCAGACAGAGAGGCCGTATGAGCTCCCTTGTATGTGGAATCTGAAATCAACAAACAAAAAACAAAACAGAAAACAAGCTCATAGATACAGAGAACAGACTGGTGGTTACCAGAGGCAGGGGGTGGGGGTGGGCAAGATGGGTGAAGGGAGTCAACAGACACAAGCTTCTAGTTATAAAATAAATACATCATGGGGATATAATATACACCATGGTGACTGCAGTTAATAACACTGTATAGCATATTTGAAAGTTGCTAAGAGAGTAAATCTTAAAAGTTCTCATCACAAGAAAAAAATGTGTAACTAAATATGGCGACAGATGTTAACCAGACTTATCGTGGTGATTGTTTCTCAGTATATACAAATATCAAATCATTATGTTGTACATCTGAAACTAATATGTTATATCTCACTTACACCTCAATAAAAAGTTTAAATTTAAAAAGAAGAGTTGCTTTCTTGGAATGCAAATGAATCATGCTTCCATTAGCTTGCATTTTTAAAAGGAAGAGACTATTTCTACAAAGGAAAAAAAAATGGTGCCCTGGAAATAATAAAAATGTTCTAAGCATTGCTCAAACCTCTCAGAAACAGAAAGAAAATGAGCTCCTCGAGTACTCTATGAAAAATCTGGGGGAAAAAATAATAACAAAATGGTGAAGTGAAATTGGTTCAGGGGAGCCTGGTTGGCTTGGTCAGTTAAGCATCAGACTCTTGGTTTCCACTCAGGTGGTGATCTCAGGGTCATGAGATCAAGCCCCATGGCAGGCTCTCACTGCGGAGTCAGCTTGAGATTCTCTCTCTCTCCCTCTCTGCCCCTCCCCCCACCATGCATTCACACTCTCTCTCTCAAATAAATAAATAAATAAATCTTGAAAAAAAGAAAGAAAGACAGACAGACAGACTACAAGTTTTAAAACTACTGGAAGGAAAAAAAATTTAAAAACTGGGAAAAGAAAATATCAAGTGTGCCCAGAACCACTAGCAGCTTCTGTCAACCATTTGTTGGCTGCCCATTGCTCATTGTCTTTAACAAGATGTTGAGAAAAAAGGTCAGTTGGCCCAGGGCCAAGTTAGCTGTCTCCAAACCAAGTTCGTGGAACCTAGAGTACACTTTTAGGAGAACTGCTTTCCAGACCCTCTGCTTCCATAGGTCCTCTTCGCTAAAATGGCTGTGTCAGAGAAGGGAGCGGGAATCCCAGCTCCCTCCGAAAAGGCCCTTCTTGAACTTCACCGGAGAAAGGCTCACTCACCTCTCCTAAGGCGCATTGCCACTGGGGGCCACACCTCTCCAGGGGGAGAACAAAAGGCGCATTCAAAGCCCTGGGGTCTCCTCTACAGCAGGAGTGAGTGACTGAGCCATCAGCAGGTCAAATGGGTTCCCATTCCTCACTACACAGAACTGCCCAACCTAATTAAGTGGCCAAGAGACAGACGATTTGAGTCATCATAATGTGAGATCCCTGTGCTTTGGTCATGGGCCTCAAAAGGAAGGCTTGAGGGGCGCCTGGGTGGCTCAGTCATTAAGCATCTGCCTTCGGCTCAGATCATGATTCCGGGGTCCTGGGATCGAGCCCCACATTGGGCTCCCTGCTTGGTGGGAAGCCTGCTTCTCCCTCTCCCACTCCCCCTTCTTGTGTTCCTTCTCTCGCTATCTCTCTCTCTGTCAAATAAATAAATAAAATCTTAAAAAAAAAAAAAGAAGGCTTGAGTGACAGTGCGTTCACCAAATTCCCTTCATCCCCAGCTTTTTATTGACTTAAGTAAGGTTTTCTAGAGAAGAATCAAGGCTGAACAACAGCTATTCTGGCCACAGGTGGCAGTCATTCAGGGACACGGGAATTAATGGCGGGGGAGGGGGGAGGATCGCTCAGGCATCTCATTAAGAGATTCATTTTCTTTTCTTTCTTTCTTTTTTTAAGATTTCATTTATTTACTTGACACAGAGAGAGAGAGAGAGTGCACGCACACAAGCAGGGGGAGCATCAGGCAGAGAGAGAAACAGGCTCCCTGCTGAGCAGGGAGCCCGACAAGGGACTCAATCTCAGGGCTCCGAGATCATGACCCCAGCCAAAGGCAGACGCTTAACTGACTGGGCCACCCAGGCGTCCCAAGGGATTCACTTTCAACAATGTTTTCTCTTTATGTTTATTAACTATTTTTTAAAACTTATACTATACCTGTGTTGCTTTGATAAACTGTGTACTATTAAAGACTCAACCTAGAAAATATCTAACACTTAGACTCTTATGATCACAGTAAACTGAAAAATGTGTATACACTTCAATTTTTATATAATTGTAGTTTCAGATAAATATGATAGAGTGATTGAGGAAAGATTTTCTTTTTTTTTTAAAGATTTTATTTATTTATTTGACAGAGCAGGAGAGCACGAACAGGAGGAGCAGTAGAGGGAGAGGGAGAAGCAGGCTTCCCGCTGAGCAGACAGTCCGAAGCGGGGCTCGATCTCAGGACCTGAGCTGAAGGCAGATACTTAACCATCTGAGCCACCCAGGTGCCCCAAGGGAAGATTTTCAAGCATGAAAGATATAACAATAAAATAAAATTCTGTCAAGAAAGTAGAATGGAACTACAAGTTGAAGAAGGAAAAACAAATAAATAAAATTTCTGACCAATTAAAGGGCAGTTTGCCCAAACACACACACACACACACACACACACACACACATATATTAATGAATATTTGAGAATCAAACCACTAAATATTGAGATTCTACTGGCCAATTTAGATGACAATCTAGAAATGTACAAGGAGGTAGTGTAACTCTAAAAAAGTTCCTCTCAGGCGTACCAACCTGAAAATGTTCAAAGCCCTAGCCCATCAGAGACCTCTCTACCATAAATGGCATCCGTGAAGTTTAATATTCTCCAGCTGAGCTCCCTGGCACTGTATCGTGCAGGGGACAGACTTTCCTCTGCACCTACCTTCACCTCATCCAGGTCCCCATCTCCCCCTAGGACAGTCGCTGCCACCTCCTGCCTCGCCTCCTGTCCTGTGCTCTCCTCACCCCCCTCTCTGATGCAGCCATCACACTGCGCCAAGACTGTCTTTCTAACACATGTGGCATCACGAAACTCCTCAGCTCAGAGTTCTTCACTGAGTGTCCCCAGCACAAGATAGTTCTCACTGACTCCTCAGCCAAACAATCATCTCTTCTCCCCAGCTCGCCCCTACCTCTCCCCAGGGCGCCCCTATCGACCTTCAACCTTCCTAAAGCCTTCTCTGGGCCCATGAAATGCCAAGCCCTGCCATTCTGCTCCCGACGAACCTTGGTGCCTGTCTCTGCCTAGAAAACTCCTATCTCATGTTAAGATGCAGCTCCCAAATTCCCTCCTCCCTGAAGCCCTCCATGACTCACTCCAGGTGTAGAGGATGCCTCCTCCGTACCCATGCCCTTTGCAGAGATCTTTATTGTGACCTTTATGTTAGTGTCACTGTCTACCAGTAAGCCATTGCCTCTAAACTTAGATCTCAAAGGACCACAACCGTTGCTTCATGATCTTAGCCAGCCTCCTGAGGACCCAGCTGAGCCCCAGGTAGAGAGGAGGCACTAGGAATGATCAGAGCTTATTCTATCAGCTCATTTCTATGGTGGCCCTGGTCCTGCTGAGCCCCACTCCTTGCATGTCCCTACTCACAGAACTGCCCATTTCTCTCTCCCCTTTCATCATGTCTCTAAGCTCACCCATGCCCAAACGCCTCCAGCTCACCTCCTCAATTAGAGGAGCATACATTTATTCCCCTTCTCCATCACACAGCAACTCAAATCACTGAACAACTCTGACATGACCAATTGCCAACACTTCTAAAAGTGCAAGTAGATTACATCCCTTGAATCCTCTCTCACCATACATTTTCAGGGATTCATAGTTCACCTGTTACTGCCAAAATGCTACTCGGATTTACAAGCCAGTCTCTCTGGGAACTAATCACTAAGTCGGGTCATCCCTACACAGATCAATAGTGTGGCGATGACTCATCCATCCTTTCATTCATCTAGTATTTATTGAGCAACTGCTATGTGCCAGGTGCTATTCTGAGCCCCGGGAATGAACAAAGCCTACAAAAATTCCTGTCCTCTCAGAGCTTACAGTCCAGCACAATCTCATAAACAGAACAACTGAGTAAAATGCATGGCCTCTCGGATGGGAAAAGTACCCACACAGAAAAATAAAACGGGGAGTGAACTGAAGAGGTTCAGGCAGGGGCTCTGGTTCTAAGGACAGCCGTCAAGCAAGGCTTCCCTGAGAGGGTGACACTTAAGCAGACACCCGAAAATGGTCTCTTCTTCCCACGTGGTACCATTAACTTTCAGATACGTTCTTCTCTGCTGCCTCCCTTCAGCTAACAGCAGCTCTGGCAGGACAAACTGTCAGCACTTTTACTGGCGAAGGAGTTGAGGCCTCCACCAGCTGAGGCACCATGAGGCTCAAGGTTTGCCTAACTGTCACCACCACAAGACTATAAACCGGGTCTTCTTGTCCCCGCATGCAACCTGAGGACATAGCAAGTTACTGATGGCTTTCTGTAACCCAATGAAACTGTGCTTCTAAACAGGGACGACTGAGACAGAGTGCTTGTCAGGGGCGGAGCAGCTGGCTGGAAGCCCACTTCTTCTCGTCAGGTCCTCCTGAGACCACACATGGGTCCTGCAGACCATCCCGCTTTCTGCGCAGGAGCGAGTCACCCTGTAAATCCATTCCATGCGCTGATTTGGGTGTACGCCCGGGCAAACCCAAGTGCCTCTCCCCTAAGAACCAACCCCCAGTGTGATACCTTTGCCGCATCTCTTTGCACGTCTTTGAAAGTCTGAACTTTGTTTGATCAATTGACATGGCCGGCCAAAAAACCTTGACAACCAGCTCGAAATTTTTTCTCCACAATTATAAGTGTTTACCCTGGGGGAGAAAAAAAAAGAAAAGGAGGGGAGTGAATGTTACTTAGCATCCCTTTAAATAGTATTCTAAATAGCAAAAAATTTAGATTGCAAAATGTAACACAATGTAATAAATATAATGTAATATGATATTGTGTCCCCCGGAGAGAAGCCCAAAGTGACAGCACGCTCAGGAAGCTGCGGGGAGACGGCCAACACTGGGGGAGACCTGAGGGCTGGGGCTTGGGCAAAACTTTCAGATCAGATAGAAAGCTTCAGAAGTTCATCTTGAAAGACCTTGTTTATATTGATTATAGCCACCGAACACCACAGAGCTTAGAATTTGAGAGCTTCAAGAGTGGTACTTTGCTTTAAGAAGCCTTTGAACGCAGACATATGTTCTGGATTTTTACTATGGGCCTGACTAATATTTTCCCTCATGCCGGACCACATGGAATAATGGGTTTTGTTTGTGAAAAGAACGCTATGCCCTCAAGTTACCAATTTATTGATCGAGCTTTTTTTTAACTCTGCAATCTTAGAGACTTTTTAAATATAATTTAGAGCATTTAAAATTTTTAAAGTTGTTCTAAAAATCTACACATCACCAGAATTTATAATGTAAAATTGCTAAGAACCTACATTGGGATTGCAAGATAGAATGGAAAACTTGTCATATCCTTAATCTTTACTGGATCAAAGAGCTGCCTATCTGCCTATCTGTGTCTGGAAAGGGAAGTGTGGAATGAAACCTCATTTAGTTGCACTTTCCCTCCAACGCTTTGAGATATTGCATCAAAGTCCATTTTTATCAATGGGAGCCCTTGTGATTCTGAGCAGAAGATGCCTAACTACCTCTTTATTGCCAGAAAATAGCATTTCTCTCGAATGCAGCTGAATGAAATGTACAACCAGGAATGAGAGTCATAAAAAACAGCAGGTATCCCTAAACGGCTACATTTCTCTCTCTCTGCTGGCATCCTGAGGAAGGAGCATGTTTGGTAGGTCGGAAGAACAGCGGGGGGCAGTGTGGTCAGAGTGGAGTTCCTGAAGGGAAAGGGGCCGCCAACTGGATGGGGGGTGCAGCTGAGAACCGATCTACAAGGCTTTCCTCTTTCCCCCCTCTGTGCCACCTGCAGACAGACCTGAGATTTTCACCCACTGCAGAATCTCACCTGTCCGCACAGACCTTGCTTTGGCAAATCTGAGCCTGTTCACCATTTTCCTCAAGAGGCACCTCTATAGGCTCCATCCCTAATGAAAAAGGTTAGAGACAGATTTATCATCAGGCAAAAAGAACAACTATTTAAGTGAAAGGCCATTATCATGAAACACAGAAGAACTGTAATGACCCCAGAAATTAGTTGGATCAAATAATTGGCCAGATCTTGAAATCTCTTTATAACACAGAGATTCTCTTTTGCATGATCATGACCACCAACAGTATGTACGGCAAATAGCCTTCTCATAGAAGCCTTTGCCCTTGGGCAGTCACACCCACAGTAGCTGCAACGCTATAAATCCCTTAAAAGATCTCTCCACCCTGGAAGACTCCACATCCCAAGGTCACTGTTTTCTAAGCTGCCTTCTACTCCTAGGTACACACCCAAGAGAATGGAAAACATACGGCCACGTGAAAACTCGTACACAAATGCTCATAGCAGCATGATTTCTAATAGCCAGAAAGTGGAAACAATCTAAATAGCCAACAACTACTAAATGGATTTTTCAAAATGGTATATCCATGCAATGGAATATTATTCAACCATATAGATGACCCTCGAAAACATGGTGCTAAGCGAAAGAAGCCAGTCATATACCGTGTGATTCTATTTACACGAAACATCCAGAATAGGCAAATCCATAGAAACAGAAATTCGATTAGTGGTTGCCAGGGGCCAGGGATGAGGCTGGTGACGGGGAGTGACTACTAGGCTCTGAAGTTTCTCTTCTACGGCGATGAAAATGTTCTAAAATTGATTGTGGTGATGGTTGCACAACCTCGTGAATAGACCAAAAAACTACTGACCTGTACGCTTCCCACTAGCCACGTTTCATGTGTTCAACAGCCACATGTAATCAGTGGCTACCAATTGAGACAACATAGATACGGAACATTTCCATCATCACATAAAGTTCCATTGGACAGAGCTGATCAATACTTATATATGTTAGATAGTTCATAACATAAAATCAACGAGGAAGAATTAAAGCTGTGCATGTATTACAAGTGACTGAAATAAAAGGAATGTAAGTGAAAAGACATATAATTTCAAATTTTATACTTCATTATTTTCTGAGTGAATTGTCAGATCTTACCTCTCTCCATAGATTTCTCAAAAAACAAGGAGCAGGAACTTTGTCTTGTCTCTTAGACATTTCACTTATTTCAGGATTATTTAAATATTTGGTAGAGGAAAACCTATTATTTTACTTTCATAGGTGTGTAAAAGCTACTCTTGACAGCTGATTTGTGGAAATGAACCCAGTTTTCACACCTTTGGCTTTGATGACCATGACCTTTTGCTGCAGGTCAATGAAGGGCTGGATCAGGCAGAGCCGGGGCTCCTGCTTCTGACTCAGGCACACACCATTGTGGTTCACAACCATCCAGCTCCGGTCATACAGCAGCCCTTCATTTCCCAGAGGCCACTTGGTCACCTAAAGAAAAAGGTAAGTGTATTTTAGGGCAGGGCTCCTCAAAAATGTTCTTCACATTATTGCACAGTGGTTGCACAGAGCACAGACAGACTTCAGGAATTCAGCACATACTCTTGAAGGAGGAAATGAAGGCGGAAAGGAAAGGAAAACAAAGACGACAATGCGAAGGAGACAGTGTGAGAGCTAGATACCTTCCATTCACCTCCAGATCCACTGCCTACCCTTCTCTTCTTCAGCCTGTCTTTTAAATGGGCAATGTGTGTGCACAGAGCAACATTCAGAGAAAACAAGAGTGTGCATGGAAAGTAAGTCTCCACTCCACCCCATCTCGAAGCTCCCCTCCCCACAGACTTCCATCACTCTCACTTTCTCTCTGTTCTTCCACAGTGGTGAATGTTGTACAGGCATACCCTCATACTATAGACATATGTCTCGCACAAACTGTGGCTCTACTGGCATGGTCACTGAGTTGATCCACTTTAAGTGCATAAGTTTTCCTCAATTCTTCATATTTCTACAAAATTAAAATATAAATTATACCCGCTACCCAGATAGCTCTTACATTCCAATCCCACTCTCCAATAAAAAAGAACTGGAGAAATGCTTGATTCTAGGGCTAGGTCAGGAGCATCTGGTGGTGGTAGAAAAGTAAGGAAACACTCAAAAAACAAAATGATGGGAGTATGTCAAAGGGATGCAGGAATCTGCTGAAAGCATGCCCACTGGCCAAAACTGGAACAATTTGGGCGCCCGGGTGGCTCAGTGGGTTAAAGCCTCTGCCTTCAGCTCAGGTCATGATCTCAGGGTCCTGGGATCGAGCCCTGCATCAGGCTCTCTGCTCAGCAGGGAGCCTGCTTCCCCCTCTCTCTCTGCCTGCCTCTCTGTCTACTTGTGATCTCTCTCTCTCTGTCAAATAAATAAATAAATCTTTAAAAAAGAACTGGAACAATTTGAGCAAAAATAAGAATAATGATGTAGTATTATATCGTAACCCAACATACAAAATACGTATTCAGGAGTCAATACTGAAATAAACACATGATTGAATAAATAATAAATAAATACCCAAATATATAAATAAGAAAAGTTAAATCTCCCATACAAAATAACCTCAAATAATTGATGTAGATGCTGCCCTCCTCAAGAAAGAGGAGTATAACTCCCCACCTCTTACATGTGGGCTACACTGACTGACTTGCTTCCAAAGACTTCAGTATGGAAAGGGGGTAGAGGAGAAACTTTAGAGTGAAAAAACCTGGTAAATAATCTCTCAACCAGATGATCAGGGTTAATTAACATCAACAGTGATAGGTCATGTTGACAATATGTACTATAATATGGTATGATATGATATGATATGATATGATACAATATGATGTATGATATTTGATATGATGAGAATAGCACTTTGTGATCCTCCTCCTATAACACCAGTCTAATCATGGGAAAGACATCAGACAAACCCAAATTGAGGGACATGCTAAAAAATACCTGACCAGTACTCCTCAAAACTGTCAAGGTCATCAAGAACAAGGAAAGTCTGAGAAACCGGTACAGCCCACAGAAGCTTAAGGAGACATGATCGCTAAATATAATATGACATCTGGGATGATTTCCTGGAACAGAAAAAGGGCATTAGGGAAAAGCTAATGACATTTCAATAAAGTACGGCCAGGTCTTCACAGGAGTTTTGTCCACAGCTTAGTTGCTAACGGCACTGCATGCCACAGCGCATATCCCGTAGCCCCATCAGAGAGGGCTCTTCTGGAACCAGCTCTCCATTGAAGAAAAGCACAAGCAAAGGTGAAAAAAAAATGCCTTTGAAATAGTTAAGAGACAATCACTCTTCAACTGTGAATCAATTTCATCCAACTGTTTTCCTCTGAGCACTCAATTCAGCTACCCAAAAGAATATGAAAACTTCAATAGCAGGTAATGAAGAAAGGCAAGCACTTTTTAATCAAGGGGCATTTGGGGGTGGGTCTTCCAGTGAGAGACCTCAGGGAAGACTGAGGCACTGTGGAAAGTGAAGGAGAGGAGCTGCAAGGCACAGGGGGAGGGCACAAAACTCAAGGAGGAAGAATGTCAAGGTAAGTTTCACCTTAAGCAGGGTGAGCCCTGTATTCAGGAAGTGGAAATGTCATGTGTTGAGAGGTGGGGGTAGTCTGGAGACTGACAGACCTGGGTTAAATCCCACCTCAACTGTTATTAGCTTTGAACAACTTCCTAACCTTCCTGGGTCTTGGCATTGTCACATGTAGGATTTTCTCATAGTTTTGGCTAAAAGCTAAAATGAAATATAAAATGTAAAGCAACTAAAATATATCAGATGATCCATAGGTGTTAATCCCTTTACCTCTCCCTTCAATTTTTCTCATGTATCAAATAGTCTCCCCACAGACTATAGCTGCTTCTGTTGGTCCAACACTCAAGCTCTGCAATATTATGATCTATAGAAGTCTTTATGGGTAAGTCCAGAAACCACCATCATTATTCCTTATTTATTTATTTCCCATTAATTATTATTATTTCTATAGGAAAGCCCAGAAATCACCATCCTTATTTCTCTAGGAAAACATGTTTTGAATTACAAATAACTTTTTAGAAGACAGTGTATTACTGGGAGACGATCTTCATGTCTCTTGTTTCTGTGTGTCTGTTGTAAGGAACAGAAGCAGTAACTGCCCTTTTGTTCCAGACTACCTTTCTGAGTATGTTTGTAGAGCGAACACGAGTAAATATAGTGCACACGGCCTCTGGGCAGGAGAGCAGGTTTGCTCACAGTCCAGTATGATAATGTCTTCCGAGCAACAGCTAGGCATGTCTGCTCGCATCCCATTATGAGTATGGTTCCCTGAGGGAGGGGTTCCTCAGCCGTGTGCACACCAGCCACCTGGGCCCCTCTGTAACCCGTCTTTGGAGTCAAGGGGCACAGGGAAGCAACACAAACATGAAGCTCATGCTCCTGCTGCTCTGTGAGTAACAAAGTCCTTTGTCTCTGACCCAGGAGTCTCCTGTTTTTGCCAGCATCGAGAACACTGTGGCAGGCTAGCTGGTTAGCTTACAAGGAGGGCAAACCTTAGACCCTTCACAGTTCTTCACCTGCTAGTTGAAATAGGTCTATAATTTTCTATCTTTTACTTTGCCATCTAAAAATGTAAGGTGCTGGCTTCCCCTTTCCTCCTTTCTTCTTCCCGAGGGAGGGGGAAACTGGCATGTGTGGGGCTGAGCCTTCAGCTGCTGCAGCAGGGATTTGGTTACGGAGGGAGGAGTTGAGCAAATAAGTATCTGGTGAAGGTGTAGAAGCCAGGTTTCTGACAGGAGTTCAGGTACGGAGAGGGGCAGAGATAGAATAAACAATGCGGTATTGGATCGAAAGTGGAGGTGTTACTGGGAAATCGGGGGCATGGCTAGCTGATAGAGATACATGATAAATCGATAGATGATAGATAGATAGATAGAGAAATACAGATGTGTCATGGGACGCCTGAGTGGCTCGCCGGTTAAGCGGCTGTCTTTTGTTCAGGTCATGATCCCATGGTCCTGGGATGGAGTCCTGCATTGGGCTCCCTCCTCAGTGGGGAGTCTGCTTCTCCCTCCCCCTCTGCCTGCTGCTCCCTCTGCTTGTGCTCTCTCTCTCTCTGTCAAATAAATAAATAAAAAGCTTTAAAAAAAAAAAGAAATACAGATGTGTGTATGCACGTGTGTATGCTGAGTATCCCAAAAATCTTAACACGTACATATATGTGGTGGATAGAATAATGGTCCTCCTAAACATGTCCACATCCTAATCTCTGGAATTAAGCCAAAGGGACTTGTATGTGCAATTAAAGTTGAGGACCTTACAATGGGGAGAGCTTCCTGGATGACCCAGGTGGACCCAATCTAATTCGATGAGTCCTGTTAAAAGTTTATGATAATCTGGGGCACCTGGGTAGCTCAGTTGGTTAAGTGTCTGCCTTTAGCTCAGGTCATGATCCCAGGGTCCTAGGATCGAGCCCCACATTGGGCTCCTAGCTCAGCAGGGAGCCTGCTTCTCCCTCTCCCCCTCCCTGTGCTCCCTCTTTATTTATTTTTTTTTTTTTTTTTATGTGCTCCCTCTTTAAAAAAAAAAAGTTTATGATAATCTGTCACATTTCTAAGAACAAGGATCAGACTTGGAGACCAAATACTATTTTCTCAATATCATTCTCTGATGTAAGAAGTGAAGTGCCTTTGATGAAATGACCCCTTCCATTTCTCAGGCAGGAGACATACAGAATGAGCCTAGAACACATTATTGCACCAGAAAATAAGGAAATGCTCAAGGAATGATAGGGACATATCAAAAGGACACAGGAGCTGAATTGAAGGAACTCCCAGTGGCCAAGTCTGCAGCAATTTAGGCATGAAAATAAATACTGATAATTACGGGTTGTAACCTTTTGAGCAAAATCAGAATCTATGGGTCCATGCAAATTCAAAAAGAAAGAATTAATGACTAAATAAACATGGAAAAGGAAAACTCTATCCTACAATAGAATACCAACTAATAAATCTAAAAAGAATGATGGAATTTCTTAAATTACCATTTTGCAATCATCATACCAATCATTGATTTAGGCAAAAGTCATCAATAGATGCTAAATCCGGTGAATAAAATTTGACAAGGAACAGGATATTTACATATCCTCAAAATACCTCTCCACAAAATACTGATTAATTACTTATTAATGAATTTTACAGTAGAGAAACCTGGCAGACCCCATCTTAAGCAAATGATGAAGTTAATCTCACCAGCATTGGGACAAATGAACAGAGTGTGTCTCCTTCTGAGATGCACTGAGAAAGCATAGTATCACTCTTATGGAATTCCTGCCCAAAATGCAGAAATCCTAAAGAAACCTCAGATAATACACTCACATTGGGGGTTAGGAGGCCTTTGGGAGGTGATTAGGTCACGAGGGTGGAGCTGAATGTGACGAAAGATCTTACAAAAGAAGCCCCAGAGAGCTCCCTCGCCCCTTTGCCATGTGAGGACACAGTGAGAAGACGCCGTCTCTGAACCAGGAAGTGAGCCCTCACTGGACATCGAATCTGCCGGCACCTTGATGTTGGACCTGCAGCCTCCGGAACCATGAGAAATAAATTTCTGTTGTTTACAAGCCACACAGTTGATGCACTTTGCCATAGCAGCCTGAGTGGACTTAGACATCCGTCCACCGGAGTTTTATCTGGTGCCCCCCACTTCATGCCTTCGTGGGCCCTTATCACCCGTGTGATTCTATTCACTTGGGTGGTGCCTGGCCCTGTGTCTGCCCCTTCTGAGATACTGCACTCTCTGAGGGAAGGAGCCTTTTCCATTTCGCTCATCAGTGTATACCAGGTGCTGGCCCCAGGCCTGGCAGCTAGCGAGTCCTTGGTGTGCAGTTTTTGAATGAGCAGATGGACAGAAGAGCTTTGGCAAACCTTACTGAGTCTCAGTGTCCTCGTCTGTAAAATGGGACACTACTTCCTGCCAGGGGTATCTGTGCTATGTGGCTATCCTAGGGACCAGGACCAGTCTGTGAAAATACGAGTCCTGCCACACCCGGGAAATATGGACTCCTCACTGCCTCCATTAGGCAGTGAAAGTGAACTTGCTTGTTATGGTCTCAGCCTGGAGGACAGGCTCCCATGGGGCCACCGTGAAAGGCCACAAACAGCCCTGACCGTGGTATGTCTGACCAGGAACCAAAGAGCCTGTAATTCCAGACACTCACAAGTCCGGGACCTTTGCCTGGGACTTGGGACACACACAGACCATAGCAGATAGCCACACTTTGGCCACCACAGGGGTGTCAGGGCTGGCTGGCCAGCCAAGGCGGGCCACCCAACCTCCCAGGCAACCACCAGGCCATCCCATTTCAAGACATAACATAGTTCACACCCACAGGGAGGGCCAAGTAGGACAAGTCACATAAAAGCATTGACCCAAGGAGTCAGCAGACCTGGGTTCAAATCTTTCCTCTATCGTTGATGACTAAGCGAAGTGTTTAACCTCAGTAACTCTCAGTCTCCATATCTATAAAATGGGGATGATATTACCATGCACCTCATCTTGTTTTAAAGATGGAACAACACAAAGCATGTAAAATACCTCAGCAGGGAACCGGCACACCCATTCGGTGAAAACTATATCCATAATTATTAAGCGTAGCTAGGTGTTCACCATTCGGAACCAGGATCGTCTCCGGCGTACCTCTCAGCAGAGCCGTGTTCAAAAGTCAGCCCAAACCAAGAAAGGCGGAATGAGAACGACCCTTCCTACGTCACAGTACTCTATGATTTTGATTTTCTGCGTGCCTTGCTTTACTTTCTGTACTTTTTCTTCACTTTATTAAAAAAAAAGGATAAAGTAACTAACAACAACAAAAAGCGGTCTCCGTGCTGCCATGAAAACCCTTACCTCAAATGCAGCACAGGATTTGATTGGGTAGAGGTAAAGGTTGGTGATGACATGTGGCCCAAGGGCCCCATCCAGGACTCCTGCTGCTTTCTCCTCAGGGGTCTCCTGGGTTCCGGTGGCCGTCGGTGGACGTGGGTGTGAACCCCCTGCACCCACAGTGCCAGGCGAGTCGTTGCCAACCCCGGAGGCTGTGGGGGCATCTTCCCGAGGTGAGGAACTACATGTGTCCACGGTGGCCGGCCCAGCGTCTGGAGTCTCGCTGTCTGACGGGGCTCCAGCCTCCCCAGGGGTGGTCTGAGGGAGAGGCCGGCCATCAGACTGGTGCAGTTGCATTGCTATGATGAACGTGAGAAAGGCCTGGGCATCCTCAAGTGTAGACATGTACCCAAAGGAAATCCTCACAGACCCTGTAGGCTGCCCATCTATGATATCCACATCATCTCCACAGACGTGACCGGCCTAGAATAAAAGGGAAATAAGTCAGCCAGGGTGACTCATTCCACATGGATCAATTGGAAATCGTTTTGGAGAAGAAACTTAACCCAAGACAAGAAACAGCAAGAGTAACGCACGCTTGTGCCTGAGCCAGGCTCTCCTAAGCATGAGGACTTGTGAATCTTGGTTCACTCAGGTGTAAAGTGAGGTCAATACCAATCTCAATGGACTATTCAAAAGTTTAAAAGAAATACTGCACGGAAGGCATTTACCCAGAGCCACACACCATGACAACCCACAGACCCATCAAACAGAACAAAGTTCCAGAAGCGTGATGGGTCAGCTTCTTGGTCTCCCCAGGGCTGACGCAGGAGAAACACCTGCTGATCGCTCCCCTGAGCCTCTCTCAAAACCGAAGGGAGGACTGCATTCCTGAGAGCTGCCCTCTGACAAGAAGACAAGACAGAGACGCTCCCTCTGCGAATGACCAGCCTAGGCCACTACAAAGGCCAAAGCAGGCTGGGTGATCCTGCTGGGAGGAGGGGAAAGAAAGGCAAGAAGTCCCCAAGCCTCTCCAAGTGGGGCTGCCTGCCTGGTATCGGTCGCTGCTCAGGCCACCTACCTGCCCCAGTGCTGAACCCAGGTCACCCAAAGAGTTGGGGTCACAATGCTCCATGGGATCAAATATTCTATTTAAAACTGCATTTGTTTCTGTGCCGGGTCTTCCCCTCTCTTTTTAAGTAAAATCCAGTTCATGGTTGGTTGGGATCTCTGACCCCAAACACGAGACCAGCCTCTAGGCTGGTTGGAGAGGCCACCCTTGGAGATGACCGGCATTACCAACCTGAAGATGCTTCTTGACCATCTCGTCGCTTATCCCCAGGTGCCTCTGGCAGGCCCCAGTGTTGCAGAAGCAGCCAGTTCGCAGGTGGATGTTGTAAAGACTGGCCATTTTATCCACCTGCAGGTTCAATACGACATGAGACCAGTGTTAAGGACGTCCAGTTTTACTCTGACGGCCTGCGACAGAGTTTCAGATCAAAATGTGGACCTCCCTTTCCTAATAATAAAATGAAAATCTGAGCTTGGAATTTTTTTCCAAAGTGCCCTGATCTATCATGGGTCTACTAAACACATTTGATAAAATGTCACTGATAACTAAAGTTTATCCAGTTGGATTATAACGTTTGCCTGAGAAAACTGAGAATGTCAAATTCAGGCCAAACTCCAAGTTAGGAGCTCCCATTTCAAAGAATACTATTAAAAATGGACAAAAGATTTGAATAGACATTTTTCCAAAGCAGACATACAAATGGCCAAGAGGTACATGAAAAGATGTTCAACATCACTCATCATCAGGGAAATGCAAATCAAAGCAACAATGAGATATCACCTCACACCTATTATAATGGCTATTGTTAAGAAAACAAGAAATAACAAGTTTTGGAAACACTGTAGAGAAAGGGAACCCTTGTGCACTGTTGATGGGAATGTACATTGCTACAGCCACTATGGAAAACAGTATGAAGGGGCCTTAAGAAATTAAAAATAAAACTGCCATATGATCTAGCAATCCCACTTCTGAGTATCTATCTGAAGAAAATGAAAATACTATCTTGAAATGATATGTTCACCCTCATGTTCATCACAGCATTACTTACAATAGCCAAGACATAGAAACAACTTAAGTATCTACCGAAGGATGAATGGATAAAGAAAACTGGCATATATATATATATATATATATATATATATATATATAATAAATATATATTACAGATTATTTATATTATGAATATATATATTTCAGTCATAAAAAAACACAAGGAAATCCTATAATTTGTGACAACATGGATGGACCTTAAGGACATGATGCTAAATGAAATAAGTCAGACATGGGAAGATAAATATTATATGATATCATTTATATGTGGAACCAAAAAAAATCAAACTCCAACATACAGAGAACAGAATGGTGGCTGTCAGCGATGGGAGGCAAAATGGGTAAAGGTGGTCAAAAGGTATAAACTTCTAATTAGAAGATAAATAAGTCTCAGGGATGTAATGTACAGCATGGTGACTCTAGTTAACAATATTGTGTTATATTATTTGAAAGTTGCTAAGAGAGTAGATCTTAAAATTTGTCATCACACGAAAAAAATTAACTATGTGTGGTGATGGATGTTAACTGGACTTATCGTAGTAATCATTTTGCATTCTATACATATATCAAATAATTATGTTGTACACCTGAAACTAATATAATATGTCAATATTATCTCAATTTTTTAAAAAAACAATAAACTAGTTTTTTTTTCCAAAGAGCCCACATGTTCCAAGGGAGATTCACAAGAATAAAATCCGAGTGGCCGGGATGCGGGATGGCTGATCACAGAGCAGTCCCCACAGAGCTACCACTCAGAGCCGCCCTGTCTGGGTTCACAGCCTGGGCTACAAACACGACTGTGTTGACACTGTGTCTTATCCTTGCTTTCCATAATGTCCCTTACTTTGGGTTGAATCACAGAATTGCTGTTCAATCCAGAAGTTCCAAGGCTCTCTCCTGTCTCCTGAAGGGTCTGGGAAGCGATCTGTATTCACTCAGGGCTCAAAGGGAGGGCTAGCATGGGGGATATTTGCCCGGCTCCTACGGCTGGGGGTCAAGGGCTCCACTCTCCCATGTGTCTGGGACCCCCTTGAGGGTCCTCAGCCCAGATGACTCCGGCTAAACTCAGGGCAGTCACCTAACTGCATTCAGGAAAACAAACACATCTTGCCCAGCCGGGCAAACCTTTGAAGCTTCTCTTCCTGGGGATCCGCCGTGCAGGGTGGCCAGAGGCAGCCCGGAGCGGAGCGGCACCCTCTGCAGACACAGCTCACCACACAGCCAGCACGCACTCCCGACCAGGCTGTCCACTGCAAGGGCGCCTCCCTCACTGGTGAGACCATGGCCGTCGGCACGTTAGCTGTCTCCCCTGGACTGTCAGAGTGAGAAGAAGCCATTCTCTGGGTTGAACTGAGAGACCTCAGGAAAACAACTCTGCTCTCCTTTACCCTGGGCAAATAGCTGAGCGACGTGGAGACCTGCTAATGAAATTCGGGCTTTCCCTGGCTCTCTGAGCGGAGACCCGGCGCACCACTGGGTCAGGCCAACTCCATCTCCAGAGTCCGGAGGCCTCCATTCAAAGGGCAGCTGCTACGGAAGCTCCCTCCCTGCCCCACCCCAACCCCTGTCAGCTGGAATTAGAAGTCTCCTGTGCCCACCCCCCCACACCCCACATTCATGGTCCCAGTTACCACTGCTGCTAAACAAGCCACCAAACTTGGTGAAACAAAATAATAACCGTTTTTTGTGCTCGCAGCTATAGTAGGTCAGGAATTCGGAAAGAGCACAGAGGAGGTGCTTGACTCTTTTCCATGATTTCCCAAGTCCCAGCTGGGAAGACACCAAGGCTGGGAGTGACGTGGTGTCTGGGAGTTGGAGTCATTTGGAGACTCACTTAATGCGTCCTGTGTGTGTCCAGCCTCCCAGCCAGGAGGGCTCAAAACAGGACTGCCACCAGAGGGCCTGTGCTTGGCCTCTCCACATGGCTGGCTTCCTCAGAGCATGGCAGCCTCAGGGTAGACCTTCTTACATGGTAACCTGGGGCCCAAAAGTGGGCATCCCAAGGAATAATGCTGATGTGGCACTGCCTTTTCTGCCACGCAGTGGCCCCTTCTGTGGCCTTCTCCTGGTTATGAGCGAGTCACAAGCCCACCAAGATTCAAGAAGAGAGAAAGCCCCCACCTAGAGGAGGCTGTTTGGGCCACACTTACCCTTTCCTACTCATCTCCCATCATGAGGTGATACCCTCTCACCTTGAGCCCTGCGGGATCCCGGCCCGTGCCCGAGGGCGAAAGAGCCGCCCAAACGCAATGCAGCATGGGAGCCGCCCCACCAGGTGCCTTCACGCTCGGTGCTTACTGAGCCCATGCTTCCTACTGGGCCCCGTGCTCGGGCATCCTATAGTGTATCTCATTTAGTCCTCAGAGCAGCACTATCAGCGGGGCACCTTGCTATCCCCATTTCACAGACACCTGGAGAGTTTACACTAACTTGCCCAAGCGCACAGAGCCAACAAAAGGCAGTAAGGATCGGAACCCGCATTCTTAACCACTGAATAGAGTGACTTCCACGCAAGGGAGAACGGAATTAGGAGGCCTGGATATCAAAAACAAGAACTCCAAAGCTTCTTACGGAAAGCTGAATTCTTTCAAAAGGATCATAGATTTCTTTTGAAATCTCCTGAAAAGAGAGCCCACCCCAGCCATGAAACCGCCTGATCTTTCTGAAAGCCACCAATATCCCTGTGGGATTCCCACACAGGAAAGGAGCCGGTGGAAGGAGCCGGCGGAAACCAGGCAGGACCTTCCCGAGCCAGCAGCACAGTTGGCCAAGCCTCCGCCATGGAATCCACTGATCGCTCACGGGACATGCTGCCTCTACAAACCCACAGAGGGAGAAACTCGTCCCGGGTCCACCTCGGGGAATAAGAGTCCTGGTGAAGTCAGCGGGACTCCTACACGGGTGTCTCCCGCTGCCCCCACCCCTGGGCTCTTCTCCTCCTTGAAGCTTCTCTGGCCAAATGCAGCATTCCCTCCCTGATCTGCCTGCCCTGGCACACTTCACAGTCACCTGTCTGTCCTCCTTCACACCACGCAGCAAGTACAAGTTTATTCCGATGCAAGAATGAGACCTAGGTTACCAGTCACCCAGACTAATGTATTTAAGAAGGCAAAACGTTTCCTCTGGATGCATTTCCCACCATCCTCCAGAAGCATTTAAAAATCGCATGCTTCTTAGTGGCATCGGGCTGCTAGTGTCTTACTGAGCTGGGGTCTGCGCAGTAAACCTACCCAAGATGAGCACCTTCTTCCAAACTTATCTGACCATTGAACCTGCTCCTCACGGAGCTGCTCTAGGAACCCGTGCTCTGGGAAGGGCGCCGGGCTCCCCAGCCCTGCCAGTCCATGACACCCCACCTGGGGACCATCTACCACCATGTCTGAGTGCTTGCTGTGACTCTGGACATTTTAGTGGGCTGAGCAGTGACCAGCTTACTCAGCTATGGCAAGGACCCAAGCACTTCCCAACCTCCACTATTTGCCCTGTTTTCATGGGAAAATAGATACAAAGAGTACATTTGCACAAATTATTTTACAACCAAACTACCAAATTCTTTGAACTCATAATATGCATGCACTACGGCAGAAATAGGGCTTTCGTGATACTAAGGACATCATTTCTACTTGTCATAAAGAAGGACCTCTGAATTCCAAGCCACATGCAAATACATGCCCCCGTTTTGAGTGATGCTGTGATCTGGTCTGAAGTATCACTGGGGCCACCCTGCTGAATGGACATGAAACGACCTCAGAAGGACTATTCTGTCTACACTGCTTTTCTGCCTACACTCTTTTAGGGTGTCTTCCCTTGCTGGCAAGCTGTCAGTTGTCCTCTTCCACTGCGACCAAAGACTCTAACCCTCTCTCCTCACACCTGAAACTGACAATTTCTGGCTGAAAAAGGAGGGCTGGTAAACTAAACAGCCACGTCTATTAGAACGGCGTGGAAATGAGAATACGGAGCCTCTAAGGAAGGGCCGGGACCCCTCCACCCACGCCCGGGCTGCCCTTCACACAGCTGCCGCAAGCACCCAGCAGCCCGCACTGCACATTTCAGGGCTCCAGAAGGTGGCAGAGTGCCAGAGGACGGTGTTTCCCCTGTGAATGAGGGCGGAGGAGACCCACCTGGGAATAACCGATGATGTTCCCACTGGGGTCGAGCACATTAAAATTGATGACTGGACCCTGCACCTCCGGGCTGCTGAATTCAGAGTCGCTGTAAATCCTCACCACAGGGGCTCCATTGGGGTACCGGAGAGCAGACAGGGCCGTGTAGGTGTACTGAGCCAAGGTGAAGGTGTGCTGCTTTATATTCTCCATTCCACCTCAAAAACGATCGTGAAACATCAGAGAGAAACATGAACTTCACGTGTAATTCACTTTATTTATTTATTTATTTATTTATTTATGTATTAATTATGAGAGAGCGCACAAGCAGAGGGAGAGGGAGAAGCAGACTCCCTGCCAAGCAGGGAGCCCGATCCCAGGGGGCTCAATCCCAGGGGCTCAATCCCAGGACCCTGGGATCATGACCTGAGCCGAAGGCAGACACTTAACCGCCTGAGTCACCCAGCCGCCCCTCACTCACTCATTTTTAAGAAAAACAAGCTTATTCTAACCACCAAGCTGAAGCTCAGATTAACGATTGTAAATCCTGGTAGACAGTGTGTGGTACTGGCCGTATGGTTCCTGTGTGGATGTGGGGCCCTGCCCAACACCTGACTGCTGCTGTTCCATGGAAACTTCACAGGAATTCTTGTCATCCTTCTTTTTTCTTTTTTTAATTTAGACCCTTGGGTTACGGATGGCAAAAATGCACAATTTTATCTTTATTAGTGTTTTTTTACATTTTTTAAAATTTTATTTTTAAGTAGTCTCTACACCCAACGTGGGGCTCAAACTCATAACCCCGAGATCCAGAGTCACATGCTCCACCAACTGAGCCAGTCAGGTCACAATTTTATCTTTAAATGTATAGTTTCTTTTTGCTGTTTCTTTTCATGTTTAAATCATTTTAACACTACCCAAATCAATTAAGGATACATGTTACAACATGGATAAACCTTGAAAACATGTGAAATAAGCCAGACACAAAAGGACAAATACTGTGTCTTATATTAAGTGCCTAGAATAGGCAAATTCAGAGACAGAAAGGAAAATCGAGATTCCCTGGGGCTGAGGGAAGGGGAAAAGGGGAGTTACTGTCGAATGGTACCGTTTCAGTTTGCCATGTTGCAGAAGTTCTAGAGACAGTCAGTGCTGAATGGCTGCTTAACAATGTAAACGTATT
This sequence comes from Potos flavus, assembly GCA_028534135.1. NCBI lineage: Eukaryota > Metazoa > Chordata > Mammalia > Carnivora > Procyonidae > Potos > Potos flavus. The sequence goes on from CM052889.1 coordinate 32,518,832, forward strand.
TAATGCCACTGAAATGTACACTTAAACTGGCTAAAATGGTGCATTTTATGTGACAGACATTTCACCACATTTTTTTCCAAAGGAGCAAACAAGTAGGAGTAATCAGGGTTGCTTTATTGGGGAACTGGTATGGTCTGTCTGCTTTTAGTTCAGAGGTGCCCCTGCCCCTGTCAGACTTGTAGCTTGCGGTGTGGCATCTGTTAATATCACTCCTTGGAAAAGTGCTCATTGCTCAAAGCTTGTCTTTATTATCTCCTCTTTGTCCTGGTTGATGTCCAGTCACCTCCCTGCATTACCATCAGGGCTACCCACCCTCCCCATGAATTCTCTCCGCCCCTGGTATTGGGCTCAGGTTGAGAACCTGAAGGAAGGACTACCTAATCATTGCGCCACATCCCTGGTTCACCCCAACTCCATTTCCATATGGATGGGTACAAGCAGTACCACCCAGTTCTAGAAGATCGGCCTCTGGAGGAGTGCCCAGGAGCACAACAGGATGGTGGATGCCTGGCTCACGAGTCAGAGGCTCATCTAGTCCTGTATACCTTCGTGTCAAGCTCCACATGATGGGACGTGGCCTCTGTGTGCATGTCACCCTACAGTGAATGTCCCCCACCTGCCCACATACCCCAAACACTTGCCAGGAAAGAAAACAGGCATCACTGCAAAGGCCAACAGCACAGACAGTGGTTGGGGCTCGGGGTTAGGCATTTTTTTTTAAGATTTATTTATTTATTTGATAGAGAGAGAGATCACAAGTAGGCAGAGAGGCAGGAAGAGAGAGAGGGGTGTAACCATCCCTCAAAATAACATAATCCTGAAAATATAACCAGGAGGAGTTGTCCTGGTCATGCAAGCATGCTTAAAGACAACCTTGAGAAAAACATGTCACAGCAGGCCTCAGGTGGAGGGGAAGATATACGTTCTTGAAGCCGAGCAGCTGGAGATGTCCGGCTCGCTCAGGGCGGAACACCGCCTGCTTCCCTCTTTCGTTATCTCCCCTGCCTCCGGGAGAGCTTGCTGATGGGGTTATCCGTTTAAGTGCTAAGCGCGCTTATTCTATAACGAATTCCATGCTGATTGACCAGGCACACCCTTCTCTTCTCCTTGTTTAATCTATAAGACTCATGATCAACTATGACTCACATTCCTTCTTGTTTACCTACAAACAATGTATAATCTTCTTTATTGATTATCATCTCATCTCGTATCCAATAAATATGGGATTAAGGAGTTGTTCGGGGCGGCAGTCTTCTCAACTGC
>CM052889.1:32520594-32565485 GCA_028534135.1 Potos flavus
ATAATCTTCTTTATTGATTATCATCTCATCTCGTATCCAATAAATATGGGATTAAGGAGTTGTTCGGGGCGGCAGTCTTCTCAACTGCCGACCCCTGCTCCCAATCTCTCTTGCAGCTGACTTGTTTGTGCCTCATTCTTCCATGCGCCGTCAGGAAGCGGCAGAGGGGGAAGCAGGCTCACTGGTGAGCAGAAAGCCCTACCTGGGGCTCGATCCCAGAACCCTGAGATCATGACCTGAGCTGAAGGCAGAGGCTTTAACCCACTGAGCCATTCAGGTGCCCCAGGGTTAGGCATTGCTACAGCCTAGGTTGAAATCCCTGCCCTCTCGATCACTAGGTCCCGGACCTTGGGGAAGGCATTTAACGTCTCAGAGTATGAGCTCCTCACGGGCAAAGTGGGCTCTTATATAGCTCCCCCATGGCACAGGAGGGAGGACCCAGCAAGGGAACAGCTGAATAAGGTCTCAGGATCTGTAACCATTCCCAGTCCAGGGACCAAGGATGGCCTCTCTGCGGCTATGAAGCTACTCATCTCCTGACTTATAATATCTCTTACTTCCTAAAATGTTAACTGGCAAAAAAAAAAAAAGGGCACCTCAGTCTCTTGCTCTTGCTTCAGAAGTCATTCCAAAGTTCTTGAGAATAAGCTCCAACTGCATTCAACTGCCAGGGGCCAGCCACTTGCATGGACCCTCTTTCCTTATTGAAACCGCGCCCATTCCAGGAGCAAATGTGACACGGACGAAAGGCTCCACTGACCTGTGAGGCGCTCTAGGGCATCGAATCCATGTTTTAGTGCTATCACGTCAAGGAACGAGATGGTGCCGTCTTCAAACCTGTAACAGTGTTGAGGGAAACAAGGTCAAGCTGTGGCCAACATCTCCATGAGCGTTTTGTGGTGTGTAACAAGGTTCTGACTTTGGGCTTAGCCATCATCTCTGAATACCTTCTCTCTACTGCTCACTCTCCCCGCCAGGACACAGGGCTTTGCACGCCGAGACCCATGGGGCCAGCTCGCTCGGCAGCTTTCTTGGGAGAGGATGGCCCTGGCGATAAAGGGAACTAAAAGACAGTCACCACCTTGAGAAATGCTATCCTGCCCCCGTGAAGACTTGGACAAAACCTCAAGTGCTTCGGGCTCTTGAAACGCTGCCGTTGACCCCAAGAGAACACCACCGACAGGGCATCGGTTAAGCGTGATCCATGGACTATGCGTCAGTGATCCCAAACTCTGTGGAACCACATATCATCTTGGAAACAGTATCATTCGAAACGCTGTGGAACCCAGTATCATTTTTGAAACAGCTGAGTTCAGTTTCAGAGGGAAATGCTGTCCCAGGGAGAGGCTGCAGTAAAGACCCCAAGCAGGCAGAGGCAGGCACACTTCCGGAATGGTAAGAACAGCAGTGTGGCCATGAGCAGGTGTGTAGGAGCTGGGAATGGGCTGGGAATGGGCTGGGAATGAGCTGGGAATGAGCTGGGAATGAGCTGGCGAGGTGGAGAGTGGTAGGAGATAGAGTCAGGGGACGTCTACCTTGGGGAGATACCATGTGTCTGAAGGGCTCTGAGCAGAGAGCAGGGACAGCATGGCGCCCGGGCTTGGACAAGCAGCGCGTCCTCAGACTGCCGCAGGAGGAGGGGGAAGCTCGGAGACAGGAGGTTTCAGCGAGCATGGGGATGAAGGATGGTGATAAACGGCAGCCTCTGTGAGCCGGGCTGTGAGTTATCAAAGCCAGTTGAAGCTTTCAGTGGCAATATTGTGCTCTGTATTTTAATATCCTAGCGATAAGATTTGCTCAAAATATTGTTACTGAAACGTTAATTTCTTTATAAAACCAATGTATTATAATTAATAATTATGAATCAAGTATATGAACCGACAATTAATAATGAATCAATTGTGAGTTGATAATGAATTAGTTGATAATGAATCAATTACTGATTGATTCATCACTAGTGAATTAATAAGTAATCTTTAGTAAATTAAACATTATCCTATAATGACTTAAGTTATGGATCAATAATAAATAATCATTTATTAATCAATAATTAATAGACGCAGGGGAAAGGAAGGTTTTCTGTTTCCATCAAAGGTTGTATCTCCTTGGTTTATAAAATGATTAAAAGCATGGTCTGGGTACATGTTCAAAAAACATTTGGGTTGAGTATTAAATCTCTTGAGTTCTAGTCCTAAGTTCACAAGAAAAAATGAGGCTTCTAGTGGTAAGTAAATATATTCAGCTTTGTGAGACTCTTGGCAAAGCACCTGGTGGGAGGCAATTCGCCCAATTAAAAGAAAGAGGGTGGTCCCACCCAGCCCACCCATACGGTGCTTGATCCGAGCTGCCCCACTTCTCCTGGCCTTCAGATGCTCCTTTTGGCTCGATAAAGTCTGATTTGTCATTGTGACCTGCCTTTAATTTATATGATGTGTGCCTGTCATTCTCTTCTCACTTGGTTATATTACTTGCTATATTACCACATTTGGATACAAAATGTTTTACATTAGTGTTCCTGTTTCAGAATCCCCCAGCTATGGAGAAGTCCTAAAGAAAAGAGACATCACAGGCACCTGGGCGGCTCAGCCAGTTAAGCCTCTGCCTTCGGCTCAGGTCATGATCTCAGGGTCCTGGGATCGAGCCCCCCATGGGGAATCCCTGCTCAGCGGGGAGTCTGCTTCTCTCTCTCCCTCTGCAGTTCCCCCCACTTGTGCTCTCTGACCCTCTCTCTGTGTCAAATAAATAAATAAAATCATAAAAAATAATTTCTTTTTTAAAAAAAAGCAAGCAAGAAAGAAAAACATAAGGTGCAGAGATCAAGTCCCATTCCCGTGTGACCAGAGCTGGTGTGCAGCAATCCAGGACTGGGGCCTACACACTTGACCAGTGATTCTACTGCCGGGGACACAGCCCTACCTGCAGAACCCTGAGTCTGCCCCTGGGTCTGTGGGGGATCTGACCCACCCTCCCATCCAGGCCCCAGGTCTTCTGAGGCACCAGCAGGGTGACTAGCTCTCTGCCCCAAACCCCTGGTATTCCCCACTGTGGGGCCCAGCAGAACCCTAGGCCAGCTGTCATTTTCACCCTTTCAAGACTTCGACCTTACAGGTCCCAGCCATCACACCTGGGCGATGGCTTCCCACACCACCTTTCCTCTCCTGAGAGCCCTTCACCTCTCCCCCTGGCAGCCCTTGTCCTCTTACAGCTGTGGAGAAGCCCACAAGTGGGGGCCTGGGGCACGCTCCAGCCAACCTCCGCCTCCCAGATCTGAGCCCTGCCGCCAGCCTCCATCCCTGCCTCCAACTCCCAGCTCCCCAACCCCTGACCCCAGTGGCCCAGTCTGGTCCCTTGCACAATCCTATAGGCGACACAGGCCAGCCCCCTGCCTTGCTGAGCTCCAACCAGCCACCCCCACGGTGAGGTCACCTTTCAGCCACGGAGCGCCGCGGGATGTAGAAGTCTTCTCCTGCAAGGTACGCAGCGGCTGTGCCCCCTCCAAAGTAGGTTTTCCTCAGCAGAGGAGCCACACGATTATTCACGAGCAGAGCGCCCAGGCCGGTGGGGAATCCAAAGATCTTATAGAAGGAGAGGGGGACAAAGTCGGCCTGGTGAACCGACAGGTCCAAAGGGGAGGTGCTCACGTAGGAGGCCGCATCGAGCAGCACGAACCACTTCCCGGGCACGCTCACCGGGCACCTCCGCCCGGCCTTGACCTCTCCTATCCAGGACAGGGGGTATCTGGTTCCGGAAAAGTTACTCTGCGCGGGGTAACAAAAGAGATGCGGAAGCTGGCCGTCGGGGTCCCAGGCGGCCATGCCCTGTGTCTCCGCCGACCACATGTCCTCTGGCCTGACCGGGACGGAGGTGACGTTCATGGCCATGGCGACCTTCCTCATGCCCACCACGGAGGTGTGGCTGTCCGTGAGGTAACAGAACCGGCTCCCACTGCTCTCCGGGCCCGGGGACGCCCACGGGAAGGCCTCTGCCACCAGTTTTAGAGCAGCCGTGCTCCCTGCCGTGAAAATGACGCTGTAGTCCTCGGGGGAGGTGTGGAAGTGCGCCAGGATCCTGGAAGAAGCACAGCGTCATGCCAACTCTGGGGTCTCACGGGTGTCACGTGGTCAGAGGCAGCTGCATCTCTACCACATAGGACCTCTCTCTGCCTTCATTTATAGGAAAAACCCAGATCAGCTTTGCCACGATGGCGATGGCGAAGTGAGGGCCGGGGTGGGGCAAGCTGCACGAGGAGATGACAAACAGGTTCCAACTGGCTCCACCTCCCACGTCCCCACCCTCCACAGAGAAGATAAAAATCTGTGGGGCGCCTGGGTGGTGCAGTCGCTCGAGTCTCGGACTCTCGATTTCGGCTCAGGTCATGATCTCAGGCTCGGGAGATCGAGCCCAGTGTCTGGCTCTGCGCTCAGCAGGGAGTCTGCCTGGGATTCTCTCTCTCCCTCTTCCCCTCCCCACTGTGCTCTCTCTCTCAAAAAAATAAATCTTTTTTAAAAAGAGAAAAATCCACAATAACCTTAATCCTAGAAAACACTCTCTCCTCGGTCTGCTCTCTAGCTCTCACACCAACTTGTTTCATGGTGCCTTTAATACTGGCAGCCCAGCATCCCTTGCCAATTGGAAATCACTTGAAATTATAGCAATTCAAGTAACTTTAGGCACGACTTAGAAATTACTTACCAAAAACTAATTATTACATGTGGAAAAATACCAAGAGCTGTTTCAAGCTGCACATATTAGTAAAAGTTTGGGGGGGGGGGGAGTGATGAATAACGCCTAAGGAAACATGAAAAGAAAGCCCAGAGAAAACATTTTTCCTCTCTCTGGAAAGGAGGCTTAGGAAATTGGGTCCCTCCTGGTCTCTCTGGCCCCCAGGCAGTCTGGCCTCAGCCCTAAGCCACATACAACACCCCATCCCTCCCTACTCACTCTCACAGTCCCCACTGTGCACTTGACCACCTGGCCGAATGTGATCTTCCTGAGACCAACACGGAACCTTTGTGGGATGCAGCGGGTGGTGGGAAAGAAGTTCCTTCCCCCACCCCCCAGGAGCGCCTGCCACTCACCTGTAGCGCACGTGCTCCACGGTCTCATGGGTGAGCCTGCTGCTGATATTCTGGCTGTGAGGATTACCTGGAGGTCACAGAGACAAAGCCATCAAGTCACCACCTCTGCTTCTCCTCTCGTGTTCCTCCCAAACCCTCTCCTGCGGATTCTCAAAAAGTTAAGCCTACAACTACTCTGTGACCCAGCAATACCACTCCTGTATACTTAAGGGAAATGAAAACACATGTCCACACAAAGATTCACGCACGGAAATGTTCACAGGCAGGTTTAGGGTAAAGCCAAATTCTGGGAACAACATGAATAGCCATCAGCTGATGAGCAGAGAGACAAGATGCGGTAAATCCACACAATGGGAAAGTATTCATGACAGAAAGGAACAATCTACAGGCTATGTTGTGAATCAAGCACAAAAAACGTGCTAAGGGGTCACATATTGCGTGAGTCCATTTATACGCAATGCCCGGCAAAGGCAAGGGTATAGAAAGAGATTCAGAAAGCAGTGAATTAGTGATTGCCTGGGACTGAGGGGACAAGAGGGATGAACTACAAACAGGCATCAGAGATCTTATTGGGGGAATGAAAATGTTCTAAACAATTTATAGTGATAGTAGCACCTTGGGTAAAGTTACCAAAATCACTAACTTGTACATTTGAAATAGATGAATTTTATGATATGTGAAATATAACTCTATTTTTAAACAATTTCTTAAATATTTTATTTATTTATTTATTTGACAGAGAGAGAGAGACAGCAAGAGAGGGAACCCAAGCAGGTGGGGGTGGGAGAGGAAGAAGCAGGCTCCCTGCCGAGCAGAGAGCCTGATGCGAGTCTCGATCCCAAGACCCTGAGATCATGACCTGAGCCGAAGGCAGAGGCTTTAACCCACTGAGCCACCCGGGCACCCTAAACCATTTTTTAAATAAATAAACCAATCCCCGTAGATCGAGATGGGATCCAGGAAGAACACTGGAGCTGGAAGTCAACTCACGGGCAACCAGGCCAATGTAAGAACCTTTTCTGCAGGTTCCCTGACAGGCGGTTCTGATCATCCCAGGGAATCAAGTACACAACCTCAGGAGGCTGTCCTCTCCCCCAACCATGAGACAGAGCCATGAACTCCACTTAATCTAAATCCCCATCTGTTGCCCTGTGTTCACACCCCTGCTGCTGGCATGGTTCCTGCAGAAACACATCTAATTCCTCCAAATATGTGAAGGGGTCCATCACATTTCCCCTTAGCCCATTCTCAAGGCTAACGTCTCTCCTAATTTCACTTGCCAATTTCTAGTTTTCCTCCTCTCCTCGGATCCCCCGAGTGTAACCCTAAGTATCATTACCTCCCTCAGAACACAGCACCCCCAGACGAGGACACAGACCTCTCGAGGGGCGAGACGTGCAGGGATCAGGCACAAGCATTTCTCGGGAGCAGAACCACAGGCACGTGATAACGTACGTAGTCTTGACCTTCTTTGTTTTAGGGTTTGTTTCTTTTCTCATACCATGCCATCTGGTCATACTGGATCTCTGGCCACCGAAGGTACCAATGTTCCTCTTCCACATGCACTAGTAACTAGTGTGACTTGGTACTTACCCTTACTTCCTCTCAACGGCCTGGTTTTTAGCTCTACACCATCTACACCACCTAGTCTAGATGCTGTCTGCTCTCAGCACCTTTCCCACAGTTACGACTTTTGCAAAGGTTCAAGACTTGTGGATCTCTTCGCAAGTCATGGATTAAGATGGAGATAGGGTCCCTCACTGGCATCTCCCCTAGAAACTATTCCCCAGATTTAAAGATCTGCTGGCTGCCCAGGATCTTAGTGCGGCAGGAGAAGACTGTCCTGAACTGAGAGGGTCTGGTGAGGGCTAAGGGCTGGTACTCTGGAGCTGCGTGTCTGGAGACCCCGCTCCCCCAGCTCGGGTGCGTCCTGACTGCGTGGCCGCCGGTTAGCCACCCACCCCGACCAGGGCCCACTTTCCTCACCTGTAAAACAGGAGTGAGGACAGAACCTGTACCTTAGCTTGTTTGCTAGCGCACCTGTACCTTCATTTGCGGGGGGAGAAGGTGGGGGAGGATGGAGCTCAAGCGTCTGGAGCAGTCTCTGAAGTGAGAGTGTTCGGGACACCAGGGCACTCACCGCACTCCCCCCTGCAGCATCTGCTTCTGCTGCCTTTAGTTCGGGCTCCCTAGCCAGGCTTACCTCCTCCTGGAACGTTGTCCGTGGTGACTGCCCACGCTTTCTAGAATGAACATCAAACTCCGCAGAGCACCCACGACTCCGTACCTCTCCATTCAGACCTCCTCCACTCCCCGCCCTTCCTCTGAGCTCGGGGGCGGGGCTCATTCCTGGAACCGCTAACTTTCCTGCAGTTACCTCTGCCTGGAACGCCCTTCTCCTCTTTCCCCCCGAGACTCCCAGCTCATCCTCCAGGACTCCCCCTACTCCAAGGGCAGCTTTTTCTGACACTCACACTGCCAGAGCTGTGGCTGCAGCCACACTCCCCCGTGGGATCGGGCGCCTTTCGTCCACGGCCCTTCACACAGCTGGTCATTTACATCTATTGGGAGCTCACTTGATTAAGGTCCTGCATTGACTAGATCACGGCCCACAAAGGCAGGGACTGTGCTTCCTTTGTTTCCAAGATAGCACCCTGCCCCCCACAATAAAGTGGCCCAACACACACTTATGAGTGAAAAAATGGCGCGCCTGGGTGGCGCAATTGGTTAAGCGGTTAAGCCTCCAACTCTTGGTTTCCGGCTCAGGTACTGATCTCTCAGGGTCCTGAGATCCGGCCCCATATCGGGCTCTGCACTCAGTGGGGAGTCTGCTTGAGGCTCTCTCTCTCCCTCTCCCTCTGCCCCTCCCCCCGCTTATGCTCTCTCTCTCTCTCTCTCTCTCTCTCTCTCTCAAATACATAAATAAATCTTAAAAAAAAAAGAATGTCCTTCCCGCCACCCTACTCTCTGCCCTGTCCCATCCCACAGGGTCATTCTGCCATAAACACAGCACCTTTGTACCTCTGTGCCCTTCCCTCCTTCTGGAAGTAAGCTTCATGTCCCTGAGCTAATTCTTCCTATCCTGGCAGCGCATGTGTTAGAGGGACTGACCCAAGGGCTTGCTGACCCCCCTCTCCCACGGGGCCCGTGGGGCCCACTCAGCTCTGCGTGCTGAGCACAGTGCTGGTCTATTAATGCAGCAGGGGTGTATCAGCTGAATGCAGTTGGCTCCCAGTCAATGCAAAAATCAGGTGTGGTGTGTTGTTCTTTACCATAAACGTTTTCCATGAGATCATTAGTGAAGCTCGTGAGCTGACTCCGGGGGAACAGTGTGGCTCCTGCATGGTCAAGGTAGACAGTTCCTGAAAGAAAACACAGAATAAAGCTGTGGTTATTTTTAGCCGTATTCCAGTCATCTCACCTAGATCCCGGATCATGCGAGCTTGGGCAGGGGGGAACCACCAGGCTACTGACTTCTCCCAGCCTCTTGACAGGAGCTCCTTAATCCAGTGGGGGCATGAGCAATGGAAGGCTACACTTGCCATATTGAATAACCTTTAGAGCCCCGGAGCAAGCCTTCCCGATTAGCCAGCTCTTTTGTGACCCTGGAACAACATCCCACATGGAGGAGGAGCCCAAAAGACATTTGTGATTCACGCTGGTAAAGCAATTTCACATTATGACTCACTTCCTCCCTGGGATTTCCTTGCTGCTTCCCTGGCAGCAGAGCCCTGATTCTGCTTTCCCACAGCGAGCCCTTCATCCTTCAACCCTAGAACAGCTCCGAGAGCTTTGGACAGTACTAGGATCCTAAATGATCTTTCTAGCCTCTCTCAACAGAGACAGGCAAATTTAGATGAGAGTGAGATACCGAGGTTTTCCCATCAGACGGTGGAGACCAGAAGGTTGGATAACTCACCGTATGGGCGAGGGTGCTGGAAAACAGTCCTGCTGGTACGTGACTGGTGGGAGGGTACACTGATACAACTTCTTTAGGGACAGAAATTTAGCAATATCGGTGGCACTTTAAAAGGCAAACCCATGGGGCAACCGGGTGGCACAGTTGGTTAAGCGTCCGACTCTTGGTTTCGGCTCAGGTTATGAGCTCAGGGTCGTGGGATCAAGCCCGACATGGGCCTCCAAACTCAGCAGGGAGTCTGCTTAAGATTCTCTCTCCCTCTCCCCCTGCTCCTCCTCCATGTTGTCTCTCTCTCTCGCAAATAAATAAATATTTAAATAATAAAATAAAATAAAATGCAAACCCTCTTTGACCTAGTGATCCCTCTTCTGGGAATTCATCTTATAAATACCCATGGTTTGTGAAATGGTCTACACGTGAGGATATTTAGTGCGGCAGCATTGTCTGCAATAGCAGGAGATTGGAGATGACTTAAATATCCATGAACAGATGTTTAAAATAAAGAATTCTTCCACCTCCATCTGGTACTTTATAAGTACTGACATGGAGCAAACTCTGAGATACACGTTCGAGAACATACAATGTGAATAGATTCATTCCTTCTTTCATTCACTTAAATGTTTTGTTGTTGTTGTTTGCAGAATGGATTTTTTTGGTTCTTTTATAACAGTTTATTGAGATATAATTACCATACCATAAAATTCACCCCTTTAGTGGTACTTTTAGCAGATTCACAAAATTGTGCAACCATTACCACTATCTAATTTTACATTTTCATTCATCCTGAAAAAAGAACCCATATCCATTCCATTACCAATCACTCCCCAATCCATACAGCCCCCGCCTCTGACAACCACTAATCAATCTACTTTCTGTCTCTACAGATTTGCCAATTCTGGGCATTTCATATAAATGGAATCATATACTATGTGGCCTTTTAGTGTCTGACTTCTTTCACTTAGTGTAATATTTTTCAGGTGCATCCATATTTTCATGTCATTCCTTTTTATGACTGAATAGTATTCCATTGTATGGATGCACCACATTTTGTTTATTCATTCTTCCAATGATAAATATGTGGGTTGTTCCCATTTTTTTGTCTATTATTAGTGATGCTGCCATGACTATTTACATGCAAGTTTTTGTGAAGACATCTGTTTTCTCCCATTTGGCCGGTTGTCCTTTCTTGGTGGTGTCCATTGAAGCATAAAAGTTTTTAATTTTTTTTAAGATTTTATTTATTTATTTGACAGAGAGAGAGATCATTAGTAGGCAGAGAGAGAGGGGGAAGCAGGCGCCCGCTGAGCAGAGAGCCTGATGTGGGGCTCGATCCCAGGACCCTGAGATCATGACCTGAGCCGAAGGCAGAGGCTTTAACCCACTGAGCCACCCAGGCGCGCCGAGTTCTTAATTTTTTAAAAAAAGATTTTATTTATTTGACACAGAGAGACACAGCAAGAGAGAGAACACAAGCAGGGGGAGTAGGAGAGGAAGAAGCAGGCTTCCCATGGAGTGGAGAGCCCAATGCGGGGCTCCATTCCAGGACTCTGGGATCATGACCTGAACTGAAGGCAGATGCTTAACGACTGACCCACCCAGGCGCCCCTAAAAGTTTTTAATTTTGATAAAGTCCAATTTGTCTATTCCTGTTGTTACGATTGCTTGTAATTTTAGTGTCATAAGAAACCACCACCTAATCCAAGGTCCTGATGATTATTGCTTATGCTTTCTTCTAGAAGTTTTATATTTTTAGTTCTTATATTTAGGACTTTGATCCATTTTCAGTTAATTTTTGATTAGAGTGTGAGGTAGGGGTCCAGTTTCATACTTTTGCTTGTGGATACCAGCTGCCCCAACACTATTAGTTGAAAAGACTATTCTTTCCTCTATCGGATAGTCTTGGCCTTCTGTTAAAAAGCAGTTGACCATAGACATGTGGGCTTATTTCTGGACTTACGATTTTATTCCACTGTTCTATGCATCTGTCCTCATACCAATACCATGCTGTCTTGATTACCGTAACTTTATATAAATTTTACTTCCTTTACTTTTATGGGAAATGTGAGTCCTTTAACTTTCTTTTCCAAATTTGCTTTGGCTATTCTGGGTCCCTTCCATTTCTGTATGAAATTTAGGATTAATTTGTCAATTGCTGCAAAAAGGTACCTGGGATTTCGACTGGAATGATATTCAATCTGTAAGTCAGTTTGGGGAGTATTGCCATCTTAGCAATATTTAGTCTTCAAATCCATGAATACTGGGTGTCTTTCCATTGATTTAGGTCTTCCTTTATGTCTTTCAATGATATTTTGTAGTTTTCAGTGTTTAAGTCTTATATTTCTTTTGATAAATTTATTCCTATGTATTTTATTTTTTCTGATGCTTTCCTTTATTTCATTTTCTTGCTAGTGTATGGAAATCAGGTTGCTGTTTGTAAATTGAGGTTATATCCTGTAACCTTGCTGAACTTGTTTTTTAGTTCTAACAGTTTTATACGTGGATTCTTTAGGATTTTCTATATACAAGATTGTGTTATCCACAAATTGAGATGGTTCACTTCTTCCTTTCCAATTTGGGCGACTTTTATTTCATTTTCTTGCCTAATTGTCCTGGTTAGAACCACTAGGACAATGCTGAATAGAAGCGGTGAACCAGATATCCTTGTCTTATTCCTTATCATAGGGGTAAAGCTGTCAGTCTTTCACCAGTTTGCTGTTAGCTGTGGGGTTTTTTGTAGATAGCCTTTATCAGGTCAATTAGGTTTCCTTTTATTTCCTAGTTTCTTGTATTTTTATATTCGAGAAATGTTTATTGAGTACTTACTGTGTGCCCGGCACTGTTCTAAGTAGCAGAGACATAATAGTAGACAAAAGAGAAGCTAGTATGAGAGTGACAGAGAAAGACCATGAACAAATAAATGTAAACTATGTCAGGTAACAGATGCTATGGCTCAATTGTGTAATTAAAAAAACTGTACACACTTGTATAAATACAAACAACTCAAAAGCACACAGGACACAAGGGGCAGGAGCTGACTTGGGGGCAGGCACCAGGGCTGTGGCTGGAGTGAGACGCAGCTCCCTGGCCATTCTTTACCCTCCCTTGGCACCTTCTGAGTGCTATGTAACTGTACTACCTAGTCCAAAAAGGTAGTTTTAGAATAATGTTCTCTTTAACTGAAGATTCAGAAATACAAAGGCCAAAAGAAAGGCTTTTGTACCCTTGAGCATCAGGGAGATGCTTCTGTAAAGATACCGTGCACGTGTGAAACCTGAGGGGCCCCGAGGGAGCACCGCATGCCTTGGCCATGGTCTTCTGCAGGGCCAGGAAGGCTTTTGGGAGAAGCCTGCTTTGGCCTTTGGTCTAGTAATTAGTTTTACAAAACCAGGCAGCCGTGTTAGATTAGCTAGAGATCTGATCTTGGGAGAAGTCAGCTAGCATCGTGGTTAACAGGGCAGAATCCAGTCAACCAACCTGATCGAATCCTGCTCTACCACCAGCCATTCTGGATCCCTGTTCCTTCATCTGCAGGTGGGATGGGGGTTAAAAGAGACGGTAAACAGAGCCCAGTTTATGGGGCGCCTGGGTGGCTCAGTCGTTGGGCATCTGCCTTCGGCTCGGGTCATGATCCCAGAGTCCTGGGATTGAGCCCCGCATCAGGCTCCCTGCTCTATGCGAAGCCTGTTTCTCCCTCTCCTACTCCCTGTGCTTGTGTTCCCTCTCTCGTGCTCTCTCTCTCTCTGTCAAATAAATAAATAAAATCTTAAAAAAAAAAAGAAAAGAGCCCAGTTTAGTGCTTGGCACACAGTAACACTTCATGAGGTCTGGCTATTAATAGAAGAAGCAGGCAAATGACCCTAAACCCACTGGCATTGAGTCTTCAAGAAGGAAATTCCAGGGTCTCTTCCAGTTCTCAGCTCCACACAGGGTGAGTGGCCATCCACCAGCACCCTGAGACTTCAAGAACCATCTGAACCACATCTGAAAATTCAATAGGCTCCCTTCACCAAGACAAGGGAATTCCCATCCAATTGGTTGGGCAAAATATTTCAGCACTGAAAGATGAAGCATGTAATTATCTAGAGCTACCCCTTAACCAGATAAATTCTCAAACCTGCACAAAAACTATGAGGGGAAGGAAGAAGGGGAAAGGAAGAGGAAGCGAAAGTTACATTACTTTGTTTTGTTTGTTTTTCTCTGCCCCATGAGAGAAAAAAAAGTGGCTATGTTCCAAGACTCCCAGCTGTGGGAGGGATGGATTTAATCCACAAAAAATCTACTTGAACTATTAATGTAGAGGAAATGCTGGGAACTTGCACTACATATAGATAGATAGATAGATAGATAGATAGATAGATAGATAAGATAGATGATAGATAGATAGATAGATAGATAGATAGATAGATAGACAGAATATGAAACAGTAGTTGTTAAAGGGGCTCTGAAGGCCGGCCTCGGATCCTGGCTATCACATTTAGATTTCACATTTAAGGGGGAAGGTGCTGTTCTCCGAGGGACACAAGTGAAACAAGCAGGGGCCCAGAACATCCCTCTACTTTCCTAGCGTAGTGTTGAGGGGAGAGGTCAGCCAGTGATGGGTGTGAGGGACCAGAGCTGGAGGGATTAGGGGATTAAGCAGGTGTGGTGCAGAAATAATTATGGACTGCACAATAATAGCCTCTGAGATTTGCTTCAAAAGAATGGGGAGCCTCCTTCCCTCCCTCCACACCTGTGGGTGTTCATTGTACCAGTCTATTTCTTGGGTGGAAATTTCCATAATAAAAACTGTCAGGGACAGCAGGCAGAAGCGGAGGGGTGAGGTGCTGTCTCCTCCGGGTGAATGTGCCACTGGGAAGAATGGCGAGGTAGTTGAGAGGCCACCAGAAGGTCCCCTGACTCCCTCCTGAGAGTCCATACTGAAGTACAGACAGGAGACACACAGAGGGGAGGCCACAGCTCTGAAAGCCCCCAAATGGACAAAACAGTCACTACCCCAAACACGAGGAAGTGACCCAGAAGGGCTGAAATGAGCTACAGGTAGCTGTGTGAACTGGGAAATCACCCTTGCTGTTCTCCCACAAGCTGGGGAGCAGTCACTGGTTGTTCATCATGGCAGAGAAGGTACACCTCAAATCCCGGGGCCTGGTGCCACTTCCACGCATCCCTGCTCAACCTGCAGGCGGTTCTAAGGCTCCAGGAAGACCCTCACATGAGATCCCTGGCAAAAGAGTGAGTCCCCACCGGTGTGGGAGCCCTCCCGCCCTGCAGCAATGGCTGGGCAAGGCCACAGGGCCGGATGGAGCTCGATTTAAGATTAATTTATCTATTTTTAAAGATTTTAGCTATTTGACACAGAGAGAGAGAACAACCAGGGGGAGCAGCAGGCAGAGGGAGAAGCAGGCTCCCCGCAGGGAGCCCCATGTGGGGCTTGATCCCAGGACCCTGAGATCATGACCCCAGCCGAAGGCAGACGCTTACCGACTGAGCCACCCAGGCGCCCGCCATTTAAAATTTAACCAGCCTGTTCTGCCTTGCGGGAATCAAAGGGACGATGTGATCCTGGCCCTGGTGTCCAATTTACAGGCTCGTCCTGTACTTAAAGCTCACACTGCACGATTTGCTAATGCGAGTCCCCCAGCGAGCTAGAGTTCGGAGGCATTGTTCTGACTGCAGGAGTGGGGAAAATGAGGCTTCGAAAATAAAAGATGCTGCGAGCTCAGTCTCCAGAGGCTGTAGCCTCTCGGTCCCAAGCCCACGCTCCCCCGAGTCGTGGCCCCAACCCAGCGCACTGGCCACCCACGCACTGCACCTGTCCGCAGGCGAGCACCCGAAGAGTCCGGGGCGCCGGGCATTCCTGCATTTTGCAACCCTGGCTCCCGTCGGACCTTTAGAGCCGGAGGTCTCGAGGCACCCAGGGGCAGAAGGAATCCCTAAGCCTGGCCCGCGGAGGGCGAGGACAGGTGAGTAAGGAGCAGGCTGGTCCGCACCACTACTCGAAGGAGCTAGAGTAGCAAGAAATCTTGGGCTGTAGGTGGGACCTCAGGGAGCCGGGTCCAAGAAGCGGACGCGTGGACACGTCCCTCCAGGTCTTTCGATCCAAAATGTATCCCGGATAAGGCGAGCCGCTCCCACCTAGAGCCAAAGCTCCTTCCACGTAGGTTCCAGAACACGAGCGCGCCCGCCACGTCCTCCCTGCCCACCCCACGCAGGTGCCCCCGCCGGCCTCACCTGCCAGGCGGCCGAATTCGCGCTGGCGCAGCTCCCGCAGGCCTCGCGGGCCATAGCCATAGGCGAGCGGCCGCTCGCTCGACTCCCGGAACCGCGCGAAGGCCAGCAGCTCGGCACCCCGGGGCGCTGCCCCGCCGGCCATGACCCAGGGCCGCCCGCCGCGCGGGGGGAAACGCCGAAGCCGGCGCGCGGCGACTCCGCCCCCGCCGCGCCGCGGCCGCACCTCCCGGGGCTCCGAGGGCACCTGGTCCGCGGCCGAGGGCGGCGCCTCGCCGGGCGGCCCCGCTGGCCCGCGCTGACTCACGGAGTTTCACTTCTTCGCGGCCCTTTTCCTGGGGGCGGGGCGAGGAAGTGCCCGTTTTCGTGATCTCTGTACACAACTTCCCAGTGGAGCCCACGGAGATGCCGCCAAAGACCCGTGGAACACGAAGCTCTCGCTTATCTAGGACCCCACGAAGAGGCCGGTGGCAGAAGGAACGCGCTGCTTTTTCCTGCGAGGCGTCCTGACACCTGGCGATCCTCCCGGGCCGACTCCCCCGGTCCCCAGCCCCGCACAGCACCCGGGACGCTCACTCTCCGCGGCGGGACCCTTGCGGGCGTGGCGTTTGCCAGGAGTCCCCTCGCTGCTCCCCACTGGGGTGCGTGTGCCCGGCGTGTCTGAAGATGCGGCTGAGGAAAAAGACCGGGGATCCATGAGGTTGGTTAACACGGTCTCCGTGGCTGCGCACCGTCGAAACAGGAACTCGGATGGGACTCCTGCGCCTTGGGCCTGCAAGCTGGCTGGGCGCGGGAGTGAGAGCGACTCTGTCCCGGGCCACCAATGCCTCAGTAGTGAGCGGCAGACCAAGCCCAGGTGTCGGAAGTGCGGACTGGGTGCGGGAGTGAGTGGGCAGGCGCACAGCGTGGGGCCCAGGTACGAGGCAGGGAGAACTCAGGTGCGATCCCAGGGTCGGGGAGGATGGAGTGAAAGATGATCGGAGGTTCTCCATCCTGGAGTTGCAGTTGTAAGAGCCAGGTCCCTGGGGGTCCCCATGCTTAGGTGGTCTCTGCCTGCAGGCCGGTCAGGCTCATCCTCCTCACTGCCAGATCTCCAGGTCCTTACTGGACAAGCATTCATACTTGTTCTGAAGGAATGAATGTATTCATGAACGAATGCCTGAATTTGCTCATTGGCATCACTGACCACATCCATCCTCTTCTGCGTAATTTCTGCCTACACTTGGAGCTAGAACCTGGGGCAATGGTGACATCTTGACCCCTCTCCACTGTGCTCTCTCCTGAAGTGTGACTTCTGGCAACAATAACAAGAGCAGGTATGCCCTGGGCACCTGTTCACCATCACCTGTACGCATTATTCCGCAGTTAAATAAGCAGATCTATGGGGCAGCTCTTACAGGTGGAAAAGCTAAGTCCCAGAGACATAGAGTAACTCGATCAAGAGCACACAGCTAGAAGATGGACAAGTCAGCACCTGGGAAGTCCACTTCCAGAGCCCAACCAGTTAAATGTACCCAGCAGCCTTTGTGGTACAAGCCTCTGTGGTCCCCAGGGCCTCAGTTTCCCCATGTCTAAGTTGGGAGAGTGCTGAGAGTTGGTGCTCCCAGGGACTGTCTGGTGTGTGTGCCACTCAGCCCTCCTCTAACGCCCTTCTTCCCAGGGAGGATTTCCTCCAGGACAGGTTTTCAGGCATTAACTTGCATGAATCGCCTGGAAGCCTATTAAAATGCAGATTCCAATTTTTTAAGTTTGGGTTGGGGCCTGAGGTTCTGTGTTTCTGAGGAGCCTGGATGATGCTGTTACTCAGGTCCATGGACCACACCCTGAGGAGTGAGAGCCTTCCTTACTTCCCTAGGAATGTAAGGGGTAACTACCTCCCGCCAAGGTGTTCTGTGGCCAAGTAACAAATCCCAGCTCCACCAGGGTGCTGCTTTCAGACAAGCTTGCCTAGTGAATCATCTGAACGGGCCAACTCAGTGCGGAACTATTTTTTTTTTAGTTTTTAATTGCGGTAAAATATACATAAAATTTGCTGACTTACCCTTTTTTTTTTTTTTTTTTGAGATTTTATTTATTCATCTGCGAGACAGAGACAGAGCACAAGCAGGGGGAAAGGCAGAGCAAGAGGGAGAAGCAGACTCCCCGCCCAGCTGGGAGCCGGACATGGGGCTCGATCCCAGGACCTGGAGATCATGACCTGAGTCAAAGGCAGACGCTTAACCATCTGAGCCACCCAGGTGCCCCCAACTTAGCCATTTTTAAGTGTATAGTTCAGTAGTGATAAGTATATTCACATTGTGTGCAACTAATTTCCAGAACTCTTCCCCTCTTGCAAAACTGAAACTTCCTGTCTTGCAAAACTGAAACTGTTTCTATCCACAAAGCAACAACTCCCCACCCCACCCGGCAACCACCACTCTATTTTCTGTCTCTATGACTGTATTGGTGGAATCATACAATATTTGTCTTTTTTGTGGCTGGCTTATTTCACGTAGCATAATGTCCTCGAGATTCATCCATGTTGTACCTTTGTCAGAATTTCCTCCCTTTCTAAGATGGAATATTCCATTGTGTGTATACACATTGCATGTATCCACTCATCCACTGAGGGACAGTTGGATTACTTCCACCTCTTGGCTATTGTGACTAGTGCTGCTATGAACACGGGTGTACAAATACCTCTTTGGAAACTCTACTTTCAGTTCTTTTGGATATATAACCAGAAGTGGGATTGCTGGATCATGCTGTGGTTGTATTTTTAATTTTCGAAGAACTGCCATATTGCTTCCCATTAGCAGCTGCACCATTTTACCTTCTAACAGAGCGCAAGGGTTCCAATTTCTCATTCTCACCAACACTTATTGTGGTGTTTTGTTTTTTTACAGTAGTCATTCCACTGGGTGTGAAGTGACATCTCACGGTGGTTTTAATGTGCATTTCCCTAATGATTAGTGATGTCGAGCATCTTTTCCTGTGCTTTTTGGACATTTGAATGTCTTTGGAGCAGTGTCTATTCAAGTCTTTTGCCCTTTTTTTCAATGGGGTTGCTTTTTGGTTTTTTGTTTTAAATTGTTGAGTTGTAGGAGTTCTTTATATATTCTGAATATTAACCCTTATCAGGTAATAACTAGCAATATTTTCCCCCATTCTATAGATGGCCTTTTCACTTTAATTGTATCCTTTTATGTACAGTGCAGATTTCAAAGGTCATTAAAAAGCAGTTAAAAATCACTTTAAAAGTCAGTCAAGAAATGTCCTTGGGGCGCCTGGGTGGCTCAGTCGATTAAGCGTCTGTCTTTGGCTCAGGTCATGATCCCAGGGTCCTGGGATCGAGCCCCGCATCGGGCTCTCTGATCAGCGGAGAGCCTGCTTCTCCCTCTCCCTCTGCTGTTCCCCTTGCTTGTGCTCTCTGTCAAATATATAAATCTTAAAAAATATATATATAGATATATATATATATATACACATACATATATATATAGATAGATAGATAGATGTAGATATCTATCTATCTATATATATATATCTTTAAGTTCCCGGCTCTGCCCAGGGCTCCGCATGCTCAGGAGGATGGGAAGGATAATGCCAACGGAGCCGTGCAGGGAAATGAACTATAGAACATCCAGCCACAAGGTCGTGTAGCCCGAGTGCCCTACCACTGCTCCAGGATGCAGGTGTAGAATTGCAGGGGAGAGGGGAGGGGCTACTTCCAACTAGGGAGTTCAGGGAAGGCACCCCAAAGGAGCAAGCCTTTGACCTGGGCCATAGCAATGAGCCTGTGAAGAAGCGAGAGCAAGGGGGGACGCCAGAAGGCTCAGCCTCTAATCGACACCCTCAAGTTTATTTCGCCAAGATTCCCCAGGCCTCTCCTACTGGAAAGACTGTCAGAAATCAGGCTGCGCATTCTTACCCTGCCTAAAACAGAACCTCCTGCCTCCATCAGTGAAATGTCTAACGCATGTTCATCACTCGGTGGGCTGCTGGAGCCTGCGCTGTGGGCCTGCTCCTGCCTTGTCTGACCCGGCCCAGCTGCTGACCCTGGGGCCTTGGAGGGTCCTGAGCCAGTGCATGCTGAGGTCCCAAGAAGCTAGCTTCTGCACCCAATGTTTAGAGCTACGGAGGGAAACAGCTCTTCAGCTCCTGCTTACAGCCCTTTCTCACCTTGGAACCATGAAAAATATGTGCCTGCAGGCCAGATTGGGCAGACATGAGAGACAGCCCTGATTTTGTACTTAAAATCTGCCCCCCCAGGTGAGGCTCTGTCCCTGGTCCCGGTCACGGAGCTTGGATGAGATCTCCCCCAAACCCCCGGCTCCCACGATAACAGACTTCTATAGGACCCCACCCCTGGGGTCCTCTGGCAATGGACTCCCTTTGCAAAGCTCTCCACTATACAGAAGGCATTCATTTACGTATTCTTCATTCCCTACTTGGCAAAAGTTCGATGGGTACCTCTCAGAATTAAAGTCTGTAGTGGCTGAAGAAGGCAAGGTTGATTTGAGGGTAGATTTTGGATGGCCGTAAGTCAGCCTAAGGGACTGGAATTTCATCTGAAAATTTCTGAGCACAAAAGTGCTCCCGGGAGGTGACTTAGGTAGATCTAATGGCCACAACCAGGCTGGATGGGGTGCTGAGAATTGGGGGTAGGGAGCCCAGCTACAACCTCCTGCAACCTCCAGGCCCAAGTCACTGAAGGGGAAAGTGGGCATTGGCAGGGGCATCATGCAGTGTCCACAGCTGAGCTGCTCCCTGCGAGGAACCTGCTCAGTCTTGGGAAGCCGGCAGTGGTGAGGCAGCCTGTGAGCCCGAGAGGCCCCCAGTGAAGGAGATGGGCCTGTAGCCACATCCCCCCCCCCCCTGCACCGCGCTGGGCTGGATAAGGGCGCTTCCCAAAGAGTTTGAGGCTTAAGGGAGAAAGCCTCCCCAACCCGGGACTCCAGAAGTCCTGAAGAGCAGGTGAGAGAGGGACGGCAGCACTCCATGTGTGTGCAAATGCTGGAGCTACGAAGAGGCTCAGAAAATGACAGAAGCACAGCCTTCAGTGAGGCTGGAGCACAGGCTGTGGTTGTGCAGGGGGAAGGGGTGGGGAAGGGGTGGGGACTCTGCAGCCAGGAGGGATGGGAAGATGCCAGGGAATCCCTACAGGAGGGTGGCTGTGTCAAAGGTGTGCCTGACACCCCAGCAGCACTGAGGAGGTGTGCAAGGAGGCTGGCCGAAGTCCTGGAGAGGAGCAATGAGGGCCCACATGGTACAGAGTGATGGAATGCACTTGGGGACTGAGGGAGGACTGGCTCAGGTGGCTCGGCACTCTTGGGAGCGGGTGCCTTGGTGGATGCAGGGAAAAGGGGGCTCAGGCATAGGCAGACAATACGGTTCAGGACATCTAAGTGGAGACTGGGGCTCAGGGCTCAGGAAGGACAGTGTCAGGGTTGGAGACACAACTCACAGGAGAAGCTTGTGGAAAGGTCATTCCGTAGGCTCTGAAGTGTTCAGGGAGAGGCAGAGCCCTGGGGAGAGCAACATTTAAGCGGTGGCTGCCTCCATGCCACTGACTGGTGAGAAGGTACAGGCGGAGAGGCGGGAGGACAGCCAGAGGACAACACGTTGGGGTACTAAGGCTGACAGGCCGGTTAGGACAAGGGCCAATCAGATTAGTGAGTGTGCTGCTGGGTGGTGGTGCGGTGACCTTAGTGAGACAGTTTGTTATTTTGGTGGGGATGGAATCTCCATTATAATGGTCAACTTTTTTTTTTTTTTTTTTAAGATTTTATTTATTTGACAGAGAAAGAACGAGGGGGGGGGTGCAGAAGGAGAGGGAGAAGCAGATTCCCTGCTGAGCAGGAAGCCCAGCGCCAGATTCGATCCCAGGACCCTGGGATCATGAGCTGAAGGCAGAGCTGTAACTGACTGAGCCACCCAGGCGCCCCTATAAAGGTCAAGTCTTAAACAGTGATGAAGGGTAGAAGTTTTCCTACTGGCTAACTCCCGAGGCCTCTTGATCCTGGAGGTATTTGGGGACTGAAACTACGATGGATCAAATTTCCTGCCAAGTAGTTGGGATGAAGGGTGGCTGTTTCAGAGGCTAAATTTGGTTTGGATGGTGAATGTATTATTTCCTGCTAGAGTGAAATGCATTGTTCCATAACGAGAACCTGCTAGCCGAGATACTCTGATGCCTGAGAAATGAGAAGAGTCTGCAGAGCAGGAGAGAGAGAGACTGCAGCGGAGCAGGTTTCTCTCCGGAGCCTGCCAGAGTAGAAGTTTTGGGAGAAACAACTTGAAAGCAGTGAAAGATCAGAAATCCCAAGAAGCTCCCTCCCCTACAGGGACAGACCTTTTCTGGGAATAGAAGCTAAAAGGGCAGTTCGGAATCATGAACAAGGCTCCATTATATCTAAACCCATAATGTTCAACAACAAAACCGCACTGGCCAGTACTAGGCAAACCACACGAGGCTCAGGGTGGGTGGACCCAGAGGGGTTACCTTTCTGAGGCTGCTTTCCTGGGGTCTCAGCTTCTCCCTGTGTTCATTCAGGGGCAGGTCCGCTGGGCCCCCTTCTCGGTCCCTTCTGCGTGGACACCTCCCCTCCTGCTCTCTGCCCCCTACCCCTGTGTGTCACCAAGACGGAGAGGGTCTGATATCAGTTATTCTATTTACTGGCTAGTGGATTACACTGATCCTTCCTCCACCAGCCAGCCATCTGTGTTGTCAAATTCACTCATCCTTAAATGCAGCAAATATTTGACAATATACGGCTAGACACACTGTGCTAGATGCTGTGGAGAGCAAGAAAACAAATCTGATACCCCATGTTGAGGCTTTAGTAGGCTTCTATAGTGGGAGTTCATTGGGTGCGTACCCAGCACCCACTGCTCCTGACTCTGCTTTGGAAAACCACCACTCATACAGCAACAGCCACGTGGTCCTAATGGGACGACCTGGCCTTCGGCTCCAGAATAATCCACGGCTCTTGCCACATCAGATGGGCAGGCCTGAGCCACTCAGTGTGTGGTTCCCTCCCCACCATTGCCCATTGTGATTAGTTCAGGATGTTTGGTCAGAGTAAAGCTGGGGACTTAATGTTTAATTTATTCCCTTTGATATGAGCAAGGAAATCTGTAACTTCCAACAGCTTTCATCCATGGGGGAGGGCAGCCCTGGAAGAAAGCTGACCCTTGGAGAGGTCAGCTGAGAGTAGAGAAAGGGTCAAAGTGCCCTGATGAAACCATACTTGAACTCTGTCCTACCACTGGATTGTTTTCAGTTATGTGAGCTAGTAATTCCCTGTATCATTTTGAGGCAAACTTTCTTACCACAGAAAGAATCTAATTGACATAACGTAAGATAGATGTAAATAAAAGATAGGGAATGAGAAATGCCATTAAAAGTGATAATACTGTGGAATTCAGAAAAAGGAAAGAATACTTGAAACAAGGGGATTAATAAAGGCTCTATGGAGGTGACGTGAGCTGAGCTTTATTTAACCCTAACAGTTGCTGTCTTATTATATATACCCAGACCCTGAGCCAGTATTTTTCATGTGCTAGCTCATTTAGTCCTCAAAACAACCCTACAATGTGGTTGCTTTTTACAAAATGAGACTGTTTGTTCTTTCTTCCAGAATAAAGTACCTCAATTCCCAGCCGAACTTGTGGCCTCCGCAAAAAAAATTTTATTTCCTAGTTTCTCTTGCAGTATGACCACAAGACTAAATTCTGGCCAAGGAGACTAAGCAGAACTGTGTGAACTTCCAAGAAGTTTCCTTAAAGCTAGGGACAAACCTTTCCTTTCTGTTGGTTGGAATGCAAAGATTGTGGCAAGAGGCCAAGCAGCCATCCTGGATGGTGAGGAAGCCTCACAATGAAGATTGCAGACAGCAAAGAAAAAGAGCCTAGGTCCCTGATTATGTTGAGAAGTCTCCATGCCCGTCCTGATCTGCCTACCTTGATTCCTTTTTTTTTTTTCCATAGAGAGTGAGAGAGAGCGAGCGAACGAGTGCGAGCGCACAAGAGCATGGAGGGGGAGGGGGAGGGGGAGGAAAAGAATCTTAAGCAGGCTCCATGCCCAGCATGGAGCCTGACATGGGGCTCGATCCAACGACCCTGATATCATGACCTGAGTGGAAATCAAGAGTTGGACGCTTAACTAACTGGACCCCTACAAGGTAGGCGCCCCTACCTTGATTCCTTTTGAGAGAAACTTCTACCTTGAATAAGCCAGAAAGAACATTTGGCGTTTTCCTTCACACACAGCTGAATCAAAGTCAGGCTGATCCACTAGTATTACCTCCATGTGGAGATGAGGGGAAACGCTTACCCACACTTACTGCCATCGTGAGCCAGGATCAAACATGCTCCTGATGCCTCAAGTCCAGGTTCCAACCCCCACCTAGGGGCCTTGAGAAACACACAGGGGTTTGTACAAAAAGTACTTCACAGAAGGCCTGGCATCCCTTAAACCATGCAGGATTTTCTGTGGTGGCCAGAACTGCTAATCTGAGAAGGGAATGGGTCTGTCCTTTCACTTTATTCCTGAATTTGCAGTCTCTCTCCAATTCCCACATTCCCCCTTTGGAATCCATAACCAACTCTGCTTCCCCTGAGGCTACCGGGAAGTGGTCCAGCTCCATGCTGCACAAGGTAAAAATGTACTCCGAACAATCCAATTACCTCTCCCCGAGTTTAGGAAAGTTGTGTGGGTCAGGAGACAGTAACTGCTTAGGCTGGCGCTCGGCATCAATCTGAGCTCTGATGCTGTGAATCAGGCAGAGAAGTGAGAGGTCGGGGAAGGGGGCAGGGCAGGGCAGGGCCGGGCCTCTGAAATCCTCCTCCACTCCTCTGGAGCAAAGTTCTAAGAGGTCCTTTTTGCTTTAGATATGATGGACAATGTGGTTCGTAATACGATATGGTTCAAAGGGTACTCCTTTAGAAGATTAAGAGGCGTATAAAATTACAGTGTATGTGTGTGAATTACAACGCAGACCGCCCGACTGTCGGGCAAGTCCTCGGAACTCTTACGGAACTGAACACTCAGCTGGTTACTGACGAAGATGCTTCAGGACAACTTATGAAAACTGCCTCATACAAGCCCAGCTGACAAATTAAAACAATAACCATGAATTCAGTCTCTCTGAGACTAGGCCTATTTTCAGGGAACCTTACGGGGTTGAGTTCTGTGCACGAAAATATTCTAAAACACCAAGTTAGTTCGGTGAATCTGCTCTGGAATCCCCCACGCATGGGATCCAAACAAGTCCCTGTGTGCCCACGGGGGTGAAGACTCAGATCCTTCAGCTGATAAGCAAGGAAACCATACTTGAGGGCATCCTGGTTTCTGAGGTTGAGAACTCAGATTCTCCCTGCTTTGGTGTATGTGTGCACACACACATGTGCCTGAGGGTATCACACAAGTTTACACAGACTCGAGACTCTAGAACTGCACAGCCCAAATACAGATGGCCACTAAGTGACATGTGGCTACTGAGCACTTGAAATGGGCTGGTCCAAATTGAGACGGGCTCTAAGTGTAAGATACACTTCATATTGTATAAGGACTTTATATAAAAAAGTATAAAATACCTCAACTATCTTTTATGTTGTATATGTGGAATGATACTATTTTGGATATACTGGGTGAAACGATGTCACTAAAATAAATTTCACCTGTTTGGTTTTACTTTTATTATGGAGCTATGAGAAAATTTTAAATTACTTATGTAACTCAAATTATATTTCTATATTTCTAGAAATACTGGATAGTGCTGGTCTAGAAATCTCAATTTAGACAAAATATCACAACTCCTTTGGAAGCAAAATGTTACATTAGATCATGGCAAACTCCAACCAAGAAAATCCTCACCTCCCCCCTTTCGGCATATTTATTATGCACAGTATTCATTTCACTGCCAATTTCCCAGATGGGTCAGGGAAAGCCTCCACGCTCATGCCAGTTTCCCCCGAGCTTAACCTCCCTCCACCCAACTCCCAAAGCTCCCAACTCTTGTGGCCCACGTCCCAAACGTCTTCCTTCTACACTACACACCCTTGGGGCATCCTTTCTCTCATGACTCACGTATGTGACTTCACATCAATTCAGATGATTCAGACACAACTCTCCTTTTCAGCCCTACATCTATCAGGGTAAATGTCAGCATAGTCTGCTTTTAGTCAAACTGTAAAAGAAGAATCTATGTACTTTTAAAGAATACAAGAAAGAACTGACCGCAGTTCAAATTCACAACTGCCTGCCAAATTCCTAGAATGGTGGGTGTGGCACGGGAAGAAAGGTCAAGACCACACAAAGTGTAGTCTGTTTATTTACAAAAACTATTAAAATAAAAATTGAGTAATCTGGGTTTTATCTCTTTTTATTTTCTATGTCCTCTCTTTGAAGAGGGTAATAAATAATGAAATGTCCCAAAGAAGGGCATATGAAAAGAAAAGGCCCAAAATAACACAGAATCAGGCAAATTTGCTCATGAAGGAAGAATGAACAGAGGTTCGGGAAGCCAGGGTGGCTCAGCTGCTTAAGCCTCTGCCTTCAGCTCAGGTCATGACCTTGGGGTGGAGCCCCGCACCAGGTTCCTCACTCAGCGGGAAGTCTGCTTCTCCCTGCCCCCTATCTGCTGCTCCCCCTGCTTGTGCTCTGACAAATAAATAAAATCTTAAAAAAAAAAAAAAAAAAGAATGAAGAGAGGTGTGCATATGTCTGTGAGGAAAGAGTGTGCAGCTTTCATCAGATTTCAAAGGGTCTGTGACCCAGTAAGCACTACTGCTGTAAGATTTAAAAATGAAACTCGATGAAATTACAAGGTAAAGAAAGTCATCTATTTACAGGATAAATATCTTCAGACACCAATGCCCCCATGCCTGTAGCTATTAAGCCCATCACAATGCACGTCTGTTAACTTTGTATATCTTCACAGTGTGATCTTCACCACAACTTGCAAAGTGTAACCATTCGGCATCTTCTGCTTCATTCTGTTCAGTTTTTCCATTACAATTCTTCCAGGATAATTTTTTGATAGCAAGTGTATGACTTTGGCTAAAACAAAGATAGAGAAATCATGAAAGGAACGTATGCTAGGACTATGAAATAGTTTACCTATGTATTAATTTAATTACCCTGCCCTTGCTATTAATGTTGTTAACATGAATTGAAGTCAAAACTTGAAAATCAAAAGGTACAGGTTTTTACGAAAAGCAGAATCAGACCTATAAATACAGAGAACAAACTGATGGCTGTCAGAGCAGAGTAGGGGGAAGGGGTGGGCAGAGCGGAGGAGAGGGAGATTCAGGCTTCCAGTTATGGAACGAGTAAGTCACAGGAACGAAAGGCACAGCATGAGGAATACAGTCAATGACACTGTACTAGTGACATTAACAGGGACAGATGGCAGGTACACTTGGGGTGAACACAGCATAACATGTAAACTTGTCAAATCACCATATTGTACACATGAAACCAATGTAATATTGTATATCAACCATATTCAAATAAAAATAAAATCGTAAAATTTAAAAAGTACAGGTTTTTAAAATACCATCACTAATACTTCAGCAATTTTATTCTAAAGTTGAAAACATCTTACTCTATTTACTTAAAACTGTCAGACTAAATCTTACTTACTGACAGGACACCACCAAAAAGAGCAAGAAACAATGAATTCCTGTCAAATTTTGTTTTAATGATCAGTGGAATTCATGAAATGGCTATTAAAATCACTCTTTCAGATAACATTACTAAATGTGTTTCTTTTTAAAGAATTCAAACTTGCAACACATTCAAAATTACTTTATTCTTTTGACATCCCTGTGACACAGATGGACTCTTACTCACATTTTTACTGCTGGGTAAGGAAAGATAAGGAAAGATTTAATAAACTGCCCAATGTAACAATCTTGGTCTCCAATGTGACCTCTAACTGCATGACCTCGGGCAAGACACTCTTATTAATGCGCCTTCAACTCCATGACAGGCCTAGAATGCTACCATAAACTATTAATAATTCCCTATGAAAATATAATACCCTCTAAAACTTTAACCTGCAAATTAGACCTCCAAACCAAAGACGAATAAAGTTAAAAACTTAAGTAGGTTTGAAGGCGGTATGCCCTGAAAACAACACCAGAGCACACAAATTACACTTCTAGATGCTGAAAGCCCACATATTACCAGATACACTCTCAGGATGAAAGGGAGGAATGAAATATAACCTTGAGGTAAAGAAACACATTTTAAAAATCAGCATCCCAGAACCTATGCAACCGCACAACTGTGAGCCTTTGCAAGTGGTCACTCTGGAGGTTACAAACACCTCAACAATGCTATTGTACATCAGTGTTTCCTGAAATTCTTCCCAAGGCAATGCTTCCATACTGTACAGGCTCTGACTTGAACACTATCTCATGACGGTGCATCTTTCGTGAGTTTGGCTCTGATTACTAAAGGCAGTCAAGAGTCATCAGGAGATGAGCTTTATAAATGAAACCAATGCTGAACTTAAAAAAAACTGATGAAATGAGTACAATTATAAAAGGTATTTAACTGGTTTTCTTGCATCACCAGTAAGCTGGTTCTGAACACAATTCCTAAAGAGAAGTTCGAAAAATATTTTAAATGATACCGACATGACTAGAATCTCATTTGTCATTGATAATATTAAAGACCTCTCATTTCATTGTAGGAATGGTTTGAAGTAGTAACATTACTGAAACAAATATATATAGTACAGTTGACCCTTAAACAACATGGACTGGAACTGCATGGGTCCACTTACACACAGATTTTTTTCAATACATACAGTACGGTACCATAAATGTATTTTCTCTCATGATAACTCCTAACATTTTCTTTTCTCTAGCTTACTTTATTCTAAGAGTACAGTACCAAATACATATAAAAAACATGGGTTAATCCACTGCTTATGTTATCACGAAGGCTTCTAGTCAACAGTAGGCTTTTCGTAATTAAGCTTTTGTGGAGTCGAAGGTATACACCTTTAACCCCTATGTTCTTCAAGAACCTCTTGCATATTGCTTCCCAGGGAAGCTACCTTGAGGAACAGTACTTATTTTGCTATATAAGCTTTAAGATGGTGGGTTTCTTTTTTTTTGTAATATTCCCTTTAAATCTTGCATGTTAACAGACCACATTTAGAAGATAGGGAGTTTGGGGGAGTCAATCTAAAAGGCAGTGTTTGCTTGTATTACCTTTGTATCTCATTATTAGCAGAAACTTTCATTTGAAAGGTACCTAAAATTTGGTAACTGGGATATTAACAATCCAAATAATATAATGTGGTTAAGTCAGGAATTAGCTCTTACAAATCTAACACCTCACAATGACTAAAAAAAATCTTAAAAAATACAAATTCTGTACTTGTCCCCTCCCCATGCTTTCTAAGGGGCTTCCTGCCAGTATCCCACATTCAGGATCTGCGGAGGAAAGCGAGCACCACAGACAGGGCAAGGTGAAAGGAAGGTGAAAAGAAGGGAGAGGAGGCCAGGAAGAGAGAAAATTTCAAATGCCTAGAATATGGAATTTTCATTGGAGTACCTCCCTCTTCAGTAAGCAACAGCATGAACTATTTCAATTGATAAACCCACCATTAGAGGTGGGAGAGAAGCCGAAAGGGCAGCAGGAGAAAGATTAATTTTAACCAATACAATTATTATGAGCACTAACATGTTTGCCAATAAGGAGACAAACTCCCCTGGATGAAATACCTTATGATAGACATGTGCTCACAGGTCTCTTTCCACCAAGCCCATCGCTTTCATCATGATACTGTCATTTGGAATTATATTTAACATTCTATTTTGAACAGTTCAGATATATGAAGGTTGAAGAATCCAAAAAAAAAAAAATTCGACAGAATGAGGTTAGTGATTTTTTGATAATTTAGACATTTTTAAAGAATAGTTTGGGTTAAAAATTAGATTAAAAAAAGATCCTGCTATCTAAGCGGGTGAGGGTGGGGAGAGGTTGTAAACAACAGGTGCTCTAAGCCAGCTTAGGAGGCAAGAGGCCAGGCCCGGGGCATGAGGCTCAGGGGGCACTTACTGTGCGTGAGAGCAGGCATGTGACTTTGAGGGGGACCGGGCAGTTTGTGCCACCATCTGAGCTGAAGTGTTCAAACACAAGATGAGGCTACCAAAACACAATCTATAATGTTTCAAAAAAATCACCCATATTTTAAATCCAATTTTATTACAAATCTACTGTAGTCACCTTCTAGACAACATTATGAAAATCACTTTGATCTCAAATGTGTTGTCTATAAAAATATTATGCAAACGAGCAATCTGTTCAAGCAAACTTTTATAGTATAGTAACAAACATCAATATAGTAACAATATATATATCATATATATATATATATGCAATATAGTAACAATACATATGCAATATAGTAACAAACATCAATCTCAAGAGACTACCAGAGACAGTATCACTTAGTGGTAAGCACCACCAATAGAGATTTGTGTCCCCCTCCATGTAAATGTGGCATAAATTTGCCACTAAAGACAAATACTGTATGATCTTACACGTAGAATCTTCAAAAAATAAAAACAAAACTCGTAGGAAAAGAGATCAGATTTATGGTTACCAGATACAAAGGGTAGGAGGAGAGGGAATCAGAGGAAGGTCCTCAAAAGGTATAAACTCCCAGTTATAAGACAAGTAACACTAGAGACATAACGTACGACATGAGGACTACAGCAGATACTGCTGGATGACGTATAGGGAAGTTGTTAAGAGAGTAGATCCTGGGGCGCCTGGGTGGCTGAGTGGGTTAAGCCTCTGCCTTCGGCTCAGGTCATGATCTCAGGGTCCTGGGATCGAGCCCCGCACCCAGCTCTCTGCTCAGCAGGGAGCCTGCTTCCCCACCCTCTCTCTGCCTGCCTCTCTGCCTACTTGTGATCTCTTACTCTCTATCAAATAAATAAATAAAATCTTTAAAAAAAAAAAGAGAGAGTAGATCCTAAGAGTTCTCATTACAAGGAGACACTTTTTTCCTTTATTCTTTTCTTCTCTCCCTTCTTTTTATTCTATCTATATGAATAAACAGATGTAAACTGAATGTTTCATAACGTATGTAAATTATGCTATTCGCCGTAAACTTTTTTTTTTTTAAAGATTTTATTTATTTAAGAGAGAGAGAGTGAGAGAGAGCAAGTCAGAGGGAGAAGCAGACTCCTCGTGGAGCTGGGAGCCCGATGCGGGACTCGATTCCGGGACTCCGGGAACCCAAGGCAGTCGCTTAACCAACTGAG
Organism: Potos flavus; assembly: GCA_028534135.1. Lineage (NCBI taxonomy): Eukaryota > Metazoa > Chordata > Mammalia > Carnivora > Procyonidae > Potos > Potos flavus. The sequence goes on from CM052889.1 coordinate 32,551,096, forward strand.
CCACCCAGGGGCCCTATTCGCCGTAAACTTACACAGTCACCTGTATGGATTACTTCTCAATAAAACTAGAAAAAAACTGCCATTAAAAACCTCGATGCTTCGGGCGCCTGGGTGGCTCAGTCGGTTCAGTGGCCGACTCTTGATTTCAACTCAGGTCAAAATCTCACAGTCCTGGAATCCAGCCATGTGTGGCCCCCTTGCTCAGCAGGGAGTCCTCTCCCTCTCCCTCTGCACTCCCCCACCCCACATCCTCTCTCAAATAAATCTTTAAAAAAAAGATCTACAAAAGAGCAACTTATTTTTTAAAATTAATTAAAACTCAAAGCTTTATAACAAATACATTTATAATTTATATAATTATAACAAAATCTAATCTGATGGAAGTAAAAATAATAAGAAAATACCTTTGACTTGTTTCTACGCAGTGGGTCCAGTCATTTATTTCTGGAACTTGGTCAGTCTTTTTCCAGGTGTATAGACAAACCTTTCCACACTCTAATCCTACTGCAACAACATATCTGTTTTTAAGGGAGGAGGGGAAGACAGTGATTAACGAGCATGAACGAGCATGAATTTCTGTTATCTCCGTCATCACTCTATCGGAGTTCTTTACCGTGTTCCCAATTGTCGGTGGCTAATAAAAGGCTCTGGTTAGAAGTGCCAGCCCAGGGGAGAGTGCGCTGCTCCTACCGCGCCCTCAGGGAGCCACCTCTCCATCACGGGTGCACAGTTTTCCCTCTGGCCTCTGCTGGCAGAGCCCACAAGCCAGTGGTTCCCTGGCTGGCTGCAGGGGCCCTCGTTCTACTGCAGACACTCGTTACCGTGAAAGCACCACGGTTCTATATTTGGTGAGATAAGAACCTTTGAGCCACACTCCCAATCCCCATTTTCCCACTATGAGTGGGAGTTCTATCAATTTAACAATTCTTTTAAGAAATGTAAGCATTAAAAAAAAAAAAAGAAAGAAATGTAAGCATTGTGAAAAAAACAGCAACTCAGAAGCTAAGAGAAACCACAAATGAAAATATAAGAGGACTACATATGAAGAAATCAAGTGTTCACAAAACTGTAAAACAAAGCCCCGCTCAGAGACTGACCGTTGGGAAAGGTTAAGCAGCGGGCAGACACTGACGGCTGTCACTGCCCCGCCCACGTCCAAGACGGAGGAGCAGGGGCCGATGCTGTGCTCCATGGCGTCATCACTGGAGTCGCACTCGCCCCACACAACCACCTAACAGAGACACATCAAACTCTGTAAAGCTTTCTCTTTGTAAAGCTTTCTCTTTGCACGGCTTCCGGCAAAGCATTAGGGTATAGGCGGCACAAATAATACAAAATATTCACTCTAGCATTTTTTAAAAAAGCCTCATTTACATTTGTAGCTGCTGCTTCAGGATTTCAGGGTATTTCAAGCATCACAGAGAAGCCACAGGGTAGCAGGCACAAGATTGTGAGACCTCAATTACTTAAGTGTGCTGGTCCAAACATGGACTGTCCCTGCCCAGAGACCAGGGATTGTCACGCTCTTTTATACTCGGGAAACCAGTTCTGACCTAGGAAGAGTCTATCGGTCACACCCTCACTAAGAGGCTCGTGCACGTGTCCAAGAAGTTACTACACAATGCATGGGGACCAATCCAGCCCTGGCTCTTCCTCTATACCACAACTTCTCAAGGAAACAACTCAGCAGGCAGGAGCGCCTAGCCGTGATGATACACTGCGTAAGAAATGACGCTTCCCTGGAAGGGTCAGGAGTTAGCTGACCTCAGGTAGTCAGGGCCAGGATCCCCGACAAGAACAAATGGAATCAGGACAGCTAAGATAAAATAGCACTGACATTCTGCTTTGAAGCCTTTGCAGACATGACTTCTGTAAACATCCTAAAATAAGACAATTAACCACAAAAAGCATCTGTCAATGTCACGGGCAACGGGCAGTTAAGACCTAAGCCCCCAGAGGTCAGCAAAAAAAGGACCATCAGCACGCGGACATTAACCTAATAGGTAGACAGATACATGACCAAAGCCCTGATCGGCTCGACTCAGCACACCCTGACTGCTTAAAAAAGTTCTGCAAAAGACCTCATAAAATCCCCTAAACTTAGAAACTCCAAGGGCAACCCACTAGGGTCCCCCTCTCCCTCTACGAGCTTTGTACTCTTGCTCAATAAACTTTACTTCAGGGGTGCTTGGGTGGCTCAGTGGGTTAAAGCCTTTGCCTTCGGCTCAGGTCATGATCTCAGGGTCCTGGGATCAAGCCCTGCATCGGGCTCTCTGCTCAGCATGGAGCCTGCTTCCCCCTCTCTCTCTGCCTGCCTCTCTGCCTACTTGTGATCTTTCTCTCTGTCAAATGAATAAGTAAAATCTTTAAAAAAAATTTTTTTTAAATAAAAAATAAACTTTACTTTGCTGCCCACCACTCTTCATCTGGTCTACCTCTTCATTCTTCGAAGCAATGTGACCAAGAACCACAGACACTAAGGGGACGCAAAATCCTAAAACAGAAGCTCATGCCTCCAGGGGCTGTGACTGGTCACAAAGAAACAGAGAGCGAAGTGCAGCGGACAACACTTGCAAAATCCAGATCAAAGCAGATTCCCAGTAGGAGGCTCTGACCAAGTAATCAGAAGTGCACTTCTGAGAATGTGTGCTGGGTGACGCCCTGTCCAGGTCAGGCCTGACACAGCCCTGGGAGCCCCAGCTGCAGCACGTGTGACCTCGTGGAGGGCACAAGCAGTCCTGCTCCCTCGGCGGCCAGCACCGCACAGCAAGCAGCAGCCGGGAAGAAATGGACTGGCAAATGGACGCAGGTGATGGTCTAAGAGAAACGGGTATAGAGGCTGACACTTCAGTGTTTCACTGAGTGACATGTCCAAACTAGCCCTCTGCTTTGGTAATGTGTACCACGACAACTGGAGAGGACAGGGAGAGGAAAGGAAATGCTCAAATGCCTTCCCACCTCTGGTCTGCAGGCACTGCAGAAAAAGGAAAAGAGCATTTTAAGGAGTGTGAGGACAGGAGAGACCAGAGGCCGGGGTGAGGGCCACAATCAAGAACCCATTCCTAGCTAACTCGTTTTGATTTTTTTTGAAGCTTAGGAAACACACACAAACCCACACCCATATACACTGCTTCCTCCGCTGAATGAAAAGGCAATAATCTTCTATTGTAGAGAAAAATTTTAATTCATAAAAGTATGAAAAAGAAAAGAAGCCAACTGTTTTCCTCCTGACGCCCCTCCATCCCCTCCTGCTCTCCTAGATGTTAGTCTTCAACCGTTTCATTTCTATTTCTCTCCCACTGGGGCCATCTGATGAACAACCATGTGTCTGAAAGGTATTCTTTTCATATTTGATATTTCAGAGAAACGTATTTATAGAATTTAACAAGAAAAGCCTTTTTATGCATGCAACTGAAAAACACAGAAGAAAATATATAGATTATTTTTAATTGTATTAGAAAGTCAGGATTATGTGTTTTCTATCCAAACATACCTGTAATATTATTTTACATTTGAAAAATACGAAGTTAAAAAAATTACCTTTTTGTCCCGACTCCCAGTGAAGAAATACTTGCTATCAGGACTCCAATCACAAGACCAAATAATTCTACTGTGCACGGCAGTTACTTTGTTGGTGAAGGCGAAGAGGCTGAAAACTGGATCTGAAAGAAACACCATACACACTGCTTGCAAGGCAGACAGAGCTGTTTTTATCTGGTAGAAATCTATGCTTATGTGCCATATACATCTTGCCCTTTAGCAATCAATTTATACATGGGGACTTTTGCAACAGGCTAGGTTGCTGGCCCTCAGCAGAAGGCTACGGGCCAGGTATACAGATACTCTTCCAATAGGGAATGCTTTTATGTTACTAGTCACTCTCTAGTGACTAGTGACAAATATCTTCAGGCACTGAACTAAAAATTCATCTGTATGCTCACAAAAGAAGTCTGAGCAATTTAACTTTCCTCAGGAAGTAGCCAGATTTACACATAAGGAAAAAAGATTAATGTACTCTTAAATAATGAAAAAAACCTTAAAAAACCTTTGCCCTTGTAAGATTTAAGTGTAAGGTAACTTCTAGTCCTCATATGGACTACACCTAAAAAATAAAATTACTTATAAAGGGGGAAGAGGAATGTATCTATTACTCTATAATCCATAGAGATACAATAAATTAATGGATGTATCATTAGTGTCACATTAACTTTTTAAAAAGTAAAGGCTGCATGTTAGGAAATCACTAATTGCAAAAGAAATCAGTCTGCTCTAACATGTACTGTTTAATGTATGTCCGTCTCTAAAATACAAGAAACTAAGAGACTAGGAATATCACAAGATCAAACTGCATGCAAGTTATGCCAATGGAAAGATTAAAACAATTAAACAACACGAAGGTATTTTAAACACTCTCTAGATTTTACCCAGAGAAACTGGCGGAATAGAAACAGGCCACGCTCCAACAACACAAAAGTTTCCATCCCCTTTTTGTTTTTAATTTATGCCAGAATCAGAGGAGAATGCAGGTGGGTATTAATATCCCACCCAGCGGTCACAGTATTCACAGATGGATACCTAAAATGCCCTTCCTAATTTCCAAAGTGACAGGGTAAGCAGGAAAAAGCTAAAGATAATGGTCCTTCTAATAAGTTTCATAATTTAATTGTATCTTCATTATTCCTGTCCCATAAAATCCTAGCTCAGAATATGGCACCAGTTTTATGTTGCCATTCTCTTTTAACAATCCACAAAATCTATGTTTTTTAGATTTTTATGTTTCTTTTAACTGAGATGTCTGAATACATGCCACCCTGACTATATAATCACAAGGAAGTCAACTCAAATATCACTGCATTTAAATCTTACAAGGAAGGTCAAGTCTTCCTCAGAACACAACTTTGAAAGACTTCACAACAGTGAGACTCTGGCCCTCACCCTGCTATTACTTCTAGTCTTCTTCACCTAGTAGCTCCACAAGGTAGATAAAATGGACATAAGTGTTTCACTAATAATCTTCCAATTGGAAGCTGGTTTACCTAACTCAGGTGAGATTGTGTCCTGCCTTTTCCACAGTGACCAGGTTCGATCTCTGGAAACAGCTAGTAAGAACTTGTCGTTAGGTGAGAAGGCCATCTGCGTGACAGTCAAACTGTGAAAAACTAAATTCTGCACCTGTTTCCAAGATGTAGTGTTCCAAAGAATGATGGCTGCATGCTCTTTCTTAGCTGCCTGGAGGACACAGATGAAACAAGCAATTTAAGTAGAAATAAACTGGAAAAAAAAAAAACTCATATTTTTAAAAATAACATATTGTTACTATGGGTATATATATTTTTTTATTTTATTTATTTGAGAGAGAGAGAGAAAGTGAGAGAGAGCATGAGAGGAGAGAAGGTCAGAGGGAGAAACAGACTCCCCGTGGAGCTGGGAGCCCGATGTGGGACTCGATCCCGGAACTCCAGGATCATGACCTGAGCCGAAAGCAGTTGCCCAACCAACTGAGCCACCCAGGCGCCCACTATGGGTATATTGTATACATCTGTATAAATGGGGAAAAAATTCTGAGGCGATACATACTACAAGCAGATATAATCTCTGGGAAGAGGAACACTGGGGTTAGACTAGGTGACTCATCAGAGACAGACACTGACATCACAGTGATTCAACGTTTTACAAGAATACGTCTATCTATTAATTTGTAATTAAAAGTTTAGAGACTTTCACTTCTCATCACTATGATGGAGTAATAGGGACCAGACTGACTCTTTGTATGAAATAACTAAAAAACCAAACATAATACCTGAAAATAATGGCACTCCAAAATATGAGATACCTGACAACAAAGAACACTGATCTCTCAGAGACAAAATAAATTTGAGTGGGGAAAAAAAAGGAAAAAAAACCTCACTAAACTCTATGACAACTTTAAGCAGCCAAAGAAGTGTTAACTAGAGTCCCCAAAAAAGGATGAAAAGAAAAAATACTTAAGATAATGGCTGAAAAATTTCCAAATTTGATAAAAACAATAAACATACAGATCCAAGGAAGTTCAGTAAAACCCAACCACAGCAAACATGAAGAAAATTATATCAACAATAATCAAACTGTTTAAAACCAGCAATAAACATAAAATTGCAGTGGGAGGTGGGAAAAAAATCCATCACCAAGAAACAAAAAAATTATAGCAGACTCCCATCAGAAAAAATGCAAATAAAAAGAAAAAATGCAAATAAAAAAAAAAATGGAGCTACATCTTTAATGTACTCAAAAGAAAACCAACAATTTCGTACCCACTATAAAAAATCACTTGAAAATTAGGGAGAGAGAGATTCTGTCAGAAAGGCAGAAGCTCAAAAAATTCATGATCAGCAGAAGTGCATTACTAGGAATGTTAAAAAATAGCCTTTAGGCAAAAGAAAATGGTATCTGCTGGAAAATTTATTTAAATCTCTTCAAAAGATAACTGACTGCTCAAAGGAAAAATGACGAGATCTTGTCAGATTTCTGTGAAGTAAAGTGTCCAACAATACCAAAGAGTAGGGGGAAACAAAAGTATACTTCTGTGAAGTTCTTAAATCATACATGAAATAGTGCAACATTACTTGCAGGCAGACTGTGGCAAATTACAGATGTACAGTATGAAATGAAAGACAACCAATAAAGTAACACAGTGGTTGTATCTACTAACCAAACAAAAGAAATAAAATAGACTCATAAAAAAGCAATCAATCAATCCAAAATAAGTAAAATGAAACAAAGAAAGGTTGGATGAAATAGAAAACAAATAGTAAGATGAAAGATTTAAATCCAAGCATATTATGTTAAATGTAAACAGTCTAATAAATGCCCCTGTTAAAATGAAAGATTATCAAGATGAGTCAAGAAGCAAGACCCAACTGTATGCTGCCTTTAAGAAACCCACTTGAAAATAGCTTAAGAGTACAAGGATGGAAAAAGATATATAATTCAAGCACTTCTCAAAAGAAAGTTGGAGTGGCTCTATTAGCCTTGGACAATGTAGATTTGAGAGCACAACACACTGCCAGAAATAAAGAGGATCGTTCCATGATGATAAACTAGTCAATTAATCAAGAGAACATACAAACCATAAATGTTTTAACAGCAGAGCTTCAAAATATATAAAGTAAAAACTAACTGAAATACAAGGATTAAAAGATAAGCCTGCAATTATAGTCAAAGATTTCAAAATGCTAATCCCAATAAAACTGAAAGGATAAAGAAGATGTGAACGCTATCAACCAATCTGACGTAATTCATATTTTCAGAACACTCCACCCAACAGAAACAGAATCTACATTCTTTTCAAGTAAACATGGAAATTTACCAAGATTAAATTTCAGGGGACTCAAATCATACTATGTTCTCTGACCACAATGAAATTAAACTAGAAATCAATAACAGAAAGATATTTGGAAAACACTTGATATATGGAAACGAAATAATAAATCTCAAAAAAACCTATAGGTAAAAGACAAAATCAAAGGTAAATTAAAAAATATTTTCAGTTCAGTGAAAATGAATAGAACGTATCAAAATTTATGGAATGCCTCAAAAATAACACTTAGTAATTTATAGCACTCAACACCTATATTAGAAAGATCTGAAATCAGTGGTGTCAGCTTTAACCTTATTAAACTAAAAACAGAAAAGGAAATGAAATCTAAGAAAAAAATACACGGGTGCCTAGGTGGCTCAGTCAGTTAAGCGTCTGCCTTTAGCTCACGTCATGATCCCAAGGTTCCTGGATTGAGTCCCATATAGGGCTCCCTGCTCAGCAGAGAGCCTGCTTCTTTCTCTCCCTCTGACCCTCCCCCTGTTCCTACTCGCGCTCTCTCTCTCAATTAAATAAAATCTTAAAAAAAAAAAAAAACCCAGCAAAAATCAAAGAAATAGAAACAAGAACAGAAGCAGAGGAAAATCAAAAAGCTGGTTATTTGAAAACATTTTTAAAAAATCATTATTTTCCTGATTAATTCTCAGAATGCTTCCCTCACCAAAACAAAAAATGCTGGGGCAGGGGTGAGGTGTGAGAAAGAAGACACAAATTGCTGACAGCAGTTATAAGAAGGTGACATCACCAGAGATTCTACCGATACATTAAAAGGATTGTAAGAGGGGCGCCTGGGTAGCTTTGCTGGTTAAGTGTCTGCCTTTGGCTCAGGTCATGATCCGAGGGTCCTGGGATTGAGCCCCCACATCAGGCTCCCTGCTCAGCAGGAAGCCTGCTTCTCCCACTCCCCCTGTTTGTATTCCCTCTCTCGGATGTCTCTCTCTCTGTCAAATAAAGAAAATCTTAAAAAAAAAAACAAAACACTTCTCAAAAAAAAAGATGCTCCACATCACTGGTTATTAGGAAAATGAAAATTACAACCACAATGAGATGTTACACACCAAACAGAATGTTTACAAAGACTGACCATAACATACAGAGTGTTGATTAGGATGTGAAGCACCAGGAACTCCCACTGCTGCTGGGACTGTGAAATGGTATAATCACTTTGGAAAATAGCTCGGCCAAGTTTTTTAAAACTTTAAATATACATATAGGGGTGCATGGGTGGCTCAGTGGTTAAGCATCTGACTCTCGGTCTTGGCTCAGGTCATGCTCTTAGGGTCTTGGGATCAAGCCCCACGTTGGGCTTGGTGTTCAGTGCAGAGTGCACTTGTCCCTCTCCCTCTGCTCCTCCCCCTCTTGTGCTGGCTCCCCCCACCCTAAAATAAATAAACAAATTTTTTAATAAATAAACATACATCTAGCAATTCTACTCACAGGTATTTATTCAACAGAAATGAAAGCATGTATCTGTATGCAGACTTGTATACAAATATTCACAACTGCTTTATAGGTTAAAGCCAAAAACTGGAAACAACTCAAATGCCCATTAATAAGTGAATATATGAGAGGCCCCTGGGTGGCTCAGTGGGTTAAACGTCTGCCGTCAGCTCAGGTCATGATCTCAGGGTCCTGGGATCGAGCCCTGTTTTGGGGTTCCTGCTTAGTGGGGAGTTTGCTTCTCCCTCTGGCCCTCCCCCCACTTGTGCATGCTCTCTCATAAAATCTTAAAAAAAAAATAAGTGAATAGATCAACAAATCGTAATATATCTGTAAACGGGAAAACTACTCAGCAATAAGAAAGAATAAACTGCTCACACATGCAACAACATGGATGAATCCCAAATTCTTGTACTGAACGAAAGAAGCTGGACCACAAAAAAAAAAAAAAAAAAAAAAAAAAGAGGGAAAGCATACTGTATGATTCCATTTATATAAGTTTTAGAAGATGCAAAGTATTCTATCATGACAGAAAGCAGATGAGTGGTTTCCTAGGGATAGGGAAGGAAAGGGTAAGAAGGGACAGGAAAGAGAACTTACCAAGGGGCAGAGGAAATTTCTGGGGTTGATGGCTACATTCATTATCTTAATTGTGGTTGTGATTTCATAAATATAAACAAACATATGTCAAAACTTATCAAACTGTTCACTTTCAACATGCAACTCACAGTATGCTAATAACACCTAAATAAAGTTGTTAAAAACGTTAGTTTTAGGCACATGGGTGGCTTTGTCAGTTAAGCGTCTACCTCAGGTCATGATCCCAGGGTCCTGGGATCGAGCCCCACGTAGGGCTTCCTGCTAGGCAAAGAGCCTGCTTCTCCCTCTCCCTCTGCCACTCCCCTTGCTTGTTCTTTCTCTCAAATTAAAAAAAAAAATTTCGTTTCAAAGGGAGATACATCCAATCATTTGCCTCACCAATCAAAACCCAATGTGTGGCTGGCATCCTCCATTCAAGAAACCCAGCTACCTTCAGGTAAACCTTCAGATTTAAACTTTCCAACCCACACCTCTTTTCTACTGTTTATAAAAATATGAAATACACAGAAAAAGTATACAAATAACAATAAGAAAGAATAAGAAAGTTGTACACATTTGCTACAAGCAAGCCCACGTGAAAACCAAAAATAACCAATTAATGATTGACAGTGCCCAAAGCCAAAAACAAATTAGCTGCTCAATAGAAGCATGGCTATTCCTGCTACTAAGTTCCATTCTCTCTGTGGGCCCCGTAACAAAAGGAAGTAGTCTCAGTACCATCCTCACAGAGGGGACAACAAGCAAAGAACATGAGGCAGGAGGGGCAGAGCAATATTTCTTATGACTCTCAATACAGGCGGTGGTAAGCAGCGGCAGCAAAAGTAGAGACAGAGTGGCCCAACAGATAGGTAGCTCGAGTCATCAGCTGAAAACGAGTAAATAATTTTAGAAAATGTAGAGAAATATGTGGGTCTCAGACCTTTCAGACAATCCTCCATACATATTCACTCCACAGAATACGGGTCAACAGTGAACTGTGAGTCTGAGATACCTCTCCCAGGGAGAAGCTGGCAGAGCACTATTCCGCAGTGCCACGTGCTAGTAAGGAACCCTCCACCCTGCGTCACCCTGGCACTGGCTGAGGGACTCCATTCCCTCCGGTCAGTACCACGTCTGCTCCTGGACAAACTGTCAGATGGAGCGGAGCGCGCTCTGAGTTTCACCTTCTCATTCGCCTGTGCCTTCAGGACTCCCAATTATTTCAATTTATCGCATTTTTAGGTCATTTAAAAATACCTGATTAAATAAATCAACTCAAACCAAGTATTTGAGAACAAAAGGGTGTGGCTGAAACAGACTTAAAATCCAACTGCAGGGGACGCCTGGGTGGCTCAGTTGGTTAAGCGGCTGCCTTCGGCTCAGGTCATGATCCCAGGGTCCTGGGATCCAGTCCCGCATCAGGCTCTCTGCTCGGCAGGGAGCCTGCTTCTCCCTCTGCCTGCCTCTCTGTCTATTTGTGATCACTCTCTCTCTCTGTCAAATAAATAAAATAAAATCTTAAAAAAAAAATCCAACTGCAGGTTTTTTTTTTTTTTCAATTTTATATATTCTTAAGTAAGCTCTACGCCCATCGTGGGGCTTGAACTCACAATACTGAGATCAAGAATCACATGCTCTACTAAGCCAGCCAGGCGCCCCTCAACCGCAAGATGTTGAAGAGATAGAAGGGAAATGAGACTGAGAAATCAAGATTCAGAAAAAAACAAGCTCCAGTGGCCTTTCACGGAGCGTTCTACCTCCATCACCACAACTTGTAAGAGCCTGACGACTCAAATAACACGTGAACAAATGGAGTAAGAAAGTAAAATTCCCAAAAAAAAAAAAAGAAAGTAAAATTCCCTACCTTACATGCTGAGGCAAGCAGAGCCTTTGAATTGCTACAAGCAACACAAAATATTTCATAACCATGTCCGTATCTAAAATTTAAAAAGAAAAAAAATGCATGACCCCTATATTCATATATGTACCTATTCTCAGGCTGCAGTTTTAAAATGTGAAAAGAACATAAATCTCTGTAACATACGATTCTTCTAGGGATATTACATTTCTGTCTAGGCAAACATTTAGGGAAAAAACAGAGAGACTGGCAAACTTCCTAAAAGTGATCTTCCTGGGTAAAATGCCAGCTTCCTAAAAGTGATACAATTTATTCGAACAATAAGATTAAAATACGAGTTTTAACCCCCAGACAGCCAGTACACAAGCAATAAATTCAGAAAAGGTTTTGATGGAGAACCACAAAAGGGAAAAAAACAAAAACAACAGAATAATAAATCTTAAAAGTCCTTTTGAAAAAAGAAAAGAAACATAATGTTATGTCTACTTTAAAAATGAAGACCAATAAACATATCCAGTCAACAGAATACATAAGTAATATAAAAATCTATGTGAAGTTTGATTCTTGCCCCTTAGGAAGGCCACTAAAGATTTTTAGATGGGGGTTGGGAGGGGACAATGTAGGTAAAAGGTAAGCAAAGGAGAAAATCAAATTGTGGGGAGAAAAAAAAAATCACAAGTTATGACAGAATCAGATCAAAGAGCTTAGCACAGTTTAACTTACAGTTTTTGAACTTCAGGCCATAAAGTATTCTGCAGAAGATGATCCTCAGTGGGAGGTTCTACAATAAATGTATAGCATTGCAATTATTTTTTCTATTTTAATGCAAATAAGTGATTTCTATAGCACTTACTTAGGTCAACAGTAACAGGTACCACACTGTGCGTACTAATGACTCTATTAAATCACTTTTTTACCATTTCTTACCAGTAAGTACGGAGGGGTGAAAGGCCACTGGTTGATACTCAAAATTAGTACTAGTTAACAGTTCCTCTTCATCGGAAGGCTGAGAAGCTATATCTCCTAGTTTAAAAGAAACACATCAACATCATGAGTTAGTCCCCATATGTGTATGTCCTATGCACATCCCAATATTAAGACCATCAGAAAGCAGTGGCACCTCAAAGTACTGATTGTACTTCAAAGATGCATCAATGTGATTCCAAAGCCAAAGGTATTTCTACTACTCCAGTATTTTCCAAATGTGCTCCTTGAAGCACCAGTCAATTCCATAAAGATTCCTTCCTTTTTCTTTGACCTAACATTTCCCAAACTTAAAACAATCAGACGAATTCTTCAGGCTAGCCATATTAGCATGTGTGGTGGGAGTGCTTCGTGAAACACACCCTGTGAAAGGGACACCAATTTCAGGGTCGGTGTATGGTCAGAGTACTTGGCATGAAATATCTGATGGAGAAAGCAGGGCATGTATTGTGACTCAAAAAAAGAAAAAATCGGAGACATTCAGGTGGCACAATTAAGCGGCCATCTCTTGGTATTGGCTTGGGTTGTGGATATTGAGCCACACTTCAGGCTCTGCACTCAGTAAGAGCTCTGCTTGAGATTCTCTCTCCCTCTGCTCCTCCCCCATTCTCTAAAATAAATACATAAATCTTAAAAGAGTTCTTTAAAAAATCAATAAGGAACATGAGATACATGTTATGCAAGTGTGTAACTAGGTTTTAAGTACCACTATGGGTTCACAACTTTTGGACACATAAAGCCTTACCCTGAAAGACAGCTTTATTTGATAACCCCAGAGCAGGGACAGTAGCTCCTTCTGGAAGATCACCATCTTGCTGGAATAAAAAGTATGACACATGTTTTAAACAATAGAAGTTACCATTACCTCAGGCACACAAAAATGTCATGCTCATCAATGCAGAGAAACAATTTAAAGACCATATTGTGTGGATTATCTGCCCATACTTCTATTTTCTTTTAAACCAACAGATGGAACGCTAAGCAATCACTCTCCAAAGACATGCTGCAGTTAACCCCCAACCCTCTACGCCCAATCCATAGAGTCGGCTATCTTCTCATCTGTGAGCTTGCCAAACCCTAACAACTCAGCGAGTCTGGTAAAGAGTGCGCTAGTCTGGTTTCTAGCAAAAAGTGGGCTGAAAACGGCATGCCCAGGGCTCTACTTCCAAGAATCTCCCGAGCACATCCCTAATAGTGCTCATGCAAACACGCCTGTTTGCTATAAAGGCACACAGTATTTTCCTTAAACATATTTAAATAACTCAGTATTTTAAAAAATTTTTACAAGAGTGCCATTGAAGTGCTTATACCCGCAATTTATACCAATCAGATTGTCTCATAAAAAACTATATGCTAACCATCAACACTGGCACATGTCCATATACTAAGAGCATTTCTCACAGTTTAGGCTTTCATACAGGGGCTGGAGCTCAACACAAACATGAGCAGTGGGAATCTAAGCCATCATCAAGAACAGCTACCCAGGACATAAGAGACTGCGTGCTTTGTCTCAGAAACCAAGAAAAACAAACCAGCACAGAAAAGAGAAGCAAGAAGCACTCCTACAAACCTATCCCCACATTCAGAATGGGAACAAACCCCAAAATACAGCAAGAGGCTTTCCAACCTAGGGAATTTCTGTATCTTAGGACACAGAATTGAGTGTATACCTAGACTAAAGCTCTCGTGGAACCCTAAAACCACATTTCAATTCCCAGAACTGAGAGATCCTGAAACTAACTGCCCTTCCACCCCCATAGCTCTATATAATAATCCCAATCAAGACTTCCCTCTCGATCTCATTCCCACTGTCTATTATGATTAGAAACAAGCAGAACAGAATCTTAGATCTTCACACAATCAAAAAAGCCTGTGTCATGAGGTGCTCAGCATACACTCAAGGAAACTAAGTTAGGAAATTTTATTTCAAATGACTCACTTTCTTTGCCAGTTTTACCCAGACTGTGTTAGTTGCCCTGCCTTCAGAGTCTCCAAGCTCAAGGCATCCTGTTCTCATGTAACATTCTCTACCCCAAAGTACTTTTCAAGACTTTGTTTAGGGACCCTCCAACAGCACCTCCTGGTCTAAATCGTGCCTGCCTCCCCAGGTCCTCCAGCATTTGACTTTCTCTATTCTCTCCATTTCCCCAGATTTACTACTCTTCATCTGAATAG
>CM052889.1:32565985-32632751 GCA_028534135.1 Potos flavus
TTCCCTAATGACTAATGGGGTTGAGAATCATTTCCTGTCCTTATTTCCTTGTATCTTCTTTGAAGAAGTATCTGTTCAAATCTTTTGTCCATTTTCTTACAGGATTGTTCGTTTTCCTATTACTGAGTTCTGAGATGTTCGTTATATACCCTGGATATCAATCCCTTACCAGAGATGTGCTTGATAAATACTTTCTCCCAGTTTGTGACTTGTCTTCTCATTTTCCTGACAGTGTCTTTCAAGGAGCAGAAATTTTACATTTTGGTGAAGTCCAATTTATCCATCTTTTTAATGTATGATTAATAAACCACAGCTGAGCTGTACAAGTAATAAATCACAAAGAGCCAAAGAAAAGCACTACAAATCATTTGCTTTGCTTTTTAATGGACTCTAGTGTTGCTCCCAATGTCCTCAACTCCATAATTTGAATCTACCACTGCTACTGAAGTAGTGGCAGATTTCACTCGTTTTCAAGGACTGACCCACAGTCAGTTCCAAGAACTTTTGTCAGAAATTGAAGCTGAGTACACAAGCTTTCTCTACCACATAGCACAGTTCAATGGCTTACCACTGGTAAAGTTTGGTTGCAATTTTTTGAGCTCAGGGCCAAGACTGAAAAGTCTATTGAACAAAAGTCGCACTCAATCACTACTATCTAATACTATATGACTTTAGAAATTAGCTTTTACTATAGACTTGACAGTGTTTCCTAATGAATTAAACCTAAAATACACGGGAAAAGTGAACTTTTATGTAGATCGCAAGTAAATACATTTTGAAAACAACTTTTAACACTTAAACTGTCTGAATTGTAAAGAGTTATGTATGTCTAAGTTTTTAAGAAAATACCAAAGCATTTTCCTACCTGCTGTATCATTTCGCACTCCTACAGGCAACACATGAGCGCTCTGGCTGCTCAGCACCCTTACTTCCGCTCCTTATTGCCAGTACTTCTCACTTCAGCCACCCCACAGTGCACAGACGCACCATGTCATTGTTTTCACTTGCATTTCTGTAGTGGCTAACAATGCTGCCCCACTTTTCACGTGCTCAAGGATTTTTTTTTAAAATACACTTTGAAAAAACGTCAGGCAAGTAGGAAGACATTTTACCTGTGATTGGTCTTTTCTCTTCCATGGAGCAAAAAGTCGAGTTGTCTGGTCAGTACCAACGGTAATGATAAACTCTCCTTCTGGATCCCACATTAGGTCTTGGACACCATCAAAGTGTCCTGAAATAACGACCTCTGGAGTCCACTCTCTCTGCAATGAAAGTACTCATAACCCATCAAAATAATCAGAGATCACTACTACTCAGAATCAAGTCTAATAATGATAATGCCCTCCACCCTCAGGGCTAATAATGGAAAAGACTGAAGCCCCCGAGTAAGGTAAAAAGCTAAAAAAACAAGATGGGATCTTAAAATAATAGGATCCTAAAATAAAATGATAGGTTTCCAACCAAGCATATCAGAATTTAAACATTTGAATGTGTTGCGTCCTTTAAAGCAGTAACCTGGGGAAATGCCCCTCCATTCAGCATTTATTGAATGCCTCCTAGAAGCCAAACACTATCTAACTTTTCTCTGCCTTGAAGAACTCCTCTGTAAAAGAGTTACCAACCTTGTATAGTTGTTATAAGAATTAAATGAATTTATATTTATAAAGCACCAAGAACAATGCCATACTAGGCATTATGTGAGTATTTTTCTGTTAAACTACATAATAAAGAGTATTAAATAAAATGAGTAAGTTGATTCTGAGTATGTACCTGACTGGTTTTATTTATTTATTTTTTAAAGATTCATTTATTTTAGGGAGACAGAAAGGGAAAGAGAGTGAACCAGCAGGAGGGGCAAAGGAAGAGGGAGAAAGAATCTTAAGTACTCAGCGCAGAGCCCGACGCGGGGCTTGATCTCACACCCTGAGACCATGACTCGGGCCAAAACCAAGAGTCGGTTGCCTAACCAACTGCACCACCCAGGAGCCCCGATGGCTTTCTTTATCAAGTAAAAGGAGCTGCAGGTATAGAGAAGAGAGGCTGAATCAAATCTAGCTGGCCCACCTCCTGAGGGAGCCTGTATCGGCAACCATGCAAACAAAGAGAGACAATGAAATATAGAAAATGTCGTATGTCTCGTCTACAAGCATGTTTTGAACAACCTCAAGTAGTGGTAAAATAATCTTCAGAGTAAAATTAAACTTGTATAAATAGCTAAAAGGTCACCCAAAGCCAAATATAATGAATATAGTCAGTGATTAAGCTAAGCTATATCATTTTCTAGTCAAAAAAATTAAAAGGCTGTGACTAAGAAGTGCTATTAATTTCTTCTGTGACATAAAAGGTGATTCTAAAGTTAGCACTAACGAGAGTGTCCAGAAAGTTCTGAACAAAGGGCAGCATTTTTGGGCTATCAGTACAATTTTCCACTGTAACAGTCCTCAAGTACAGTGTTTGTTTTTAAAATCAGCCCCAACTGTAACAAATGTGCCACTCTGGTGTGGGAGGCTGTGCACGTGTGGGGGCAGAGGGCATATGGGAGCTCTCTGTACTTTCTGCTCCATCTTTTGTGAACCTAAAACTTCTTTAAAAAATAAAGTTTAGTTTTTAAAAAATCACCTTAAATACGTGGTAAGCAGCTATTATAAATCTGAAGTCAAATTATAAACACGAGTAAAGTTCCCTGAATTCTGTCTTCTGGTTTGAGTTTTTTTTTTACTCATCTGATGCTTTTTTCTAGGAAGGCCCTCAAAAACTAAAGCTGAAATATGGCTCAAAAGTGCTCTGAGTTAAGAACAAGATTTCTCCTAAAGAATATCTTATTTAAAAGTGCCTTAGGGGCATCTGAGTGGCTCAGTCGGTTAAGCATCCTCCAACTCTTGACTTTGGTTCAGGTAATGATCTCGGGGTCGTGGGACTGAGCCCCACATTGGGCTTCATGCTCAGTGAGGAGTCTGTTTGGAATTTTCTCCCTCTCCCTCAGTCCCACCCCCACTCACATACATGTGCACACTCTCAATTAAAAAATCTTAAAAAAAAAAAAAAAAGTCCCTTAGCTGATGATCCCCTGGCTCATTTCATAGTAAAAACAATCCTTTTGTTTTTTTGGTGTGTGTGTACAGTTGACATACAATGTTACATTAGTTTCAGGTGTATAACATAGTGATTCAACATTTCTATACATTATGCTATGCTCCCACCATTTGATTCATTTAAACAGTCATGGTAAAGCTTCATGACCAAAGTCACTTACAGGCAAGCAGAAATGTGAATTTCTACTACTCTTATTTTAACTGTTAAGGCAGCACATAGTGAATATACCATATGATTGTTTTATTCTTACTATTTATTCATCCATGCATTCAACAATTATATTCCAGAATACAAGGATGAGGAAGACAGCCAAACCTGTTCTCACAGAGCTGACAATCTAGTAGAGAAGCCAGGCAATTACAGGACGGATTCCCATAAAGTATGATGAGGGCTCACCATGTTATCATGTGGGTTTTCTACTAGTTCTAGTTAAAACAGCAGTTCTCAACTGTTTTTCTGCCATAACCCCCCAAAAGATGGTATTTCCAGTGAGGCACCACATATTTGGATAATAGTCAAGGTTATGTTCAATTATCATCAAGGCCACTAACTTCATTCTTTTTCTTCACATTAGAAAAGTATATTGGAATCTAAGTGAATGGGAATAATACATATAGCTAAAATTCAATTAACTTGGATGTAAGCAAAAATAGCTTGAAAGCATATCATTCTTAAACTGACCTTGCTCTGAACTTCAAAATGGATCATGCAGCACACTATTACCTTAGAACCACTTAAATACTGAATATCCAACTACCTTATGTGTTGGTTGTTTGATATTTTAAAGAACTGCTTTTGAAATACACTGATTTGAGGGAAAATATTTATGATAAGGATAACGGGAAAGGGAATGATATGTTATTTTATTTAGCTTACACACAGTATTGCATTAGTTTCAGACATACATAGTGATTCGGTAAGTCTACACATAATGCCGTGCTCACCACAGTGTAGCTACCTCCTGTCACCATAAAGCGCTATTACAATACCACGGACTACATTCCTTATGCTGTATCTTTTATTCCCATGACTTATTCATTCCATAACTGGAAGTCTGTACCTCCCATTCCCCTTCACCTACTTGGCCCAATCCCTAAACCCTCTTTCCCCTCTGGCAACCATCAGTTTGTTCTCTGTATATATAGGTCTGATACCATACTAGTAGAAACAATCTTGAAGGTCAACATCAAATGGAAAATATAAGGGAAAAAGTAAATCATTCCATGCATGGGAAGTCGAATCCTCACATATGACACAACTAGTACAAAGCCTACCACCTAAAGGTTATGCAAATCCATGAATTTTTACTTTATAAGGGAAGCCATGAGATGCACATTCAGAATCTATGGACTCACATTTCACTCAATGCTCTTATTTCTTTCATTTATTTACTTGATTTAAAATACGTGAATATACTATCCCATATGTACCAGGCCCAGTTTTTCATACTGTACAAATATGAACACATTGAAGCACCACAGAAACCCTATGAGTAGGTGCTATTTCTATCCACACCTCACAGAGGAGGAACCTGAGGCAGAGGTCAGGCAATGTCCTTGAGGACACAGAGCTAGTAAGGATAACAGGAAAGGGAATATGTTATTTTATTCAGCTGACACACAGTAGGTCTGAACCCAGGCTGCCTCACTCCAAGGCCTATGCTCTTGGCTGCTGTTCCTGCAATTTCATATCCCCAAACCCAAAGAAGCAGATCAAAAGCAAATCAGAAAGTAAGAGACGGAATAATGCTGAGAGGCAGCTACATGACTAGAGGAAGATCTCCTTGAGAAGAGACTAACAATAAAAAAAGATGTAGACAAGCCCAGTGTTTAGAGGACTGTTTAAAACTACACTTATGAACAGCCCTGCGAGCATTTATACATTCCTTCACAAAGTAAGAGGTAGTTCTATGGCCCTTTTGTCAGTCAGTCATCAGTGATTATCTATGGAGTACCCCACTGTCCAAAGAAAGACCAAATTATGTTATCTCCTTTAAGACGACAGAGAAGTTAAACATTTTAGAAAACACTCCTATCAAAAAAGTTATAGAACTTAAAGGCAGAGCTTAAAATTTATACAGCTTAAAGTTCACTTATATAGAACGTTTACCTGTATGCAAATTTCGAAACCTCAACGATGCTGGACAAATGAATACTTTTAATCTGAGAAAAGTATAAGTTTCTTACTTAGTAACTACAGTACAATGTCTATAGTAAGAAGTGATGTCATCTGAATTTAAACACCTCTACTACGTTTCTGCAGAGTATTCTAAGTATGTAACATAGTTTCCATAGGTTTCATTTCACTCTATTTGATTACAAATGCTTTATTTAAAAATGCTTTTCTTACTGGGTTCGCCGCATTCTGTTTCCAAAGGTGCAATGCTCCATGGAAAGCATGAGCAACGATCATGGAACCATCTTCATTGAATTGGCAATCATAAAATCCCAGAGTATTTCCACCTACTTCCCCTACTCGAACCTATGCAATAATAGAAAATAATGCGTAATCAATATTCCACACTTCTCCCAGTAGAAATCAGAGCGTCCACGGAGATTGTTATGCTCCCTCTTATTTAGCATAGGTAAAGAGTTAACAACATCTGCAGCTCCAGGAATATAGACTTGGGGGTTAAATATTGTTTATCAAACCCAACTTCCTGTTCCTTAAATATTCACATTTTTACCTGTTCTAGCCAAACTCCTGACTCTTCATCTGGAGCCCAGAGAATCATGGTTTTATCCATTGAGGCGGACAACAATCTCACTGGCTGCTGAAGAACACCATCTAAAGAATAAAAGCTAATGCCTTAAAGTGACCAGCAAGTAGTATGTTTGTAGATTACCAGAAAAACACGACATGGGTTACCACAAGAACATTACTTGCAGCATTACAATAGCAAAACTTTTGGAAATACCACAGAAGTCTACCATCAGAAGAACAGATAAACAAGCTGTGGTATATTTAGACAAAGAAATATTATACTTCAATAAAGATAAATTAGAGCTATACGAATCAACATGGATGCATCTTCAAAACATGTCAAGCTAAAAAGGCAAATTATAAGTGGAGAATACATATTGACATCAAGTTTTAACAGCTGTAAAGCAATACTGTTTGTGGCTACATAAAGTGTAGCAGAAGTATAAAAATGCTCATGGGAGTGATATGGAGTAAATTCAGTCTTGTAGTTGCCCTAAGGGAAGAATGGAGAGGAAAAGGTTCAGGAAAGAATACACAGGGGTCCCTCAATACCAATAGTATCTTTTTTTTTTTCAACTGTAACAAATATGGCATAACATCAATAACAGATGAATGGTGATTACCTGAATATTCATTATTGATATTTTCTATTCTTGCCATGGGGAAGGGGCTAGGGATAGAATGTGCAGCTTGTGCCTTGTTCAGCTCTACACCGCAGCATCAGCTTCAGCTTCAGCATGCAACCATCAGTCCATAAATGGAGATTGAGGGCAAAAGAAAGTGGGAGAAAGTCTTGTTCTTTCATAAATGTTCTATGGCAGTATTACACCAACTTCATTTCCAGGGGTCAAAGGTTCCAGTGAAGTTGAAGTTGGCTTAAAGTCAATTTCTCTTAAATCCCATAGTGATTAGATGAAAACTAATTCTAAAGAGAGTTAAAAGGGCTGTGGTGGTTTTAGCATCACAGCATCAAACACACTTTTCCCACTCAGGAGTGTAAGTTTCAGTGGAACTGAGTGCCCAGCAAAACATGTCCAGCAGCTGCAGTATTATACTCTGCCAACTTAAAAATGTCTTATATTTGAGACTTTTATTTATTTTTTAACTGTTTTTTTTTTTTTTTTAAGATTTTATTTTAAGTAATCTCTACACTCGACATGGGGCCCAAATTTATAACCCTGAGATCAAGAGTTGCATGCTCTACTGGCTGAGCCAGCCAGACACTCCTATCTGAGATTTTTAATCAAACTGGAAAAAAAAAAACAAAACCTCCACTTCATTTGGTCAGCTTAAAATTCTATACATGAGATTTAAGTGAAATGAGGGATACATGTATTTTTTTTTTCCTACCTTTGCGGAATGAAGGCTGCCAATGAACTGCATTTACCCAGTTTTCATGACCAGCCAGCACAGTCTCCAGAGTAACTGCAAATACTATTTTAATATCTGTAACAAAAACAATGACATAATTCTTTTCTCAAAGCTCTTCTAAAAAGAATTTCCATAACCAAGTTGTACAATTACCACCCTTCAAAAATCAGAACATGATTTAGATTCAACGAAAAAGCACATTCGACAAAAAAATAAACTCCATTAATTTTATCTATTGTTCAAAATTACGGACAAAAAGTTCTAAAGATATATAAATTTTTCTCTCTCTAGTCATAAATACATGTTAAGGAATATGTTCAGTTCTGAAAGTTTTCTGGAACAGCTACTGTTATATTCCTATTAAAAAGCAAAACCAAACATGTCAGCCTCCTTGCTATCCATACTCATTATCAACATGCAATAAAAAAAAAAAAAAAAAAAAATGCAATAGCTTAAATATCATTTAAAAAAAAAAAACTTAAGGTAAATACAGAAATAGAGAAGGTCAAATCAGTATTATAACCTTTCAAATAAAATAATTAATAAAAATGTCACAAAAATTTCATATTTGGGAATAGCTAGCTACGCGTAACATGCTGGTTAAGGATTTCCTGGTTTTCCCCATAAAACTATGTTACCATAATCTCAACTCTACTGGGCTTTAAAACCAGTTAGATTAATAAGAAAGAAGAGTATTCCTAGGTGAACAATTTTCACTGAGGGCTAACTTTATAATTTAGGTGAACACTCAAAAATACTTCCTTCAAATACAACATTCCAGTAGGATCTACCATGCAGGGGTACTGTTCTGATTCCAGACAGTAAGAAAATCAGAATTACATATACCACTCAAGTGTAGTGCTTTGGCTTGTGTCTTATTCAGTAAAGGTATGGATAATTCTCTTTATTCCTTTAGATCTTCCTATGCTAAACTGCAAATTTGGCATCATTTTATAAATTAATTTACTGAGAAAACATTAAACATTTTCAGCAATTTTTAAAAATCTTACCGATATGGTTAGAAAAAAATTAGTTTCATATATGAAAAATAACTTATCTTCAAATAAAACCTTCTTAAAAAATGCATAGTATCAGTTTCAGGTAGGGATCAGATACTCCTAAAAAACTACCCTTCGCATAGGTGTATAGTGAAACAGATAAATGAGTAAGCTAGGAAGCTGTTACATCAAATATTTTCAATATTACTCACTTTCATTTTCTATTGTAAAAGTATTTTCCTTCAGTTTTATATTATCGTCATCTTGAGTTTCTAAAGATGTTGACTTTATACACAGTCTCCATATGCGTATCAGGCAATCTTGTGAACAGCTTGCTAAGAAAAGATCTCTACCTAATAAAACAACAAATGTTGTTATTTTTCGAACATTATTTTCTTAAACTTAAGTATAAGACTTTCTCCTCTACAAAATGCTGATCTCTAGATTTCCTGAAAAAAAAGAGAGACTTTGCTTCCCTACCCTTCATTCATTTGACTTATATTCTTTTTTAGTAAATTGGCAAATGTACATACAATGCTAATAAGTGGTTACAATATACAACATTCTTACACACAGTCCACAAAATTCTACAAAGAACTCAAGAATGTCTGCATGTGTAATAGTCAGCTAGTGTCCTCTTTAAAACATCAACTAGTTTCATCCTCTACCACCCCAATTAATAGTTAACAAAGGGGTAAATACCCTCTTTTCTAATAGGGACAATAGAAGAATGTTACATACAAAGAAAACATTAAATGAACACATAAGAGGGTGCTTTCCTGAAGTTCCACACACTTGCCCCATTATGTACTTCAGCAAGATTTCATACTGACCAAAGGTCGCCCATTCCACGCCTCTTATCCAATCCTCATGTCCACAGAGAAAAAGCACTTTCTGAAACTAGTAAGATAACAAAAGTCATCAGGCTTCATGGAGGAATTAAATATTTTCACATGTATCAGTGATTTCATTTGGGGGTCACAGCCAGTCCTAATCGCTGTTTTTTATTTGTTTGTTTTAAATTGGGAACAATCTGATCAGACATAAGATAGAGCTCTCATTCGGGAATAAAAATCTTATAGTCATCTAACTCATCTGAGTAGGTAATACTGTATCTATAGACCTTAAATAAATACTCTAAATGTTTACAGGATAAAATAACATGTGCTGTTCTATAGAAAAAAGATGGGTGGTTGGATATTCTCAACAGTTTTAAACTTTCTTATAGAATGCAAAGAAATAAATATCTCCAGTATTAAATAAAAAAGCCTAAAGTTAAACTACATCTTTTCTGGAACTCCCCTTCTGTAATTTAACCACTCGAGGTGTAGGTAAAGCTCAGAATGACAAATAAACACTAACCAGGGGAATTTCACCATAGATATACTTTATTTAAAATTTACAAAAAAAAAAATCCACTACCACAATATCTTCCTCCTGTCCTTCCCCCATCCAACGACCTGTTTCCCACCTAACAACTCTGGACCAGGTGGCCAAGACAGCACTTACTTGGTGTTTAAACGAAGTGGAAAACTGTCTAAGAGAGGACTGTCAAAAAAGATTCTCCTATTGGATTATTTTGGTTTAGATTAGAACATTCCTTAAAATTCTACAATCTGGAATGAGTCTGTATTAAGATATGTAATTAAACAGAACATAATTCTAGTATCTTAATTAAATCATTAATTACCTGGTCATCTCTTTGAACGAATAAGTGAATTTTGCAGTCATCATCGCCACATGCTAATATTGGTACTGGAAGGATAAAAAGAGGCTTTACTGTAAACATTTCATCACCTATTACGATTATCACCAATGCTGGATTCTAAGCACTGGGTAAAGAATCCAGGCTTCTATTTTCCACACCCTGTCACTTAAGTTTTCAACAGCTATCAAAATCCTTAACAGCTTCCCTTAATTTTATGTTCTATTCAAAGATCCATTAGAAAACTGAAAATGAAAGTACACTTCTGGTGAGCACAGCCAACTGTACAGAGTAGTAGAATCATTATGCTGTACACCTGAAACTAATGTAACATTCTGTCAACTACATTTCAATTTTTTTAAAAAGTACATTATCCATGTTTCACCTTATTTCATGAAAACATTTAAATATGTAATTAAAACCTAATGTTTCTTTTAGTTTCTGGTTGTATGGAGATATAAAAATATATTGCTGTTTTAATGTTTACTTAGCAAATACTCACCATCAGTATTAGGCAAATAAGATAAGCAGAGAGCCAGAGTGAATCCATTTCCAAAGTTCAAGGTCTGAACGCACGTTACTAAGAAATAACAAAAACACCATGAACAATTAACTGTGAGCTTATCCACCAAGAAAGGCTGGGTAGCATCATCACAGCCCTGGGTGGAGGAGGATCAAAGAGGTCAATTCTGAGCCCCCATTGACCATGTGAATTTAAATGATCAACCTTTAACAACATCAGAGAACAAAATGAGTTAAAACACTGAAAAAAAAGGGTATGTATGTTCTTCCGTCATTCATTTGACAATTACTATTTCATTTGGATTACAATGTCTCTAAACCTACCTTCTGAACTCTTTTTAGACCAGATTCGAACGGTAGAATCAGAAGCTGCAGAAACTATCAGTGTATGTAATTCAGCATCCGATGCCCTCCTCTGGTAAAGAGCATGCACTGCATAAACAGGTCCTTCATGGCCTTGGAGATGGACTGCTTTTAAAAGCTACATCAGAAAGAATTGACAAAAACATGGTGATAAAAAAGGAATTAACGGTCCCATCTTTATTTAACTAAAATCACAGAATTAAAAGTACAGTTAAAATGCCTGACCCAGAAGGACATCCTTTCAAGTTGAAGACAATGTAAACTTCAGAGAAAGTGGTCTGAACACAGTAAGGACACATGAACGTGCACAGCCTCTGACACAGCAATTTCCCATCTAAGAATCTACTCTGAGATGCTAACCACACTAGTGTAACAAATGATAAAAGACAAATGCAGAAAGACATTCATCACGCTCTTTATAATACCGAAAAATTGCAATTAACCTAAAATTCCTAAGAGGAAACGGATTATATTATATTGTAGATATACACTGTAGCCAATAAAAAAGGTAACATGGAAAGACAACCACAACACTGACATTTTTGAAGACTATAGCCAGCTTCGTGGAATGTTCCTTCTTTTGGATTCATGTGATATTTCCTCATGATTAGATTCAGGATATACATTTTGACATCATTACTATCCATGTGCATCACCTCAGGAAGCGCCTGATATCATTCTGTCCCAATTTTAGCGTTGTTAACCTTGGTATCTTAGTAGAGGTAGTGTCTGCCAGGTTTTTTCACTGTGAAGTTAAATATTTTGGTGATACTATGTAAAATTATACTTTGGAATTGGGTAAATATTCTATCCTCCAATAAACTTTTACCAAGTACTTTTAGCATACACTCGTGATACTTGTCTGAATCAAATACAGCTAGAAAATGAAAAAAATGGCAAGCAGAACTAGGAAATCCCATTTGTTTATCAAGTCTACCTGCCTGCCATGCAAAACTATTCCCTATGGTATCATTTCTGCTATTTTAGGCATACTTTTTAGAGTTCACAATGTGTGAGATTCCACCACGTCCTCTGAGAAGTGTCTTCTATAATTTGCCATCTACGGAAATAGAGGGGTCCTTTAAATGCATGCTCAGTTGTTTTCATAATTTAAGCAAAATTTTGCCACTCAAGATGATTAACAGCTATGTATTAAGATCTGTACGCTAACTTCCTATAATCACTGATCTTTGGCTTCTTTGAAAAATCATTTAAAAAAACTCAAGTACAGTATAATCTCTTTTGTGTATAATTATACACACAAAAGAGAGAGCTAGAGCTAGTTCATTAGAATGTTAATTCTGTTTTGTACTTAGTTTTCCTTCTCTACACTTTTCTGTACTTAAACTTTTTTCACATGAGTCTATATCATTACTCCCTAAAAAATCAAATCTATTGAAAGTACTCACTTTACATTTTTAAGCAGGGTTGAAGATCAATCATCAGAGAATTTTAAAAACTCAAACAAAAGAAACCTCCCAAGTTCACCAGCTTATTAAAAAACAATGCTCAGTCGTTGGAGACTCAAACCTCTCATTATACTAACTTAGAATTATTTCATCAGAAGTCAAGGTGTGTTGAACTCCGGTGTACATGGAAATGAATAGGGAAAGGAAACTATAAGCCTCTAAGGTTTCCATGTGTTGACCCTTCCCCTAAATCCTTATTCCCTTCAACCCCCTTTTATGCCTTTTAGCCTCCTGCTGTCCCGCCCCGTCTAGACTCACATTCTCCTCGGGCCTCTCTCTAAATTTGCTGTCTGCCATCAGATACTTGCTCAGCCTACAGTCCTCTCTATTGACGGAAGATGAGGCAACACTGAGGAAAGAGTTTCCCAAGTATCACCTCAAAATCTCAAGAACAAGTACTCAAATCATTCTCTGGATTCCTCTGCCAAGATCGGTCCAAACAGGAGTTAAGATTGCTACACCCCTCTTTGATCTTATTCAAGTCTGGGTGCTTCCAAAATCCCCACCTCTATATCTGCCCTCTACTTCTGAGGACAAGTCTGGATGTCTGGCCAGCAATTCAAGTGACATATCTATAAGTAAATTCCACATCTTCCTTCCTACTTCCCTATTTTTCTTTGTAGAAGCACCTTTCTCCCAGAGCCTGAAAACAGAATCCCACTATTTCTAATTACTCACTCCCCTAACACCAGCTCCCACTCCTCTGATAACGAGTCAATGTCAAAATCACCTTCTCTTCAAAAACACACCCCACACTGTTTTCTTCATATTTTTTCCTACTCTAATTTGGCACACTGCTGTCAGATTAATCTTTTGACACTCATTTTCTTCTGCTTAGAAATCAATGACTTCCAAATACCTGCTAATAAAGAACAAACTCTTAAAGCTGATATTCACATTGCCACACAATCTTCTCCGATTGTACTTTAGTATTGCTGCCTACAATGAATTACCTAGGAACATTTCTAAAACTATGATGTTCAGAGTCACAAGGAATACTAAGCGATTTAAAAGGGAAAAAAAATTTCAAACTTGAAAGAAGTTTGGAAAATGCTTGTTAAACGAAGATACTCACATTCGTCCATGTCAGAACTCTGCAGGGATTTTACTATACTCATGGTGCACTGGGACTCTCTAAAGAAGGTATAGGATATATACCTTAGGTATACATACCAAGGTTAGTTCCCAACCTTGATTGTCCATAGATTCCTTTTTCACGTAACTTTTTGAAAGATGAATAACCCTCTGAACAAACTTTAGAAAACCCTGCCCTATAGACATCTTAGGCTTTGGTTAAGACTGGATACTGCTGAGCAGGTGGCCTCCTTTATCATCAGAGCTTTTTTATTCATGCCATTTTTCATACCAGGAATTCTCACCCCTTAAATTCCTCCCAAGGAAACCATCCCACACTTTGAGACCCAAGACAGAGGCCACCTTTTAAAACTCTGCTGAACTCACAGCACCATGGTTGTGGTACAGCAAGTTAGAGCACATATCTATGGAGCTACCCTTGTACTTTAGCTATTCAAGTACACTTTGCCATCAAAACCATGTACATGAATCATAAACAGGATTCGGCCTCCTCCTCATCTTCTGCATGACAGATGTTTAAATGTCTAAAATGCTTTTAATCTTTGCTTACAACTAGAAACAACCCAGTGTCCATCAACAGAGATCCACCTATACTCAGCGGTGCATATTATAACATTACTTGAATTATGTAAATCTATGCCCACATGGTAACAGCTGTCCTATGAACACGGGCAGTGTTAATTTTTGCTATCACTGAGAAGAGAACAAATAGCCCCTTTAAGTGCAGTTTGAAAACTATTACTAAGTGATGGGAAATTCACAGAAATGAATGACAGCATTTGAATATGGGATCAAATATTAGAGGAAAGGGTATAGGGTATATGAAACATAGATACAGGATCTGGATTACTGATAAGAATGAAACAACTTCATAAAAGAACAAAGCAGATATGAGGAAAAGAGCTGAAAATAAAAGCAGATATAAGTTATTTCTTATAACTATAAACATGTCTACCCACCTGATTATTCTCTATTTCCCAGTGAATCACTTGATTATCAGATCCTCCAGAAACTAATTCGGTAGAAGAAGCTGGAAAAAATTGTATTTCCATAAATATTTTTATTTTTTTCCCAGCTATTTTGAGAACTTTCAAAGCTATAGAAAACATTTAAGACAACTCAAAAAGACAAAAGAAAACTCATATACCCCTTATCTAGATTCACCAACTGTTAACATTTTGCCACATTTAGTTAACATCTCACCTTCTCTATATATGTATATGCATAGACATCTTTGTTTATGGCAAACCATTTAAAAACAAAATGCAGACATCAGGACCTCTGACTCTTAAACACTTTATCATATATCTCCTAAGAATTGGAACATTTCCTTACATTATCACAATACAATTACCGCATTCAATAATTTTAATTGTTGACACAGCATCGTTAATGTAAAATACAGTCCATATTAAAATTGCCCCAAATTGTCCCAGTAAAGTCTTTTATACCTTTTAAAATTCTGAATCTAAGGACCACACATTGCATATTTAGTTGTCACATCTTTTCAGTTTCCTTTAACCTAGAATAGTTTCCCATTCCCCTTTTTTGTGACAATGAGAGTCCCAGCCAATTGTTTTACAGAATGTCCCTAATCTGGAGATATCTGGTTGTTTCCTCATGTAAGATTCAGGCTAAACACTTTTGGCAGGAATAACATATATGAGATACTATAGTCAGCTGCTGCTATCAAGTATAGGATATATTTTTGAAATAAGACAAAAATTTCGAAGTAGTTTTTTTAACCATTTACAACTTCTTGTTGATAACAAACAGAATAACAACCAAAAGGGGGAGAAATAAATATCATTTTGGTTTGGATTTTCCACTTGTTTGTTTCTTCTGGCCTATGTGCTAGATACTCTGGGGAAGCAGCTGGGGGATTGTCTAAAAGATATTAGAGTTGTAGTCAGAAGTGCCAGGTTCATGTCCTAACCCTAGCGCCAGCCAGCTGTGATAATGGGCTTTAATTTCTTCATACATCGCAGAAATTAAGCCATTAACTACATGAATTTGGAAATTACTATAAAGTACATAAAAGTGATGGGTTAAAATTCAGATTTTTAAAAATATGAAACAGTATTTTATTTTTTTTAAGTAGGCTCCACACCCAACATGGGGTTTGAACTCATGACCCTGGGATCAAGAGTCACATGCTCTACTGACTGAGCCAGCCAGGCATTCCTGAAAATATGAAATGGTATTATTAAAATTTTATGTTCACTAATACTTGGATTAGAAAAAATATCTTAGGGGCGCCTGGGTAGGTTAAAGTCTCTGCCTTCAGCTCAGGTCATGATCTCAGGGTCCTGGGATCGAGCCCCACATCGGGCTCTCTGCTCAGCAGGGAGCCTGCTTCCCCCTCTCTCTCTGCCTGCCTCTCTGCCTACTTGTGATCTCTCTGTCAAATAAATAAATAAAATCTTTAAAAAAAAAAAAGAAAAAAATATCTTAATTATCTGGTGATAGAGCCCTAATCTTAGAGGAAATCAAACATAATAGAGTACAGTGAAACACAAGCAACTCATTTTATGTAACCTCACTTTTAAAGGGAAGATAAAATATATAAGCCCAAATTAATATTTCATAATAAATCCCTATACAGAAATTCAAGTAGTCTTTGATGTCACTTAGTGGCAATTAATGTAATTACAATTGTGCTTTAATATCTGCACCAAAGCCACTCTTTCTACTATTTAAAGGTTTTTACTGACCTAACATGACATCCTGCATTACCAAGTGAAATAAGTAGCTTATTAAACTTTTTTTTTAAAGATTTTATTTATTTATTTCACAGAGAGAGAGATCACAAGTAGGCAGAGAGGCAGGCAGAGAGAGAGGAGGAAGCAGGCTTCCCGCTGAGCAGAGAGCCCGATGCGGGGCTCGATCCCAGGACCCTGAGATCATGACCTGAGCCGAAGGCAGAGGCTTAACCCACTGAGCCACCCAGGCGCCCCTGGTAAACTTTTTTTTAATGTCACAGATAAAAGTCATGGCAAAGTCTTACTTGTTCAGGAAATTTTGCATCTGCACATGGCTCAGAATGCTCTCAATAAATGTTTACGAAAAGGAAAATAAAATTAATTCAGAGTCCATAAGAATACCACAGTAGGTATATTTAAGACATTTGAGGAAATTCCATAGGATTTCAGAAGCACCATTTAAAAGCAACATGTTAATTAAAAATTCTTGAGTCACAGAATTTTAGAGATAAAAGAGACCTAGAGATAATCTAGTCTAGTAATCCTCATTATTTTTGGTATCAGGATTCTTTCACACTCTTTAAAATTGAGAACCCCAAAAGCTTGTTTATATGGACTATATGTACCAATATCAACCACATTAGAAATTAAACTAGAAATCTGAAAAATACTTTTTTATTAGTTTACTTAAAAATGATGATGAACCCCATCACATGTTAACATAAATAATATTTGTGGGGGGTAAGGGGAAATCCCTATTATTTTCCAAAACAAAAAATTAATGAGAAGAGAGGCACTGTCTTACATTTCTGCCAATCTTTTTAACATCTAACTTTATTAGTATTAGAATACAGCTGGATTTTCATATCTGCTTCTTTCATGTCTGAATCTACTGCGGTATGCCACCGTATACTTGAGACAGAATGAGAATGAAAACTGTCAATAACTTCTTGTATTATTTTGAAAATAATTTTGACCTCACAGATTTTGTGAACCTCTAAGGTCACCCTATTGAGTTCAAGAGTTTATTTTTCAGGTGTTACTAAGGTGTAAACTGGGGTGAACACAGAAATGCTATATCCTGCCTAAAAAAGCAACAGCTTGTCTGTGGCAGAAACAGATCTCAAACCAAATCCTCTGAATCCCAGCCTGCACCTCAGAACAGGCCCTGCTTACAGGCTTTCAGTCAAAAACTGGGCAACGGAGAGGGTCTAGCCAGAGTCAGGGGCTGCCTCTATTCTCATTCTAGGCACCACTGTGTTATCCATGGTTTAGTTCTATAAAGTACAGGTCAGATATTTCACTGGGCATACCATTTTTCTTCTGTTTTCTGACTGCATAATATCAGATAAGTTAATGTTAAATTAAGACAAGTGATAAAAGAAAAATGACTAATTGGGTGCCTGGGTGGCTCAGTTCATTGAGAGTCTGCCTTTGGCTCAGGTCATGATCCCAGGGTCCTGGAATCAAGTCTCACATTGGGCTCCCTGCTCAGTGAAGAGTCTGCTTCTCCCTCTACTCTTCCCCCCTACTCGTGATCTCTCTCTCTCTCTCAAATAAAATCTTTAAAAAAAAAAGAAAAAGAAAAATGACTAATTATACTTTATCAGAAAACTACTGAGAGCAGCTTTAACTAGATTAATACTTACAACCATCTTGTTTACAAATCCATTGTATGCAATTGACTCGAGCAGTGTGACCATTCAGATTGGTAATAACAACTCTTTTCTTTAGAGAAGAAAACATCAGTTAGTAAATTACAATTTATCCTATAGAAGAATTAATAAATTAATAAAAGTCAGATACCAGTGGCTTTGATGCTAATAAAAAGTTCAGGATTACTTCAAACTGAACCACCTCTCTTTATTCATAAACTTTAAACCACAGCTTAAACCATCCATTCACTCTAATGTGTGCCTGCCTTTTCACCACTCCACATTTCCTATGTCCTGTGCTCTCAGCACACTGAGCTCTCTGGCCTTCATCTGCTAGCTCCTACTAACTGCCCCCAACCTTCTCTACTGGAGAGCCTGTTTTGACACCCCAGGATAGACAAGGTAACTCTTCCTTGTGTGCCCACAGGTTTCAGGGCCTAATTCTACCATGCTTATACCGATATTGAGCAAAACAAAACAAAAAACCCCTCAATAGAGGAATTCATGATTACTGGATTCAAATTCATGACTCAACTTTGCATACCATGGCTGATCAGGTGTTGGGTCCTTCAGCATTAATGATACAAAGTTACCAGGCCACAACTACTTCCTCAGATAGCAGATCCCTTCAAGGCCTAGAGCCAAATTCCCAGCAGCCTCTTAGACTGCTTTCAGCAAAATCGCTCCACACAGGTTTTCCTTACTTCCCACACTGCTGACAATATTAACTCTGTAACTACAGTGCCTTCCTCTTTAGAGTCCCTTTCTCTACAGCCAATAGCACTAACTTCCAATATTTGCTTCCATGCCAACTGAAATTTTCACGACGAGGAAAAGGTATGCAAAGTAAATGTGCAAAAACTAGTATATTTCACACATAAGTTATGTGAAGTTGTGAAACAATTTATAGTATTTTCCTGTCTCTCTCACTAGATTAAGAACTCCTTGATGGTCAAGAATTATTACCCATTACCTTTGTATCATCACCACCCGGTCCAGGGCTAGCCCATAGAGGGTCCTCAAAAATTTGCTGAATGAATATCACTCCAAAACTTTATTTTAGCATCTGCCATGCTCTTATTCCTATATTTAAGTAAGTGCCCAAACAGCAAATATTTAACAAAGTACTTTTTAGGCCCAATATACTTTTTTGGTAAGTCAAAATCCCCTAACAAGACCACAAGTTATTAAAAGTAAAAATGTAATGGAACACACAGGCACAAATACATTAAGTGGCTGTAGTAAGATGGGCTTCTACAGCTGAGTGAGCCGGTGGCTGACCATCTTGGTAGTTTACCGTTGGTTTTCCTGCTTTCTCTTGCCAGTTAAGAGTGCATGGCAGGAACTGGAAACAGAGATGGCAAGAAAGCTCAAGACAAGGAAAATGAGTACAATTATTTCATATGTATTTCACATACAAATTTGAATGTGAAAAGGTTATGAAAATAATGGGATTTTTAATCAAACTAATAAAGCAGTACAAGAAATACAGATAGATATTTCCTGCACGGCATTTTCATTTCTAGCACTTCATTTTTTTTATACCGAGACTCTTTTTGATGAGAAACACTAATTGTATTAGACAATGATAATGGAGTCATAACAACTCTGGGAAGAATGCAAAAACTAGGCACTTGAAAGTTAGGTAACGCACCAAACGAATAATCAACTGACTGGGTGAACTTCAGGGAATGTGTAAGTCCTGCCTTATAACTACTGCTTAGGATCCCTAACCCCTTTGACCCTTACCCCAACAGCGCCTTCTTGAAAATGTCTATTCCCAAAGCCAAAATAAAAGTGATATTTCTTTGAAATTCAATACAAGCTTATTAAATAAATCTGAAGGAAATACAGAAATGAGCACCTGTGATTATGGCTTTCATCCATACCTAAACTGTAAATCCTTTAAAACCCAAACTGGTTAGCAGTATGACAGTTCCCACGGAAGGCTTCAGAAAAGGCGGTCTTTCAAGTGGGCTTACGTGGGGCTAACAGGCCACTGGCAGGACCTGGTGACCCCAGGCTGTGGCGGAGTGCGAGAGGACGAGGGGCCCCGCGCGCCCAGGGGAGACTCCTCACCAACACACCCTCCCCGCCGCTCCTGCGTCTACAGTCCGCCCCGAGCGCACGCAGAAGATTCGCCGCTCCCCCCCCCCCCGCAAAGAACATGGAAACGGGCGTCCGGCCACTTCTCTTACCTGAGGGTCATACAGCACCACGGAACAAGACGTGCCAAAGGCCAAAAGTCCTCCGGGCCCGGAGCTCCAGCTCAGCGCTCCTCGCACCCGATTTGGGCAGCAAAACACGTGAGTTACCTCCAGCACCGGCGCTACCATGCTGCTGGCTGGGCCAAGGCTGAGACCTGGGCGCGCACTTCCGCCCTCGGAGCGGAACTACTCGCGCGGTCGCCTCTCTAGCTGGCGTTATCCGCACCGCGTTTCAGAGGCGGCCGGGGGCGGGGCGGAGGCGGCTACGCCCCCGCCCCGCCGGGCCCGCCTCCTCTCCTGGCGCGTGTGCTCCCCCAGTGCCTGAGTGCAGCTACCACCTCCCTTTTGGATTGTGGCCCAGCGCAGAAGCACAACCTCCGTCCCAGGAACGAAGGCCCTACTGGAGTGGCTCAGGACCTTCCGCAAAGACCCGGGACTCGTGTGCTGGTCAGGAACGTCCCGCCGCCACTCACGGCCAGGGTCTCAGCTAGCGGATGGGGCTGGCCGCGGGCTCTAGAGAGCGCGTCTCGGGACTCAGAGAGGCGCAGGGCCGCGGAGGGGCTCGAGGAAAGGGCCCCCAGCTCGCTGGTGTCGGCGCTCACAGC
The DNA here is from genome assembly GCA_028534135.1 of Potos flavus. Classification (NCBI taxonomy): domain Eukaryota; kingdom Metazoa; phylum Chordata; class Mammalia; order Carnivora; family Procyonidae; genus Potos; species Potos flavus. The sequence continues at coordinate 32,586,474 of CM052889.1, forward strand.
CCACTCTGACCGCGCCTTTGCTCCACCCGCTCCAGCGAGCCCCGTGGCGCCGGCGAACAGACGGACTCGCGGATCCGCCTGACCGGGACGGGGTTCCGGGTCGCACTGCGCATGCCCTGAAGTCATGGCTGGCGGAGGCGGTGGTTCGCGGCGGCGCGCTGCGCGCGGCGGTAATTAGTAATTGTCCTCCTGCTCCCGGGAGGCGAGGCGCGTGGGGCGCGGCTTCCCTGTGCCTGCGCGGCTGTAGCCGGGCCCGAGGGGCAGCCGGGCAGATGAGACCGTCGCTTCTCCGTGCCCTGTAGAGGTTTCTCAAAGAGAAGCACAGACCGGTTCCGAACCCTACCGCCCGCGGGAACTGAACCGGCGCAAGGGGCCGGGCCGCGGGGCCGCGGGACCGCGAGGCCGCGGAGAGGTGAGTCCCGCAGGTCCGGGAGGGGACAGCGGAGAGGGGAGCCTCGCGGGCGGTGGAGGCCGGACTTTCCCAGTTTCGGGTGCATAGTTGGGCTTCGGGGTTCAGAGAAGGACTTTAGGAGGAAACGGTCCATCCTGTTCATCTCATATTCGAAGAAGGTACTGTCGTGTTTAAAAATAAAAACCCTTTGGAAGCAGTTTTGTGTCCTCTTTCCCATTTTCTCCACTCGGCCCTTTTTTCCAGACCCTTGTCCTTCGGCTTTCTTTTTTCTTCCACACATGCTGATTTGCAGGGAAGATCCGCCGGCTGGTCCGGGACCGCCCTAAGCATCCTCCCTGGAGAAAGGCATGGAGCTGCCCACTGAGCCATCCGTCTGTGCGTGTCCCCACCCACCCTGCTCCCCATCCTGCGAATGATTTCTTAATCTTTCTCTTTTGTATATTAACTGAATTCCCAAAACTTCAGGCTCTGAAGATTCTTTCAGGAGTCTAGCCCTATGGTAGTTACTTCCATTTTCCACTGCCCCCAGTATGATAAGCGGCAGTGTGCAACAAACAAATGACAGTTATGGAGCACCAGTCATCCGTCAGATATGTATCATTACCAGCTTTTCCTGGTGCAGGAAACTGCTGAAAGTGGTAGAGCTAGGTTGCCCCGTCTTTGCTCTCTAGCTCCAGAATGCGAGCCCAACCCTCTTCGGCTGAAGGCAAATGAATTTGGTCACAATCACCATCCATCACTGGTAGTGGACATCTGCTGGGTTCTGAGATACCAGTCCATCTGGTTCTCTGGACTATACCTTCCGTTGTTTAGCTGAGTTCTGCTTTTCAAGGCTCAACTTGATTTATACATATATATGCACACATATATATGTAAAATGGACTCTTTATTTTATTTATTTTATTTATTTTTTATTTTTACTTCTTTCAGATTTTATTTCTAAGTAATCTCTACAGCCAGCCTGGGGCTCAAACCTACAACCCCAAGTTCAAGAGCCGCAAGCTCCACTGACTAAGCCAGCTAGGCGCCCTAAGGCTCAACTTGATTATTCTCTTTGGAGTGTAGGCCTTTGGGTACAAATACTATTGTGTGGATGAGTGATGATAGTCTGTGATAAAATTTTCACCGTTTTATAGCCACATAAGAACGATACACTTTTTTATGAAGTTTAATTTACTTGAAGAGGTGTTATTTTGCAGTCATTCAAGAGAATGAGATCAATCTATATGTACCCACACAGAAAGGTGTCATTTGTTGGGAAAAAGGATCCCGTTTGTATAAAGGAAAAAGGACACATCTATTTGAGTATGCATAGAAACTATCCTAAGGGATAATACAAGAAACTGGCAATACTAGGTGACTTCGAGGAGTGGGATTGGGGAAAAAAGCTTTAAATTGATTTGTATATATTTAAGAAAAAGTTTTAAATGTGAATTATTCTGAGATTGTCATTTCTACTTTTTTTTTATGTTAAAAGATTATTCTGTGAAATGATGACAATGGGCTTAGTTGGGTTTTGTTTCGAATCATTGTTCTTACCTGGCTTTCCCTTTTGAGGGTTCACAGAAGCAGTAATAAGTTGCCAGCTATGGCTGTGAACACATGAATCTCCAGTTTCTGACTTACTATTGTTTTTGCAGTGCTAACTATGGTCTCAGCACTCAATTGTTCTCCAGTTGTTTCAAGTGTTTTAGCAATTCAAGTGTAGAGCCCAGGATTCTTCATATTTCCTTTATGTATATATGTAGTTCTTTATGTTTTCATAGTATGTAGCACTGCATACACCAGTCACACTAAATGATGTTCTATAAACCTTGATTACTTGATACCAATTTTCAGCATGAGATTTCTTAATTCATATTGTTTCAAAAGTGAAGGCAAGAATTTTTTTTTTCTGTCTTCTCTAGGAAGGTGCAATGGCGAGGAATTTATCTATAATCTTGATTCTGACCTTCACCCTGTCAGTCACAAATCCCCTTCATGAACTAGAACCGGCAACTGCTTTCCCTCAGACCACTGAGAAAATTAGTACAAATTGGGAATCTGGCATTAATATTGACTTAGCAATTACCACACGGCGACATCATCTACAGCAGCTTTTCCATCGCTATGGAGAAAATAATTCCTTGTCAGTTGAAGGGTTCAGAAAATTGCTTCAGAATATAGGCATAGATAAAGTTAAAAAAATCCATATACACCATGACCACGACCATCACTCTGACCATGATCACCATTCTCACCGTAATCATGCTGCTTCCGGTAAAAACAATCGGAAAGCTCTTTGCCCAGACCATGAATCTGATAGTTTGGGTAAAGATCCCAGAAACAGCCAGGGGAAAGGATCTCACCGATCAGAACATACCAATGGTAAAAGGACTGTTTTAATCAAGGATGGTGTTACTGCTAGCGAAGTGACCTCAACTGTGTATAATGCTGTCTCTGAAGTCGGAACTCACTTTCTAGAGACAATTGACACTCCAAAACCTGGAAAACTTTTCCCCAAAGATGTGAGCAGTTCCACTCCACCCAGTATCGCAGAAAAAAACCGGATGAGCCGGCTGGCCAGTAGGAAAACAAATGAATCTGTGAGTGAACCCAGAAAAGGGTTTATGTATTCCAGAAACACAAATGAAAATACTCAGGAGGTAAGATGAATACTTTTCATTATGCCTGCTTGTTTGTCCTGTCATTGCCATTCCATCTCTAGTTGCAAAGAGTATAAAGGAAAAATAAAATGATGAGGTTTATTGAAAAGGGAATTTCTACTTTCTCACCCAGGCACTTGGCCCAAAGGCCCTTGTCCCTACTGTGCTGTAAACATTACTGATAGAAAACTTTGAGGGTAATTTTTTTATAAGAATGGTGCTGTAGCTACAACTACTTTCTAATATGGAATGAGTATGGAAAGCAGTAATCAAGGTTATTTTTGGATAAAGTCTTTAAAAAATGAATATTGTGCATGAACAATGAATCTTGGAACACTGAAAAAATTAAAAATAAATAAATAAAAGGTGAACATTGTTAATGAAAAGTAGAAAATGGGAGGTCGAAAAAGCAGGCGTTAGAATCCATGTTTTAGGGAAAGGTGTGGTTGAAGGCACAAAAGAAGGCAAGAAGAACAATAGTGTTACCTTCTTGGAGGAGGGATCTCAATGACTTGTAGAGTGCTGAAACTGTAGCAGCTCCCAAGAACCATGTGCTGGACAGTAGAAAAGTCTGGGGACTGAGGTTCTGAAGTTATGCGTTTTTCCTAGACTAGACTTCCAGACTGTACACCATTTTCCTTGGCTGAGAGATGTCAAGAGCAAGGAATTAGTTGGTATCCATTAATAGGCAAAACTTAAAGAGTTCTTCATTCAAGTCATCCTATGACTCTACCAGTTCCAGAATAATCCTAATGGTCATTCCCATAGCGACACCAGTCATAAAGTTTGTCCCGAATAGTATTGGCCAAGAACTATGGGAATTTAAAGTAACTTTACAGAAGATGAGAAACAGGTGCTGCTGCCAATTTTTTTGTGTGAGAAGGGGAGCTTAGATTACCTAGAGGGGATTCTCTTCAAACTAAGCTTGTCATCTAATTAAGTTATTGAAACAGCTGCCTGCTGGTACAAGTTCGCTTTATTAACCAGCCTTGCCCTCCACAAGAGTAATTTACATAATTTAATATTCTCTCGTTGTAGAGCTTTTGCCAGGTGTATGAACAAAACTGAGCTAAGTTTTGCAAGTACAGTCATTGCTGGAAGAATGACGTGTCTTGGGCTTGTTTAGGCCACGCAGGGTAGCATTAGTACTAAAGCACCATATTTCTCAATCTCTAATGAACTCTATCTCAAAATTAAAGCTCATTTCCTTAATAGGTTTATACAATGAGTTAACAGGCTTGTGAATGTCCATTTATCCTCAAGGTTATTCCACTCAGGGCTTTCTCTCTAGATTACTAGTGATTTAACTGCTTCTCCCAAGAAAAATTAGGCAGAAGAGGTAGGATATCCCCATTGTGACATAGTATCTCCAGGGAGCTTAAGGTAAGTTCCAAAGTACTCAAGACAAAAGTTGGTTTTAATGCATTAACTTGAAAAAATAAAGAAGTTAGCTTCAGTATGGAAAGGGTGTTGTATCATCAGAAAATTTTTTTGGATTGTCTAATGAGAATGCTTTTTGGTGATTTTCACTGCTTTGTTTCCTGCAGTGTTTCAATGCGTCAAAGTTGCTTACATCTCATGGCATGGGCATCCAGGTTCTGCTGAATGCATCGGAGTTCAACTATCTCTGCCCAGCCATTATCAATCAAATTGACGCTAGATCGTGTCTGATTCATACCACGAGTGAAAAGAAAGCTGAAATCCCTCCAAAGACCTATTCTTTACAAATAGGTAGAGTTGTCTTTCTTATGTAAAAATAATTTCAAGTAGATACATTTATGTTGTACTTTTCCTTATATTTACATCAACCTATTCGTTTTTCAGCGTAATTCCAAATATCTTAACTGTTCTCTGCCTTGAATGTGAAGAAAGTAAGCTGGTTAGCTGTGCTTTAAGAAAATAAATAAATAAATAAATAAATAAATAAATAAATAAAAACTCATTGTAGCTGAGGTCATCCCACAGGAAATCAGGGGCATCTGAAATTTGGGCTTTTTATGTTGTCACACTGTTTCAGAAGGTCAGAGTTAATATCTGCTGTTTAGGAGCCTAAATCTGGTTCTTATTAATAAATGAAACCAGGATCAGTTCTGCTGTAGTGTAGACCTGCGTTGCTCAAAAACTATGGTAAATAAGTAATTGCCTTATTTACTGAAGAAATCATTGAATTCCCGGATTCTTTCATTCTTTCTTTTTTCTTGTTTCTTCTTTTTCTTCTTAATTCCTCCCTTTCATAATTTAGTTGTGTATAGGAGTCCAGAAGCTCAGTTCCAAGTGATCTAGAATTCATCATTGGTAACCATTTTCTCCCTTTCACCCCCATATGAAGAACTTTCCACCAGACTTCTGCTCTTTCCCAGGAGGGTTCAGTCAGATTGTTCATTTGCACCAGCAACAGATTTCTCAGTTCCTACTCTATTACCACAGTCCTCTTCCACTGAGTTTTTATTTCTTTAGCTTAAGAAATGCAACTTGCTTTGACAAGTTGCTTTATGCTACTCTTTTAAAGTTCATCAATTGTATAATTTTTCCTTTGCTGTGTTTTATTTGACAGCCTGGGTTGGAGGCTTTATAGCTATTTCCATCATCAGTTTTCTGTCTTTGCTTGGCGTTATCTTAGTGCCTCTCATGAATCGGGTGTTCTTCAAATTTCTCCTAAGTTTCCTTGTGGCACTGGCCGTCGGGACATTAAGTGGTGATGCTTTTTTACACCTCCTTCCACATGTAAGTACAGGCATTTGTCCTATCAGTATATTTTATTATTCAACAGTGAAAAGATAATATATTTTTGGTTTGTACTAGAATTCTTTGATATATGTAAGAGGTTAGAAATTTGGTTTAAAAGAGTCGATTCTAAAATATATTTGGTGACTGAAAGTTGCATTTACGTACTAGATCTTAATATATGTTCGTGGTTTGTTTGTTTTTTGTTTTTCTCTTTAAGGAAATTTACTAAATACAGACTAATTTAACTTTTTGGACCCAGTTAATAAAAGGAGACCGATTCTGCCCAGATATTATTACTGTAACAGATACATTAGTGTAATTGCCGCAGAAATAAAAACCAATTCTGTATGTGCTCAAGAAACAAGTTTTCCTTTGGAGTTGAATTTAAGTGTATAATTAGAGATTCACACTCATCGACACAAGTAAATTCTTAAATAAGTTGACTAGAGTTTACTTAATAGCTCCATTAAAAACTTAAGACTAAGTATTTGGATCTCATCTTTTAACCTTCCCTTAAAGGTTTACAGATCAGTGGGAAAAAGTCCTTACAAGAGCTCTCTACACAGCCCATCATGTTCCATCCTGTAGTGAAAAAGTGTTTTTGCTGTGCTGAGCTCCCTCGGCCCCAGATGGCAGATGTTCACCACGCAGCCTGTGTGTAGGGTGTACCCTGTGACCACCCCCAACTCCCCTCTGTTGATGTGGTCCGCACTCGGTTCCCTGCCATGCCCGAGGGCCAATGCCTGCTGCAGACTGCTGGGGCGGTGCACCTAATCTAGGGTACCTGCCAGGGCCCGTGACACACACTAGATTTCTTGTGAGCTCAGTGACAGGACTGGTATGGGCTTTTTCAGTGTGGAGTACAAATAGGAAACCCTGTATGCCTCTTGAGTCTGGGAGTTTCCTGTCATTTGTGGCCATGGTAACTTGCCAAACATTGAAAATACCTGCTACCTATATGAGGGTCAGGGAATGTATCTGTCTTCACACTGAACCGTGCACACCGTTAAGTGCTTAGCACATTATACATTAAGCTCTAGATCACGAGCAGCCTGTGGGTCATTTTAATGTATTAAACTTCCTCCTCAGCTCTGACATATCCCATTAATTGCCTAATTCTGAATGGTTTCCATATTTGGCCTTATTATCTTAGCCAATTTTTCTGACACGTATGAAACTAATGAATCCATAAAATACATACTGTTTTTCCTGTAGTCTCATGCAAGTCACCACCATAGTCACAGCCATGAAGAATCCGCAATGGAAATGAAGAGAGGGCCACTTTTCAGTCATCTGTCTTCTCAAAACATAGAAGAAAGTACCTATTTTGATTCCACATGGAAGGGTCTGACAGCCCTGGGTGGCTTGTATTTCATGTTTCTTGTTGAACATGTACTCACATTGATCAAGCAATTTAAAGATAAGAAGAAAAAGGTAAGAAAAAGTACTGTGGACTTAACTAGACATTTGTGAGTTGTATTCTAACTAGACTGCTAACTGAGCTTGTTAAATAGTCTCCATGCCCAGCATGGAGCCGGACGTGGGGCTTGAACTCACAACCCTAAGACCTGAGCTAAGGTTGAGAGTTGGATGTTTAACCAACTGAGCCATCCAGGCATCCCTATGTGTTTTGTTGTTTAAAAAAGCATTATGGATACACTGTTGGTATTTATTGGTAGTTAAAATGAACTGTTCTGATTAACTGTAATTATTCACCCAGTAGCTGAATATTCTCTGTGTTTTAGAGGGTTTGTGACTTTCACAGTCTTGTCCTTTGCAAATTGCTGCCAGAAAATAGTATGAAGCCAAACCGTAGATTCTGTATTTCTCGTAAAAACACCACATGAGTCGCCTATGGTTATCTGTCACCTCTTAAACTGATGTGACCAGGCAAGTCAGTCAAAAGACTGTCCTAACGGGAACTCTTAAAAAGGACATGAACACATCTTAGACATTTTAATTTAATTTAAAACCTCTATACATTCATATTCTGGTCATTTGATGTTGACCAAGATTTTCTTTGAGTCAGAGCTCTGATCATTTTTTTCTGTGGCCATGCTACTTCACCTACAGTCTTCAGTTTTGGTTTCTCTCAAGTGGAGAAGAGGTTACACACTTGGAAAGCTATTCGAGAGTAGAATTGAGGCTTTATAAATTTTATGCAGTGGTTTCTTTACATAACTTGATAGTCTTTTTTTTTTTTTAACAACTTGCCTTTGAATCTTTTAAAAGCATTCAGCTTAAGTTTTCATAGAACGAACTATTCTCACCATCATTTCACAGTCTGAGTTATGTGTAATTAAATTGTGCAATTACTATAACAAACCTAACTGGCATGAAGAGGTTTGAAAACAAACGTAGTTGATTCTTGCTGAGCACAGAGCTCACTGTGGGAAGCAAGTGCATGTGTGAACAGGAACGTTACCTCCTCCTCCTCCCCGTGAATATTTGCCCTTAGAGATTTGACCTTCACTAAGATCTCAAGTTACAAATTGTGAACCTTCTCTTTCCTGGACCTAAAGTTAGAGGAAAGAAGTGAAATGAGAATAGCTTATTCATTCTTAATCCAGGGAGTCCTCTTCCATGTTCCCATCATCCCAGATGCTTCACTTGGACTGATTGGAGGATATATCCCACTTGTTTACATTTCTTGGAATTCTTTCCTTAAAAAAACAAATGATCTTATATTAGTTCTCTTTCGGTCAGGGTGAGGTTTGGAGGTTTGTTTGTTTTACTATGTCTCTAGTTCACATGCCATCATTTCTAACATTCTAATTTCAATTTAGTTTTTAAATTTTACCTATAGATAGCTTTTCTTTAATCTGATACTCTTTAACATGGGACTGTTAAGAAGTAGGCTCCCTGTGATTTAACACAGAACAGTTTTTAACTCAGCGAGTTGTGAAATCAATCTTCTGTCATGACCAATGTTTTTACAGGCAGCAGTAATATTATAGTGTATGATATATTTTACTATGGCTTATAGTCAAAGGAGTTTGATGATCTCTTTTCTAAAATAGTTTCCACTGGAATAAAAGCTCTGAAGAGCTAGGACCTTCGCTACATCTCCAATGCTAAAATAGCATCTGGCACATGATAGATAGTTAACAAACATTTGTTGAACGTATAAGAAACATTAAATGGCAAGTAAGCATAATTTCTACACAGACTTCCCACAGGAGTTTTACAAATGTTACTTGTTCTCTTCCTTTTTAGAATATATTGAGTTTATCTTTTGTTAAAGGTGTCCGGATCTTAGTGTTACTCATTTAACAGTTTTAAATTACATTTGTTCTCTCAAAACAAAACAAAACAAAAGCTCTTCTTTTGGTGAGGGTTTATATGGTGAGTGTTTAGAACTTTTTCAGCCTTATTACAGGACCTAGGATTTTCCTTAAGATATCCATTCTGCATCCTTAGGAGATTGCATATATCATACCATATCTGTCAATCCGAAATCTATATTCAAATTAGGGTTACATCTCATACTCGATTATATATAGTTGGACCTTTATAATAAGTTCAATCTCAAAAGCTTTTTTCTACCAGTGAAGGTTATTGCTCACACTAGGAACCTGCAAGTCATCTATGACATCTCCCTTTTCCTCGGATCCAGGCTGGTTTTAGTGAATACATGCAGAACCTTTCCATTTCTCTCTCTCTTCCTTGCTATCATTCTAGTCTAAACCATGCTTATCTCCTACTGGGCGACAGCAGCCACTGCTTAACTGGCCTGTCTACAGTATTTTATTGTTTTCTTCTCCCAGTCCAGAGCAGAACAAAGTGATTTGCTTCAATGGAAATGTGATGAAGTTGTACACTGCCATTTATAATCCTTCCTTCAGTGATTTCTCTATACTTGTAGGACAAAGTCTACACTTTTAACTTGGTTTGCATTGTCTGGGTCTCCTTCTGCCACCTAGCCTCTAGCCTCCTGTCTTTGACCACCTTGCACTGCTTTCATTTCTGGGATGAGGTTGGCCCCTTTCTGTTTTAGGGCCCTCCCACATGCTGTTCTCCCTACGTGGAATCCACCTGTTCCCAGCCTACCGTTCCCCCAAACTCCTGCTTATCTTAGGTTTTGGTGTAAGGATCATCTTCTCAAGGAAGCCTCCCCTGGGACTTAGTTAGGTCTTATTATACACTCTCATAGCATTATGTGTTTTTCCTTTGTAAAACATATCAAAAAATGCAATCAAAGAATTGCATTTAATTTAATTTAATCATTATATCTGTAAAGCCTCCCTCCCTATGGATGATAAGCTCCATGAAAACAGAGACCATGTGTATCTTGCTTTACATTGTATTGCCAGCACTCAGCATAGGGAACATTACAGGTGCCCGATACTTATAGAATGAAAGAATTGGCTAATTTGTAAGTTCTAGGGAGAGTCGTTGCCGTACAGGAAAGAAAGCATTAACTGAACTGATGTAAAATATCCCGAATTCATTTATTGTCACAAACGTTGAAGTACTTTCTCTGTTAAAGGCACTATGCTAGGGGTAGGTATAAAGATGTGTTTGTGTACTTGCCTTTAAGAACTCGTATAGTCTAAGAATGTACAGATAGTTTACATGTTATCAGAGCTAGAATGAAATCTCGGGCCCAGTGGTGATTGTTTAAGTCATATTCAAAAGTACTACAAATAAGAAACCTATTATTTGTGTGACCATTTTTGTCATTTTGAGTATTCTCTTCTACATAAGAAAAGCACATAAATAAAAGTATTACTTCTACACAAATAAGTACATTAACTTACATAAGTAAATCATTCACAGGCACCATTGTTCAAATTGTGACCTTTCTGCTCAGGCTCAGAGATAAGGACAATAGCTCAAGCATGGTATTGAGGTGGTTAAAAAACCTAGTGATAAATTCGACGTTAACCAATAGAGATTTGTTTTAAAAAAAAGAAAGCTGATTAATGGTGTTTTATTGTAGGAAAAGTATTTTAGTTTTAATAGCAAACACCTAATCAGTGTCACAGTATTAGTTCTAGGTTATAAAAAGTATGGGAAGTATGGGGTTTCGGTGTTCAAAAGAGGGGTGCAGAGAACCAAGCGGTTGGTTAGCAGATCACTAAATGCTGGAGAAAATGTCTCCAGTTGGTTCTAAATTGATAACCTGAGGCAGAGTTCAATTTTAATACGTGTATGAATCATCCAGGCATCTAGTTAAAATCCCTGTGCTGATTCATTAGGCCTGGGTGTGGCCCAAGATTGTTCATTTCTAATAGGCTTCCCAGAGCACACTTTAAGTGTGCTTAAATATATATAAATATATTATATAATATATATATATATAAATACATATAATATATATAAATATAAATATATAAATATATATAATATATATAAATATAAATATAAGTAATACATTTCGTATTACTAAAGCCTTGATGCATCACCTTCCTGAGCAGTTGTTATGCCTAAAACACCTGGCTAGGTGCTGTGTAAGTTAACTACAGGCCCTGCCGGCCCTTGAAGGACTTTTATCCCAATAAAGGTCCTTTATTCTGTTGTCTTTCTCTGGGTCTTTTGCTTAACTGTTTGTTTATAATTGTACACATAAGCACTTCAATGGTTTTAAAGTGTTGCTTTCCCTTACCATTTTAGAATCAGAAAAAACCTGAAACTGATGATGATGTGGAGATTAAGAAGCAGCTATCCAAGTATGAATCTCAACTTTCAACAAATGAGGAGAAAGTAGACGCAGATGACCGTAAGTCTTAACAAATCTGAGGTCTGAAGGGAGTTTATTGCCCTTGTAGGCAGCTTGGACTATCTGGGAGAGATCTGGGAGAGAGGGGACCATGTCCCTTTTTTTATTTTTTATTTTTTTACTTTTGAAATAATGCCTTTTCTTTTTAATTGCCAGTGAGTGAGTAAGTTGTTTATATTATAATTACATTTTTTTCTCTAATTTTTTATTTTGAAGGAATTCAGACATACAGAAAAGTTTCAAGAGTAATGCAAAGAGGGGCGCCTGGGTGGCTCAGACAGTTAAACGTCTGCTTTCGGCTCAGGTCATGATCCCAGGGTCCTGGGATCGAGCCCTACATCAGGCTCCCTGCTCAGCGGGGAATCTGCTTCTCCCTCTTCCTCCTTCTGCTGCTCCCCCAGCGTGTATTCTCTCTCTCTGTCAAATAAATAAATAAAATCTTAAAAAAAAAGTAATACAGAGAATCTCTGTATCTTTCATACATCCCCCAGTTATTTACCCATGTTATCATTCTGTTTCTCTCTGAGTATACATACACACAGTTTTGCTAAACCATTTGAAAGTAAGTTACATGTGAGATGTCTCTTTATCCTCACATGCTCACTATATGTTTCCTAAGAAAAGGGACATTGTCTTATATAACCATGGTTCAGTTACTGAAATCAGGAAATTAATGCTGATACCATGTCATTGTCTAGTCTCTAGACCTCACTTATGTTTTTCCAGTTGTCTTAATGATTCCTTTATATTTTCCCTCCACCAGAAGAAAAAATTGGTCCAGAGCATAGCCCAGGATCAAATACTGCATCTAGTAGCCCCTCATTTGGGCTGTTTCCAATCTTTTTTAGGACTAGATTGATCACTTGGGGCGGAAGTACCACAATGTGGTGTATCTTTTCCAGTGACGTGGTGTGCCACCTGCTGTGATGCTCTGCTGTAAAGTTACCATTTTTCCTGTAACTGGACTGTTAGCTTGGCGTTTCTTATTGGACAAATTGAGACAAGATGAAAATTTTAAACCAAACTCCTCGCCATGACCTTCATGGACTGATCCTGCCCTCCACTCTGTCCCATTGTTCATTGTGTCCAGCCTCACTGCCCTTCTTTTCATTCCGTGAGCATACCAGGTTTATCTCTGAGCCTTGCATTCACTATTGTTTCTGCTTGGAAGCCTCCTGTCAGATCTTCACACAAATTCCTCCCCATCATTTGGGCTCAGAGGCCTTACCTGATCACCCAAAGACAAAGTCCTTCCCATTACCCTTTTCTGGTTTTCTCCATGCTGCCCAGTGCCTCACAGGACCTTATTTACACATGTTTCCTTATTAAATGTGGCTTTTGCCCCAGAAGAACAGAACTTGCTTGAAGTTAGAGACTTGTCATGCTCCCATCCATCCCCCATGCCCGGCAGGGTACCTGGCCAGAGTAAGTGCTCACTAGATAGCTGCCAGCTAACCAGCGAGAAAAACTGCTTAGTTGCTACCGCCTACTTGTACGGTTTCCTGCCCAACCTTGGTTTTTTATCCTGCTTTTTTCTCTAAAGAGTGAGTGAAATGTTCTTGCTCTTCTTGTGTCTATTCCTTCTTCATAATGGAGTCCAGTGAAGTGTTTAACAGTGAGAGGGAGTCATGGCCCTAGAACTGGACCACAGTGTCGGGAATGTGCCCAAGAAACGTGTGATCAGTGCACAGGACAAAGGGAGAAAACAAAACTTCATTGTTGCAATTTACTTTTCCTTGCACAAGTAGATAAATGGTCCTTGGTGATCACTGTATTTCAAATGCTTGTTTTTCCTTGAACTTTACCCTCAAAAAAGAAGTTGGACAACAGGATTATGCATGTTTTTTATTTCCAATTTTCAGCATTTTTCTTAATTGTTTTTCTAAAATAAGTATGTGCTGCTTTTATAATCAGGGAAAAAAGGCATCTTTTAAAATGTAAGGAGGCAGGTATTACACTGTATGTTAATTAAATGGAATTTGAATAATAACTTGGAAAAAAATGTAAGGCAGAAGAAATCAAGGGAGAATCTCGGGGCTAGTTATTGGAGGTTGAAGTTTAAAATCCATTCTTAATCTGTGAGGCCATTTAGTTTCTAAAATTCATTAAAACCTGTTGATGTTTTGCATCAGCAGTACTCTGTTTAGTTCTGTATGTGAGAGGCTTGCCATGCTCTTAAGATCTTTTTTGACTTTGTCAGTGGGAATGTTTGAAATGTGCACATTAACAAAGCCTTCTGACTTTGACCCAGTGTCCCTTATGTTTACACCTAGGACCTGAAGGCTATTTACGGGCGGACTCACAGGAGCCCTCCCACTTTGATTCTCCACAGCCAGCAATCTTGGAAGAAGAAGAGGTCATGATAGCTCATGCCCATCCGCAAGAAGTCTATAATGAATATGTCCCCCGAGGGTGCAAGAATAAATGCCATTCGCATTTTCATGATACGCTCGGCCAGTCCGACGATCTCATTCACCACCATCATGATTACCATCATATTCTGCATCACCACCACCACCAAAACCACCACCCCCACAGTCACAGTCAGCGCTACTCTCGGGAGGAGCTGAAGGACGCGGGCATCGCCACGTTGGCCTGGATGGTGATCATGGGTGATGGCCTGCACAATTTCAGCGATGGCCTCGCAATTGGTACACATCTGCATGTTTGCTTCTTGTTGGCTGACTCTGAAAGTCACGTTAAACCACCAGGCTCCTTTTAATGAAGAATAGGGCGATTTTGATAAAGCTAATAACTTCTAAGATTATCAGAATGTTATTTCTTCTATAGCTACCTTGACAATGAAGTACTCAATAAATGTTACACAAGATGAAGCGCTACAAATTCCCTACCCCGTTACCTAAGTGGTAACTCTCAAAAGTTGTTATTAATTTGTAGAGTTGTAAAATCAAGCTCTAACGTGTATGGAGCATATATTTTTGTGGGGTTTTTTTTTGTTTTTACATTAGAGTTCCCTTATCTGTAATATAAACAATATTAAGGTACAAGACACTTTTTTTCATCATCTTTAATACTGAAGGAATCTTGGCATATCTGATAAGTTGAGTTACCAAAAAATTTAAGAGAATTTTTGCTATTAAATTGTTCTATCACGACCGAGAGATAATAGAATACTTAAAAATTACAGTAACCTGGTGCTGGAAGGAGCAGTGGAAATAATTACAGGTTAGGCAGCTGAGGCCTGGCGAGGTGAACCCCTTGCCCAGGGGGGCAGTGCTGTTTTATAACCAGGCGGAGAGGAGCCCAGTCCTTGGCTCCCTGGAAGCCTGGTGCACTTCGTCCTCTGCGTACTGTGCACAGCAGAAGCAACAAAGGAGGATATGCACATGCTCGGTCATGCTTTATAAGCGATCAGTTGTATATAGTGTTAGTTTTTAAAATGGGGGGAGCTATTTGTCTTAGACTTTCCTTATTAGACAATGAAAGAATGAATATAAACAAGTCTAATTACCTAGTGAATTTTTGAGGCCAGTGAAACGTATGTGTACTCTTGACTGCCGCGTTTTCTTCTAAACCTTTTAAATCAGTTTATTTTTTACATAAAAGTTTTACATAATAACGATTACGTCTCAGGTCTGTGATAAGATCCTGTAATCACTCTGAAGCACAGTGGAACTTTCCCTTCTCCCACTTATGCTCCACTGGGAAATTTAAACCTAATTAAACGTACTCTAACATTACTTGTAAAGAAGATGCAGAGTGCAGCTGGAAAGTTCTGTTAATTCATGACCAGAATCTAGTTTACTTCTTCCACCTCGTGCTGTATGCTGGTAAGATTTAAAAAAAAAAAACAAAACCCACAGAATAATGTAGCCAAACTTTCTCTGATTAATTTTTACCCAGGGGCTGCTTTTACTGAAGGTTTGTCGAGTGGTTTAAGTACTTCTGTTGCTGTGTTTTGTCACGAGTTGCCTCATGAATTAGGTAAGAGAACCACGTAAACAGTATCTTCCAGGGGGACGAAGTGTCCTAGTGTCACTGGCATTTGCTATTGATAGTTCCGGCAAGCTTCCTCGTAACTTTTCTGCCTTCTACTAACCTAGCTAGCTTTCTTTTCTTACTGAGTGTAAGTTTGTTTCCAGCCAGAACTCTGACCCTATGAGGATGATTACACAATTGCCTCTGTGGGGTTGCCAGAGAGATACATGGGCCTCTTCTCTCATCCTCTTACCCTACCACATGCCTTCTTGTACCAGCGTACTGGTGACATCAGTGATCACTATCTTCATACCTACAATATGAATAAGACCACAGGATTTAGAGAAATCAGCTTCCATTAACAGAGAGAAATTGGCAAAGAGATTCTCATTGGAGCTAAAGAAAAGGGAAGTTGACGAATTGTGTTTTGAATATTTTTCTCCTCTGTCATCAGGATTTAAAACCTTCCCAGAGTTGTTCTGGATCCCAGTTCATGTCCTTGTTTTTCTTCTTATAGATACATATTTGCACACACCTGTGCTGCTATTTTCAGTTTTGTTTCTTGGCATGTGTTCTACCATTCAGAAGGCCTCCCATCTGCCTGCTGGATGCTTATAATCCTCCACATGTGGCTTATGTCCACATTCTAGGTTCTTCGTATTCCATGAAGCCTCTTATTAGCTATTCCCATCTTTGTTGCTCTTTTTTCCTTTTATAACTAGACTTTTTAGCTCTTAATTATAAATTGCCTTTATCATTTGCTGATGATTTCATGTGTGTTCTCCCCCCCTCCTCTTCTTTGTGCCCAATTATAAGTTTGGTGAAGACCGTGCAAGAGCACAAATTTAAATTCATGGTATTTATCATTCATTGACAGAATGGAAGCCTTAGGAAAAACTTTGGATAAAAAATACCTTAATTTATAGAGCTGTTAGGGTATTTACACTAACACTTGTTAACCCTGGTAATTCTTTGCTGCTTTCTTTTTCCTTCAAAAAATTTTAGAGAATTTCTTAAATTGAGAAGATTCTTGGGTATGTGTCTGAAAAGTGATTTCTTTCCTTACTTTGTCCCCTTTTTTATTTTCTGTTAAAGGTGATTTTGCTGTTTTACTAAAGGCTGGCATGACTGTTAAGCAAGCTGTTCTTTATAATGCTTTGTCAGCCATGCTGGCATATCTTGGAATGGCAACGGGAATCTTCATTGGTCATTATGCTGAAAATGTTTCTATGTGGATATTTGCACTTACTGCTGGCTTATTCATGTATGTTGCTCTGGTTGATATGGTAAGTTTTTAAGAAGTCTAATTATAGTGTTGGCTAATGATAAAATAGAGAAAATGTTCAGTGAAACCTCTTTTAAAAAAAAGATTCATTGATTGATTGATTGATTTGAGAGAGAGAATCCCAGGGTGGGGGGAGGAGCAGAAGGAGAGAGAGAGAATCTCAAGCAGACTTGGTACTGAGTGCTGAGCCAACACAGGGCTCAATCCCAGGACCCTGGGACCATAACCTTAGCCAAACCCAAGAGTCGGATGCTTAACGAACTTAACCAGGCACCCCATGAAACCTCATTTTTAAAAAGGCTTTAGTTTAGGGGGCGCCTGACTGGCTCAGTCAGTAGAGCATGCAACTCTTGATCTCAGGGTTGTGAGTTCTAGCCCCACCTTGGGCATAGAGCTTACTTTTTTAATTAATTTAAAAGGCTTTAGAGTAAATACAGTAATAAGTGAGTCTATACTTTATAAGGTAGCATAGAAAATACAGGTTCTTTAGGGTTTATCTTTTTGGATTGTTGATCACAAGCACACCTTATCCTGCCTAATGTGTATCAAGATACACAGAAATATCTACCCCTTTCTGATGTGTCTTTTTGAGAGTAGAATCTCAGTAATCAGGCATTCAATTCTGTATAGATTTGTCGGAAACCCAGCACAAGCCACATGGTGTTGGCATGCTGTGTATACTTCAGAATGCTCATAATTTCCTTATTAATGGACAAAGGAGTTACTTCGTTTTGTCAGCAAAGTCCGCATAATAATCCCAACCAGTCTGACTGCTAAAATTTTATTTTATATATAAAGTTTCCATCTCTATGAACTCAGGTAAGCCGCATGTTATGTTCGGTGCAGCTACAGGCAGTAACTAAAGGAGAATAATCAGTATAGCTCTTCATTTCATAGTGGCGCGAACTGGACCAATATAAACTTTGACTTGTTGAGCATACTGTGAATAATCATTGTGAATTAAACTGCTGGGAAATGCTGTGTGACATTATTAGCTAAAGTCAGTATGTGTATGGTCCCATTTTGAGGAGTTGGCTCAGTATATCCAGCTACATATAGAGCTAATATTACTGCCCTGTGAATTCTTCTAAAAACTAATCTGTGGTTCTGAAAACTTAAACGTTGCTCTTGTTTTTTCTTTAAGGTACCTGAGATGCTGCACAATGATGCTAGTGACCATGGATGTAGCCGCTGGGGATATTTCTTTTTACAGAATGCTGGGATACTTTTGGGTTTTGGAATTATGTTGCTTATTTCCATATTTGAACATAAAATTGTGTTTCGTATAAATTTCTAGTAAGGGCGTAAATGCTAGAGTAGCTTGAAAAAATGTTGCTGTCTGTAGTTTGAATAGGTCATAGGGAGATGAGAGTTTGTAAGCTGTGATATGCAGCCTTTATGGTTAGTGGATTTTGTGATTTTTTTTTATTGAATATTTCCATTTGTTATGCTTATAAGGTCAGTTATGGTGGTAACACAAAGGTACGTTTTAATATTTAAGTTATTCTATTTTGGGAATATGAGCTATATGTGTAATTTACCAATTTTACCAGTTTATTGTATAAACAGGAGATTTGGCATGACATATTCTGTATATTTCAGGAAAAATGTCTTTAATGCTTTTTCTAGAACTAATTTAACACAGTAAGCTCCGTGCTGGATGTTAGGGCCTCTGAAGAACTGCTGGCATTTAGGAGTAGGGATGCACATAAAGCCTGAGATACCAATAAAGCTCGTACTGAATTTTAGCTAAGAAATAAAGAGAAAAAAAGAAGAATCTGTAAGAATTAAGAAGGCACAGATTTCTTACCAAAAAAAAGTCACAAAAATCGTTACAGAATAGGAGAGAAAATTTAAATTAAAATGGCAATATTAGTATAGAGTACATTCATAACATATTTGTCAGTAAAAATAAACCACATTGAGCACTTTTTACTAATTTAGTTGTACATTTAACTTTGTATAATAGAGAAGTCTAATTATATTTAATGAATTCAAGCAATATATAGCTTAACCAAGAAATTGGAATGTTAAAATATTTGTGTGGAGTTATACCAGATGAGTATGAGTAAGTCTATGTATGGCCAGAAAACTTGGGTATTGAATGTTCTGGTTATCTGGTTTACCAAATGTCAGCATATTAGAGCTTTGAGATAGGCAAGGACATTAAAACCACACTGAGTGTAATTTGACTCCTTGGATTCAGAAAAGTATTTTGGTATCTTTTAGTGCTTCAGTGTTGTCATTATGAGCAATTATCATTTTTATATGTAGTACTTTAGACATACTAGGGCTGTCTGTGGCATTCTCTAGATGTTGCTTTTCTACAAAATAAATTCCCCATGTCAGCTTGATACCAGATACCCGACTTTCTTTTTTTTTTTTTTTGTTACCATCGTAACTATTTAAGCATACAGCTCATTAGTTTTAAGTATATTCACATTGTTGTGCAATGGATCTCCAGAGCTTTTTCATCTTGCAGAACTGGATCTCTATACCCATTAAACAACAACTCCTCATTTCTTCCTCCCACAGCCCCTTGTAACCACCATTCTACTTTCTGTCTCTGAATTTGAGATGTCTGATTTTCTTAAGTACCATCCAGATTATATAGTATACTTATCAATTCACTTATATTATTGGGTGGCCTTATTCAGTTTTAAATTCTTTACCACAAAGACAGTTCAAAAAATATTGACCCACAGTTTGTTCCAAGCTGCCCCTAATTTTTCTTTTATAACAACCAGAGCCTTAAGCTTGAGAAGAAGCATTGGTGCCCTACATTCTAAAGAGAATTAAAAAATAAATAAAATAGACAAGACCCTAGACCCCACTAAGGGCCTACTGAGAGTCAACTGGACCAGCCTTTCTATTCCCCAAGCCAATTGAAAGGGATGGATATGGATAACAAGAGAATGACTTGGATTGAGGATGCCTCAGAGGATGACATGAGGCATCTCCTCTAGCGAATGATTACTCTGCTTCAGAATTCTGCCCACAGACTTACCATACTGCTGCTAGATCAGTGCAAGATGAGGAAGCTCTGGAAGAGCTGGAAATGTTCCTTGAGATTGGGGAACACAGACGTGACTTTTCACAGATTCTGAAGGTGGAAGGTGTGCTGGACCAACCCATAAAACAGAATGAACGGGAAAGATAGTTCCCACTCCAGGTCAAACTCTATAGTGGACACGTGGAAGATTTAAGGAGTTAGTTTCCATGGCTTCGTATGGGGGAGAATGGAGATTAGAAGAACGTGCAGGAACTGTAGAATATGAACCAAAACCTGATCTCTAGAGGGAAAGAAAACTGATAGAAAAATGCACAAGTAATAACTTGAATGAAAAAGACAGAGATAGAGGGGCGCTTGCGTGGCTCAGCGGGTTAGGCGTCTGCCTTGGGCTCAGGTCATGATCCCAGGGTCCTGGGATGGAGCCTGGGTCAGGCTCCCTGCTCAGTGGGGAATCTGCTTCTCCCTCTCCTTCTCCCTCTGCCCTGCCCTCTCCCCCTGCTCATGCTCTCTCTCAAATAAATAAAATCTTTAAGAGACCTAGAGATAGAGTAGATCATGTATACTTGAGAACTTTATGGATTAATTTTCTGAAAAAATATATATTTACTAAGAAAACATAGAAAGTCAATTACTGTTGGGACACCTGGGTGGCTCAGTCGTTAAGTGTCTGCCTTTGGCTCAGGTCATGATCCCAGGGTCCTGGGTTCGAGCCCCGCATCGAGCTCCCTGCTCCCTGCTCGAGCTCCCTGCTCCCTGCTCGAGCTCCCTGCTCCCTGCTCGGTGGGAAGCCTACTTCCTCTCCCACTCCCCCAGCTGTGTTGCCGCTCTCGCTATCTCTCTCTCTGTCGAATGAATAGAATCTTAAAAAAAAAAAGTCAATTACTGTTAAAATAATCACATCAGAATCCTTCCCTTTCTCCTCCCAAACAAGGCATTGTTTGCTGTGTTTTACTAAAACTTCAAGCAGCACATAAATACCTAGCTTATTTCAATAGTTTCTGGGATTACAAAAAAAGAATGTTCATCACGTTAATTGAGGGCAGTGTAATCTTGAAATAAAACCGTGCTGGGAAAAGCAATCTACCTCAGACCCTAAGACTTCATATACATTCTTGCTAGCTATGTCAACAGTGGAGGGCCGCGACCACTCTTGGCTCAGGCCATTTATCAGTGAACAACCTTGAAGGATGAGGTCTGTGACAAAGATCAGGCCTTGTGTAAGAGGCAAATTCCCAAGCTCAGCCGCTGCCCAAATTCACAGCATGTGCAGCACCGACCTGAGACCTTTCACTTTGCCACTGTGGAATTAGGGTCCAGAGGTACTAATGCAAGTGCTGCTCATGCTGCTTGCTATGGTATGAGCAATCAAGTTCTTCATGTCCCAGGAGCCTCACGTCTTCAGCCATTATCCATGAAACACAACAGGCTAATTTGCAGCTTCTAAATTGGGTACAATTTCAGACCCTCCCAAAACCTCACAGGATAGTGTAGGAAAAGCAAAAGTGAATACAGATACAAGAATCCTAAATAGCAAATCAAACTCAGTACATAATATAATCAGGTAAGGCGATCCTAGGAATGCAAGCACGATTCATTAGAAAACCTATTACTGTAACGTACTATGTTAGCAGATTAGATTAGATTTAAAAAAAAAAAAAACAAAACTTAAAATCATGACCGAATCAAAAATGGTATAATTTTGGATTAAAGGAAAACAGTTTTGGGGTGCGTGCCTGGGTGGCTCAGTGGGTTAAAGCCTCTGCCTTCGGCTCAGGTCATGATCTCGGGTCCTGGGATCAAGCCCTTCATCGGGCTTTCTGCTCAGCGGGGAGCCTGCTTCCCCCTCTCTCTCTGCCTGCCTCTCTGCCTACTTGTCATCTCTCTCTCTGTGTCAAATAAATAAATAAAATCTTTAAAAAAAAAAAAAAAGGAAAACAGTTTAGCATATTAAAAGTACAAGAAATTTTTTTCTTAAAAACTTAATCTCCTTTGCAGTATCCCCACCCTATGAAATCAAGGGCTTAAGAAAGAGCAGGAGAGGAGGGGAGGGGAAATGTGCAGAGAGGGAGGAACTAATGTAGTCCAGAAAGAGAAACTACAATTCCATGTAGAACTTGAACTTCCCATATAAAGTGTAATGAAAATTAAAGGAGGTAGCAAATTACAATTTCATAGCCGTCATCATAAGCACTATGTTATTGATAACTAGATTTTTTTCCTTTTAAGAAAAATTGTGGTAAAATACGCATAACAGAAAATGTACTATTTTAAACATTTTTAAAGGTACAGTTCAATGGCATTACATACCTTCACACATTGTTCAACCATCACCACCATCCGTCTTCAGAACTCTTTCATCATCCCATACCGAATGTCTGTACTTTTTAAACAATAATTCTCCATTTTCCCTCTAGCCCCTGGTAACCACTGTCCAATTTTTTGTCACTATGTATCTGTCTATTCTAGGTATACCACATAAGTGAAATCATACAATTTGTCCTTTTGAACCTCGCTTGTTTCACTTAGTATGTCTTCAGGTTTCGTCAATGTTGTAGCATGAGCCAGAATTTCCTTCCTCTTTAAGGCTATTGCTTCGTTGCATGTATATACCACATTTCGTTAATCCGTTTATCCATCAATGCGCATTCGAGTTGTTTCCACCTTTTGGCTGTTGCAAATATATTGCTAGGAATAGGGGTACAAATACCTTGTTTTCCTACTTTCAGTTCTTTGGGAGTGTATACCCAAAAGTGGAATTGCTGGGAATTCTAGGAACTGCAGTACCACTTTCCACAGCGACTGCACAGTTTCACTATTCCAACTATCAAAGTACAAGAGTTCCAATTTCTCCACATCCTCACCAACATTTGTCTTCTGTTTTGTTTGTTAGTTGTTGCTAATAGCCATCCAAATGGGTGTGAAGTGGTGTCTCATTGTGGTTTTGACTTGCATTTCTCTAATGACTAATCATGAACATCTTTTTGTGGCTTTTTGGCCATTTGTTAATCTTCTTTGGAGAATTGTCTGTTCAAACTCTTTGCCTCTGTTTTAATCAGGTTGTTTGCGTTTTGTTCTTGTTGAGTTGTAGGAATTCTTCACGTATTATGGATATTAACCTCTGATCAGATATATAATTACAAATACTTTCCCCCATTCTGTTTTTTATCTTAATATTGTCCTACAGTGCACAAAAATTTTCAATTTAAAGTCCAATTTGTCTATTTTTTCTTTGTTGTCTGTACATTTGGTGTCATATCCAGGAAATCATTGCCAAATCCAGTGTCACAAGGCTTTTCCTCTGTGCTTGCTTCTAAGAGTTTTATAATTTTAGCTCTTATTTCTTTGATCAAGTTAATTTTTGTATATGGCATTGGGTAAGGGTACAACTTCATTCTTTTGGATGTGAATATCCAGTTTCACTAGTACCATTTGTTGAAAAGAGTGTCCTTTCCCCATTGAATAATCTTGAGCCTTGTTGAAAATCATTTGACCATATGTACAAGGGCTTGTGTCTGGGCTCTAATCTATTCCATTGGTCTACCCACCTGTCTTTATGCAATACCACAGTGTTTTGACTACTGTAACTTCCTGGCTATATTTATTTGAATCTATTACTGAACTTTCTATTTTGTCTTGATTACTGAATTTTTTAAAATTCAGTTTATTTATTTTATTTATTTATATAATCTTAATACTTTTTATTTATTTATTTATTTATATAATCTCTACACCCAACATGGGGCTTGAACCCACAAAATCAAGAGTCTTATCTTCTTCTGACTGAACCAGACATGCACCCCTGAATTTTTATAAGTTTGAAATCACCGAGTCTTAAAATAATGAGATCTCCAATTTTGCTTACTTTTTTCAAAAATATTTAGGATAAAAATATATATATATATTTAGGATAAAAAAAAAGTTTAGGATATTCTAGTCCTTGTTTTCCCATAAAGATTTTAGAATCACTTTTTCAATATCCAAAAATATTGTGCTTGGATTTTGATTAGGATCAGATAAAAACTATAGATAAATTTGGAAAGAACTGACAGCTTAATAATATTGAGTCTTCTAATCAATGAACAGCAGTATTTATTTATCCATTTATTTAAGTCCTTAAAATTTTCTTTCATCAGTGCATAGTGTTTAGCATGCATAATCCTCCACACGTTATTTTTTTTAACTTTTTACAATTTTTTATTAACATGTAATGTATTATTTGTTTCAGGGTACAGGTCTGTGAATCATCAGGCTTACACTGTTCACGGCACTCACCATAGCACATAACTTCTCCAATGTCCATCCCCCAGCCACCCTATCCCTCCCCCGCCACCCCCAGCAACCCTCAGTTTGTTCCCTGAGATTAAGAATCACTTATAGTGTCTCCCTCCCCAGTCCCATCTTGTTTCATTTTTCCCTCCCTACCCCCCATGAACCCCGCCCTGCCTCTCAAATTCCTCAAATCAGAGAGATCATATGATAATTGTCTTTCTCTGATCGACTTATTTCCCTTAGCATAATACCCTCTAGTTCCATCCATGTCGTTGCAAATGGCAAGATTTTGTTTCTCTTGATGGCTGCATAGTATTCCATTGTGTGGAATACTGTTGTGCCACCCAGGTACCCCTCTTGTACTATTCTTGTCTGGTTTTGATAACAGAGTATGTTGGCCTTATAAAATGAGTTGGGAGGTGCTCCCTCCTATTTTCTAAGAGAGATCATTTACTGTTGATATTATTCTTCTTTAAATAGTTGGAAGAATTCATCAATGAAATGATCTCAGCCTAGAAAATTTGTTTTCAGAAGGTTTTAACTACAAATTGGGGTGGATTCACAGTCAATCCTATAACATTATGAAATTACATTCAGTAATTTATGTACATATAGCACTGGGAAGGATGGGAAGCCATAGTCTATCTTACTCATGTCTCTGGTACTATTTGGGAGAGTGTCCCACACGTGGACATCCTTCTGTCACGGGTGGTAGCAATATTTGAATATCTCCCAATTACGGAAGTATCATAACAAATTAGTAAATCATGTCAGAGATAGAACCAACATTTGAAATGTCGTTTGGAGGAAGGTCTTACTGACTTTTGAAAAGAGTAGCATATTTCTAATGGTAAAGCTTAAGAAATACCAGGTTTTTGTATCTAGAAAAAACTAGAAATAAAACCATAAATGCTAGGGGCGCCTGGGTGGCTCAGTGGGTTAAAGCCTCTGCTTTTGGCTCAGGTCGTGATCTCAGGGTCCTGGGATCAAGCCCCGCATCGGCTCTCTGCTCAGTGGGGAGCCTGCTTCTCTCTCTCTGCCTGCCTCTCTGCCTACTTGTCATCTCTCTCTCTCTGTCAAATAAATAAATAAAATCTTTAAAAAAAATAAATGCTGTATACTAAGTTGAAGAAAGAAAATTGACTAAAAAACAGAAATACAATGAGAGAAAGAAAAATTATTTCTTATCAAAATATTCCTTTTGAAGATCCATGGCACACAACTTTTTAAAATGATTTAAAAACAAACCATGATGAGAGGGGAGCCTGGGTGGCTCAGTCCGTTGGGCATCTGACTTCCGCTCAGGTCATGATCCCAGTCGGGCTCTGCACTCAGTGCGGAGTCGGCTTCTCCCTTTCCCTCTCCCTCTAGCCCTTTTCCCCCCCCTCCCCCTGCTCATGCTCTCTCTCTCTCAAATAAATAAATAAAATCTTAAAAAAAAAAAAACCATGATGAGATATCACTACTCACCTACTACTAGAATGGCTAACATAAAAAATACTGATGGAGCACCTGGCTGGCTCAGTCAGTAGAGCATGTGACTCCTGATCACAGGGCTGTGAGTTTGAGCCCCACATGTGGCATAGACTTTACTTAAAATTTTTTTAAAATATTTTTTTAAAATGCTGGCTTTCAAGTAAATAAAATATTTTTTATTTTATTTATGCCAGCAATATCAATTACTGGCAAAGATATAGAACAACTGGAACTTTCATACATTGCTGGTGGGTAATGCAAAATGTTAAGGGCACCATGGAAAACCCTTTAGCAATTGCTTTGAAAGTAAACATGCACCTACATTATGACCCAGCAATCCCTCTCCTGTGTATTTACCCCAGAGTAATTGAAACTTATATTTACACAAAAAGCTGTATAGCAGTTCTATTCATAACTGCAAGAAACTGAAAACCACCCTAAAGTCCCTCAAGAGTTGAATGAATAAACAATACTGTGGTGTCTTTATTTAATGCAATACTATTCAGTATTAAAAAGAATGAACAATTGATATAGGCAACCATTTCCGTGACTATGAAAGGCATCATGCTAAGCAGAAAAAGATACAGAAGGTTACATATTGGATGTTACCATTTACATGACATTCTAGAGAAGATAGTAAGATAAGGAGAAGAGATCAGTAGTCTCCCAAAGTTAGTGTTGGGGGGGAAATGTGACTCTGAAGTGGTAGCACAAAGAGTTTTTCGAAGGGACAGAACTGGTCTATAGCCTGATTCTTATGGTAGATACACAAACCTATATATGTATTAAAATTCATAGAATTCTTAAAATGTTAAAAGTAAATTTTCCTGTATGTTAAACATTTTTTTGTAAAGATTTTATTTTTTAGTAATCTCTACACCCAACGTAGGGCTCCAGCCTACAACCCCGAGATCAAGAGTTGCACACTCCACCGACTGAGCTCCCCCCCCGTTGCCCACCAGTTTTTTTTTTTTTCCAAAACAAGGAGGAGGTAGATTTTCTCTCTTGATTTAGTTATACAATTTAAAATATCAAGTTATTTATTTACACAAGTGTGCAGATGTATGTTTATAGATTTTGGAAGTACATACAGTAAAGTGGGAATTTTAGTATTTATAAATTTGAATTTAATTTTCTTTACCATGTCTTTTTTTAAATTGTGGTATAATATACCTAACATAAATGGTACCACTTCAACCATTTTTATGTGGATGGTTCAGTGGCATTAAGTACATTCCCACTGTTGTGCAGTCATCACCACCATCTGTCTCCAGAACTTTTTCATCCTCCATACTGAATGTCTACACTCACTAAACAATAATTCCCCAGTCCCCCTCCCCTCAACCCCTGGTAACCGCTGTCCTAATTTCTATCTCTATGTAGTCAACTATTGTAGATATACCATATAAAGGGAAATCATGCAATATGTGTCCTTTTGAATCTGGCTTATTTCGTTTAGTATAATGTCTTTAAGGTTCATCTGTGTTGCAGAGTATGTCAGAATTCCCTTCCTTTTTAAGGCTGAATATTCTCTTGCACGTGTATACCACATTCTATTGATCCATTCATTCATCGATATAGAAGGGTTTCTTCCATGTTTTGACACTGTGAATAATGCTGCTATGAACGTGGATATACAAATACCTGTTTGGGTCTCTGCTTCACTTCTTTTCATATTTTTTTGAATCATTAGATGTTCAATATTTTGAAGAGGTGTCATAACTTTTTCTGCAACAATTACACCATTTTAAATTCCTGCTGCCATGGGGCTCTTTTTAAACCAAGAGTAAAGATATTTGCACTTGGGCAGAATTATGTAATTAAATAAATTGTTTCTTATGTTTGGTTTAAATGTAAAATTCTATGATTCTGTTACACCTAATTTAATGGGAAGATTTGCGAACTGATTTATAAAATTAAGCATCATTTGTAAAGTTGTCTGGGAGAACATACCTGCATAGATTCCCTATGTTGACTTCAAAAGTTGTTTTAGACTTGGGGATGCCAATACTGGAAATATCTAGAATGTATTTAAATCAGTGCAGTAAGCCCAGTTTAATGGAACCGGTCTGCCGCCTTGTGGAATTTTAATGCAATTTACATTTTACAAATTGAGAGGACGACTGTAATTTAGAAATCATGCTACCTATGTTCAACTATTGGTTTTTTTCCCCGTGCCAATTTAAAGAACCAGTTTTATTTAACATGTCTGTGCAAGATTTATGTGAAAATAAAATGCTGCTAATGGGCACAAATATTTTAATAAATGTAAAGGAGGAAGGCACGCACACATGACATGAATTGTAGGATCATGGGGAAAGATTCAAATCGCTCTTCCTCATATAAAAAATTATATATTGCAAAATTTCTGACTCCTGAGAAAAAATACAACTCAAAAATACAATTGTCAATAATAGGATCAACCATAATGAAAATATTACACAAAGTGAAATAAGCCAGACATGAAAGGGCACATATCCTTTTTTACTGTATGGTGTTACCATAAAAAAATAAGTTCTTGGCAAATGGGAAAGGGTTATAAAAATGATAGCATTTATTAAGGCCTGTTATAGGCTTATACATAATTCTCTCAATCCTTAGCACAACTCTTAAATTGTTTGGTTTAATTCTTAAATTAAATTAAAACTTAAGGGGTCCCTGGGTGGCTCAGTGGGTTAAAGCCTCTGCCTTCGGCTCAGGTCATGATCTCAGGGTCCTGGGATCAAGCCCCCCATAGGGCTCTCTGCTCAGCAGGGAGCCTGCTTCCCTCTCTCTCTCTCTGCCTGCCTCTCTGCCTACTTGTCATCTCTCTCTCTCTGTCAAATAAATAAATAAAATCTTAAAAAAAAAGAGTTATTAAATAAAAAATAAAATAAAATAAAATAGTTCAGTCATTTCAATTAGCTACAACTTTAAAAAATAAATTAAAAATAAGTTCGGTTAAATTCATTGGTTTGACGAAAGTCTCAGTGCTACTTGATGCCACGGAAGAGGCTTAAACTCCTGTTAAAAAGCTGAAAATTTGGGAGTTCAGGATGGGCATCCATGTCTTAAAAAAGGTTTCCCAATCTGATGGCCAATGTCTTTTTTTCTCCATTTCCTTTGAAACATGTGATTCCATTATTAGAGATGAGGCACATATCCTGAGCTCCATGAAGTTGGCTGGTTATGGATTTATTTTTTTCTTCAGTTCAGGGAAGTATATGGTGCTTGATAGGGAGGCACGAAATAGCAAGGTAATTGCCTGCCAAACAGACCGAACTTGCTGGGCTGCACTATAAAATGCCAGGCTTTGAACAAAGGAGAACTAGCTTAGTATTTTAGGACTTGTCTAGAACATATTCTAATAGTTCTAGAGAAACAGTGCCAAACAAGCATGTTCATAAATGTCAGACCAACATAGCTATGGATCTGAAGACCATTCATCCAACAAATATTTTTGAGCTCCTGCTATGACCAGATGCTGTTCGAGGCAGTATTTTTTTTTTTAAAGATTTTATTTATTTATTTGTCAGAGAGAGAGAGAGCACAAGCAGGGGGAGCAGCAGGCAGAGAAGGCAGAGGGAGAAGTAGGCTCCCCGCTGAGCAAGGAGCCCGATGCGGAACTCGATCCCGGGACCCTGGGATCATGACCCGAGCCGAAGGCAGTGGCTTAACCAACTGAGCCACCCAGGCGTCCCCGATGCAGTATTTTTTAATTAGAAAAATGGATTAAAATCCCCACCCTAACAAAACTTTTATTCTAATAAGAATACACAGACAAGAAGATAAATAGGCAATTTATATAGCGTATTAGAAAGTGACATTTTGGGGGCACCTGGTTAGCTCAGTCGGTGGAGCCTGTGACCTTTGATCTTGGGGTCATGAGTTCAGGCCCCATGTTGGGTGTAGAGCTTACTTTAAAAAAAAAAAAAAAGTGATATTTTACCCAAAAAAGTGGTGGGATAATGGAATCAGATATTCTCTTGAAAAGAAAAGTCCCAGGGAAGATACTGCGAAATCTAATAGTCAATTCTCATCCTCATCTTGTCTATTAGCAACATTTGACACTGGATTATTCCCTCTTTCAAATGCATTATTCGGGGTTTCTAGGATTCCTCTGGATATGATTAGCCTATCTCTTCTCCATTCCCCAACTTCTGAACACTGGAGTGCCCTGAGTTCAGTCCTGACCTTCTCTCACTGGGTTATAACCAGGCCTGGTCTCCCTGCTTGCCCCCACCCCTCACCCAGCCTCTCCTCAACACAGCAACTAGAGTGGGTTTGTTTTTTTTTCTTTTTTTTTTCATTCAAATGTAAGTAAGATCATATCATTTTTCTACTCAGTATTTCCCGGCAATTGTCCATCTCAGAGTAAAAGCAGAAGTTCCCCTACAGTGGTCTACAAGGTGCTGCATGCTCGTTCTTCCCTCCTTGGACCTTGGCTTATTCTCTGCCCCCTATTACTGCCTCCAGCCACGGGACTTCTTGCTGTTTCTTGAGCCACACCAGGCGTGCTCCTGTCCTAGGGCCTCTGCATTTGCTATTCCCTCTGCTGGAAACACTCTGAAATAGCTGCTGGGCCCATGCTTCCTTTCCTTCAGATCTCAAAATATCATCTTACTAAGGCTTTCCCTGGCTAAGCAATTTAAAAATTCTAACATAAACAAACAAATAAATAAATACATAAATACATAAATAAATAACTACATAAATAAATAAATAAATAAAATATAATAATGTAAATAAATTTTTGTTTATGTTTATTTTTATTTATTAAATTATTTATTACAATATCTTTATATTTATTTAAATAATTAATATAATTAATTATGGATTAACCTTCTAACACACACTACCACCACCCCCCCCCACCAATTACTTTTGGTCATGGCACTTACCCCAGCACACCATGTATTTATACTTACATACGTGGTTCATTCTTTACCTCCTTGTAAGCTCTATGAGGGGCAGAGTTTTTTTGTTTGTTGTTTGTTTGTTTGTTTGTTTGTTCTCATTCATTTGCTGTATTCGCAGTGCCTGGCTCATATTAGGTGTTCTGTCTGTCAATGTCCTCCGGTCAAAGACCACGAGGAGCACACCAGTACTTGAACAAGTTAGGTTTTGGCTGTTGCAATGAGGGAGAA
This sequence comes from Potos flavus, assembly GCA_028534135.1. Taxonomy (NCBI): domain Eukaryota; kingdom Metazoa; phylum Chordata; class Mammalia; order Carnivora; family Procyonidae; genus Potos; species Potos flavus. The sequence goes on from CM052889.1 coordinate 32,617,088, forward strand.
TGTACACTAGGGGGAACCATGGAGCGGCTCAGTGATGTTAGGAACGACTTAAAGCATTCAGATTTTTATTAGGTGATTTTGGGGGAGGTTTCAAGGAAGTGAGGCTTTTCTCTTATTCAAGTATGTGTATTTTTGAATGATTTAATGAATGCATATAATGGTGGTCTTCATATACCTGAAGGGCTGTCATATGAAACTGACTGAAATTAGGCTCATTTTGTAAGATTTCAGAGGGCAGAGTTGGGACAATGCCTGAACTAACAGAGTGAGCAAGCTTCCACTCACCATAAGAATTTTAACAAAATGAGCCCCTCTGCAGGAATATGAATCCCAATAACTCGACTTCACAACAGAGGCTGGAAGAATAATGGACTAAGATATTGTAGAAGTAACTAAGGCACTGAATGGAAGGCTGGACCTAATGGCCTCAGATTTTTGTGAAGTTCTATGGAGATCTGTCAAAGCTCACGTGGCCTCCCAGCTTTCTTCCTATGAAGTTCCCAGGAAGAATACGACACCGGCAGGGCACCTGGGTGACACAGTCAGTTAAGCGTCTGACTCTTGGTTTCGTCTTGAGTCGTGATCTCAGGGTGGTGAGATAGAGCCCTGGTGTTGGGCTCTGCGCTCATTACACAGTCTGCTCGAGATTCTCTCTCTCCCTCTCCTTCTACCTCCCCCTCTACTCTCTCTGTCTCTGTCTCTCTAAAATAAATAAATAAATCTTAAATTAAAAAAAAAAAAGAATCAGACACTGGCTACCCTAAGATGAAGAAGAAGCTCTCTATGTTCTTTAGGATTTCACAGTCTCAAAGTGAGGCTATAACAAACATAGGCAATGTAGTTCTTAAGGGCAGTTCTGAAGAAGTTGTTCTCACTGGGGGGAATGTTGCCCCCACAGGACTTTTGTATGTGAACATTTTTGGTTGTCACAAAGGGGAGGGGGGTGCTATTTGTATCTAGAAGTAGAGGCCATGGAAGCTGCTAACCATCCTATAATGTACAGGAGAGCCCCCACATCAAAGGATTATCAGTCCCAAAATATCAATAGTGCCAAGCGTTGAGAAACCCTGTTGTAGAGGGAGGGGCAAGGAGTCATAGATACAGAGGGGGGACGGGTCTTGCTAGCTCCAGGAGACATGGAGGAAGGCTTTACAGAGGAGATGATTTCTGAGCTGAGTTTTGAGGGAAGACTAGGAATTCCTTGGTAAAGAAATAAGTTATTTTAGAGGAACAGTCTAAAATATTTATTGATGAAATTATCTAATGTCTGGAATTTGCTGCAAAATAATTCAATGTGTGTGTCGTGGGGGAAGGGTATGAGCAAGGGTAGAAGTTTGGCCAGGAGTTGATAATGGGTACATGGTGGTTCATTATATTTTTCTCTTAATTTTTGTATATTCCTGAAATTTTTTATAATAAAAATTCAAGTTTTTTTCTTTTCTTATGGTAAAATATACAATATATAAAAGTTACCATTTTTAGAAATATTTTACTTGTTTATTGAGAGAGTGCATGTAAAGGAGAGGGACGGGCAGAGGGAGAGAGAGAATCTCAAGCAGCCTCTGCACTGAGCACGGAGCCCGACTTAGGGGTGGGGAGGCTCAATCCCATGACGCTGGGATCATGACTGGAGCCAAAATCAAGAGTTGGATGCTTAACTGACTGAGCCAACCGGGGACCCCATAAAATTTACCATTTTAACCATTTTTTAGGGTATAATTCAGTGGTGTCATGTACATTTACAGTGTTGTGCAACAATCACCACTATTTCCTGAACTTTTTAATCATCCCAAACAGACATTAGACAATAACTCCCCATTCCTTCCTCCGCCCAGCCCCTGGTAACTTCTTTTTTTTTTTAATTTTTTATCTTAAAGATTTTTATTCATTTGTGTGTGTGTGTGAGAGAGAGAGAGCATAAGCAGGCGGAGTAGCAGGCAGAGGGAGAGGGAGAGGCAGGCTCCCTGTTGAGCAGAGAGCTGGATGTGGGGCTCGATCCAAGGACCCTGGATCATGACCTGAGCTGAAGGCAGACTCCCAACCAACTGAGCCACCTAGGCATCTCAGCCCCTGGTGACTTCAATTCTACTTTTTGTCTCTATGGATTTGCCTACTCTAGGTACCTAGCGTTAAGTGGAATCAAACAGTATTTGTCCTTTTGTGTCTGGCTTATTTCATTTAGCATAGCGTTTCCAAATTCACCTGTGTTGTAACATGTATCAGGATTTAATTTCTTTTTATTTTTGAACAATGTCCCATTGTATGTATATACTGCCTTTTGTTTACACGTTCACCTGTTGATTCAATTTTTAAAAGGAAGTTCTTTGTTGGAGAAAGGGCAGGCCATTGCAGGAAGGATATTGTTTGCATTTAAATAGATAGAAACCAGTGGAAAATGGAATTGCATAGGATTTGGGAAATAAGTTTGGCACTGCTAGAGGCTCAAGAACATAGGGAAGCTGTGAGCAATGAGGCTTCTGGGAATAGTGGAACTCAATTAATCTGAACCTTGTACACCATACTAAGGATACATTCTTTTTCTTATAGGCAAGGTGAGCCAGTGGAGGTCCTTCTCTGGCCACAGTCAAATGTATTTATTCATTTTTCTCAATCCAAGCTTGTGATCAAAAACTCAATCCATAGTGAAATATATATATTATAAAGAAGAAACTACCTGTTTTCTCACCCATAGAGCTAACCATTAATTAACAATTTGATGTATATCCTATATTAAAGCTCACCAATTGAGAGACCACAAAGAACTACCTAAAGTTAAAGTTGGGGGGTTTTGGTAACTTTTTCTTTCTCTTTCTTTACTTTTTTTTTTTTAAGTAATCTCTACAGCCAATATGGGGCTCACACTCATGACCCCGAGATCAAGAGTGTTGTGCTCTCCCGACTACGCCAGCCAGAAACCCCTAAAGTTAGGTTTATTTGATTTGCTGCAGCAAGAAAGGACTTGCCATCAGAGAAACTGTGGACGTGTCCTTAGGAAAGAATTGGGAAGGGCTTGTTAGAAGGTTTGAGCTTGTGTTGGCTGATTTTGTGGAGGTTTTAGGGAAAGCAGGGGTCTGTTGTGGATTGGATGCTGTCGGGAAGCAGGGGCAATTTGGTGACTGGGTAGATCTGTGGTCATTTTTATCTACAATGCCAAAGGATTAGGTGGGGTTAGAGCTATCATTGGTAAAGGACCTGTAATCATTTATGTTCGTTATAAGAGGAAGATGTTAGCAATTTCTGTGGTTTCAAAGTGGCCTCCGCTCTGTTTTGTTCCACTGAAGCCACAGAATGGCCTTGTCCGATTATTGTGTATACCCTGTGAGGGTAGGTGATGTTTGGTTAGGAACACCAACGCCTAGCTATCCACTTGCAGGGTTATCTTTTTCCTTTCTCACTTCCCCATTTTAGCAGGAGGCAGATGAAGTCAGCCTGCAGGACGTATTATTCTCTGAAGTTCAGATCCAATGTCAAGATTCCATTGATTGGAAGGTCGTTTGGAGAACATCATCTGTTACTGAACTCAAGTCAGGACTTCACGTTCCTTTTGTTGGAAGATGAGCTATCGTACCATCTGATGAGACAATGGCTGTATGGCAGTATTTACACGTATGGGAAAATCACAAGTACCTGATCTCCTAATTTATTTGTTTCCTGGAATAATTTAGTAATACTAAAGATTTCAGAGAAGTCTGTAGGGATATAAGTATAGGGGACCCTGAACAAGGCAGGGTTTAAGGGTGCCAAACTCCCTGCATAGTCAAAAATCCACGTATAACTTTTGACTCTCCCAAAACTTAACTACTAAGAGCCTACTATTGACTGAGCTTTCCCAACAACATAAACAGTTGATTAACACATATTTTATATGTTATATGTATTATGTATTGTATTCTTACAATAAAGTAAGCTAGAGAAAAGAAAATGTTATTAAGAAAATCATAAGGAAGGATCACCTGGGTGGTGCAGTTGGTTAAGCATCTGCCTTAGGCTCTGGTCATGATCCCAGGGTCTTGGGATCAAGCCCCACGTGTTGGGCTCTCTGCTCAGTGGGGAGCCTGCTTCTCCGTCTCTCTCTGCTTGCAGCTCCCCCTGCTTGTGCTCTCTCTTTCTGTCAAATGAATAAGTAAAATCTTAAAAAAAAAAAAGGGAATCGTAAGGAAGAAAAAATACATTTACAGTACTGTACTGTAAAAAATTCAAACGTAAGCGGACCCATGCAGTTCAAACCCATGTTGCTAAAGGATCAGTTGTACATTTTTCTTTTAAGATAGTACATATTCCACCTTGAGAGTCTAATATATCTGGAGCTGCTCTATTTTAATCATTGCTGATCCAAGTTTATGAACTTTTGAGAGGGGTTCTAAGACTTGAGTGGCTTACCATTACCTTTGCTGCTATTTCCTGAACTTACTATGTACGATCCCCTCTCCCCCAAAACACACACAAAGACTTCTTGGTGGAGACAGGATTGTCCCTTTCTAGTATGACATGATAGGGATTATAGACTTTTGAATATTTTGCCTGTTGTGGTGTAAGCTGTATAAAGAATTGTTAGTGGGGCACCTGGCTGGCTCAGTTGGTAGAGCATGCTATTCTTGATGTTGGGGTCGTGAGTTCAAGCCCCACACTGGGGAGTAGAGATTACTTAAAAGGAAAAAAAAAAAAAAGAATGTTAGTAATTGAAGCTAATCAATCAGGAAATCAACTGAATTTTTACGAGGAAAGATACTAGTGGGAACTGGGTGGCCCTCAAAGGAAAGTGGATACAAACATAGCAGCTTGTTTTATTATATGTTTTAGCTAAATCATAAAAAATCCCACTAGGTATTAGACTCCATAGTAGTGACTAACCAGAGATAAAAAGAACCAGGGCGCCTGGGTGGCTCAGTCAGTTAAGCGTCCAACTCTTGATTTCATCTCAGGTCATAATCTCAGGGTCGTGAGATCCAGCCACACATCAGGCTCTGTGCTGGCCATGGAGCCTGCTTAAGATTCTCTCTCTCTCTCCCTCTGCCCCTTCCCTTGTTCTCATGCACGCACTCACACACATACACACACTCTCTCTCTCTCAAAAAAAAAAAAAAAAGATAAAAAGAACAATATTAAGAATAGGGCCTTATAGGGATTGTGCTCAAGAGGTATCAGATGTCTTAAACCAAAAGAGAGGAAGAAAAATAGTTAAAAAATAAAAAACAGGGGCACCTGGCTGGCTCAGTCAGTAGAGTACTTGACTCTTGATCTGGGGGTCATGACTTTGAGCCCCTCATTGAGTGGATTGAATTGAATTGAAGATTGCTTTGGGTAATAATTGCCATATTAACAATTCAAGTCTTTCAATCCATGAACAAGGTATGTCTATTCACTTATTTAGATCTTCTTCTATTTCTTTCAATAATATTTTGCAGTTTTCAGTGTATACCTGAAAAATCTCCTTGGTTACATTTATTCCAAAGTATTTTATTATTTTTTATGTTATTGTACTAATTTTACTAATTTCATTTTCAAATTGTTCATTGCTAGTATATAGAACTACAACTGATCTTTGCATATTTATCTAGTATCCTGTTATTTTGCTGAATGAATTTATTAGCTCTAGTGCTTTTGTGGATTCCTTAGGATTTTTTTTTTTTAGGATTTTTTAATGTATAAGATCATGTCTCCTGCAAATAGAGATAATTTTACCCCCTCCTTTCCAATTTGGATACTTGTATTTCTTTTTGTTACCTAATTGCTATGGCTAGAACTTCCAGTATAATGTTGAATAGAAGTGGCAAAAATATATATATTTGCCTTGTTCCTGATCTTAGGAAGAAAGCATTCAGTCTTAAATCATTGAATATAATGTTAGCTATGGGTTTTCCTGTACACTTTTTTTTTAAGATTTTATTTATTTATTTTATTGGGAGACAGAGCACAAGCAGGGGAGTGGCAGGCAGAAGGAGAGGGAGAAGCAGGCTTTCTTAACCAACTTAGCAGACACTTAACTAACTGAGTCACCCAGGCGCCCTTCATACACTTATTATGTTCAGAAAGTTTCCTTTTATTCCTACTTTGATGAGGTGTTTTGTTAGTTGTTTTTTTTTTTCATGAAAGGGTGCTGGATTTTTTTTTTCATCAATTGAAACGATCATTTGTTTTTTCCTTTATTCTATTAATATGGAATATAATGTTGATTGAATTTTGTAGTTGAACCACCCTTGCATTCTTAAAATAAATCCCACTTGGTAATGATGTGTAATCCTCTTAATAGGATGCTGGATTGGGTTTGCTAGTATTTTGCTCAGGAATTTTGCATCCACATTGATAAGCAATATTGGCCTCTAGTCTCTTCTTGCAATAGGCTTCTTTTTTTAAGTTGAAAGAGCACATCTCTTTGTTACTTAGTGGCTATTCCAGGAAAGCCAAAGATAGTTTATGGAAAAAACACATTATTCTGAATTTGAGGCCTATATTTGGAAAGACAAAATCAAGAAGTGTAGTCAGGGGATATTATGAAAATAAGTCATAATTATCTAAGGGCAAGGGTGCCAGGGTGACTCAGTAGGTTAAGCACCTGCCTTCGGCTCAGGTCGTGATCTCAGGGTCGTAGGATTGAGTCCAGCATAGGGCTCCCTGCTCAGCAGGGAGTCTGCTTCTCCCTCTTCCTCTGCTCCTCCCCACTGCTCCTGCTCTCTTTCTCTCTCTCTCTCTCAAATAAACAAATAAAATATTTTTTAAAAATTATCTAAGGGCATATGCAGTTGCAACCAATATTTTGAAAACACAGCAATAAGTAACAATGTCAATAAATATAGATCTAACAGCTCTGTGTGGAAAGGCTGTGTTACGCACACGTACAGAATACTGTGTAAGTCCATAGCAGGAGCAGCCAAATCAGACTGAGGACTAAAACAAACAGAAGAATTGGTGCTTTGGCTGAGTCACTGAGAGCAAAATCTAGCTGGGGAGAGAATATATAAACTATATAATTATAAATAACACAGATTAGTAGTGTAAGTTCTAAATAAGGCATTCAAATCAGTAAATGATACAGGAAGGAACTTTTTACATATATTGGACTGGTTGGGAAAGAAAAGAAGGTAGAATTTATGGCGGTCTTTAAATTTCAGGTAGAATTGAGGTAGAGAAGAATGGAGTGTAGAAAATTAGAATCTTGGGTGAAAACATAATTTGAGAGATGATATGTAGCAATTTTGGTGGCTGCAGGGTTCATGGGAGGGAATAGTGTTGAAGATACATTGAGGTGTCAGAAGACAGGTACATTAAACTCTGACTAAGTTCAGGCTAAAAACTGGGCTAAACAGATTGGAAAAACTAAAGTATGTACAATAGGGAAAGAAGAGTGAAGAGACAGGAATCGATATTGGAGTGAGAGGAAGAGAGAGGAGAGTTATCTCACCTCTTGAGATATCCTCTGAACCTCGTAGTAACGTTAAAAATGGGAATGATAAATTATAATTATAATCAAGCAAAAAACATATTTGATGCCTAGTTGGTGCAAAGTTCTTGAACCGTGCTTCTCAAGAGATAAGAATTCCTATGGGTTTTTATTTCTCTTTCTTGAAGTTTATATTTATATTTGGAATGTGACAGTATCTTTGTGCTCCCTTTGTGAACTCATAGTACTATGTCAAAATGTATGGATTTATCATACATCTTAAGCCATTTGTCACATGTCAAAATGCTGGATTTTTTTAAAAAAATATTTATTTATTTATTTGGGAGAGAGAGAGAGAGAGAGAGAGAGTGAGCATGAGCAGGGGGAGCGGCAGAGGGAGAAGTAGCCTCCCCAGCAAGTATGGAGCCCAAGGCGGGGCTTGATCCCAGGACTCTGGGATCATGACCTGAGCCAAAGACAGATGCTTAACCAAATGAGCCACCCAGGCACCCCAAAATGCTCGATTAATTATGAGATTTCTGAAATTAATTTTTAATTATATAAGAAATACATGAACCCATTCTTGTAAAAAAGGAAAACAATGTAACTACAGCTCAAGGGTTCCAATTCTGATCCTGTCTTTGACACCACTATTAATGTAGTGTGTATTCTTCCAGACTTTTTGCCATGCATTTACATACTTATGAATTCATATACAATACATGCTTTTATTTTTTTTAAAGATTTTATTTATTTAGAGAGAGAGCATGAGTAGGGGGAGAGGGAGAGAGAGAATCCCAAGCAGACTCCTCACTGACCAGGGAGCCCAGTGAGGTGGGGTGGTGGAGGGGGTGTCTCGATCCCACAACCCTGAGATCACGACCTGAGCCGAAATTAAGAGTCTGAGGCTCAACTAACTGAGCCACCCAGGCACCCTACAATATACACTTCTATAAAACAAATGTTATACTATATTTTTCACTCTAAAACTTAAAAAAAACCTCCAACCCACCATTGGATTTATTAATCTTTTAAACTGCTACATGTGTTCTATAATATGCAGTACCACAATTAATCTAGCCATTTACCTTCTGTGAACGTCCCAACTCTTCAGGGTTAGTGAGCCAGTCTGAACAGGTAGCATACAGTTCATTGTGCAAACATGCTGCTGTTTCCCTAGCACTGATGGCAATTAGACAAATTGCCGGGTCACAGAGAAGGTGCAATTATAAAAATGTAATATATCATGCCAAGTTGGCTGCACCAATTTACAGGCCTATGTAGAGATTTTTATCCTTTTTCAGCAGATAGTTTTACCGTAGAACGGGTCCCGGTTGAGCAAACTCCATCCCTTCCCTGGCCAAAACCCGGGCGGCACGCCCCCGTGTGTCTCTCAAGCGCCAGTTTTGGCCCCGCCTTTTCGCTCAGAGGACCTGCCGCTTGGCCTCGCCTCTTCCGAGGGCGGGGCGTGGATGGGCCCTGACGTCACTGCCGGCCAGACGCCATCTTGCTGGTTTGCGGCCGGTCTTGGATGTGGCGGCAGCCGTGGTGAAGGCGTGCGGAAGGGTGGGGTGAGGGGGCGAGGCCGCGGCGCGGGCGGCTAAACTCTCCTCCCCTCAGCCCCACCGCGTGGGACGGCGTGAACGCGGTGTCGGAGGGATGTCCGCCTTCTCTGAGGCGGCGCTGGAGAAGAAGCTGTCGGAGTTGAGCAACTCGCAGCAGAGCGTGCAGACCTTGTCCCTGTGGCTCATCCACCACCGCAAGCACTCGCGGCCCATCGTCACCGTGTGGGAGCGGGAGCTGCGTAAAGGTGAGTCTCCCCGCCACCCGGCCTGCTCCCTGGTGCCGCCGGGCCCCCTTCCCGGCCAGCCCCATTCCCCCAGCGACCCCAGCTCCCTGATGCCCGGCACCGCCCTACCCGGCGCCCCTGGCTCCCTGGCGTCGGTGGTCCGCGGGCTGGGAGGAGCGGCGTGCGCCGTGCTTCCCGCAGAATCTGCGCCTAGTAGGTATTATTGCATAGGGAAAGAAGGATTAAAAACAACAACAAAACAAAAACAAAAACCCTTCTGATTTAACACAGAGGCAATAGGCAGGGGCTCAGGACTCTGACCCTGATTAGGGCCAGAAATTCAGGCAGTCAGGTTTTTTTTTTTTTAAATTCTCTAGATCATAATGGAGGGTAGGGGTGGAAAAGAGAAGTGGAAAGGAAAAAAGATTAGTGTGGGGATGGGAGTTAATTCCATCATTTCTATAACACATCAACTCAGTCTTGTAAAATTAATAGCGGAATCAGAGTTTTGGATTGAGGAATCTGAAATTGCATCCATGCATGATGCAGTGGAAGAACCCTGAATTTGTAGATTTTAGAGGACTAGGATTCGGCGAATTTATTAATGTCTGGATTGCAGTTGCCTCACCTCAAAATGAAGGAGTTAGATTGAGTGATCTAAAGTCCTTTCTTGCTCTGCGACTATATACTTCTAGGGCAGCGTGCTTGTTTTGCAAAACATTAGTGCTCCTGTAAATGAAGTTAACTTTTAAGAGCAGTATGTGCTGTCACTAAAATATTCAGAATCATTTCACTTCTGCAGAGCAACTGTATTTCTAAGAACTGATTGTACGTTAATGTGAGTAAAAATAAAAAATTTTCATTTGCTTAAGAGTTTGGGTTTGCACCTTAATTAATCCGGGAGAGAGAACGGGCACTCCTAGTTACTGTTTCAGACATCCTGATGTATCGATATGATGGTTATTAATTAGGGGTTTTAACAACTGTTATTAATCAAAATAGATGCTTGTTTACTGACCCATATGAAATCTCTATGATATGTTAATATGAGAGCTAAAATGTGGCATTGACTATAGGGAATGGGGAAGAACTGTCCTTGTGTATTTGCTTGTGATTAATCTCTTGGGAGAAATTGACTTAGAGCCCTGTTTTTCAGTTCATATATAAGTGTATGTGTATTGGTACTCAAGGAGGAATTCATCTTCTGTGAGAGGTCAGAAAGGTTTGAGAAACCTAGGTATAAAGGTCTGGAAAATAGCTGTGAACTTCGAAAGGGCAGTAATTGTCTTTGCTCCTCCTGTAGTTTACTAGATTTCAAAACAAGCAAAAGGCTTATACTTGGGGGGGGGGGGGAGTGGATTTTAGAAACACACATAATGAATAAAGGATTGGTACCTATCTTTTTTTTTTTTTTTTTTGGTACCCAACTATCTTAAGAACTTCTACAAATCAGAAAAATAGCAATGCTGTTAAAGGCATTTCACATGAGGGGAAACCTGAAAGGCCAATAAATGATGCTTAATTAATAATCAGGAAAAAATAAACCATTGAGGTGCCATTTATACCCTTCAGTTTGTAAAAGTATGACAATACCAAAAATTGGTGAGGATGAGGAGAAACAGGAACACTCCTACACTGCTGGTTGGAGTGTAAAAAGATCAATTTAGTGACCTCTAATGAAGCTGAAGGTACATAGTCTTTGACCTAGCAGTTCTTGTAGGAATGTATCCTGGAAACTAGTACCTGTGCTCAAGAAATTATATTTATTGCAGCTTCTTAGTAACAAAATTAGAAACCGTTTAAACATCTCATTAGTTGGGAGTATGGACAAATATATTGTGATATTCATAGACTATAATACTGACCAGCAGTTGTCATGAAACAACATGACTGAATTAAAAAACAACAAACAAGCAAAATGAGCTAAGAAAGCAAGGTGCATACCAATATGCCATTTGGTAAAGTTTGAAAACATGCAAAAACAATTCTCTGTTTTGTTCACAGATACCTGTAGTTACAGTTAAAACACGCATAATGGTGATTAACATCATGTTGCAAGATAGTGGTTACCGTAAGGGAGAGAGGAAGTGAAAATGGATCTGTGTTATATTTCATATATTTTTTGAAAAATGTGATACACGTGGGAAAATGAAAAGATGTGCTATTTACTGGGTTTGGGGATATTTCCATACATTTAAATGCTTCATAGTTAGAAAAAATTAAAGGCCTATAAGTAGATGCGTTAGGAGAGTGGTGTTGGGTGATGACGGTGATGGTGGTAGTAGTGGTGGTGATGATCATGCTGCTACTGCCGCTGCTGCCATTTTGTTTGGTCTTGGATTATCTGCCGAAAGTTTCCTTTCGTTGACATGACTGTACCTTTGTAGGGCACAGTCTTTGTGTCCCCTCACACCTACCTCTGCAGTTTTGCTCCTCAACTGTAGGATCCCTGCATTGCCTGTAGCATAATGATAATGAGAATAATTTACTGAATATCAAGCATTGTTTTAGCCATCTTACAGTGATATCGTGAATCCTCACATTACCTCTACAAAATAAGTGCTTGTAAAATGAATTGATCAAACTTGAAATAAATAAATGAATAAAATCAGTTGAACATTTTATATTAAGCTTGGCATTCTTTAGTTTCTTGAAATGTTTAAAGGGGACAAAATGTGACACTAGTAGGAAAAATTACTGTTCAAAATATAAGAATGAGTAGGTAAAATGATAATGTCACAAATGGTAATCATTCAGTTTTGAAGATTTCCTTTCTTGTTCTACCTTCCTTATTTTTGCGTCCTTCAAAGATAGAATTTCTGGAGTGGGGACAAGAAAAAGAGAATTTCTGTTTAGAGGGATATCCCCCAAGGCCTTTATGAAGACTAAAGTAGCTATAATTTCCCTGAGAAATGGAATAGAGTATAACCAGAAAAGTGAGGATTTTGTTGTTTTGTAACAGCTTTAAAAAAAAATTTTTTTTTAAAGATTTTATTTATTTGAGGGAGAGAGAGAGAAATCAGGAGCAGGGAGGAGCAGACTCCTGCTGAGTAGGGAGCCCTATGTGGTCCTCGATCCTACGTCCTGAGATTGTGACCTTAGCCGGAGGCAGATGCTTAACTGACTGAGCTACTAGGTGACCTATAACAGCTTTATTGAGATATAATTAACATATCACACAATTCATTCATTGAAAGTATACAGTTCAGTGGCTTTTAGTGTGTCATATAGTTGTTAGTCTGCCACTACAATTTTAGAATGTTTTCATCACCCAAAAAGAAACTGACTTTTAGGCATCATCCCCAACCCCTTCCACCTTCCCCAGCCCTAGGCAACAATTAATTTACTTTGTCTCTATAGATTTGCCTATTCTTAGCATTTCATTAAATGGAATCATACAGTATGACATCTTTTGTGATTGACTTCTTTGGTTAGCTTGTTTTCCAGGCTCATCCATGTTGTATTATAGCATTTATCAGTACTTCATTCTTTTTTTTTTTTAAGATCTATTTATTTTAGCAAGAGAGTGTGGGTGGGAGGGGCAGAGGGAGAAAGAGAGACAATCTTAAGGTCCAAGCTATGCATGGAGCCCGATATGAGGCTCGATCTCATGACCTTGAGGTCACAACCTGAGCCAAGACCAGGAGTCTGACGCTTAACCGACTGCGCCACCCAGGTGCCCCAGTACTTCATTCCTTCTTATGGCCAAATAATAATTCATTATATGAATTTTTTTCTTCATCAATTGATAGACATTTGGGCTGTTTCCATGTTTTGCTCTTATGAATAATAGTGCTATGAACATTTGCATACATGTTTTTGTATGGGTGTGTTTTCATATTTTTTTGAAATATACCTATGGGTAGAATTGCTAGGTCATATAGGAACTCTATGTTTAACCTTTTGAAGAACTGCCAGACTGTTTTCCACAGTGACTATCATAGTCCTAACAGCAGTGTATGAGGATCCAATTTTTCTACATCTCTGCCAACAGAGATCTTTTTGATTATAATTAATAATCTTTTTTAAATTTTTTTTTTAATATTTTATTTATTTATGTGTCAGAGAGAGAGCAAGAGAGAGATCACAAGTAGATGGAGAGGCAGGCAGAGGCAGAGGGAGAAGCAGGCTCCCTGCCGAGCAAGGAGCCGGATGTGGGACTCGATCCCAGGACCCTGGGATCATGACCTGAGCTGAAGGCAGCCGCTCAACCAACTGAGCCACCCAGGCGTCCCAATAATCTTTTTTATTATAACCACCCTCTTGGGTGTAAATTGGTATATGGTTATGATTTGCATTTCCCTGTTGGCTAAGGATGTTGAGCGCATTTTCATGTGCTTATTGGCCATTTGTATGTTGTCTTTGGATAAATGTTTGTTCAGATCCTCCCCCACCTTTTTTTAAAATAGGCTCCACACCCAGGCTAGAGCCCAGTGTGGAACTTGAACTCACCATCCTGAGATCAAGACCTGAGCTGAGATCAAGAGTTGGACACTTAACTGACTGAGCCACCCAGGCTCCTGATACTTACCCATTTTCAAATTGGGTTATTTGTCTTTTTATTAATTGAGTTATAAGTGTTCTTTATGTATTCTGGATACTAGTCCCTTATCAGATGCAAAAGTTACAAATGGTTTCTCTCATTCAGTGGTTGTTTCTTCACTCTTACCTACTGTCTTTTGAACGCAGTTGTTTTCATCTCTGACTCAAGTTTGGCACTGAATTATCAAACTATTAACATACATCACTAATAAAATTATATCTTACATTTGTTGCTATGGAAATAATGACCATGAACATACCAGAATTTAAAAGCAACACTGATACCTGGGCTCTTTGTACACACAAAGCAAAATTGGGCTCAGTCAGTTGAGCATTTGTTTGACTCTTGGTTTTGGCTGAGGTCATGATCTTGCCATCATGGAATGGAACCCCACATTGAGCTCTGTGCTGAGTGCTGAGTCTGTTTTAGCTTCTCTCTCCCTCTTATTCCTGCTCTCTCACTCTCTTTCTCTCTAAAAATAAATAAAATATTTTTTTATTCGTTTTTTTTTAAGATTTTATTTATTTGACAGAAAGGGAGAGAGAGAGAGCATGCACAAGAAGGGAGAGCAGCAGAGGGAGAGGGAGAAGCAGGCTCTCCACTGAGCAGGGAGCCTGATGTGGGGCTCGATCTCAGGACCGTGGGATCACAACCTGAGCCGAAGGCAGATGTTTAACCAACTGAGCCATCCAGGAGCCCCTAAATAAAATTTTTAAAAAATATTATTCAAAAAATATATATATATATTATTCAAGACCTCAGATCTTTTGTTTATGTGGGTTTTTGGGTTACAAGGCAGACGCTTAACCAACCGAGGCACCCAGGTGCCTTATCCTTAAATTGCTAGTAAAAATAAAAATGCACTTCTAGATTAAACAAATATAGTATGATAATCCATAATTTTATAGGTATGTTTTTGGATAAAATGAATTTTTCATTTGAAATGTATCAGTAAGCTAATTCTGTTGGTTTCCTTTATTCCTCAAATATTTATTGAGGGAGCTCCTACTCTGTTGCTAGACCAAGGATGATTCAGCAGATAAAACACACATAGCTGTCTTCATGGAACTTACATACCAGTCAGGGAAATGGACTCTACTAAATTAGTACCTGAACGATAAAAAGAAGAAATATAACTGGGAAACTAATCTAGTTTAGGCAATCAGGGAAAGCTTCTTTGATTTGAGATTTAAAATATGAATAGAATTTACCAGGAGTTTACAAAATATATAGACAATTTTTACTGTTGCTTTAGTCATTTAAATGTGCTTTTATGTAGAACAAATGTTACTTGACATTGAAATATAACATTTCAGTTCATGATTCGTTTTTGGAACTAGGCAGGATAACGAAGTAAACATTTTTTATTTTATTTTATTTATTTATTTGACAGAGAGAGAGATCACAAGCAGGCAGAGGGGCAGGCAGAGAGAGAGGGGGAAGCAGGCTCCCTGCTGAGCAGAGAGCCCGCCGGGGCTTGAACCCAGGACCCTGAGATCATGACCTGAGCCGACTGCAGAGGCAGAGGCAGAGGCTTTAACCCACTGAGCCACCCAGGCACCCCAGTCAGTCTTATTCTTCTTTTTATAGCTTTTCCTTAGTCCCTTCTCTGATAACTGAGAAATTAAGTAAAAACTTCACTATGCTACGTTAATTGCTTGGACTTCCCAGGTGTATTAAAAAATATACAGCTGTATCTTACTAATAACATGCCCATAAAATAAAATTCAAAAGGAATAAAGGGTTATAAAGAGAGGAGTAAGACTCCTTCCCATTATTCTTCCCTTCCTTACCTACACATTTTCCCCACCTAGAATCAGTTTGTAAACAACTGATATATTCTTCCAGAATTGTCTATGTATCTGTGGTCATATATATGTTATAATTTCATTCTCTTGCTTGGGCAGATAGTAGAGTATTATATAGATTAACATACAGACTTCTCTGTGCTCTG
>CM052889.1:32633251-32792126 GCA_028534135.1 Potos flavus
TTTGTTTGTTTGTTTTTTGTGACTGGCTTGTTTCACTTAGCGTAATATCCTCTAGGTTCATTCATGTTGTAGCATGTGTCACGATGTCCTTTCTTTTTAAGGCTGAATAATATTCCATTTGTATGGATTGCCACATTTTGTTTATTCACTTATCTGTCAGTGGATACTTGTGTTGCTTCTGCCTTTTGCTATTGTGAATAATGCTGCTAATATTCCAGAATATTTTGGTTGAGTCACTACTTGATCTTTGCAAAAGGTAACAACCTCTTTCATTTATAACATAGTCATAAGAGGCATAGTCCAGTTAAGAGGGAATGCTTAGGATTTGGACTTTGGATTCAAATCCTGGCTGATCCCTTCCTAGATATCTCACTATGGGCAGATAATCCTTTTGATGCCTATTTGTTAAACTGCCAAATGCAGGTAGTGATGGTACCTTACATTATTTGGATTAAATTAGGTAATACATGTAAAGTGCTTAGAATAATAGTGTGTAACACATAGTAAAAGTTTGATAAATGTTAACTATTTATTTAGGAAAAGGAGCCCATTGGTTCAGGTACCCATTTAAAGTACTGCAGATAGTCTCCCAATTAGATAATGATAAAATTTGAGTTTTCAAACTCATTTTGATTGCTGAGAAGCCAAATACTTGAATTAATTAATTAATTAATAGTAACTTTTTCTTTGGGTGAGATTTTCTTTGGGCAGGGATAGGTAAAAAAGAGACAGGTTTGAATATTGGGAAGGTTGTCATTATGATCATCTTCATGGGAAAGGGTCCTGATATCTTAACCAGTTATACTGAATGGTTTATCTAACCAGACAAGAGCCAAAAGAATCAGAAGTTGGTCTTTGTTATTGCCATCTCTTCTATATCTTTATTCTGTTCCAGAACTTTCAAAAGAGTAGTAGTGGGCCATATCTTTAGATAGGCAAATAAGACTATGCAATGAATGGCACAGATTTGTAAAGTCTGGTCATCTCTGACTCAGTATTTTAGTTTCTTGTAAGGTTGTGTGTGTCACTAGTTTCCTCTCAAGAAAGACTTGAACTCAGAAGTGGCTTTTAATGTATTGAATGATTAAACTGAATACTCAAATCTAAAGGGCCAAAAGTAGCCTGCCTATTTTTGTCTTAAATCCACTAATTTGGCCCACATAAATGGTGCACTCGATTATCAGTCCTGACCATAAGTTTCCACCATTGAATGTGGATGCCACAGAGTACAGTGTTTCTGGATATAACTGTACTACTTTGAATAATTCATATTTAATCCTAGTAAAATTATATTATGAAAGTAGTCAATATAAAAGATATGTTCAACTAACTAAATTCTGCCTATATGTATGACTCTTATTTGGATCATACTTAATACTATACCACTTAACATTGTAACTAGTAAAAATGTATTCTGGCCCACAGTTGTGGAAATCTCTTTTTTTTAGAAGGATGACTACACCCACGGAATATTGTGAGAAGAGAAATCTTTTTGTCTAGATGAATTCAGTTATTTAAGGGTGTGTAATCTAAACCGGTTGAAAATCTAAACTGCCCATTTGGTCTCCCTAACATTTATTCTATTAGCTTGGGAAACACTTATTTCATAAACAAAATACACATAATTAATTGAAGTGAGGTCTCTTTCAACGTATTTTATGTTTCGTACTCTTATTTTACGGTAATAACTTAATGCTAACTTTAAAATCAATGTGGGTATTAAAACAGTCATAAATTCAATCTTTATGGTACCATCTTAACATGACCAGTCACTATCTTATTTTAAATAAGCTGTATTTCATGTAGTGTTACATAGTTTTAACAAAATTTAGTACAGATTGATTCACAGAGATACATTTTTATAGACCTGAGGATTTTGGTGTGTAAAACTAATTTGGGAATAGTGATAAGACTAGGAATCAAAGGTAAGTCGTTTGGACAACTTAGCGAAACTAATTATTGACTGATTCCTCCTCCTGAATCTTTTTTTCTTCCTCACGATGCATGTCCAGAAACTATAGAAACCTAGTGAGTTAAAGAATAGTGACTTGAAAAGTTTGGTAGTAGAATGAGAAACTAGAGTTGAATATGATACATAAAGGTTAGTAGGTTTGTTGATTCAGATATTGAGAAAGTTTGTCCATGTTAAATGAGGCTATTTTAAGTAGATTTTTAATTTAAAAAAAAAATTTTTTTTTTCCCCAGCCAAACCAAACAGGAAGCTTACTTTTCTCTACCTAGCCAATGATGTCATTCAGAACAGCAAAAGGAAGGGGCCGGAGTTTACAAAAGATTTTGCACCAGTTATAGTGGAGGCTTTTAAACATGTTTCAAGGTATGGTAATTGTTTGGGTACTAGGTAATCTGTTTTAAATGAGCATAATATGTCCTTTTGTTAAAATTTGCTGTAAGCCATTCAACAAAAAACAGAGAATGAATTTCTTTGAAATTTTCATTTGAAAAGACTTAACTATAAATGGCATTTGTAAATGTGTTAAATACTTCTCATGAAGGGAAATTTTTGAACTGTTGGAATGGTGGATATTTGGAGTACTTGAATTAACAGCTTTCCTTTAAGAGACCAAAAGCAACTGCCATTTTGGAATGAACTTCATAAAGAATAAATGTGAAGGTATTGAATTGAAAATTTGTGTGCTTATAATTATAAAGCTATCATTTTTCCAACTGATATTTCTGGATAAACGTCATAGCTTTTCTTTTCATATTGCTTTTTTTAGCGTTTGGATATATATCATTATAACATTTTAAAATGCTTTGGAAGTATAGAATATTTAGAATAATAATAAGCCTGTTGAATTTTGCTACAAAAAAATTCTGAAGGTAAAAGTCAGTGCTTTGGTTTATGCCCTTTTTAATGCTTATTTCCAAACATATGCAAATATTTGGTAGATTACTGGGTAAGCATTATTGGAGGTAGACTACTAAATCAGTCTAAATTACAGAATCCAGGAGTAAATGTAAAGACTTTGTTGAATGATTTAAGGATGAAAATATACTCCAGGCACGCCTTGCAAATTTAGTCATAGTGGATGCATTTTTCAAAAATTACAGTGTGCGAAATACTGCTCTGTGTTACTTTCTTAAATGAATATTATCTATCTTTCCTTTTAGGTAATGTCTTTTACCATCTTTTCAGATGTTGGCATTTCTTAAGAGTTCAGTCCTAGGCCCTCTTTCTGTGGTCATATTCTTCACCTGACCTCTGGCGTTTTTATACATTGCATGTATTTAGTTATTATCCACACCCTAATAACTCTCCAGTCCAGATGTGTTTTCTTTGTTTTAGAACTGTGTCCTGTTGCCTAATGAGTTCTAATTGTATGCCTCCAGACATCTCAAACGTACTATGTCTCATACTGAATTCATATTATGTTCTTTCTCCCTGTCAGACTTGCTTCTCCTCTATGTTTCACTCAGTGGGTCCAACTCTTATCTATCCAGATGCCCATATGAGAAATTATGTGCCATCTTTAACTTTCTCTGATAATGTGATTTATAGTATATCACATTCTCCATTCTCCTTCACTCCCTTTATCCCATGTAGTATATATAGTTCCCACAGTTCTTTAGATTTCTTTCCATTCCAGTTCCCATAATGTCATCTTTCTTTCTTTAAGATTTTATTTATTTTTTAATGAGCCACCCAGGTGTCCCAATTTTATTTATGTTTTAGAGAGAGAGTACACACAAGAGCATTGAGTGGGTGAGGGACAGTAAGAGAGGGAGAAGCAGTCTCCCCACTGAGCAGGGAGCCCAAGACACAGCTCGATCCCAGGACTCCAAGATCATGACCGGAGCTGAAGGCAGATACTTAACTGAGCCACCTAGGCACCCCCATAATGTCATTTTCTATATAATTACAGGAGCCTCTCGTATTGTTTAATCCACTTAGGAAACTAGCCAGTCACAGAGCTGATCATAACACTTCCTTGCCTTTGAGTTCTCATTTGTCTCAGAGATTCAGCCTAAAGTCCTGAGCAAGACTTAAGGTGTTGCTTCATGGCCTTGTTCACATTTTCAGACTCCTATCTCACAGTTCTTCCACACACACAATTTATAGTCCAAGTTTAAGCTAACTGAACTCACTCATTTAGTTCTTTCTACCTTAATGCTTTTAAATATGTTGGTTTTCCTGAGAAATTCAATAAAGTATTTATTGATTGCCTACTATGTTCTGGGTCCTAAGGATACTGTAGTGAACAGGATAAAGTTCCGTCCTAGTGGAGTTTGCATTTCAGTGGACGAAAAAGGTAATAACTATATGTACAGATGCATATATATTATGCTAGTAGGTAAGTATTGTGAACAAATAAAACTAAGGAAAGAACTAGAGGATATGAGAGATTTAGATCATGAGATAAGGAATGACTATTTTGGGGAGATGTCATTTGAACAGGGACTAAAGGAAAAGATGAAATGAGCCACTTGAGCATCTAGGAGACGATTCTATGTAAAGGGAATACTTAGCAGAAAGTGAGATATCTGCGTGCTGGGCATGTTTGAGGATCAGCAAGGACATTTGTATAGGAGAAGGTATTTAGGGAATGTGGACTGAGAAGTAGCTAGGAAGTAGAATAGGTCCACCTTGTGGTCCAGAATAAGGATTTTGGTTTTATTCTTGGTATGATTGATAGCTCTTAGGGGATCGAAGAGCCGTATGATTTGATTGACATTAGTAGAGCATAGAGTAAAGAGGTAAGAGCCTAAGAGACCAATGAGAAGACTTGAGAAATCAAGGCAAGAGGTAATAGCAGCTCAGTCTACAGTGGTAGTGATGAAGGCAATAGGAGGTGGTTGGGAGTAGTCCGTTTTCCACTTCCCTGTTGTTCCAGTCATCAGATCTCAAATATCACTTCCTCAGATAACTTTTTTTAAATCTCCTTAGAAGTGGACTAGGCCTCTGCATTATGCTTGTTTTTAATACCTTGTTCTTTTTTGTGGCCCTTATATAACAGCTTCTATAAATGAAGCTCCATTTGTATCTCAGTGCCTTCTATAGTGTCAAAGATAGTGTCAAAGAGTACCTTGATCAATACGTATTTGTTAAATAAATTTAAAAATCACCTATTCGAAATCTTCATAGCCTCATATTCATCCCCCATTTAGTTAGGGGCATCTTCTTCGTAAACCCCTAGTAGCCAGTGCGAGCACTTTTACATTTTTTTGTAATTTTTTGTTTAGTAATATGTCTCGGACACCTGGCTGGCTCAGTGGATGGAGCGTGTGAATCTTGATCTCGGGGTTGTAAGTCTGAACCCCATTTTGGGTGTAGAGATTACTTGAAAAATAAAATCTTAAAAAAATACGTGTCTGTAAGCTTTTAAAGGAAGCAGGGAGTAGGTCTGTCTTGATCACTTCACTGCAGAACTGGTCACATAGTGGTGCTCAGTAAACATTTGAACAGCTTTTTTCAGGGAGTGAGTGTCTGATTGCATTGTAAATCACCGTTACCTTTTCAGTTGCTCTATTAATTGTTATTATTTGTATTTTTTCTTTAGTGAAACTGATGAAAGTTGCAAGAAGCACCTTGGAAGGGTATTATCTATTTGGGAAGAAAGGTCTGTTTATGAGAATGATGTATTAGAACAACTTAAGCAAGCTCTGTGTAAGTGTGTAATCTTTTATCATGATCTCTTCGTTAAAATGTTTGCTTTCATTAAAACTTCAGTGTTCTTCCCTTTCAGATGGTGATAAGAAGCCTAGGAAGCGAACTTATGAACAGATAAAGGTGGATGAAAATGAAAACTGTTCCTCTCTGGGATCTCCAAGTGAACCACCACAGGTAGAAGTTTTTCTCTGTTGAGGAAGTTATGTTACTATTACTTTATGTGGCCACCAAGCTTTATTAATTTTGGTGTTTTACTTCTGTAAATTGATTTTTATTATAATTCTGAGTACAAGAAAGAAGCTATATGACTATCTCTTATTTCTGATGACAGATTGCTTTTGTTTAATGTAGTGTGTTGTGTATTGTATATTAGGCAACTATATTTTGCATAGAAAGAGGATATCTGATTGCTAAATATGATTAGGTGTGGTGAGATATCCACTATTTAAATAGTTTCCTTTTAAATAAATAAAATATTATATGATAAGACTATTTTGTTATATGATTTAAGTACACTGAAAATGCCATCCCTAGAGATAAACACTGCCCTTTAGAGTATTTTTTCTTTTAAACATGTAAAAATGAGTGTTACAGTAACAAGCATGTATTCACACAGTTCTATGTAACTATAGAACCGTATAGTTCCATGGTAAAATAAGATGGATTAGAGTCGTCATCTTAATACCCCATGTCCTCCCAGGTTGGTACAGTATAGCATTCTTTAGCCATCAGATGATTCCAGAAAAACATTTTAACTTTTAATTATGTGGGCATTGAGTGTTAAAGCTTCCTCCTTCTATGTTTCAAACATATAGGAGGGACAGATAAAATTTAAAAGGAGAAAATGAAGACATAGCCATACTCATAAAACAAGGTAAATATCTTCGTGGGCTAGAAATGGTACAGAAGCGCACAACTCAGTATGTGTGCCAGAGCCTGGTTCTTGCTAAGCTTTGGTCTGGAAGCAAACATGGCTTTCCAGAAATACTGGGGTAATAAGAACTCAAAGTGATCCATGGGAGTTGGAGGACTGGAGCTGAATTCACTGCATGAAACCAGAGACTGGGTGAAATTCTTTCCCCAATGAAAGGAGCTTGAAAGAAATAAAACTGTGGGTGTGTTATATCAGTGTTAATACTGGGGAGGCAGAAAGAATCTCAGCTAGGTGCTCAGCTAGGACCTGAAGCAAACTACCTGTTCACTCATTGACAGGAGGTGCTGAAGCCCATATGATCACAAGCGACAAAAGCTTGAGGAAAAAATAATAACATTTCAAACAACCAAATGCTAAGGTTTATATTTCTTTCTATTTGGTAATAATTAAGAGAAAACACTTTGTGCTGAGAGCCTTATTATGATTCCACGAACAGTATTTTACCCAAGTTCTAGATACAGGGTCTGATCCTCTTGTATTCTCCCTGATGAAAAGAGGAACCTCGGTTATACTTCTCAGGAGTATCTGTCTGACTCTAATCTAGTACTTTAATAAAATACTGTTGCTTTGCATTTTATAATGACTATTTTCAGGTTAGTTATACTGCTTAATTCTCAGTGGTTCAGCTTTCTAGCTGTCATTTTATTTGTCATTCTATAAGAATGGCTAAAATTTCTCTTTGTAGGATCCAATTGAACTCATTTCATTCTCTTCTATTAGAAAGTTGTAGGCTAGTATTGTTTTCAGACAACTTTGCTTTTTTTATCTGATCTTACCCAGCACTGGAAACTTAGAATTAACTCATGTGGGAATGTGAAGGCGAGATGAGAGTAGGCTGTAGTTAAAGCATGCATTTTAAGACCATAAAGCCAGATTTCTTCTCAGAACTTCAGAAAACTTTAGAACTTTCTAAGACTGATTAAAAAAGACAATATAAAAGTTAATTGTGGCACCATGAGAAACAAGCTTCCTGATAATCATTGCTCTTGAGCTTACTTTCATTTGTAGGGGGATATATCTTATATCAAAATTATTTTGTAAAATATTAGAATATTAAACACATAGTAATGAATTAAAAGCATATGTGGGATATTCTTATTAGACTCCATTCATTCTTGTCGCGTTTGATCATTTACTTTGTGCTAGACCCCAGTGACAGCTTTTTTTGTAAGGGAATAGCTTAAAGAAAAATCAGTAACAATCTGTCAGTGTTATCTTTAATGATGCACAGAATTGGTTATATCCTATATTTTTCAAGTGTGTGTAATTTCCTACTGTTCCAGGAACTAGTCTTAGAGATTAAAAAAAGAAAAAAAGGAGGTGGGGTGTAAATGGAGACCAGTAAAAAGAAAATATATTAATTTTTCTCTGGAATAAATTTATAGATATTATGAATTGTGAAATTACCAGCAAAGGCTTGCTGTTCCCTCCTAATTATATCTAATATGAAAACAGTGCAAGTAAAATATTCTAGTGATAAAATAATTTTTATATTGCTTAAGTGTTTATGTAAGTATTAGTCAACAGATATATGGAATTTTGTGATATTTTAATGATCTTATTAACAAATTGTAGAGTAGTTGAAGATATATTTAAACATATACCAAAACTACATTGCTCTTGTGCTTTAATTACATCATGTAGAAATAGAAATGGTGAGACTCTTCTTTGTTGTGGTAGAACATGATTTGTATCCCCCTACCCCAAATATCCAATTTAGTATTAAAAAATTCTGCTCATTGTACAATGGTAATGTAATGTATATGTTGTATGTAAAATTTGTATTGTGTAGGTTGAAGTTATAGCCTGCTTTCCCTTTTGCCATTGTATGTATTTGGCATATAAATGAAGTCTGTTACTTTCAGAGTCTGATAGTTATTTTTACACTGTCTGTCTCTACCACTGAAGTATGACTTCCTCAAGGCTGAGGGACATATCTTATTTTAGTTTTCAATTTATATATTTCCAATACTTGACATAGCGTAGTTTCTTTTTCTTAATATTTCTTAAAAGAAGTGGACTGCCTTCAAAAGTAGTTTATATTTAGAACTTTGAACAAATATATAGCCCATAAGGAATAAGGAATATGAAATAAATTTTAAGCCTTTTGTATTTGTTTAAGCTTCATTTATTATGGTTCTAAAGTTGTATAACTTTTTAGACTCTAGATCTTGTTAGAGCATTACAAGATCTAGAGAATGCAGCCTCAGGTGATGCAGCAGTTCATCAGAGGATAGCATCTTTGCCTGTTGAAGTCCAAGAA
This sequence comes from Potos flavus, assembly GCA_028534135.1. Lineage (NCBI taxonomy): Eukaryota > Metazoa > Chordata > Mammalia > Carnivora > Procyonidae > Potos > Potos flavus. The sequence continues at coordinate 32,642,078 of CM052889.1, forward strand.
GTATCCCTACTAGATAAGATAACAGGTAAGAAAAGAATATGTGATCTGGAACTTTTTTGGAAGTCAGTGTGAGGGGATGGCATATGGCATTGTTTTTGTTGTATAATAATGTTGTTATTCTGTGCTTTTCTTAGATAAAGAATCTGGAGAAAGACTTTCTAAAATGGTAGAGGATGCTTGTATGTTGCTGGCAGATTACAATGGCAGATTGGCGGCTGAAATAGATGATAGGAAGCAACTCACTCGAATGTTAGCAGATTTTCTTCGTTGTCAAAAGGAAGCCCTTGCAGAGAAAGAGCATAAATTGGAAGTGCGTAACCTTTTCCTTCTTTAGTGCTTACTTGTTTAATTTATTTCTTGGTAGGCATTTAAAATACTCTGTTCCTGTACATTTTGCATTTTTTTAACATAGACCTTTTAAGACAATGGCCCAGGTAAGCTACTCCTTGCAGGAACAGGTTTCTTTTTACTTGAACCAAGTCAGCAGCCTAAGTAAACTTAGAAATTTGGTATTATGAAAATTGGTTGCTTTATAAAATTATTCATGTGGAATTCCAATAATAGTAATTCATCTGAAGAATTTAAACTCTTATTTTCAAGAGCAGAACTAATGGGAAAATAGCAATATAAAGTCTGGTATGAACTACAGTAAATTATGGTTGGATTTATTGAATTCCTGTTCTGAGCACATGTATGTACTTTTAGGTATACAATCAAAAAATAAAAAGAGTTCTTTGGCATAGAATTAATTGTGGGTATGCTAGTCCCCCTCTCCCTGTCCCTGTAAAGTTCATCAATTCTGTTCAAGAAGTTAGTCTTCAAGTTACTCTTTTGTTCCATCCCTGATGATGATGTTTAACATATTCCCACTTCACTCCTGATTCATACACTACCTTTGGTAAAAGAAAGTCATCGCTCCTTTAAGTGGCGATTGATACTGTTGATGAGTCTGGAGGTGCAGGGGTGAAAAAGAGAAACATTTTCCTATTTTCTTTGAGCAGAGTAGCTCTTGTCAGGGGTGGATCGACCAGAATCTTTTTTGACTAGTTCTTGTTTAAACTGTTTATTGCTCTAGCAATTTCTTATTCTATATATATATATGTAGGAGAATTTCTAACTTGTCTGGATCCCTTTATTTAAACAGTTCTATGTGAATTTGTAGGTATGTTATGATACTGCCTCCACTAAGTTGCTTTAATTAGTTTCTAGTTCTTGTTTTACCGGTCTCTGCCGAAGAGGATCTTCATTTCTACCTGTGAGACCAGCTATTTGATCACGAGCTCTCCCACCCCAAATTCTCAGCTTTTAATTTAGCATTATCCCTTTTCAATTTGGGGCATAGTTATTGGCACCATGCTCTACCTTTAGAAAGGTTTCCCAATTGTACATAGAAAGGAAAAGGTAAAAAATTTTATGAAGAAACATATGATACTTAACTTGGCTAGTTTTTGATCTTGTGATGCAACTTCATTGTTAAACATATTGTTACTTGGTTTATTGTTAGCAGAATTAAGGGTAAGTAATGTTAGGCAATTTTTGTCCTTAGTCTGTTGGTATGGTTTCTTTAACTTCTATTGAGCTTCTGTTGCAGGTGTTGGACATGGGCGTATCTTCTAACGATGTCATCATCATTAGCATATTCTTCCTGCTAAAAATAAATATCAAACTCCAAAGCCTGTATTGTCTCATGTTTTTGAAAATTGAAGACTGAAACTATTATTCTAATGTATGCTACTTTTTCACTTAAGTTTGCTGTTTATCACTGGTTACAAAAATAGAATTTGTTTGAAATGTAAGGAAATGTGGAAATAGATCAGATGTCACCCTCCGGTTCCCTCTTTTCCCAGTTCCTTTCAGCTAGATTGCATAGTTGATGGTTATAGGTGATGAGGCTGATAATAATAGCAATATTTACCATGCGTTAGGTACTATTGTAAGCACTTCACATCTGTCAACTCATTTAATCCTATATAGCAGGAAGAATGATCCCCATTTTACAGGTAAAACAGAGGCACAGGGAAATTAAATAACTTGCCCAAGGTCACAGAGAGGTAGTGAGTTGTTAAGAACCCAGGAACTCTGCCTCCAAAGGGCACATTTGCTTCCAGGTTTTAAAGAAATGTAAGTTCACAGCAAAAGCTAAAAACTGTCTCCCAACTCTTTCTGCTTCCTCTCTCCTCAGAGGTAATCACTGTCTTAAAGTGTTCTAGAACTTTTTTGTTTTTCAGCATGACTGGATATTATCATATTAAGAGACCACCTAAATTATGCTGAACATGTTTTTACAAGTAATAAAAATGTAGATTTCCAATAAATTAGGAAGTCATTCCACAGAACTCTTTGTAAGTTATCATTTATTAATTGAGTGATTTGTTTGTCCAAAGATTACGGAAATGATTTGAGATATTTAGACATTTTTTGTATCAAGTAGGTGGCATCACTTTGAAGTTGAGACTGAGAGGTCAAGATTTACACTTACCATATATATAAGCGGTGATATCATCAAATAGTTTTGAGTTATCTGCATCTTTGAACATCAGCTGTCATTGATCAGGTATTGAGTCATTTTTTGTTTTTTGTTTTTTTCTTTAAATCAAAGTATTCATTCAGGGATTGTCTCTTTCATATTTTTTAAGGAGGTTGGTATTAAAGCATTTGTAATGAATGAAAATATGAAGTGTTTTTTAAAATTTTGGAAATTATGAATCATTTTTGAAATTTGTGACTAACTTTAGCTGGTTATTAAGCAGATAACTGTTTAAATAGACTATTAATGTAATTTATACTTACCAAATGCATGCCACAGATGGCTGTCGAAATCATATTTCACCATTCAGAAGTTGAAATTATTAAATAAACTCTTGTTCATCTAGTTTATTATTTTGGAAGGTATTCATGGATAGGAGACTTACAGTGACATTTTGATTTTGATACTGTTGGGGAGGCTAAAGTACAGAGATCAGCAATTCTTTCACATTTAATAAGATAATGTCTTTGATGCTCAGTACAGCTGGTGTAAGGAAATATGCTTTTATAAAATCCCTATTTATGTCATAGTACCCAGGTGTGTTTTAAATTGCTAGAATTCCATAGAAAATTGGAAATCACAATTTGATGGCTCTTAAGTCAAATTATAGTTCCAGGTTCTAGAAGTCTGGATGGGAAAACTGTCAGGACTATATTTATGGTTTTTGTTTATCTTTTTTCAGTATATTCAGATTTAGCTCTTTTTTAAATTGAGGGTATAGTATTCATTGTATGAGTGTTATTTGTTTAGTTTATTTAAGTCTGTCCCTCTCGTGGTGTCAGATTGCAGCCACTGAGTTGCTTTTATTAGTTTTGTGCATTGTAGGTAGTGCTGCAGAGAACGTCCTGGTGTTTCAGGCTTGTATAGTTGTGCAAGTGTATCTGCAGGATTGATTCTCCGAAACAGAATAGAGTATCTAGATCTAAGGGAATGTGTGTTTATGTGTCGACAGGATACTTAAGTTCACCAAAAGGTTCTGCCTTTTTATTTATTTATTCGTTTGTTTATTTTTGCTGCATTTATTTATTTATTTATTTATGAGTATAGTGCACAGTGTTAGTCTCAGGTGTAAATGTTTTGCCTTTTTAAACTCCGTGCAGTATGAGTGCATCTTTTCCTGTACAACCTAGCCCACACTGAGTATCAGTGATTTTAAAAAATTTTTCATATCTGATAGGTTAAAAGTTATTTTTTTGTTCACTCAGATTGGCCATCTTTTAAAAATATTTATGAGCTATTTTTGTTGCATATTCCCTATTTCCTTTGACTATTTTTCTATTTGGTTCTAAGTTTGTATGTTAATGTTTGTCTTTTCTTTTATAGATTCTGGGCTTTCTGGATATAGTTTAGATGGTCTTCTCAATTCATAACTTTAAAAATACTATGCTATCTTTCTAAGTTTTTTTCCTAGTAATTTTATCCGTTAGGAGTTTTTAATTTATGATGTGACATAGGGATGTAATTGAAAGTGATAGTAAGTGTCCCTTGTCATGTATTAATTAATGAATAATGAGTTAATGGCTCCATCTTTTATTATGTTGTGAAATGCTATTTCTTTTATACTTAATTCCTATATATGTATACATGGAAATGTAGTCCCTTTTTTATTCTAGTGGCCCATTTGTCTTACCCACCTTTATGCAGTAGATTTTTGCAGTAGATTTTGTTCATATTAGTTTTGGTATTGTTCATGTCTACAATTTTAAATAATAATGCTTGTTGTATATATGAGTTTTTAATTTCTTTCCACTTACTTTATACGTATTTGCTTTCATATTTAATATTTCAAATGACATTTTCCTAAGTAGATATTTCTTACTTTACTTGGCCTTCTCCCTGTTTCTGAACACATTGCTTACTTTTGTTGTCCATCCCCTCTATCTGCTAGACAGTGTTTTCCAGGATTTTCAAGAGTGTTTACTTTCCTAAAACTTTGTTTTCCAGGAAGTTCAATTTTCATTTTTTAAATGCTTAAGATAAATTTTGTTTTGCCTGAGACATTTAGTGATTAGAGATTCCTAATGTCTGCTCTCTCACTATAGGAAATAAGAATGTTTTAAATAGATAGCACTGAAAGTGTAGATTTCAAAATCTTGCTGAAGGTGTTACTGCATATAGCTTTTTGATGGTTATTTATCAAATTTCAAATTTTATTAAGGGTATGGTGGTAAGGATATGGAGAACTGCTTATGGAATCTTTCATCTGTAGTTCAGTTATTTCTTATATTTTACTTTTTTTCACTGAAGTCATTGATTTAAATTTAGAAGTAATTTGATAAGATGGAGCTATGTGGATTTTTTTTTTTAAAGCAGACATTACTAATTTCTTAATGGTTTCTTATTTTTTGAGATCTAAATATTAAGTGTAAAATTTTTATGGTTAATTTACTTTTCAAGAATCATAATATTTTTTATTGATGATGCAGTTAATCTGTTTCATCATAGGAAAAAAGCTCCTTGAACAAAAGGCTTAACCCTGTGTTTTGGCTACATGTATCTTGCATACTGTTCTTTTCATGTAATATATGTACAACTTACGCCACTGTTTTCCTTTTTAATGAATGGCTATATCATAATTTAATAGCTCTGTGTTCTTTGACTAAGTGTTTCAGTTGCTTTGATAGTATTATAAACACTATTGCAGTGAACATCTCCTCTAATATACTCTTGACTCATGTATGTCTTCTTTTGTGATAAATTCCTAAAGATGAAATTGCTAATTCATGTTAAGGACTTGATACATGTTATCAATCTAACTTTCAGTAAGATTGTACTAGATCGTCTTTGATGATTCCCAGTTATTATCTACAGGTCTTCTGGGCCATTCATTTTCTCTTAAAAAAATGCATCATATTGCTGGGTAGGTAACACAGGGCATGTGTTTTCAGAACACCGCCTTACTTTTGTCCATGATTTGAATCTTCACATGCAGATCTTTGGCTTGGTTTCTCACTCCTGTCTTTTGGCTCTATGGGATAAGAGTTTTAACAGACTGATACAGAGATTTTCAGTTGATCCTTATTGTCAGCCTTAAGAGTCACTATTACGTTTCAAGGAACTTGGTATCTCAAAGTCCTGAGCCTCTGCAAAGTTCCTCAGAATGAATTACATCACTTTCAGTCATTATTCCTTGTTCCAGTTTTTTCCGTCTTCCAAAAATTTCTTGACAACTATGTGCCGTGATTCCCTTTTTTCATTCCTTTGAGTTTTACACCTTTAAAAATTGTTTTACTATTTTAGTGGATTTGGAGGAGGGAGTGGAGATAAATATGAGTTCAGTTTATTATAAAAATGGAAAACCATTGTGTCTTTTAAAATAAAACTAAAATATATGCGTTTTGTAACTACTGCCAAACTACCCTTTTCTAAGTGGTTGTCATACATTACCTAGATTGTTAACAACTCATCTTGTTCTTTCTCTTAACTCCTGTTCTTCCTACACAACTGCAGCCTGGTTTATCTTTTAAGAAGTCAGGGCTCATCATACCCCTGTTTAAAACTCTCCAATCCTTCCCATTACACTTTTAGATCTTATTTAAAACTCCATGTTATCACTAGTTGTGAGTCTTCATGTAACCTCATCTTGAACCATCTCAACAGTATCCATTTTACTCTTAAAGCAGGTGCAGCATTTTCTCACATCAGGGTTTCTGCCTTGCTAATAGCTAATGGAATGGCTGGAATGCTCTCTCCACCAGATCTTTACTTAACTGGTGTCTTTTTTCATTTAGATTTATGTTCTGTGTCACCTCTTCAGCATCCTTCACTGCCCTTTCATTTGGTTCCACCTACCGCTTCTCCTGCCCTCTTTGCACCCAATATATTATTACACTGTCGTTTTCTTTTTGGCTTTTTATTTATTTTTCCTTTATGGTACATATCACTCTTTGAAGATTTAAAACTTTGTGTATGTACTTAGTTATCATCTGTACCTGCCATTAGAATGTGAGTTCCGTGAGAGGAAGAACTTTGTTTTGTTTTTCATGTTTATTGGCATATCCTAAGCACTTGGAATAGCACTTTTCTCCTGGTGTTTTTATTGAATGAGTAAATGATTCAAATGATGAATAAGTGAATATCAGTACAAATGTAATTTGCAAGAAGCATATAAATATTTATATTTTAAATTGGTGATTTATTTTGTAATTTTTTTTTTTTTTTTTTTTTAAAGATTTTATTTATTTATTTGACAGAGAGAGAGAGAGGTCACAAGTAGGCAGAGACGCAGGCAGAGAGAGAGGGGGAAGCAGGCTCCCCGATGAGCAGAGAGCCCGATGCGGGGCTCGATCCCAGGACCCTGAGATCATGACCCGAGCCGAAGGCAGAGGCTTTAACCCACTGAGCCACCCAGGCGCCCCTTATTTTGTAATTAAGTCAGAAAAAGAATGCTGCTTTAATAAAAATGATAAAAGATTTGAGGTTTTTGAAGAAAATTATATCAAGCACAGTAGGTGAACTAATTTTTAAGTCCTATTAGTCTAGTCCAATACTTTAAAAGATGGGCATTGTGTTCAGGAATGCAGCTTTTAGAACTGCAGCTGAGCAATTGAAACAAAGGAGTAGGTGACCATTTAAAAATTGTAACATTATTTTACCAGTTTGCCCTGTTTTTCCTTTAATGGAATAACGTGTTAACAATATGTTAGAAAACATGAGTAACAAATGAACAGTACTCAGCAGCAAAGAAGCACTGAATGTATGAGTCACAGTGCTACCTAGTAGAAGAACTGGAGCTGGAAGTGAAATCAGTCTTTAAGCCAGTGTTCTTTCTTTTTACATAAAAAGAAAGGAATTCAAGCTGTACTTGCCTTCTGCTTGCTCACTCATTCAAAGAATATAGCTGATAATAGTAATACCCTTCATTGCGATTAAAGAATGTATGCTTACAAAGCAGTTAGCACTCTCCCTGAAGCAAAGTAAGTGCTCAGTGATGGATAACTTCTACTGTTGTTATTGTAGCAGCTGAGAATTACAAGAAGTAAGGTGATATTGAAAAGTAGGTTGGAACCAAATTGTGGAGAGCACTGAATTCAGGTCAGGTTGAGGTGATGGTTGTAGCAGTCTAAAGGCTGGAGAGGAATGGTGGCGTTGGCAGTGTTAGCAAGCCTGGTCGAAGTTACTGAGTGGTTTACGATGGGGAGAATTTGCAATAAGGAAACCAGATAGGATTTAATTAGAAAATTTTATATTATGGATAATATAGTTGATAATAGTGAGAAAATAAAGGAACAAGCAGGTATGGGAAACAATTGAATACTAAGAATTTATCAATTGGGTCTGAAGGTAGAGAGGTAGAAGGAATCCATGATAAATGCAATTTTGAAAACCATGGGGCAAATGATCTTGACATTGACTAAAAGGATATTGTAATAGGGAACTAGTTTTAGTGGGGAGGATGATTTTGGTTTTAGGTAGATCAAATTTAAACTTTGTCATTTTTATTTTTTGTGCAGTGAAGTAAAATATTTTTATTTTTTCCCAGCTTTATTGAGATAACTGACATAATGAGTGAACTATTTTAAAATTCCTTTTTTTTTGCTTTCTTAAAAAATTGAATAGTTGACACTAAAGTTTTTCTAATTCTAAAAGTAGTAAGTGATCCTCATAGCTTAGAAACCATTCATAAGAACATACAGATACCACCTGTAGTCTCATTACCCCTTAAATACCATTGACAAGATTTAGAAGATGGAATCATATAGTGCATGCTATTTTACATATTGTCTTTTTTACACATTTATAGTAAACATTTTCTCATTATCTAAAATGAAGTACTTTAACCAGCTGCCTATTGTTTTAGCAGTTTTTTTTTTCCAGTTTCTTGCTATTGAAAAACATTGTTTTGAATCACCTTTTAGCTAAATCTTTGCTTATCTGTGATAATTTTTTTCATGAATTCCTAGATGTAGGAGTAAAAATAAAGCAGTGAAGCGAAATGATTTTCATGCTCAGTCTGCTACAGTTTAAGAAAACAAAATTATATCCTTCTGGTGATAAGAGGAAGTGGAAGTGGAGATGTCCTCAGTTGCATTATATTGATGTAAATTCATATGACACAATCTGTGTGAAGACAGTTGGTAATAAATACTAGAACCCCTTATTTTGCATAATGATTTTTTCTGTTTTTATCCTTTTACCAGGTCATTTAAACTGTGTGGTGCTCTAAAAGTAGCTAGTTAGTATGGGAAATTCTAGGAGCCATTAAAGTGATGGCATAGTTCTTGCTTTTGTATTTTAAAATATAAAATATACATTACATAAAATTGACCATCTTAAGCATTTTTAAGTGGACACTTCAGTAGTGTTAAATACATTCTCTTTGCTGTGCAGCCTATCTCCAGAACTCTTTAATTTTTCAAATCGAAAGTCTATACCCATTAAACAACTCCCCATTCCCCACTGTCCCCAACCCTGACACCCACCATTCTTTCTGTCTCTGACTTTCACTAGGTACCTAATATAAGTGGAATCACACACTATTTGTCTTTTTGTTATTGGCTTACTTCACTCAGCATAATGTACTCTAGGTTTTATTAGTGTTGTAGCATGTGCCAGAATTCCCTTTTTAAGGCTGAATAATATTCCATGCTTTGTATATATCCACATTGTTTTCCAATGGACACTTGGGTTGGGTTGCTTCCACTTTTTGGTGTTGTGAATAATGCTGCTATGAGCATGCACTTAGCAGATATTTCTTTTTGAGTCCTTGGTTTCAAGTCTTTTGGGTTTATACCCACAAGTGGGATTGCTGGATCATATGGCAGTTCTGTTTTCAATGTTTTGAGAAACTGCTGTACCATAGTATACCATAATAGCTGCACCATTTTATGTTCTTACCAGCAATGCACTGAGTTCTATCTTCACTTCCTCAAAAACACTTGTTATTTCTGTTTTTGTTGATAGTAGCTATCCTAATTGATTGGTTATTTATTTATCATCTTGAAGAAATGTCTATTCATGTCTTTTGTCCATTTTAATTAGGCTCTTTGTTTTGTTGTTGTTATAAAGCGGTGATATACATGGTCTAAGGTTCATGATAATTTGTTACTAGAGTTTTGGAGATCATATAATCCACCAGTGCTGGATTGTGCTAGATGTTATTCTAGAACATTTCCCAAAAGATAGCCTCTGCTTGAATGTTTCTGATGTAAAGGGAGCACACTGATTGAGAGCAGTCTTCCATGTTCTGGAAAATTGCTAGAAACATGTACTACTACTTTTTATTTCTTTCTTTTTTTTTTTTTTTGAAACATGTACTTCTTACTTTAAAATTTTCACAGAAGTTATTTGCTCAAATATATGTATTTATGTGTTTGTGTATGTATCCACACACACAGTTTTATACATTGGGGAAAATGGAAAATATAAAAAATACAGAGTGGAAGATAAAAACCAGAATCTACTACTGATATTGAAAATGCATAATTTGAAATAAGAGCCCCTTAGTTTTCCTCTCTCTTTACTCCTTATCAACCAATTTTGTTTATAAGATCTTAGACCCTTTATTAGTGTAAAAGAATCATTTTTCTTATTTTTTTATTGTGTCATTATTTTTCATGTATTATTTGTCATTAAAATTTTTACCTGAATAGCTATTTCAGTCTACTATGTCAAAATAAAGGACAGGTATAGCATTCGTGAAGAGTGACAAAAATAGTGCAAGGCAAGTCTGAGAATGGTTTTCCTTTCTGCTTTCACGCATGAATGACTGCTTGGCTGAATAGAGAATTCTTGGGTCATGTTTTTTTTTTCTCTTTTGTCTTAGTTACTGTATTTTTCTTTCCTTTTGCACATTTAACACTTTGCCTAACACATATGTAGGATATTGGTCTTTTGTTAATTTTGCTTGGTATTTGATGTTCCCTTTTATTGTGAAGATCTAAGTTGCCTTTCACTTTTGTTTCAGTTTTTCGGTTTCTCCTTAAATTCCTGTTATGTTGAATCTTCTGAATCTTTACTTCATGATGTTTATCTTTTCTCATTATTTTTCCTCATTTTAGTAATTTTCCTTTAATATTTTCCTTGAGTTTTTGTTGTTGCTGTTGTTTTTGTTGTATCCGTCCTTACAGTGTGCTTATCTTATGTTGGGAGTTGAGATTGTTTTCTCACATTTTTTGGGGATTCTCTTGAAAAAAGGGATTTATTGGGGCGCCTAGGTGGCTCAGTGGGTTAAAGCCTCTGCCTTCGGCTCAGGTCATGATCTCAGGGTCCTGGGATCGAGCCCCGCATCGGGCTCTCTGCTCAGTGGGGAGCCTGCTTCCCCCTCTCTCTCTGCCTGCCTCTCTGCCTACTTGTGATCTCTCTCTGTGTGTCAAATAAGTAAATAAAATCTTTAAAAAAAAAAAAAGAAGAGGGATTTATTATAGCTTTTACTGGGACAGTTTACAGATGCTACAATTCTGGGGCAAGTCAAAAGGAAATCAAAGTCACAGGAAATGATAGTGCCAGAGTTTTGTGAGTTTGCCAAACAGCCCAGACCTGACCAGAACCTTGCGTCTGTTTTGCCAGCACACCAGCCACACCATCCAGTACCAGTTTGGTTATTGTGGTTCCAGAATCTTCATGTTGTTGGGGGGTCCCAAAAGGCATAGGTTGCCTTGTTAAAGTGACCCATGGGAGAATCAGCAGAATAAATGTCCATAACTACTAGAATAGTCATGCCATATCAAGAGCGTGATACCAAGAGTGTTTGGACCTATTTAATGTAAATGTAAAATACTGTTTAATTAGGTAGTAATTTTTATAAAGCTTAATGTGTTTTTTGTTGGTTATCGTTTTATTTATTGCGGCAATGAGTGCTTAAAGCATTTACTTTCCCTGCTTTTAAAAACTTTTCCTAATCCATGGGTTTAGGAATTTTGCAAGTAAATATTTAAAAGTGGATATCTGATGAAAGTAATGGGCTCTGAGAAAGGATCTAAGGATCATTTCAGTAAACAAAGTATGTAACTATAGTAAGATCTGTAATGTATCTTTATTTTTTTTATTTTTTAAATAAAGAATATTTAAGGTCCAGTAAATAAAATTTTTACTATAACATAAATAATTTATGATATTTATTTCTGTTGTGTATAAGCTTTACTTCTAGGCTCTGAAGTGTGCGTGTGTTTTTTTTTTTAATGGAGCATACATATTTTTGACAGTGGAGCATTGGCATTTTTTTGATCATGTTAATTTTGGGACTACTCCAAACCTCTTTATTTTTTTTAACATCAGCCATTCTGGGAGTTGCTCATCAGATTCTTACATACTTAATTTTTAAAATATATGTATCTTTATTATCTTATTGAGTCAATGTTCCAGCCCGTAGATTTTCTTGAAAACTTGACTTTTGTCATTTCTTATTTTGGGTCTCTTGGCTTGCTTTCTTTTGCAGTTTTCTTAAGGATATATTCTGAGTTATAGATAAGATATTTTTACGTGTTAAAGAGATAAAGCCAGAACATAGGTCTGTGATTAGAAATTTTTCTTAGATGACTTTGGTCCTAGATGAGTGAACACTTTGAGAAGCAGTTTAGCTTTGTGATGAAGAGTGGGAACTCTGGAACTGGATTATCTGAGTTAAAATTCTGGCTTCACCACTTACTAGCTCAGTGGTACTAGGCAAAACATTTGACCTCTTTGTACATCAGTTTCCTTGTTTGTACAATAGGAATATTAATTATACCTGCATAATAATTAATGATGCCCAGCGTATAGTTAACTACCTCAGAAGTTCCAGCCCCACACAAGAAAACTTGGAGATTTTCTAGCTAGCTTATGTCTGTCTTAGATCTATAGTCCTCTCAAAAAAGGAAGTTTTTTTATTGCTAGTTATATTCTTAGCATGTTAAGGATTGTGCCTGGATTCCTAAGTTCTTTTAAATAATATGTTTAGTCATTTTTTGAGATCCTGACTTACCTGTATCAGCCTTACTTGTCTGTTTTTATGGAATCTACCTCTCCAAAATTCAGGACAGTATTTGCTTTTAGTTCTTCGTGATTTCTTTAAAGTAATTATCTCAGAAATCGGGTTGGTCTAAAGTGTTTTCTACATTTCACCCCAGTGTTCTGGATTATGTTGAGAGATTTGGATTCAAATAAAGTGTTACATTATTTCCTTGATGATTTAGATTTTCTTCTATTCTGTAGAAAAACAAGAGCAGGATAGTTCCTTAGACATTCTACCCTTGACTTCTATTTTAAGATGTTAAAATAAATATATAAAACTTAGTACAGTCTGTCTTTATCATATAAATAATAAAGATGTATATATAGATACCTTACATATTGTTGCATATCTATTATATAAATACAAAATAAAAAGATATAATGAAAAGAGGGTGAGAGGAGAGAAATAGATGGAAAGCCAGATGAAATAGAAGGGTTGAGATGAAATGTATAGAGATACAGAGCTGCATGAATTGTTCAATAGGTGGCCACTAGCTACCTGTGTTACATGTTAGTTAAAATTAAATAAAACAAAATTTAAATCCTTAGCACTAGCCATATTTCGTATGTTTAGCATGTGACTTTTGGCCACTTTGTTGGATAGTGTAGATAGACAGCATTTTCGTTGTCACAGAAAGTTGTGTTCATAATGATTGGTCAAGGTTGCTTAAAAGATACATATTGATACACAGAAGATGAAGAAATTATATTTACTATATATAATATATGACATAGATCTGCTCTGATAAAAAGGAAATGATGGGTGCCTCCTAGTGGTAGTATTCTTAGACGATAGATATTGACAGGAATTGAAGAGAGGAACCACACCTTGGCATTTACTAAGAGTGGGAGAGTTTGCACAAATACTCTATGCCCCACATAGAACACCTAGAAGCAGGAGGTTGGAACTAAGGGTACTCCAGAGTAGAAACAATCAGGAGGGTCAATTCCGATGCATCTCCTTTCTTGGACCAGATTGCAGTGGTGAGGAATCTGTGTCTGTATGGGAGCTTGGAGCAGAGGAGAAGAGCAGTGTCCCTTCTGGCCGGTGAGGCCCAGGAGTGATGGGGATCGTATATATTCAAAACAGCAATCACTACTGTAGTCCATGTTGGATCTTGTCCACTTTATTGACAACCAAAGCAGGTTACATACAGTCTGTAGTTACATAAGGATAATAATATCACTGGAACCACCGAGCATTTTCAGAAAGACAATACATAAGACAGTAGGCACAGAGACGAAATTTCCCCTAGGAAATAATAGAAAACTTAGCACAGTGAGGTACTTACTGAAAATGCCTAAACACCTGGAGATCCCAGCCTACCCATATCTATCAGAAAATAGTGTTCTCACAGCTATGTTATGAAAAGCTCTGTACTTTTTAATTCTGATTGACAAAGGAATGATTGGGAATTCTAGGCAAGTGAGAAAACAACATAAGCAATAGCATTATAGTCATAATGGCTGTAAAATGAGAGCATAAGAGTGAAACAGTGGGACAAGTGAGCTACTTTGTGAGATTGTGGAAAAGTGAGGCTGCTGGTGAAGTTTAGACTTATGTGTCAGTGTTCCATCTTCGCATAAAATGCATTCCTGAAAAGTGTGAATAAAAGTAAATTATAGGACATTTTAGCAACAAAATTATGTATTATGAGGGACAGTGTTTTCCCCAGGCAGATTTCTCAAATTAAAAATTACTACAGTTAATATTTTTTAAGGATTTTATTTTTGGTTTTTTCTGAGAGCTTGAGCAGGGGATGGGGGTGCAGAGGGAGAGGAAGAGAAAATCCCAGGCAGGCTCCATGCTCAGTGTGGAGTCCAACACAGGGCTCGATCTCACAACCCTGTGACCCTGAGTTCATGACCTGGAGTCGAGTGCTTAACTGATGAGCCATCCAGGTACCCCTGTAGTTAATATTTTAAGCCCTATATATTATTTGAGATGTAAAATTAGTAAGGACATAGATTAATTATTAAAAAGACAATGCAATTTTAAATAATATATCATTCCTAAATATGAATAAAATTTAGTAGTCAGAAAGATCTAATCTTCAAGTTGAAAAGAAGGATTTAGGTTTTAGAACTTTGAACTAGAACTGCAATGTTGATGTAGACCATTGTTTCATCAGCTTTCCTTCAATCTATAAAGCAAAAGATGTGCAACAATTTGCCATCTTCTCTTGTCTTTTCATTAAATGTAAAGAAGCAATATCCTCCTCTTTGGATTCATGAAATTCCCTTTGAGTTTGGACTACTGGTATTTTTTTTATGCTGAATCCCATTTCAGAATTATAAAATTCTGTTCTCATTTTCCTTTAAATGGAACATACACCCAACCAGTTCAAGTCCAGGGAGTATCTGAGTGGACCTAAATATTTGCCACCTTTAGCATGTCTTTCTGTCATTCTTATCACAAATATTAGTATCCACATAAGTCTCCAGACTGCTGTACAAACTGGAATGACTATAACATCCTCATGGGGTAGCTTTGACTTGTTTGCTAACTATAGTGTGAAACCTGAGTTTGGTGTCAAAGCTGTTTAGAATTACCTGTATATTGTGTATATACATACTGTACATTAGGCATACTGTGTATATACACATTTCAAGCGAAATGAACTTTGTGAAAGTCGGAGATGCTCTGTAAGTAATGCAGAACTGAAAATTTCACAGTACATCTGTAAAAAATGAGAGTGTTAAAGAGTTTCCTTTAACAGGATGAGGTAAGGGAACAAAAGCAAAAGAGAAAAAAAGATGGACAGAAGGAAAACTGGGACAAAGAAGGAAGATAGGAACAAGCAGTACAGCTTGCTTTATGCCTACCAGAATTTAATGTTGTGTTCCCATCCAACACCTTGTGCAGTGTATACCAGGTGACCCTTTTTCCCTCAACTCACTACCTGTCTTAGAAGTTATCATCTGGAGGCGCCTAGGTGCCTCAGTCATTTAAGCCTCTGCCTTTGGTTCAGGTCATGATCTTAGGGTCCTGGGATGGATGCGGACTCCCTGCTCAGCGGGAGCCTGCTTTTCCCTCTTTCTCTGCCCCTCTCCCCTGCTCTTGTGCCCTCTCACTCGCTCTCTCTTGCTCTCTCTCAAAATCTTTTTTAAAAAGTTATCTACAGGGAGGAGTGGACCATATGGATGACTGGGGCTAGTGAGTTTGAGTTCTGGGTTATTTGAGCTCTGCATGCTAGATTACACTCTGTGATCCCTTTCTGACTAATCTGAGCATCAGTGCCCTTCATCTGAGCTTTGTAATGCAAAAAAAAAAAAAACAAAAACCAACAAAACCACATTTATTCATCAAGAAGCCCTGCGCTTGAAGCCTCTAGTAGCTTAATAGTTTTTATATACTCACCATTATTCAGCCTCTTGAATGAATCCGCCAATAGTGCATAAAGGATAGGTTTCCATGAATTCCGTGAGTGAAAATTTACCAGGGTCTTTGTACCTAACCTGAAACCCTACTGTTGCACTTAAACTTTACTATAGGGGAGAGAATAATTTAAAATTGGAAATTTAAAATTGGAAATAAAATAACTAATAGCTTTTACTCTGTGCCAAGGTACTGTTGTAAGTATTGATCTTATTTTTATCTGGAATTCTGTGAGGTAATTGTTAAACATGTTTTACGACTGAGAACACTGAAGCCCAGAAATACTAATATATTACAAAAATTTGAGGAACCCATTAAACTGAATACTTTAAAGCCATTTAGCTCCTGTTGACATTTTGCTATATTTCCTTTTATAAAAATCAAAAATTGAAAACATCATTGTAAACAGTTATAAATTTTTTTTTAAAAAACAGTTAATAGTCACACAGTATGTACAAATTTACATTCTACTAGGATATTTTAGTCCAGTGAGTATAGAATATGGACTTAGAATAATGAACTGAGGACTTAGAGTTATGGGTTCTGGAACTTACTGTGTGAACTTAAAATTGTATAATACCAAGCCTGTTCTTTTCTCATCTTTAAAATGTAGATGTCAAATCTAATGATTATAAGATCTATTCAAGTTCTAAAACTCAGTGCTCTTGACTTTTTCCCCTATTGCTTATCTCATGCTTGGGGACTTCTAAGTACTTAAGCTCAATTCAACTTATAAAAGCAATACGTAGAATTTAAAACTTTTCTCTTGCCTTTTTTCTCTAGAACACTCTGCCACCATAAAAACAATACATGTTTATTATAGAAAATCTGGAAAATAGGGGCACCTGGCTGGCTCAGTCAGTAGAGCATTCAATTCTTAATCTCAGGGTTGTGAGATAAAGCCCCACTTTGGGTATGGAGCCCACTTTAAAAAATCTGGAAAATACTGAGAAAGAAATACAGAAAAGCACTCATGAGTTTATACCAACCAATGAAAGCAATTATTGCTAACATTTTGATGTATTTTGTTCCACTCTTGTTTTTAAGTAGTTGTGTATATTCACTTCGGTTTTTAAAAAAAAATGTATGTGCAAGTGATTTTCTAGACTTAATACTTATAGCTGCTGGCCAGCAGTTATTATTTTTTTGTTTGTTTCCTTCATTTCAGATAGGAGTGGAGCTTTAATGGAAAAAAAAAAAAAGACCATTTATCCACATTGGGTAAATAAGTTATACTACTTGGACTTATTTAAAGAACTAGGTGTCTCTGACAAAATTGTGGTGAGATAAGTACTATCAAGAATATTTAAGTTATTTGTTTAATAAAAGTTTTTGCCTAAGTCCAATTCCTTCAGTATACCGTTGTAATTTATCAGGGGAGTGGTATTACTGGTAACTATGCCATCTACTTTATCCACTCCTTGCTTTTAAAGTAAGATTTGCGTTAGAAATAGAATTTAAGTCTTGATAATTTTAATATTGCATACATCGGATTTGTTTAAGTAAAATGTAAACCTCTCACGTAGTTAAGTCAATAAAATATTTATGGAGTGCTGTGCGTCATTTAAACTAACCATCTCATAGAAAGGGTTCTGTCAGACTTAACTTCCTAAAGTGAGAATTCTTTGTAAAGCATCTCCTAAACCTGGTCATGGTTAGATCAGTTTATGGGAAAGTTAATTGTTTCGGAGCAAAGCCTATTGGAATCTTTCTAAGATCCAGTCATCTGATTCCAATATGAAGTAATATTCTTGGGAGGTTTTTAGGATTAATAATACATTTTATTTTTTAACTATACATTTTAAAAACAATTTACATAACAAAATGCGCAAATAGTAAGGCAGTTCATTATCTGTAAACTCGATGAGTTTGGTGACCTATTAGATGCTAGACCTAACATTATGCTACAGTAATTGTTTTGTATTCTGATTCCTAATGAGATTAGTAGTTATCATTTGACTTGTGGGACTATAAGTGTGTTTAGGGTTTTTTAATTTTAAAAAATCTGTTCATGACAGAAAGATTATAGAATACTAGAAGAACATGGACATTCTTAACCTTTTTTAAGTTGCCAACAGCTTTGAAAAATCCAACATGCGAACAGATTTGCTTACAACTTTAGTTTAGGGCAACCTCTGAGACTAATAATAGTTCACAATTTAATGACCATTGTTCCATAACCAGTGCAAATTGAATGGGGATCTGTGGGAATCTTGCATTGCTTTCTCTGCTTAAAAACTTCCATTCAGTTCCTCCTAAGCTCACAGCATCAGTATGGTCAGGACCTGGCTTGGCATCACTTCATGAGAGGAAGCACTAGTCATGAAACAGTTTAGCATGGTGACATAGCTGGCTTAAACAGTGTTAAGATAAACTTAAATGTTCAGAATATGGCAAGTACATTTTGTTTCATTGGATGCTGGTTCAGTCACTGATGGGTTTTTTACTCAACTCTGGATTCCACATTAGCAAAAGGAATTAACTGCAGTTTATTCAGGGGCCAAGATGACAAAGGAAATAGAAACAATACCTTGGAGGACGTTTGAAGGAAATGGGGATATCGAAGATCAGACTTGGGGACAGGCATAATTTATGTGCTATCTCTACATGAAACTATCAGAAGATTGTTTGAAATCTATCAGGAGTTGAGTTTAGATAAGAGGGTACAACTAGGACCAGTGGATATGTTACAGGTGACAAGACCATTCTGCTAGTTAGAACTCACTAATGTGAAAGGACTGTTTAATATAAAATACTGAGTTTCAGCTTCTGCTATTCATATCTACAGCAAACACAGCCCATCTCCTGGCCAAATGAAGGTAAAACCTCACAGTAAAGACCTGTTTACCTCAGTTCCTATTACCTAATAATTATGTTCAGCTTTTGAAAAAATTGTAAGGCATACCAGAAGTCAAGAAACAGCCTGAAGAGATGAAACAGATTCATGTAGGACACGACTTTTGGAACTATCAGACCAGGAATTTAATGTGTTAATAATTCTAATGGAAAAGTAGGTCCCATGCTAGAAATAAAGAAACACTGACAAATGAAGAGTGCCTTTCATGGTCACCTCAATAGACTGGACACTGCTGAGGAAAGTATCAGTGAGCCTGATAATAGGTCAATAGAAAATTCCAAACTGAAATGCAAAAAGAAAAAAGAATAAGGGGGAAAAAATCCAACATAGAACATTCAAGAATTGTGGGATAATTTGGAAAGGTCACACATGTGCTTGGGACACAAGGAGAACAATTGAAGCAGAAGAAATATTTGAAGAAGTAATGACCAAGAGTTTTCAAAATTAATGACTGACATCAAACCACTGATCTAGGAAATTCCAAGAACAGATACTAGGCAGGATACCAAAAAACTACAGTCTACACTTAGGCATATCTTTTTCAAACTGCAGAAAGCCAAAGACAAAACCCTGGACGAAACAATAGGGGCAAGGGAGGCCTCTTACAGGATGAGAATTACAGTGGGTTTCTCAGCAGAACCACTCAAGCAAGAAGGGAAGAGCAATGAAAAGTGTCGAAAAGAAAAACCTCCAACCTAGAATTCTATATCCAATGAAACTATTCTTCAAAAGTGAAGGATATATAAAGTAGTGAGTTTGCCGTTTGAAGTGGTGAAGAGATTGAATGACCAGGACAAGCAAAATGTTGGGTCTACTGTTTCTATTCTAAATATAAACTGTTAGCCTTGGGAGATGGGTAGGATGTATTCAGTGATTTTGAGGGATGTTATAAATCGGATTTTGCTCCTGGGGCTTTGCCCTGAACATGAGCATATTAAGGGTTGGAGGAGGGATGTAGCAAAGAAACTATTTTTGCTCCCAAACAGCTCAGAACCTCTGACTTAACGGTCCGCCTGTTAAAACCTTGTGTAGGAACACACCAAATTTGTTAAACAAATTAGCTGACCTTTATGGCCCTGAGATAGTGTGATTCTTTAGTAACTGGATAATATGTACTGAGGGAGTGAGGCTGAAAGGTCACACAAAATGAAAATAAAGATCGCATGATTAAGTCTACTTCCTCATTTATATTATATATCAGTAGAAATAGAAAAATTGACTTGGTTGTTATATCTCACTGACTTAAGTTACTGCTCCCAACTTGATTTTTAAGTTGTTTAATAAACAGAATTAGTCTACATGCTCTTAGCTCCTGGACAACCTCTTCTCCACCAAAATCAAAACTGATAATTATCAGCAGGTTCTGCTTTCCTGGAATATTGGTCATCACTCCTAAGTAGACTAGCTCCTTTTCTTGTGTTATTTCCCTTGTGTCTTCTCTGTGTTGAAAAGTGTTTTTTCTATATTTTTCTATATAAAAAGCACTAAAAATAGTGCTTTTACTATTATTGATCCTTTTTGTGTTTAAAAAAATTAGTGTTAAGGGGCGCCTGGGTGGCTCAGTGGGTTAGGGCCTCTGCCTTTGGCTCAGGTCATGATCTCAGGGTCCTGGGATCGGGCCCCGCATCGGGCTCTCTGCTCGGCAGGGAGCATGCTTCCCCCTCTCTGCCTGCCTCTGCCTGCTTGCGATCTCTCTCTGTCAAATGAATAAATAAAATCTTAAAAAAAAAAAAAAAATTAGTGTTAAGACCCATATGGTATTATTCGTGAGAAAAGGAAAACCCTCCACTACTGGGAAATCCAGAGACATTTAAATGGCAGAATTAGACTACCTAGTAAAAGTCACAATTTGAGGATTATGTTTTACAGCTAGGACTTAGTCCTGCCACTGTGGTGATCCTGTATTTGATGTAAAGTAACTTTCAGTTGAATAACCTATTTCTTCAGAGTACCCATCCCATTAATAATTCCAAGATATAAAAGGGTAGCATGATGATTAAGCATGAGGACTCTGAACCCCGACTGTCTAGGTTTGAATTCCTTTTTGTTCCTTAATCTCTTGATTTTGGGAAAAGTTTCTTAATCAGTGGTTAATTGTGCTTTAGTTTCATTATATGTAATGCATGGATAATAATAGTTTCTACCTATGAAGATTAAATGGATCACTTAGAGCAATGGTTGGCATTTAGTAAGCACATCAAAATTTTAGGGTCACAATATGCTTGATTGCATCTAGAAATGTATAAAGCTTTTTTTTTTTTTAAGATTTTATTTATTTATTTGACAGAGAGAAAGAGATCACAAGTAGGCAAAGAGGCAGGCAGAGGGAGAGGGGAAAGCAGGCTCCCCACCGAACAGAGAGCCCGATGCGGGGCTCAATCCCAGGACCGTGAGATCAGGGCCTGAGCCGAAGGCAGAGGCTTAACCCATTGAGCCACCCAGGCGCCCCTGTAAAGCTTATTTTTAACAGTATCTACCCTTATAACAAGTTAGCATTGATTTTCCAAAACCCAGTTGATAACCAAGTGATTGGGTTCCTTGCAGAAAAAATAGTCCCTGAGAAAACCGTCTTGTTCCCACTTGTTAACAATTTAGAAGGCTAATGAACCTTTGCAGTAATAGATTTATGATTTATTAACAGGAATTACTTATTTCAGGGATGTTTTTAAAGTAAAATCTGCCTTTAGATAACTTATCTAAAAGAATGAGGGTAAGCCTTCAAAGGATGTCAGAGGTTTGTTAGAAGTTATTTACACGAAAGTATTTCCCATTAAATGGTAAAACTTGTGCACATAGTCAAGGAAAAATGGCTTCATCAGAGAGGAGTGTGATGTGAAAGGAAATAAAGGATTTGATAGCTGCATTTATATTTTTTTAAAGGTTATCAAAAACAGGATTAGATTCCAAGTGAAATTTGGGTATTTATAGAAGACAAGTTAGAGCAAACCACTGAATATCTTTATCTGCTTTGCCCTCTTTTTCCTGGAGATGGCAATAGACTTAACTTCTCACAGTTTCAGAAAGTCGCTAACATCATGGAATTTTTTGGCCTTAGTAAAAAACAAAACCCTTTGCAGTTTTTTTTTTTAAGTCTTGGTCAATACTTCAATCAACTTTTTCTGTCTATCCTAGCAAAGAGCCCCATCCCCAAGGTAACCAAAATGAAGTCAAGTATAGTGAATCCTGAGAGATAATGAAAGCTTATAGTTATATTGAAGGCTTAAGAAAGACGTGTATATTAACATTTTAAGAAAGGCAAATGAAATACACGTCAAAGAACAAAACTATTTAGGGGTCTGCAAGAGAACAAACGAAAGGAGCCAAGATTGTAAACATTGGGTTCTATAATATAAAAATTATGTCTCAATACTATTTTGAGTGAGGATAACTAACTTCAACACTAATTTATTCTTTTCTGACCCAAGAATTTACTTATTTTAATGCTCAAATATTTGGTTACAATAAAGACTAGTAAGAATGATAAAACATAAAATTTAAATAGAACTGAAGCAGATTTCAGACTAAGGATACATATGTTAAGATATACAGGGAGAAATTAAATTGCTTAGATATTTGCGTAGATGTGCTTTCGGAAATACTTTGGAAACAAGGTGTCATGGAAATACTACACCACTACCTCCATCGTTAAGAAATATTGTTGGGGAAAGTCTTCAACCATCATACTCAGATGTTCCCTCTTCATCGCTGAAAAAAAAAATCCTAGCATATCTTTTTATTGGGTGTTATCCAGTCCCATCACATTGTTCTTGAAAGAGACCATGAAGATTGATTTTACAAATGAAAGGTGAGAGGGAATGACTTCTCAAAGCCCTGTTTTCAGAGCATTCTGAAACCTGGGCTATGCTCAGATTCGCATCCCACAAATGCTACACAGGGTGCTCAGTAGAATCCGGATTGGGCTTCCTGCTTGATGCATTCCTCCTGTTACAGCAGCTCTCAGAAAGTAGACAGGGAGAAAGGGGCTGTAACATGGTAGGTCTGATACTTGCAGTTGTTGCCCAGTTTTTAATGACCACATGTGGATGCAGTTGAAATTCTGTCTTTTTTAAAAAATCACTGTCAAGTATGGCCCAAGAGTCGAGTTATTAGCAATCTGCAGGAAAACAGTCATATAAATATTTAAATTCAGAAATAGTTAAAAACATTTAAAGCAACTAGAATTTAAAACAACATTATCTGGGTCAGCCCTAAAATGAATAAGAACTCCAAATTTGGGGACATTTATTTTCTTTGCTCTTAGTGCTAAGATGGTTCTGGTACCATCCCAGAATGATCACAAATTATATAGCACTTAATAATTTGAAAACTTGTACATTAGTTTATTTAATCCCCACATCTCTATAAAATAGGTATCCCTATTTTATAAAGAAAACGCCTGAGGCTTAAATAATCTCAGGGAGTCATTGCCTAGAATCACATGGGTAGTAAATTGAGGAGGCAGTACTTGCACCCAGATCTTCTGACTTAATGCCTGGGAGTATTGACTAGAGACCTGCTCATAGCCAGTGTTCTGCGAGACACAAAAGTGTGTTTCACCCTAATTATGGATATGAAGACTAGAAAAGAGTATAATAGTATTTAAGTTCAGAAATAACTAAAAATAGTGGCTCATAGGAAGTTAGTGTGAGGCTAAAGTAGAAAAAGTTTCTGTGGCAGTGTCTGGTCTTAAAGTACGTTTTTAAAATGGAGAAGATTAGATAGTATATACTCAGTTGTAATGGGTTTTCCAAAGGTAGTGCAGATTTCAAGCTAGCTCTAACCCACTTTCAGTGCACACGTGACATCACACCTATTCGTTAATGTTGAAGTACATGGTAATACAAAGTTTTCGATCCTTGGGATGGAGTTACATGTGTGTGTCTGTAAATGAAACAACACATATAGTTTCAGCAAATAAAGGACAGAAATATGAGCCTTCTTAAATGAGGGAAATAGTGAAGAAGATAAAAAGTGACTCAGTGCTACTCCTGCCACGGTGCTGCCTGAGAACATTTATTCTAGTAGTTATAGAGTGTGTGAGTGAAATTCCAAGTAGCACAACAAAGCTGTGATTATATGGATGTTGTTTCTTAGGATGAAGCTCTTAAAAAGTGAGTCGATTTAAATAATGCTATGTAAACAGAATAGGTAACCCGTGAAGAAATAATAAAAGGTGGCAATTAGGTAATTGAAGTTTGGAAAATCACGATTAAAAGTTGGGAGAGGTGGTTTGAGGAAGCCTGGGGTTCTGAAAAACCTATCTCTTGTAGAGTTTTGGATATATAATAGGTACATTACTAAAAGTATATTATGTACGTAATAGTTATGGACTTAACGGGGGCCCCTGGCTGGCTCAGACTCCTGATCTTGGGGTCGTGAATTCGAGCCCCACATTGAGTGTAGAGATTACTTTAAAAAAATTGTTATGGATTTATGATGTGTCTCATTTAAAATATTGTAAGTAGCTTTTGGCTAAACAGATGTTTAAGATGGAAAAGAGAATTTGTAGAAGGAAAAGATGCAAAGTTGGTTCTCTAGTTAATTTAAATATCATTTGTTCCTAATAGAAAAGCACTTGTAAATTTTTCACTTGATTTAGATCCTCTTTTCAAAAATATTTTTTGGGGTGCCTGGGTGGCTCATTCAGTTGAGCGGCTGACTCTTGATTTTGGCTCTGGTCATGATCTCAAGCTTGTGAGATCAGGCAGCATCAGGCCGGCCCTTGTCAGGCTCTGCCACTCAGTGGGGAGTCTGCTTAAGGATTCTCTCTCCCTCTGCCCCTCCTTCCCCAAATAAATAAATCTTAAAAATATAAAAGGTTGTAGCTAAACCATTAATGAAAAAATAGCTATTTTCTTATGAATGTTGCATTTCTTAAGAAATGTGTGTGTATAAGGGCTTTAGCTATTCAAATGACTAGAATTGTTTTCTGTTATTTTTTGATGTTCTCATTGTTCATCAACTTTTTAGTATATCCTATATGTGTAGTATGTGAGTAGTCAGTAGGATGTCAGAGCAGGATATTGTTGAGTGATCAGGTAGTAGGAGAAAGTTCAGTGTGGGAGAAGTAATCAGGGAAAGTTCGGTTGGAGGGCTTGAGATTTAAGCTGGCACTTACAGGATGGATAGAAATTGGATGCAGATCCTAGGCAGGTAAAAGGAATAATTTGGACAAAAGCTTCTGAAGAGAAATTTGTATCATTTTTGGCTGCACAAAAATTTTGTGTTCAGAGCAGGTTTAATACTACAGAATTCCTCATTATTTGTTAGTCAATTGCGTGTATTGCTTAAATATGTTATTTGGAGTCTCAAATTATAGGTCATTCTGCAATATTCTTAACAAATCTGTATCAGTATTTGGAAAATTTAATATAAATGGTAGTCTACAAAAGATCTTGAATGGTTTTTGATTGTATCATCTTTTTGAATGGTGATTGTTGTAGCATTTGTCCAAGAATAACTAAGATCTATTAGTTTATTATTCATTAATTTTGATAAATGTTATTAAGTAAAATGCGTGGCTGGTGTCAGGCATTTCTGAAGACTCGAGCCATTTATGCTTAGTTTTCTAAATCTCAGTTTTCTCATCTGTAAAACAGGGATAGTGATACCTCTGTTGCAGGATTTTTGTGACGATTAAGATAGGAATGTATGCAAAGTGGCTTCAGTAACCTGGGAAAATGTTTAATTTGTCCATTAGATTTTTTTAAATAAGCTTTTTTTTTTAGACGATTTTAAGTTCATAGAAAAGCTATGAAGACAGTACAGAGAGTTCTCATTATACCTCATATCCAATTTCCCCTGTTGTTAATATTGTATGTTAGTATGGTATGTTTGTCACAATTAGTGAACTAATTTTTATTAACCAAATTCCATCCTTTATTCAGATTTTTTAAAATTTTACCTAACGACCTTTTTCTGTTTTAGGATCCCATCTGGGTTATCACATTACATTTATTTGTCATGTCTCCTTAGACTGTTAGCTGTGACACTTTTTTCGACTTTCCTTGTGTTTGATGATCTTGATAGTTTTGGGGAATATTGCTCAGGAATTTCGTGACATGTCCCTCAGTTGGGATTTGTCTGATATTTTTCTCAAAATGAGACTAGAAGGAAGGAGGGAGGGAGGAAGGAAGGAAGATGAGGTCAAGTGCCATTTTCATCACATTTTATCAAGGTACTTAATATCAAATGACCTATCAGTGGTGATGTGCTCTTGATCGCTTTGCTGAGGCATTGTTTGTCAGGCCTATCCACTGTAAAGTTAGTTGCTTTTTCCCCTTTTCATACTCTTCTTTTTGGAAATAAGTCACCATATGCAGCCCACACTTAAGGAGTGAGAATCCATTAAACTTTGCAAATATGAGGGGCGCCTGGGTGGCTCAGTGGGTTAAAGCCTCTGCCTTCGGTTTAGGTCATGATCTCAGGGTCCTGGGATCGAGCCCCGCATCAGGCTCTCTGCTCAGCAGGAAGCCTGCTTCCCCCTCTCTCTGCCTGCCTCTCTGCCTACTTGTGATCTCTGTCAAATAAATAAATAAAAGATCTTTAAAAAAAACCCAAAACTTTGCAAATATGAAATGCTTTAAGTGGATCTTTTTGAAATCTCAAATTACACCACTTTATATTCAGTTCTCTCATAAGAACTTGGAGAGCAGATATTGAGTTGGTTAAGGATGATTACTGAGTTCTTCAGATAGTGGATGTGAATGGTATATTGTTCTTCTGAGGGTTGGATTGTCATAGTACCAAAAGAATCTGTTGGGAAAATTAGTATTTTCCTAAAGAAAAAAGTTCAAACCTTTCCACATATAGGCCTTCCTGATTAACTTTCACTGCTTTTTTTTAGTCCTTTTTAATACTAGGAACATTTCTGCCATCTGTCATTAGCCTACTTCTCTTATATGTCTGATTCCCCCCACAAATGGGAGGGGACATGCCATATTTTGGTGTACATTAGAATCCTAGGATTCTATCATATGATATCATATGATTCTAATCATAGGATGTGAATTCAGTAAATCAGGTCAGTATACATTAATTTTTTTCTAAACCACGAAAAGCAAAGTTTGACAATATCTTACGTGGTGGTAGATACACAGAAGATAGAGTGGGGGAAGGGTGAAGCAAAATGGTATAAGATGGCTCAGAAAAATGTACATGCACTCATACATGCCTAATGGGCTCCTGCACATCTCATGGTTTATAGATAGATTTTTATTTGCTGCCTCTGAAGCCCAAATCTTACTTCCAGCTCAGAATGCTAGAACCACATTTCCAAGTGCCTTCTACTAGAAGTCCCAAGGATAATACACTTCACATATGCTGAATATTAAAATATTTATATTCCCCAAAGGAGTTTCTACCCTCTTTTCTATCTTAGGTAATAGCACCTCCATCCAACCACTCATCAAACCTGAAACCTCATCATTCTTCACATGAGAACTACAACCAGTCTTGCTAATTTTTCTTACTACAAATTGTTTTTGTCTTTTGAATTAAGATATTGCACGCATATAGTGTAGTTTGTAAAGTGCATTGCTGCTTGACGTACAATGTTATTTGTGAAGTGCTCTTCTACTACTGGCTTGATTCAGGCCCTAGTCTGTCTGTCTTAGACATTTGCAGTAAACTCCTAATTGGGTTTGTTCCTCAGGTTCATCCTCTTAAATGTGACTGTATTTGGTAATGGAATTAATTTCTTCATGTTGCACCATGCTCAGTGGTGGTAGTGAATTGGCATTCTCATATCATGCTCTTTATCCTGATGCCCTGCTTTCTTGCTGTTCCCATGTCCTATTATGTTCTACTCACATCTTCTCAATTCTGAAAACCTTCCTGAACTCTCCAGTGTGGCAAAGTCCTCCATCCTCCAGTTCTGGTATGTCACAGAAAGTGGTTTTTGCGTCTAATGGAATACATCATACTTTATTGTAATACTCATTTGTTTGCATGCCAATCAAATTGTGTATTTTTCTGGGTAAGGATTATGATTCATCTTTGTGTTCCCAGCATAGTGACTGGTACCTTCTATAGTAGATACTCAAGAAACGTTTAACTGAAGTATGGAGTAAATCAGTTGAGACCTTTGAATTCAATATCAAATAACAGGATGATGAATTTTTTGAAAAAATGAAAATTATATACAGTAAGAGCTAGAATCTCAAGTCAGAAGACTGTCAAACTGACATCTAGAATGTTGGTATGTAAATTAGAGGTGTTATAAGTTATAGGTGATGTATAGAAAGTAGTTATTATAAACAATATGTTTATTTTCTATGGCATTGCTTTTGTTTGACCCATTTAACCATCACTCATGTTCATCACTGGTTTTTATATAATATTTGCATTGACAGATTGGTCTTTCCAAGAAATCAGGTTGGAATTTGGTGGAGAGTATTTATATTGTATGAGTTTGGGATTTCCTGCACCTAGAATAACAGGTTTACCCTTATCCTTGAATTTTTTTTTTTAAGTGAATTTCTTAGTAAAGTACAGAACTTGGAATCCATTTCCCATTAAAAACAGTACTATTTGGGGGTGCCTTGGTGGCTCAGTCGGTTAAGCGTCCGATCTTGATTTCGGCTCAGGTCACGATCTCAGGGTCGTGAAATCGAGCCTCACATTGGGCTCCACATTCACGTCCCTCTCCCTCTGCTCCTCCCTATGAGTGTGGTCTCTCTCTCTCTTTCTCTCAAATAAGTAAAATCTTTTTAAAAAAAGAAATACTATTTGTGGCACTGAGGTTCTCAGACTAACTCACAAAGCCTTTTTTCTCCTCCCTTTAATATTTTTATTGAGATGTAATTCACATACCATGTGACAATGTACAGGGTTTTTTGTTGTTTGTTTTTTTCTTAAGATTTATTTTTAAATAATCTCTACACCCAACATGGAGCTCCTACTTATAACCTGCAAATTAAGAGTCACATGCTCTACTGACTGAGTCTGCTAGGCACTCCTACAGTGTATAGTTTTTAAATATATTTACAGGATTTTGCAGCCATCACTACAATCTATAATTTTAGATCATTTTTATTCACCCTAAAGGAAACCTCTTAACCTTTTCCATTTCATCCCACCCCAAGCCCTAAGCTTGGCTCTATAAATTTGGCTGTTCTGGAGATTTCATATAAATGGAATCATACAGTATATAGTCTATTTAGCTAGCATCTTTAACTTAGCATGTTTTCAAGGTCTTTCATGTTATAGCATATATCAGTACTTTGTTTCTTTTTATGGCCAAATAAAGTTATATGGAAGAAGTATATCATGTTTTGTTTCTCTCTTCATCAGTTGAGGAATATTTGGATTTTTTTTTTCCTATTTTTTGGCTATTATGAATTACTGTGAATATTCATGTTAAAATTTTTGTGTGGCCATACATTTTCATTTCTCTTTTGTATATTCCTAGGAGTACAATTAATGGGTGATATGGTAACTCTGCGTGGTTTTTTTAGGAATTGCCAGACCACTTTACATTTCCACCAGCAGTGTGTGTGAGGGTTCTAGTTTCTCCACATGTTTGTCAGCACTTGTTATAGTCTGTCTTGTCTTTTCTTTTCTTTTGTTTCTCTTTAAATGTAATTTTTTTGAGAGAGAGAATGAGCATGCACGTGGGAGTGGGGGTTGGGAGTGGGTGAGTGGCAGAGCATGATGTAGGGGCTTGATCTCACGACCCTGAGGTCATGACCTGAGCCAAAATCAAGAGTCAGATGCTTAACCAACTGGGTCACCTAGGCGCCCCTTGTCTGTCTTTTTTATTATAGCCATAATTGTAGGTGTGAAGTAGGATCTTTGTGGTTTTGATTTGCATCAAAAGTTTTTCATACTGGCAGAATAAACAATACTATACATTTGCAGTAAAAGCAGTATATATCAGCTTCGTATTTATTGCTAAGGGAAGGGGCTTAATTTCTTAATGGTTTTGCTCTGGGGGAATTTTTTTCTTAAATTTTAAAATTCAGGTTCTTCCCTTTCTTAGAGCTGGAATAGAATTAAAAATTCATTAGGGAAAAAAAGTTAAGTTTAAACACAAAATAAATTTTTTGAAAGCTGTTTTTGCAAAATGCAGGTTTAGTTAGAAAAGAATGAGAAGATTATGAAAGTGATTTAAAAAAACCGGTACTGGCTTTACCTATTGACTGATTTATCAGGTTGACTTTCTCTGCCACTGGGCCCACAATTTTTGTTTTCTCTTTCATGCTTAGGAGTTTTTGTGGAGTTTTTGGGGGGCTTGGGAGGCAGTGTTGGTTTACTAATAGAATGAGAGATTTGTTTTTACCAGCTTTATTGAAGTAAAATGGACAGATAAAATTGTATATATTTAAACTGTACAGTGTGATGATTTGATACATGTCTATACTTTGTTGAAATGCTCACCACAATCAGGGTAATTAACACATCCATCGTGCCACATAGTTGTGTGTGGTGAGAACACTTAGGTCTCCTCTCAGCACATGTCAAGAACACAACACAGTATTATTAAATATAGTCAACATGCTGTGCCTTAGATCTCCAGAGATTATTCATCTTAAAACTGAAGGCTAGTACCCTTTGACCAGCATCTTCCCATCTCCCCCTGCCATCTCAGATTTTGGTAACCACCATTCTACTGTTTCTATTGAGTTTACCTTTTCTTTTTTTTTTCTTTCCTTTTTTCTTTTTTTAAGATTCCACATGTAAATGAGATTATACAGTATTCATCTTTCTCTGTCTGACTGATTTCACTTAGCATAGTGTCCTCTAGGTTTATCCACTTGCAAATGCCAGAATTATCTTTTTTCTTACAGCTGAATAATATTCCATTGTATATATGTATGCACCATATCATCTTTATCCCTTCATCTGTTGACAGAAACTTAGTTGTTTCCATATCTTGGCTTCTGTGAATAATGCTGCGATGAACATGGAGTGCAGATATCTCTTTGAGATAACTGATTTTCTTTCTGAGGTCAGTGTTAGATATTTGTTCTGACATCATGAAGTCACCTTCCAGCTGTATTCTTCCCTATTTCTCTCCTGCAAATTAGTTGGCCTACAGTTTAGCTCCTATTATGAATCCTCTAAGTGCCTTTCACCATAGCATCCACTGTTCTTGACAATACCCTTAGGCTTGAACTTCTCCTTGCCTTGTAGGTTCTGTCTGTTTTACTGCCTGCTTCTTCCGTCAGGCAACAATCTTTTGTGTCAGAGGTCTGTAACTAGGGATGGGGACAATGGTAAACTTTGGTTTGAGTGTTACCTCTGCTGTAGGAGCTGAGCTCTTAGTAAGAGTGAGGAGGGGTGTAGCAGCCTGTGTTCATCTCAGCTTTCCCTTTCTGATTAGACCATCACCTCCTGAGTGGGGGGCAAGGTTTGTCAGTGACCTCAGTATTCTTGGCTTGCCACATCCAAGTTAGAGCTTCTGTTTCACTAATGGGGGCTGAGTGAAGGGCCCCTGGGCCCTTAACTACACTATCCTGAGGCAGCCTTAGCAACTGGTAACTGGGGGCAGCATGACAAATGCTGATGCCCTGCCCTTCTCAGGAAGAAAGCCCTCTGACTGGGAGCTGCCAGGGAGTGATCCTTGTGTTCTCGTGGTGGTCTGAGGGGAGTCTGCCTTGCTGAGCTGGGAGTAGTGGGGGAGGGAACATCTTAGTTTAGATACCATAGATGCTTGCCTTTCCTAATGGATTTTTCTGGAATAGATGTTTCTTCATATGTTCTTTGCCTTTAGGATCATTTCCAGAAGCTTTAAATGGCTAGTATGGTTTTTAAAAATAGTTTTCACCAGGAAGTGGGTCAGCTGAACTCCTCATGCTGTCCTGCTGGAAATCAGTCTGCTCTAGGTCAGTGGTTCTGAAACAACATTTTGAATCTTTAATCCCCTCTTAGCTCTCCCCCTACGTTGCTCCATCTTATTTTCCTTTGACCCAACTTTATTTTCTTCATTGTATTTATATCTGAAATAATATTTATATGTTTTTTATGTCTCCTTTCTCCTGAAATGTTAGCTTTGTGGAGGCAGATCTCATCTGTTTGTTCAGTTTTCTTAATGCTCTATCTCCATTACTTAATAAATATATACTTGCCATATACCAGGGACTGCTGTGATAGCATTTCTCTAAAAGTGCTGTGAGATTACATTCATGGTGCTGCAATGATTTTGATCTGAGAGAAGTACTGTTGTTATTGTACATCAGAATCAAAGTAATACATCCTCTTGTAAGCATTGTTGCCATAAGAAACCAAGCTGTGGAATCTTGGAGCCTCTTTCTAGACCACTGAGTCGGGTAATTTAAGACTTTCAGGGCTATGGCTCGGTTCATGTTATCAGGTAGTTACCAGGTTTCATCCACTTTCTTCTTCAGGCTCACATCAGACAGCTTGCCACAGCTCCTTATATCTTCTGGGTCAGAGATCCTGCCTGTGTCAGTGGCAGAAAGCTTTTGACTACTACATACTTTGGTTTCTATTTGGGAAAAGTGTGACTTCACATGCGTATGAAAGACAATAACTCGTCTCATGGGATTATTGAGAGGATTAAATGAGTTCATATTTTAATGCGTGGCATATAATGAACATTCAATAAATGGCAGCTTTTGTTTATATTTGCCAATATTTGTTTGCAGTAGATACCAATTAGCTGAAGGCTTTTAGTTGCCAATATCATTTGAATCAATTCTTAATTGAAGGACAACCTATCTGGATGCTAGAAACTAGAAATTAGGGTGAGCAGTAATGACCACTAAAGGCACATAAGACATTTCTCAAAACATATTGTTTAGCAGAGAATAATTGCTTATGAACATGTTTGAACAGCATCTGAATATATCATGCTGACCCCAGAGTGCTTTATGTATTATTTATTCAAGAATGATTCAGCTAAGAACAGTGAGACAGATGGAGAGAAGTGTTTACCCCATACCAGTGTGTTTTGAGAAAGAAACATGCTAAATGTGGACATTTGTAATGAGATCCTACCGAGAAATATGCATCTAGAATGTGAAATATTCTGGTGTTAATATTTTGTATGCCACTCTGAGCTACTATGCTGAAACTTAACTTGGTGTTCCAGTGTGTATCACTGGTGAAGGGGATAGAGGAAGGGGAAAATCATGGCTTGAGAGTCTAGATTTCTATTAAACTCTCTTTTACTCCATCTTGATCTTCATGATAAATTAGAGATTCAGGGACATGTAGACATGGCAAGAATTGACACCTCTCTTATGTGCCCAAAGCTATCCTTGAACTTTTCTAGCCATACCTGCTTTACATGCTACTGTGCCCAGTTCCCCGTGCTTCAGAATTCTCCTCTCCCCCATTCCCTTAGAGCAGTTGAGTTTTAGTAATTCTTACAAATCCCTTTCCCCACTTGTGGTTCTTCTTTAAAGGAGGAGGCTCAATCATGCAAAGAAACCTCACAAGTTGATTTCATTTAGGTAGAAAAACTAAAGAAGTGGCTCACAACTCTATTAGCATTCTTTTGGGAACTTCTACAAAATTCATGAACTCTGGACCCACTTCCATAGATTATCCTCATTTAATTGATATGTAGTAGGACTGAAGTACTCTTGAAAAATCTATTTATTCAAAAATTTCTTACCCGATTCTGATGTACAGAGTTGAGAAACACTAAAGTTAAGGGCTTTTTGTGGATAGGCCTTCTACCCAAAATGAAAGCTTATCAGTAAATTTTTCTGTCTTATTTGTGAGGTCAGCCTTTGTTATTGGTTAGAGGGATGGAGAAAGTTCTCGTCTTTTCTAGAAGGAAGAATACCCATTTTCTAGATTCCCCCTTTCACATTCCACCTCCACTAAGTGATGAAGCATAGAAGGATCCTCTCTCTCCATGTGGAAGTCTGGCAACAGCAGTTGAAAAGAGATCTTCCCAGTGTAGAGAAAGGGCTGTTTCCCTCTAAGCCAAATATGATCTCGATTGGTTTCCAGTCTCTGAGTCTTTGGGCCACTGTTGGCAGGCTTTCCTAACCTTTTTTGGGCTTTTGGAATCCTTTGGTGGTCTCGTGAAGCTTTGGACCCCTTCTCAAGTTCAGTATTCTAATATAGAAAGTAAAATGCATAGCATTACAAAGGAAAAAAATTATATATAAAATATAGTTGTTGATATAATAAAATTTGTATAATAAAATATGCTTCTTTACTGACACATTAAATAACATTTAGTTGGTCTAATCGCTACCATAATTTCAAAGTCATGATAAATGTAAACAATATTGGGATGGCTGGGTAGCTCAGTTAGTTAGGCATCTGCCTTTGGCTCAGGTCATGATCCCGGGGTCCTGGGATCAAGTCCCACATCTGGTTCCTTGCTCAACAGGGAGTCTTCTTCTCTCTCTGCCTGCCACTGCCCCGGCTTGTTGTCTCTCTCTCTCTCCCTCTCTCTGGCAAATAAATAAACAATATTTCAAGATAGCTTTAAAAACCTGTAATGTAATATTATAGCAACTTGTTTCTAATGGAGACAAACTCAGAGGTACTGATAATACTCCTGTGGTTTGTTGCCAACATTCACAATTGAAAATAATGCTAATGTTCAGTTTAAGTTTGTGAAAACAGATATGTAATTTTTTTAATCCAAGCTCAAAGATGCCTGAAAATCTTATATGTTGAGATTAAGTTTATTAATATGTTAGTCTTCTTTTCACAGATGTGTGCCAACTGCTTAAGGTTGTGGGTGGCTCAGTCAGTTAAGCATCTGACTCTTGATTTCAGCTCAGATCATGATCTCAGGGTTGTGAGATCAAGCCCGGAGTTGGGCTCCATGCTGAGCACAGAGCCTGCTTAAGAGTCTCTATCTCCCCCTGCCCCTTCCCCTTCCTGCTTGTGCTCACACTCTTTCAAAAAAAAGAAAAAGAAAAAATTGTGGTTTTCATAATAATAGAGTTTACCTAGCAGTATATTTCCAAAGTCCCTCCTCTGATCCTAAGGCTAACATTGTAATCATCCTTTTTTATTCAGCATTAACTTAGTGTAATACCAGATTTTATGCAGAGTATTAACTAGATTTTTCTTCTCTCAGCTCCAAGAATGCTAATGAAAGTGGTTTGATGTTACAGGAGTACAAGCGCAAGTTAGCCAGAGTTTCCCTGGTGCGTAAAGAACTCAGGTCCCGGATCCAGAGCCTGCCAGACTTATCCCGATTGCCCAATGTCACTGGAAGCCACATGCACCTGCCCTTTGCTGGGGACATCTACAGTGAAGATTGATGACCAGTCTCTTTCCAGGGCCCAGGACTTTGCAAGAAATGGAGACAGGTTAGGTGGTCAGTCCTGTAGTGTTATTTTTGTATATGGTTGAGAGAATGACTAACGAAAGAAGTGACAAGTAATTTATAAAATTGTTTAAAATGTTGGTTTGTTTACTATTTTATTGGTAAGTTAACATGACTTAGTTTAAACAAAGTGATGATCTCTGTGTATTAATAAGCTCACAAATAGTGATTATTTTCAAAAAATCTTTTTGTAAATTTTTTTGATCCAGGGCCTTGTGAGAAATTCCATGTTTCTATTTCTTCGTGTATTTTCAAATATTTTTCTTTATTTTCTTCAGTATGTAATCACTGTAAAGTATGTAATTCCTAAAGGGTGAGAAGTAATCAAGAGTTGGTAGAGACTTTATTATGGTATAGTTAGGACTTGATTGTAGAAGTGACTAAATGTTCCAACTTAATCTTCACCCTTCTCCCTGACCAAAAGATCAGTTCTGTGCCTCTTAATGCCTTTGATTCCTTATTCCCTAGAGGTCAGTAATTCAACACTAAAATAAGGGTCAGATTAAAGCTTAGAGAACTTTTCCACAATAGTACTGTAGGGGTTCCATTCCAGCTGCCAGTGTAGAATAAAAGGAGTGTTAAACAGGGACCCCCTTGATCAAACTGTTTGAGTAGATTAATATGAAAATGCTTTGGAAATGTAAAATTTGACCTTCTACCAAGAGGACAACTTTGATTCTGGAACTGATTGCTATTTTCAAATCAGTCTCCTTTTAACATAATCAATCCCTTTAACATAAAGCCATCTAGGGGATTAAAAGAAATAAAATAATGATACTTTTATTATTCACTTAGCCATTTAACTTTTAAAACAATAGTATTTTTAGCTCTAAACTCTCAACACGATATTCTTGAAGTTAAGTAAAGTAACCTGGAACATTTTTAATGTTTCCTTAAGGTTTTTGAATGACTGTATATTTGGAAATTAAGCAGTGCTACACAACAGGGTAGATCTGTCAAATGCTATATTTGTATATTTAGAATTACCAAAACAAATGTACTTTTACCTTTTATTTCTAACCCTGTGTGTTAGAGCAGTTGCATGCTCTCCTGCTTTCTTTTTAAATCACATTGTTAAGCTGTGGATTTGTATTCAATAATGACTTAGGATAAACATTATTTTCATTCACTACATATTAGACATTTTTCTTTTCCTTGTAAACAGATTCAAACTAGATAGTTAATAAAACATCTGTTAAATCCCACAAGCCAATTATGTCTCACTAGTCTGAATGGCTTTACTGTTTTGTTCTCAATATTAGAAATTATAGTTAAAATGAATTTATATGTGAAGGAGAAGGCAAATATTTATTTTTAGTACCCAGTAGTTCTGAAAACAGTGCTTTTTAACTGTTGACCTCTCTTCAAAACACAGACACATACTAGTAGTCCCCATTCATATATGGCTTATATTCCAAAGTCTTCTAGTCAACTTCTGGGACTCTGGGCACATTTTCTCACAGAAACAATAGTAGTTAGGTTCCCTGTAAACACTACCACAGAAAGCTCACCTGGGAACCTAATCCACTTAACCACGAATGTACTTAACTTGTAATGTGGTTGACAAATTACTAATAGATCCTGACCAGCATTTGTAACATCACTCTAACTAAGGAAATGGTGTGCAGCAGCCAGACTCACACATTGGGGTGTCTGTCTGTCTCGTGTACCTCTGTCCCTAGGTGTAGGATATGTAAGAAGAAGATTCAGCATGGGGGTGGTGGGGTAACCAGTGCACAATTATAAAAACCTAGTTAATACCTGTTAAAATATATACCATGTAAATTAGTTTTTCTTGTTAAAGTGAAAGCAAAAACTTGTATATTAATTTATTTTCAACATCTTGATCTTATTTATGATCTGCTAAAATGGTGATTTACCCATTCAAAATATATTTTTTTCCATTTAAAACTAATTTATAAACTATGTACTCCTGGGAAGATTTGAATTACTAGAAGTTTGTTGAAATATTTTCACCATTTAAGACAGACTTCTGACTTAGATACTGATTTTAATGCCAGTATCTGCTCTAAATATTTATGATAAAAATGCATTATTTTTTTAAAGAGCTTGATGCGATTTGTGATAAGTGATAGTACTCAACCTGAATCCTACCCCCAGTCCCACCCTTTGACCAATCCTCCACAAACCTTTAGCTGTTTGTTAATTCACTAACTGTAAACACAAGTAATATGGTCTGGTTTAGAAGTTATCTTTTCAGCCTTATGATAGTTAACATGGTAAGCCTTAGCAGCGAATCGTCTTCCTTTCTAGAAGGTAGACTTAGATTTTCTCAAGAAATGGGGTAAGATGGGGTACTATAATAACAAATTCTAAATCATGAGCATTTTCTCCACTGTGTATGTACATGAGGCAAATCATGCATCTTGGAGTGCAGTTTGGCCTGGCCCCTCAAGAGAAAAGCATGTCACCACACTTGCAGTAGGGGGACTGTGGTTTGAATGGATACCATCACTCTTTTCTCCACAAACAGTGCAGAGAGCTGTCTGGAGTGGCAATTTCAACAGCTTCCCTGGCGTTCCCTCTGCTCCTTCCATCACTACAGTAAGTAAAAGAACCACCTGGGGGAACCCGGGAGTCTGAGAAAATCAGCTGTGCTCAGTAGCCAACCTCCCCCTCTAGGAAAACCAGTCCAGATGCAGCTATTTTGGTACCTCTTCTCACAAGCACTCTGAATCAGGGTTTTTCTATAAGAATTCCTTCAGAATCAGCAAAAGCTGGGATGACCTGGTTATCTTGATTTGCAAAATTAAAAGAACAAAACTAGGTTGTCACTTGTCACTGTAGATGAGCAGATTGTCAATTATAGTTATTGAACTGGCTCTGAGAAATCTTTAGAAAGAAAAAACTCAAAAGTACAAATTGGAAAGTTAGAATGCCCTTTCTGAATTTTCCATTCTAAAAATTTGTATTATATGAAATAACATAAAGCTACAAAACTGCTTTGTATTCTATTAAGAAATAGCTCCTAAAGATGTAGTCTTGTTTCATAGTTGTTGCACTATATCAAAGCTTTTTAAAGTGTAAACCCAGTTCTCCTCTGTATAGAAAGGGAGCAGCATTGTGTTACTGAATTTATTTATACAGAGCATTTGTTGCTGTCTGTAATTCCAGCCATCCGTACACGAGTCTGTTCTGAGGTGGCAATAGCACATGGGAAGATGAAGTTTCCCTGTTTATTTACCCCTTTTTCTTTGGCTGTATCTGATGACAATATAAGATGTTCTTAATAAAGTTTTATGTTGTTTTTGAAATGTGTAGATGATTTCTGTGATTCTGATTAGTTGAATGTGGGGTGGGAGGGGAGAAATTAATGGAATGGGAAGGAAGCAGAGTACTGGAAGTATTCAGTGACTTTATGGTGGAGAAACTGTTGAAGGAGATTCCTTTGGCTTGGCCAGTGGTTCCCAAACTTGAGTGGACGTCAGAATCACCCGTAGGGCGATTTAACTACTGATTGCTGGGCCCTGCTCCAGAGCTTCTGGAGTGAGGCCTGATAGTTTAGATTTTTAACAATTTGATGTTGATGCCACTGAGTTGAGGGACCACATTTTTGACAACCACGACTCTAGACCAACTTTGAAGTCCATGATGTGCTTCACAATTTGTAATTCCAGGCAAGGGGATAATAAAGTATGGGTTTAAAGCTCATTCTTCAGCAAGTTCCTTATGGGAAGAGAATGAGATCACCTCTTCTTTTGTGGCCTACTGCACAGTAATGCCGCAGTGCTTTTGAGTGAATAGATTCATTTGGTACTTTGCACTTCCGGAGCACAGGCCTTCACCACATCTTGAATTTAAAGCAGAATTGGGGGATATTAAAATCTGTGGGAGTATCTAGAGCATTGTTTGCCAGACTTCTTTGACAAGACTCACTTGGGACATTTTCAGAAAGCGCACCTACTACTGAATCAGAATTTTCTGTGATTCTTATTGTCTAGAAAGCTGAGGAAATGTCGTCCTTTGACCACTGCTCCTGGTTCTCCATTTCTGGAAGTCTTCTGGTGACTTTATCTGAATCCAGGTGCTTCCCATTCCCACTCCAGTTTTCCCTCTTTGCAGTAGCAGATTTTATACAGTGGAACCTATATCCAAAGATGCTGTTTCAGAAGATTCGGGATCTAGAAGTTTGCATTTTAAGCAAAGTACCCAGATGATTCTGATGCACTTTGAGAAAGACCGCACTTTGAGAAACAGTGCCCTACAAATCAATTATAGTCTATACTAAACAATAATGGTAGTTCACACATATATGGTACTTAACTGTCCATCAAGAACTGTTCTAAGCATTTCATATATCCTTTGCAATAGATACTCTGATTAACCACTTCCACATATGAGGAAACTAAGATACAGTGTAAATTCTTTGTGACCCTGAACAGGTCAAATGGTGAAGCTGGGATTCAGATCCAGCTCCAAGTTCGGCCCTGAGCCTGTTTCTTAACCACTACACAATGATGCCTGTTACACGGATATGTTGTGTAGCAGCTCCATGATTACCAAATCCACGTTTGGCATCACACGTCAAGTTAATAGTGAAATTATAACATTATGCAAGTATGTAAGTTAAAAACGGCACTACTGGAGAGGGCTTGTCAAAGAATATTACACCCAGGTTTGTTTTTGGTTTTATTGAGGTAAAATACATGTAACAAAAAAAAAGAACACGTGTAAGAAAAAATTTACTATTTTTAAGTGTACTCTGGCATTAAGTATGTTGATGATTAACATTGTTGGGCAACCATCACCACCATGAATCTTTAGATTTTTTTCATCTTCCCCAGTGGAAACTCTACCCATTAAACAGTAACTGCCTATTCCCCAGCCCCTTGCAATTGCCATTCTACTTTCAGTCTCTGAATTTGACATCTCTAGGTACCTCATATAAGTGGGATTAAAAATATTTGTCCTTTTGTGACTGGCTTATTTCACTTAGCATAGCGTCTTCTAGGTTCATCCGTGTTGTAGCATGTGTCCTTTTTAAGACTGAATAATATTCCGTTGTATGGATATGCCACATTTTGTTTATCCATTTGTCTGTCGATGGACACTTGGATTGCTTCCACATTTTGTTGTGAATAATACTGCTATGAACTTGGGTGTACAAATATCTGTGCAGGTTTCTGCTTTGATTTCCATTTGTTTTTTCAAAGCAGTACTTACATCAACAAAGTAGAGTTAGAATGAACTATTGATAAGTATATTCTAGACAGTTAATGTCAAATCTTTTGAGATACACAGAGGTTATTCAACTGCTTGTCTTCTCTCAAAGAGTTTACAATCCAGTGGGAATGAAATACAGTGACAACTTTTAGAATTGCCCAAAGCTTACTTTCATTTTTAAACTAGCATATTTCTTCTAAGTTAGTGGTTCCATAGGCCAACAATATTAGCCTTAGCTGAGAACTTGTTAGCAGCACAAATTCTTGGGCTCCAGATCTACTGACTCAGAAAAATCAGAGGATGGGGACCAGCGATATATCTTTTTAACAAACCCTCTAAGTAATTCCAACCCACACTCAGGTTTCAGGTTTGCTTTGTGCATCACTGTTCCAGGCATCCAACACTTTACCTCAAAGAGATTTCTTCTTCTGTATGAGAAACTGTTAGAGGGAGTGAGAGGATTTGCTCCAACAAAAGCAACTGTTAAAAAAAAAGTGTGCTTTCTTGACAAGCCAAGAAATGCTTTTCATCTATCATCTTTCAAGTCTTAATGAACCCCACTCTCCACCGTGGCAAATTCT
The DNA here is from genome assembly GCA_028534135.1 of Potos flavus. Classification (NCBI taxonomy): domain Eukaryota; kingdom Metazoa; phylum Chordata; class Mammalia; order Carnivora; family Procyonidae; genus Potos; species Potos flavus. The sequence continues at coordinate 32,682,806 of CM052889.1, forward strand.
TTCACATTTCCTTATTTCATTTCTCTCTAGCGCATGTCTTGCAATTCTTCAGAGGTGTGTAGAGTGAAGGAGAAACTGAAATGCAGTCTGGGGTCTGGCCATCATCTACCAGATCTAAAAGACTCACTAGTCCTTGGTGTAGTTAAACCACCACAGGTTTAGCTATTTTTATTGCTGAAATCGCTGTGATTTTATTTCCAACTGTTGAGTGACATCAAAAATGGAAACTATTTTTAGTACCTTTGTGGTAAAGATAATGATAATTATCTTAATAATAATTGACTTAAAGTGGAACATGAAATGAGTTTTAGAAATACATTTCACATTTGAATTCCATGCACCATGGAAAAGGTGGTACAAAACTGAAATTTTGAATTTAAGTGCAATTGTTATGCAGAGCCATTAGCTAATTCAGATATTCTAGAAAAATTCAGTTGTACTAGTATTGTTTGGTTAAGTTTATATCTTTTTAAAGCCCTATTTCTTTGTTCAGGAAGAAGTTTCATTTTACTTATGGAAATACAAGTCAAATGAGAGATCTTAAGAGCTTTTAAATCATGTATTAATACAGGAGTATTTATTGTCTCCTTTTTCCAGCTCTTGATATTTAAATTATAAAGTCTTATACTTTTATGGGATCAGGTTAATAGCAAAGTGCTACTCTTGGTGTTTGAATTCTTCTTAAAATCTCTTTGTGTATTAATAATAAAAATAGATAAGTGTGGGGAAAAAAATCTTTGTGTAATCGTTACAACTGACCTAAGGTGGGAAGTGGTGCCTTGGTTATACACTGCAGCTGGAGTGTGCTTAATGGAGGGAAATTAAACTGTTTTTGTTCTTCTTTTGAGCTGGTGTTTGAGCTATGCAGGATCTCAGGTGAGCTTCATGCCCAGTTCCTTTTCCTATCTAGTTGGTAGCGCCAAATACTGTAGACTGAGCAAATGTCATTATTAGGGCTTAACATTCTCCCTGTTTGAAATTTGCTAGTCTCCATGTCTTGGCTAGCGTGATGAAGAAAGATCTAGTTCCTTTATCTTTGGTTTCTTGTTTTTGTATCCACTGATGGATAGAACGGTTACAATTGCGGTGAACTTTTACATCAATAGCATAAAGCTCTTTCTTTTTTCCAGTTGGGCGTAATTTTCCCCACCAGGAACCAATAAAAAGCTAACTGCTAATGATTGAGCTTATTGACTGATTAAAGTATAATTTTTTCATATGGCAGAGACTTTTTTGTTTTTTTTTTTTAAGATTAATATCTCTTTCAAAGCATGTGATTTGAGAATAATATTTAAACAGAAAGGGGGCACCTGGGTGGCTCAGTGGGTTAAAGCCTCCTCCTTCAGCTCAGGTCATGATCTCAGGGTCCTGGAATCGAGCCCTGCATCAGGCTCTCTGCTTAGCAGGGAGCCTGTTTCCCCCTCTCTCTCTCTGCCTGCCTGTCTACTTGTGATCTCTCTCTGTCAAATAAATAAATAAATAAAATTTAAAAAATAAATAAACAGAAAACCTGTCTTTTTTTTTAAGACTTTATTTATTTGAGAGAGAGAGAGAGAAAAAGCGAGAAAAAGAGCACGAGCAGGAGGAGGAGGCAGAGGGAGAGGAAGAAGCAGTCTCCCCACTGAGTAGAGAGCCCAACTCGAGGCTTGATCCCAAGACCCTGGGATCATGACCTGAGCCAAAGGCAGACACCCAACTGACTGAGCCACCCAGGTGCCCCCAGTCTATCTTTTTTAATATAAAGTGTTGTCAGTGTGAATTTTTTAAAAGCTCTATATTATTTAAATGAGTCTAAAAATTCTCATAGTTATACAGTGAAACAACTGTTAATTAAAATAACCCAGGGCAGGGTGCCTGGGTCCTCAGTCAGTTAAGTGTCTTCCTCCGGTCAGGTCATGATCCCAGGGTCCTGGTATTGAGCCCCACGTCGGACTCCCTGCTCAGTGGGGAGCCTGCTTCTCCCTCTCCCTCTGCTTGCCCGCTCCCCCTGCTTGTGCTCTCTGTCAAATAAATAATAAATCTTTAAAAAATATATAAAATAAAATAATCCAGGGCAGGGCTGGGCTTAGTCAGTTAAGCGTCTGACTCTTGATTTCGGCTCAGGTCATGATCTCAGGGTTGTGAGATTGAGCTCTGCGTCAGTCTCCACCCTCAGCACAGAGTCTGCTCAGATTCTCTCCCTCTCCTCTGCTCCTTCCCCTGCTCGTGCGCATGCTCTCTTTCTTAAATAAAATCTTCAAAATAATCCAGGGCAATAAGTATGCAGTTTCATTTTCAGACGTAGTCATAGTAATACATGAAACAAAATATTCACTAGATATATTTTTGGCAGCTTAATACCTTTGAATACTCTAATGAGGTTAGATACAATGAGGAGATTTACTAAGGGCTTGTTTGCTGTCATTGTACAAATTCTAAGTAGTTACTTTATAAAAAGTTAGTGCCAGTAATAAGCACCATTTGGTTAAAATATTCCTGTTTCATGTTTACTTTCGACTTTGATTCGGTTTCTATTTTTGTTACATTAGTCAGTGCATCGTATGGATGTGGTAGCATTCTGTAGGCACTTTAAAACTTCTTTACTGTATTAGAAACCTCATTTGTTATTAAAATACAGTGTTAAGGATGTACAGCCTTGTTTCGTTGTATGCTACTTAATGAAATGGTAATTTGTATTTTATGTTCTCTAAGAATGTTTCTGTATTTCATTTCTTAAAGGAACCTCATTTCAGCAATTGTTCCCAGAGGTCAGCAGATGAAAAAAATAAGTTTTTTTTTTAAGATTTTATTTATTTATTTGACAGAGAGAGAGATCACAAGTAGGCAGAGAGGCAGGCAGAGAGGGGGAAGCGGGCTCCCCGCCTAGCAGAGAGCCTGATGCGGGGCTCAATCCCAGTACCCCAAGATCATGACCTGAGGCGAAGGCAGAGGCTTTAACCCACTGAACCACCCAGGCGCCCCTAAAAAAATAAGTCTTACTCCCTAGAAAGATATACCATCTAAGGTAGTCAAAAAGAGCCAACAAAATTTCGTTATAAACTCAAAATTGTATTATCAGGTGCTTCTGATCCTTGAAGATAGTTCACTGAAGAACTCTGCAAGTTTTCATTTTGTCTGAACAGTGCCTTTAGAGCAAGGTTTTCTTTTCTTTAGAGCAAGAATGACAAGTATATGTCATACATGCCCTTTTCCCCCATAAGTTTCTCTGTCTTTTGCTTATGGCATATGTCTCTAAGTTCTATGACGCCTCATGAAAATCAGAGCTTCATGCAGCCATCACCTGTTGACTAGAGTTGGAACAGGAATTGAAATACATTTCTCTGCTATCTGTCTAGGGGAAAGGTTGGATGCTTCTTCAGTTTCAAGAATGGTGCCACCATTCTGAACTTGAACTGTAGTAACCAGTAAGAGGAATATATTCTTAGAGTTTGTAGTTTCCCAAGAATACCCAGTCCCAAACTTTTCCTCAGCATTTCAAGATTTTATGGACCTTAAGTTGTCAGAAGCCCAATTAATATATCTAAATAAATACCCCTTTTCCACTTAATAAAGCAAATATAGTTTCTGTGGTTTTTGAATAAATGCGTTGTTTAATATGCATTGTTTAATACTATACCAGAAGCTGAGAGAATTGAAACATGAGAAAGATACAGCTTTGCCCTATAGAACTCAGAATCCAATGTGGGAGAGAGACACTGACTATACTATCATAAGTTCTACACGATGGTGTGAAAAAATGTTACAGAAAAGTTGAATGGCATTTGAACTCATCTCTGAAGGTTGACCAACTGACCATGCGTCGGAAAAATAATGAAAAAGATTTTTAAAATATGTTCTTTACCTATGTCTCAACAATACCAATGATTAAATGAAAAACTAATGGGATAGTATATATAAACATACTTTTTGCTCAATGGAAATCTGAAGGCATTAATCTTACTCACGTTGAATAACATGGCTAAGCTTAGAGTTGTTCTTTTGGATAGAAGGTTAAGGTTTTGTTTTTTTTTTTTTTTTTTATTAATATGGATTTTTTTTTTTTTTAAGATTTTATTTATTTATTTGACAGAGAGAGAGATCACAAGTAGGCAGAGAGGCAGGCAGAGAGAGAGGAAGAAGCAGGCTCCCCGCTGAGCGGAGAGCCCGATGTGGGGCTCGATCCCAGGACCCTGAGATCATGACCCGAGCCGAAGGCAGAGGCTTTAACCCACTGAGCCACCCAGGCGCCCCAGAAGGTTAAGGTTTTAAAGAACAATGTAGTTGCCTGATTTCAAACATGTGCTGCTTGGGTCAAACAACAGAAGCTGTCTTTAAAATTGTTCCATGTTCTCCCAACCCCCACTCCTGAGCCACAGCTGTGTATTTATTTTTCTCTTCTCTGTGGCTAAAAGGGTGATAGTATTTTATTCTCTTCGTGTAGTATGAAATGCTGCGATGACTAGAACATGGTTCCATATCTGAAATCAATTATAATAATTGTTATAGTATGGTATAGTATATAGGGACAGACTGTCTTAACTGTAGACCAAGGATCATGCCACTTGTTCTACTGCTAAAATGACTAGATTTACTTTCGGGTGGACGCAACGCCCAAGTTTGTCTGACCACATAATTTGAGGAATGCCATTTTTGACCGTAAAGTATCTGAAGCAACAGTGAGAACTGTGTACTAGCTGAAGTAAAATATTTGAATTCTCTTTGGAGGAGCATCTCTTCCCCCAGCTTTGGCCATGTCTCTCATACTTGGACCTTTATTATAAAGACTTGAGTGAGGGCTCTGTTTACAGTTTAACCCAAGAACTGACTAGGTGGAATGTATTCTCCTGCTTTTATTAAAGTCAATAACGCCTATATGAGCCTGGGCATATGTGAGCCACTTCAGGAAGACACAACTGAGGCTGGAAGGACCCTTGTGCATAACTCTGGAGATTGAACCACTTGGGTTTTCTGCATTTCACAAAGTGAATTCACAGAACAGGCTTCCCTTAATCTCCAGTACTCACATGTCACCTCAAGGAATCAGTTGCCAAAGTCTATCACGTGTTAGAATACCAAACCGCCTTGAATTGAATATGAACTTAAACAATTAGACTGAAGGTCTATTAAGACAAGTGTTGATAATGTTAAAGAAAAAAGTTATTCTAACACTTGTCCAAAGGGTAAGAAAGACTTTTTTTTATTCAGGACTTTTGTGATACGTATCAAGACTATACCAATAGGGGAGAGAGATGGGGCTCAACTCTGAAGATGTCAAAGACAGCTTGGGATTTATAGCCAAGGAACAGAGCAAGAGGTCAATGGGGTGGGAAATTACTAAGAGGAGACATCAAAGGTGAGGGGATTCTTGCTGAAGGCAGGCCCGGGTGATCAGATGTCAGTGTTGGGGGAATTCTCCCTAAACTGACCTAGCAGGATTCTTGCTAAATCTGGGCTAGGCAGGTAGAAGACAGAGCCCAAGGATGACACCCAGTAAAAAATTGGGTTCAGAAAAGGCTGTGTAAAGTTTGGTCAAGAATAGAGTCTTTGTCAATATCATCGCAACAATTGTTTTACAAATGCGTTCAAAGGACAACCACCCGAGGGTAATGCCAGATGTTATTCTTCTGGTAGTTTTTTTTATTGGTGTTGATATTCATATTTTATAGATTTTTTTGGATCAGTTATGATATTAAGACAAATTGCTTGAGCACTTTCAATATGTCATCTACTCTTCTGGGTGTTTTTCATGTACCACCTCACTGAGTCCTCACAGCATCCTTATCAGGTAAGTACTATTATTATTGTCACTTTACATAGAAAGAAACAGACTCTCAGAAATTAAGAATGCCAAAGATTATACAGGTAATTAAATGTCATAGTCTCCCACAAAGGCTACAATCTTAACCAGTAGGCTGTACTGCCTCCCAAACAAGTCATTTTTGGTCAGAATTAAGAATTATAATTAAAGGAATAATTGTATGGTTTATCACATTATAAAGATTACTCTCAGTTGGTTGAAGGGTTAAAACATTCAAATAGGCATTTGGTAATGTGAGAGGTAAATTTTAAATATGAGAACTCAGGGTTTTTAAGAATTCATCTTTTCCAGCTCTTAACTCTGAAGGAGTCTGGTAGTAGTACCATTATTATCCCTCAGTAAAAGTATCCACAACATCCTGTTTCTGGCATGGCTCCTTTCTGCTCGAAATTAGCAGGGTTTCTGGGAGAGTGGATGCTTCCATGTCTTAGGACTGTGAGAATGAAGATGGTCCTGGAACTTTCTTTGCAAGAAAGTAAGAAGGATGCTTTCAAAGTTCTCATGGGGTTGTAAGAATAATGCCAGCTTAAAAGGAGCTCTCACTGGCCAAGATATAATAATTTAATCATCCAAATAGAAAATAAAAATTGTATGGAGCACCTGGGTGACTTAGTTGATTAAGCAGCCAATTCTTGATTTCAGCTCAGGTCATGACCTCAGGGCCCTGGGATTGAGTGCCTTGCCGGGCTCCGCACTCAGTGGGGAGTCTGCTTGATGGTTCTGTCTCTCCCTCTGCCTCTGCCCGTCTCTGCTTGCATTCTCTCTCTCTCTCAAATAAATCTTAAAAAAAAGAAAGAAAGAAAAGAAAAATTGTACTTAATTAAAGCAAGTAGGGGCGCCTGGGTGGCTCAGTGGGTTAAAGCCTCTGCCTTCAGCTCAGGTCATGATCTCATGGTCCTGGGATCGAGCCCTGCATCGGGCTCTCTGTTCAGCGGGGAGCCTGCTTCCCCCTCTCTCTCTGCCTGCCTCTCTGCCTACTTGAGATATCTCTCTCTGCCTGCCTCTCTGCCTACTTGAGATATCTCTCTCTGCCTGCCTCTCTGCCTACTTGCGATCTCTCTCTGTCAAATGAATGGATAAAATCTTTAAAAATAAATAAATAAAGCAAGTAGTCTCTGGAAAAATTGTCTCCATAATGTCTTTTAAAAGAAAAATTGGTATTTTCTTTCCAAATAACTAGTATTATTATACAAATTTATTTTTATTCATAAAAATTCCAGTTTATATTTAATTGTAAGTTTAGTCCCAGGATAGATAGAAGCATATTGAACACTTTTCCACCTGAATTATACCCTAGGGTTGCAGCCTTCCCGGCCCCCCCTGGAGTTCGGACTGGGAGACGCACAGGCATAAGTCTCACCAGGCCTCGGTGTGAGAAGAGCTGTGCACAAGCAGGAAGAGCGCCGTACAAGTCCAGTAGAGGCATCCGACCCAGGCTTGTGGTCAGAGCTTTGAGCATTTCTCTGTGGGTGTTACACATCAATGAATGGTTAACATATTTTCAAGGTTCACCCATGTTCTAGCATGTATCACTAATTCACTTGTGACTGAATATTCCACTATATGGGTATAACTTATTTTATGTATCCATTCAGTAATTAGGTTGACATTTGGGTTGTTTCCACTTTTTGGCTATTAAAATAATGTTGCTATGAATACTCATATACAAGATTTTGTTTTCAGTACTGTTGGTATATATCAGGAGTGGTATCGTGGGTCATATGGTAATGCTATGCTCAGCTGCTGGAGAAACTGACAAATTCTTACATGGTTGCACAAATTTTACAATACCAGAAGCAATATATCAGAGTTCCAATTTCACCACATTCTCATCAACACTTATTACTGTCTTTGTGATTTTAGCTATTCTAGTGGGTATGAAGTGGTAGCTTATTGTTTTGATTTGCATTTCCCTAATGACTAATGTTAGATGGAAGATGTTGAGCATCTTTTCATGTGCTTGTTGGCCATTTGTTTCTTTGGGGAATTGTCTGTTCAGAATCTTTGTGTTTTGTGTTTTTATTATTGAATTTTAAGTTTTTTTATAATTCTGGATATAAGCCACTTAAGAGATACGTGATTTGCAAACATTTTCTCCCATTCAGTGGGTCATCATTTTTTTTTTTTTTTAAGATTTTGTTTATTTATTTGACAGAGAGATCTCAAGTAGGCAGAGAGGCAGGCAGAGAGAGAGGAGGAAGCAGACTCTCTGCTGAGCAGAGGGACCAATCTGGGGCTCGATCCCAGGACCCTGAGATCATGACCTGAGCCGAAGGCAGAGGCTTTAACCCACTGAACCACCCAGGCACCCCTATCTCTTATTTTCTCGATGCTGTCTTCATTTGAAACACAAGTTTTTAATTTTGAAGTCCAGTTTATCTATTTTTTCTTTTGTTGCTTGTGATTTTGATGTCATAGCTAAGAAACCACTGCTTAATCCGAGGTTATGAAGTCTTAGTTCTAGGTTTCCTTCTGAGTGTTATGTCCACAGTATTATTTTAGTATTCTCTTTAAAGATGCCCAAAGACCCTTCTCCCAAACAGAAAAGAAAGTTAAGAATTCATGGTATTTTTCATTTGCTACTGAGGTAATGTGAATAACTTCCCACCTAGAAGTTCCTGCTTTTACCACTTCTCATCCATTTCCCAGTCAGGTGGCTGAAAGGAACTTAGTTCTAAATCTAGTATGTAAAAGTGGGCTATGGAATTCAAATGTAAATATGGTGGTTTAGGGATATTTGCAGAGCTTGTGCTTTGTGCGGGGCCACAGCAAATGAGATCATACAGGCCTGCAAAGAGCTCATAGGCAGATGGGGACACAATCGGAAACAGGAAACTATGCGGTCACGAGCACTCTGATAAAAGAGTGGTCCTTCATATTACAGTAGGGTTGGAGTGGTGGGCATTCTGCAAAACCATGCAAAGGCCCCAAACTGGCAAGAAAATGGTATGTTCTAAGAACTATAAAGAGCTCACTATGGGTGATCAGGGACAGTGGTAAGCAAACAGAAAAGCAAGAAGAAAAACAGATATTCCAGTGAGAAGTTAGCCAGAAAGGTAGGGTACCATGACCAAAGTATTGTGCCAGATGCCCTGGACATAAAGGGAAGGTCCAGCTCCCTCAGCCTATGGCTCACAGGCTAAAGAAGTTCAGAATGATGACTCTTGCCATCCCCCTCTAATGCTGGCACTAGTAGTATAATTTCACTTCATTTACCTACAAGACCAACTCGTTAATAACCTTGGCCTTTCACAGTTTGCCAAGCTCTAATGGAAGAAGTTTAAGTTTTAAATTTTTAAACAGCAGTGAGAGCTTGGAAACAGTTTATAAAGTATCTAAATTATTTATTTAAGGAATTTTTAGAAGGTAGGTGGAATTCAACCCTAGCCTATCATTTTAGTATATCTATGTTCCAGAGAAGATTTAACATAGCTCAACTGTTACTATCTTGTATTCTGCTTTAAAGTTTAGACCTAGAAATAAGTCTTCACCAGAGCAAATGAAATGCCATTTGGGATAAAATATTGCTAGGAACAATAGAAAGTTGTAAAAATGTGATCTGGGGTATTTGAATGATTTACAGTTAAAAATGCTCCATATATTTACTTTTGCATGCAAAATAGGAATAATGTTCAGCTTTTACTAATACAGTTATGCAGATGATTGTGGAAAAACAAGGACACATACTTGATCCTTTTTCTGAATTAGCAATAAAGCCTAAGACACCTAGAAAGGAGTGAGCAGGCCCTCTCATAAAGGTCTCAATTTCCTGATGAAAGAAAATGACCTAATGCAAACTGCTAATTAAGAGAAGATAAAATAATATAACCACTCAATGTCCGTAATAGCTTTGCTACTTACAAGGGCTTTCATATATTTTTGATCCTCACAACCACCTGTGAGGTAGGCAGGTTTCATTTATTCATTTTCATGAGGTATTCTCTTCATAACCACTGCAAAATGCCCAGAAAAGTTTGTTCTTGGACCCTAGATTCCATGTATTTAAAGAACAAATAAAAGTTTGGTTTTTTTTTTTAAGATTTTATTTTTTTGAGAGAGTGAGCAAGCGAGAGAGAGAGCGCACAAGCAGGGTGGAGGAAGAAGCAGACTCCTTGCTGAGCTGGGAGCCCAATGTGGGGCTCAATCCCAGGACCCTGGGATCATGACCCGGGCTGAAGGCAGATGCTTAACCAACTGGGCCACCCCGGTGACCCAGAATAAATAAAAGTTTTAAGAAAGATGTTTTTCTAACTTTAGTTTCAGAAATTGCATTAAACGTTTATTTCACGGTCCATCCTTTACAAAGACAGTAAGAAATTTCTGAAGTCCACTTTTGAATTCTTTTGGGATTCACTCTGACTAAGCAACATTTTTAGTTGAGAGAAATGTTTCTTTGTTTTGCTCACATTCTTTGAGGAGCAAATGGGTGTTGACTGTCCAGATGCAGGTGTCCTGAAAACAAACATAAAACCACACTTAGGTATACTGCTAAATAAGTTTAAAAAGTGCTTTTCCTGCTTAGCCTAAATAATTGCTACTAGAATCCTTTTCTACTCTTGTGTATTATGGCCATAAATGAGCACTGGCTAACCCCAGCATTCATTCCCATTTTGTTAAAAATCCCCTCACTACATAGACTTTAGGCAACATTCAGGAGGTATACTGGGTGGTTCTGGAAGTTTCTATCACACCTGAAGAAGGCTAAAGTGTCATCAAGCCTGAGTTCCCTTTAAGTTTGATATCAAGATTCATGACAATTCTAAGGACTTTAAAAACCCATTTCTTCACAGTTCCAGACCACTTCCTTTCTCAAAAATGAAGAATTTCAACCTACACATGCAGGTACCACTCCATTATATCTCCCCACCTAGAATGTAAACTCCATAGGGCAGACTCTGTACTACTAATTGTATATTCCACTGCTTCTTAACAGTGCTAGGCCCAGAAGAGGCCTTCTAAAAATATTCGCTGGGTAAATGATTCCCCAGCTGCTGTGTGTGTATTTCTGTTTTCTTCTATTTCATGCCCTCCAACTGTGTTCCACATGCATGAAACTTTATTGGGGTTTACCAGTCTGATCCCTTTTCTACTCCCCATCTGTATGGTAAATGTGAAATATCTTTTTCATTCCTGCATATATCTAAGAAGCAGTCTGGTCTATATGCAAGTGAATTATTTTAAATATGCCAAATTCTCTTTTATCTACAGTTACCCAATAAGGTAGAAACTTCTATGAATTCCTATCATGCCAAATATCAAAATAATTAAATCAAAATATAGAGAAAACTAGACTTGAAATATTAATTCTTATCCAATTTTATAAATGTCAACCCAGTATAAAAAACTCAATGCAGTAAACAGATAATTTAGTCCTTGTTGAATTTTGCTGTTTATGTTCAAGAAACTACCAGACTCGGTTTCTCTTTTGGTACACAATGTTCAAAAATTCCTTTCACAGTTTCTAAGAAACTAAATTTACTATCACAATGAATAAAGTACTGTGAACTACAAAAATAGTTTGGTGCTCAGTCATATAGTTAACTTAGTAGCAGCTGACAAATCCCTATTCAGTGAGATTTCCACAGGAATTTCTGACAGAGGAAATATCAAGAACAAAGGTTTAGAGCAGGAACGTAACTGTGAGTTTACTTCAGTTCAGTTGTGCTGACACACAGAATGACTTAAGGCAAAGTAAGAAGGCAGACGCACCGGTGCCAGGTAGGAAGGGCTGGGAAGCCATGCGGGAACATTCGATCTAGATGCTACAGCGTGATATGGTAAAGGCTTCTAATCAGAGCTGTACTTTAGGGAAATTATCAGACTAGAAGCATTTGAAAATAGAAGCAGGAAACTACTGTAGTAGTCCCAGCAAAAGGGGAACACAGACTGAACACAGCAGGAGGAAAAAAGGAGAACAGATGCACACCCCATGGAGGAAGGACAGATAGAAACTGGTGACTAACTGGACAAGGACCAAGCGAGCAGGAATTGTCTACTCTAGTCACCATTTCAGGTTAGTCTGTCTACAAGGGCATGTTCACTGACAGAAGGGACTTAGGAGGATGAGCAGGTTTGAGTAGTCTGCTGTGGGGACATGTTAGGGGGATAAAGTGGATATATTTAGCAGCAGCTGGGAACAGGCAAAGGGAGAGGTTGGAAGTAGAGGAATATAGCTGGACGTTATAAGCAGAGATGAGAATGAACGATATGCGAGCATATGACATTATAGAAGAAAAGGGTATGGAAGGAAAAAATGGGCTCAAGGCCTGAATTTCATGGCAAATTTAGGGAGTATATACTAAACAGAGGAAAGTAGAAGAAATAAGAGCTCACACGAGTAATGCAAATAGCTTAATGAATTAAGATACCTGAATATCAAGGCTGGGCTCTTGCCTTTGGAACCACACTGAGGATTTAGGTTTGCGGATCTTGGAGTCTTTCTTTCTGGTGTTTTCAGGCTGAGCTTACTCATAGGAGTGGTAGGACTGCTCTTCAGTGCTGAGAGAAAGCTTCTACTTTTACCATGATGTTTAACTGTTCTGTTGCATGTTTTACAAGTAGTCAACTACCGTAAAAAGAAGAAATATTGGGCCTGATTTCTCTTATAATTTAATCCAATAAATTACATGTTCATTAAATTCTTGTACGTAAGGGACGACAGCAGGTATGAGCGGGTACCAGGTATGAGCGGGTAAGAGAGGCTGCCCTCAGGGAGTCTGTAATCCAGCAGCAGCAATCAGGTAAAATACAAATTTAAAATGAGAAAATCTACAATTAAAAGTTACTAGCTAAACACTTGTATTTAATTTAAAAAACATTTTCATTTTATTTAAAAGATTTTAAGTAACCTGTACACCCAATGTGGGTCTTGAACTCATGACCCCGAGATTAAGAGTCACATACTCCACTAACTGAGCCAGCCAGGTGCCCCTAAAACACCTTTTTAAGTCTTAAGACTTTTTAACAAAGTCTCTACTTTTTCAGTGTAAAACCATGTTTGGAGAAATAAAGAGGACTACGATTGATACCCTGTTAACTTCTGGAAGAATGTTCTTTCTAACAGCAGTTAACATTTAACATTTGTCGCAGAACTTCAAGCTGTTTGCCAATAAAACATGGCAAATTATCACTGAAAATCTAAGTGACCCCTTCAAACCCTTAGTGATTCTATATTCTTTAAATATAGGTCTAAATCAATTCATAAAACCAATCGAATGAATTCTCACACCTCTTTACTTCATTAATTCCAGAGGCAGAGTTTCATAATGTATGTAATTGTCAGAATTTCATAATGTATGTAATTGTCAAATCCCTGTGTGTAAACTTGAAAATAACATATTAGCTATACATCAATCAAAAATTTTTTAAAAATAAGTTTTACTCTGATGAAATATCAATCACTAGAGAAAAAAATTATGTATAAATTTTGACAATCTATGTATACTATCACAAACCTCTGAGTTATATGTAGCCTGACCCTTAATCAACCTCATTTTAAGTAAAAGAAAATTCTAGTTTATTTGTACATACTGGAATTGAAATCTTACCAATACACTTTTGGAGTCTTTGTATTTTTTCACAATTTTTGCTTCTTTAAAACTGAGTGTATAATTTCTTGCCTCTCGGTTAAGAAGTTTTTGTATTTTGGGAGTCAGTTTGGACTTGGGTTTGAGGCGCACTCGAGAGTTATCCAAAACCAGCAACTGGAAACAGTATGGACATGTTCCTTCAAAAGTGATGTTATTATCTGAAATTATACAAATGAAACTCATGATTTAGCAAATCAGAATATTCTGTTACCTCAAACAGCCAATATTCTGTGATAAGGTATACTCTTTAATATGAACAGATATTCTCTTTAAGCAAACTCAAAATATGAGAACTTGCAAAAAAGACAAATTGGCAATAATTTATTTTGCAAAACACTGTAATTCTATCCATTTACTCCTTTTAGCGACAGGTTAAGTCCCCATTCTTTGCTACCTTACTTATTACTTGTTACTAAGTAAAAAAGGCTGTCTCACCAATTTTACAAACATAATTATCACAAATCGATAAATTATACCATCATTTTTTTTAAACAATTAGCACAATTTTGTAATATGTGGGCCTGGCTTTCTGCAGGTAGCTCTCAGTACAAGGTAACAGAACAGACTTGCCCTAGATTGTCTATGCAAATCAAGACAGCCATCTATCATGCCAGGCTGGAGAGTCATAAATAAGGAGTAAAAGAGCAGCTATCTTTAAATAATTCGCATTCTAGGAGAGCCCTAAGCAAACAAAAATAAGACTGGTAACAACTGTTAACAGAGTATGATTAAAATGCCCTGAAAACTATTAAACTCTGTATGGACCAGCCAGAAACACTCCAAAGAAGTGGCGTGACAAAGGTCAAATACTCCAAGTATCTGTACTTGGAGGTGGCATCCATTACTGGTAAAGGGCTTTCAGGTGGAAGTACAGTGAAAAAGAAAGCATGACTATTAGGGAACGGTGAGGGTGTGGGGGGTGATGCATCTGGAAAGGAAGGTAGGCACACCATGGATTTATTCAACAATTATTTGTTAGTGAGCACTCTGCTAAGTATACAACAACTAAGGACCATGCCTGTAACTCAGTTCTGCCCAATGTTAAATTCATTCATATTTACTGAGCGACTGCCAAGTGCCAGGCCCAGTTCTGTGTTACAAGAGACAGAAAAGTGAATAAAGAACAATTCATGCAAGGAGAAAGTAAATATAGCAACACCGAATGTGTAGTGCTGGGAAGAAAAAAAGAGGCAAACAGGGAGTGGCAATGGAGCTGCCCTGGTCTTAAATAAGGTAGCTAGGGAAGGCTTTGTGGAGTGACACCTGTAGAGAGCAGAAGGAAACAAGGAAGGAATCGAGGCAGACATAGGAGGTAAGAGTTCCAGGCCGAGGAGGGGCAACTTGGAAGGCTGTGAAAGAGCAAGGAAGCCTAACAGTGGTTGGAGTTGAGTAAGCAAAAGGGAAAGCAGGTCGGAAAGGTAATGTGGGCTTTTGATACAGGGCCCTGTAGTCCTTTTAAAAGATTTTCGCTTTTACTCTGAGATGGCAAGTCATTTAAGTTTGTGGCAGAGAAGCAACATGATCAAGCTTAGGTTTCTCCTGGGCTCACTTTGGCTGCTCCATTGAGAATGGATGTACAAATGCATGAGCGCTGTTGGCAATAACCCAGCTGTTGACTCGGTCCAGGATGGTAAGACGGATTGGTGAGAAGAGACTAAGTTCTGCATATACTCCAAAGCCAACAGGCGTATTTGCTGCCATACTGGCTTGCGGAGGAAAGCTATTAGGGAGTCACGAAAGGCCCTGGGGTTTGGAGCGCTGAATTCACTCTACCGATGGAATTAGCATTTATTGAATTGGGAAGAACTGAAGGACGACTGTGCTGGGGAGGTAAAGCTCGAGTTTTGCCCTGACATTCCAAAGAAGGTGTCAAGAAGACATCTGGATATGAGCCTAGAATGGGGAGAAGTCTTGGTTGGGGGTATAAATTTGGAAGCCATGAGACTGGAGGAAACCTGTCACCAAGGAAAGAGTGTAACTAGAAACAAGGTCCTACGAATTTGGAGTTTTCACGAAACAGCAGCCACCGGGGGGTTTTATGAGGGCAGTGGGTCGATGAGATTGCTCTTTTGCTGAGGGGAGCGGGGCGCCGAGAGCCTGACCCACAAGCGTCGGACGTTCTCCCTACCGTGTGACGAACTGTAGGCCCAGCTGGAAAGGAGAAGGAGACTCGTGAGGGAGGAGGGAAGACCTCGCCGCCGCTGCCGCCGCCGCCGCCCGCCTCCCGCCTCCCCTCCCCGCCCTTCTCTTACAGGAGATAGCGGGCCTGGCCCGGGCAGCTATCGTGTAGCTGCTGCGCCGCAGCCTCAAGGTAATGCTTCTGCCTCATCGCCACCGCCACCCCCACGCCGCTCAGACGAGCGACAGCAGTAGTCTCCGGAAGCCGGCTTCGCAGCCTGCCGGACCTTGACCTCAGAATCCAAGCTCCCTCCGGAAACCGGCGCTCGCCGCTGAGGAGTTCCGGTTTCCCTCGCGTTCCGCCCAGCACGCAAGCCAACCCACTCCCTGCCTTTGGCCCTGCCCCTGGGCTCTGCCCCAGGCTCCGCCCCGTCCCCGTTAGCCCCCGCGGATCCGGCGCAGGCGTGCGCCTGCGCGGAGCAGTGTAACCCAGCCGGAGCGGCGACGTCTGCTCGGAGTGTTGGGTCTGCCTCTCCTTCTCGCTCCTAAGAGCGTCTTCTGTGGTACCCCTGTTGTCATTTCCTCAGCCCACGTCGCCTTCTAGATTCTCCGTCCGGGGTGTTGATTTGGGCCGGGCAGGCGGTGTGCGGCCCGCAAGGAGGCCACCGTTGTCAGCGCGGCCGCGATCCGGGAGAAAGAGCAGGCCAGCTTACCTTCTCTCCCCCGCAGAAAGTTCACAGTTCGGGACATTTTCAGTGTTGCGCAAACGCCGCTGTTACCGAGTTTGGAATCATTTCTGTCATCCAGAAGGAAACCCCATCCCCATTTAGGAGTTGCTACCCACCCATTCTCCCCTCCCCCCCAGCCCCTGGCGACCACTAATCCTCTTTCTGGTTCTCCAGGCTTATTCTGGACATTTCTTGTAAATGGAATCATAGGTGTGATCTTTTGTGTCTGGCTTCCTCCACTTAGTATAATGTTTTTGAGGTTCATCCACCTTGTAGGTTATATGACTGAATATTATTAGATTGTATGCATACCAAGGATTGTTTATCCATTCATCCGTGATGGATATTTGGGTTCTTTCTACCTTTTGGCTGTTGTGAATATTGCTACTAGGAACATGTCTGTTTTCTGGGGTTTTTTTGGATAAACACCTAGGAGTGAAAATGCTGGGTCATATGGTAATTCCATGTTTAACAAGGATTCAAGTTTCTCCACATCTTCCCCAACCCTCATTTTCCACCTTTGTTTATTTTCTTTTTTAATTTATTTTTTATTCTAACCATCCTAGTGAGTGTGAAGTGGCTTCTCACTGTGGTTCTGATTTGCATTTCCTAGTGAATAATGACGTTGAGCATTCTTTCATGTGTTTGTTGACAACTTGTAAATTTTCTTTGGAGAAATGTCTACTGAAGTCCTTTGCTCATTTTAAAATTGAGTTGTTTGCCTTTTGTTGTTCCGTTGTTAAGAGTTTCAAAAAATCTGTGGAGACTAGACCCTTATTTATCCTTCATTTTCAGTATTCGAAAGGACTCAAATTGAGGTAGGGAAACTGAAAGGATTCCATTTTTAGAAAGGCTCCATCTCTGCTGTTTTTCTGCAATGCCCCATTTGCTCATATTCTATATTTCACCTTGCCTCTGAATAAACCAAAGAAGCCATGTTCCCACTCCAAGGGGTAGGCAAGAAAGTTAATCATTCTTTGAGTTTTGTCCTAGGCATCCAGATACCTACCTGATAACATCTAAGAAGAACTGAATCTCAAACATGTTTCAAGACATTAGGTTTGAACAAACCTCACCCAACACTGGCATCAATACCCCCACCTTCGATGATTTATGAAATTACACCTATTATTCACCTGTCCCTCACCTTTGAATTCCACCCTACCCTGGATTTCTGAAGGAACATATACCCTGGACCCTTTCCAGTATGAACCCTTAACTCCAAGTGATGAAGAGACTCACTCTCCTTTCCTTTCTGAGTGTCTCAGACTCTCCATCCGCTATACTCTGTCACTTACACTATTCAATAAACTCTGCTTTCACTTCCCACTTCCTGATTGCTCTCCTGCACAAAGCCAGGAATCCTTTTAGCCAAGAGGTATCCTTAGCCTCTGGGTCCTCAGATCTGGCCTATCTACGTCAAAATGATACAGAAGGTTGTAAAGAGAAAAATATATTTATATCTGTATAGATGTATTTTAATTTTTCAAAAGAAAAGTTATTACATCTGCTCTTCCTGTTTCCATCCTACTCCTCTGACTGACATTTAGCGGTTGGGTATCTTCTTTATGTCCACACGTAAGTAAATGGATGAATGTGTAAAAATCCCTTCTCACCACCACACACACACACACACACACACGCACACTAAAAAGCCAAAACATACACAAAAAAAGCTAAACCAAAAATAGAAAGTTAGTCCCTTACTATATAACTTGCCTTTTTCCTTAACCACAGACCATACACATCTTTCCAGGTCAGTACATATATTTTGCAAAAATCTTGTATATACTAATGCTTCTTATTTCTTTTGTCTGAATTCCTAAAAGAGAAATTACAAACTGGAATGATGTGCACAGTTTTATTTGCCAGATCATCCAAAATAGGTTGGGGATTTTTGTTTTTTGTTTTTTAAGATTTTATTTATTTATTTGACAGAGAGGAGAGAGATCACAAGTAAGCAGAGAGGCAGGCAGAGAGAGAGGGAAGCAGGCTCCCTGCTGAGCAGAGAGCTCGATTCGGGGCTCAGTGGGCTCTATCCCAGGACCCTGAGATCATGACCTGAGCCAAAGGCAGAGGCTTTAACCCACTGAGCCACCCAGGTGCCACCCAAAATAGGTTGTAGCAATGTGCACTCCCAGCATCAATATCTGAGGAAGCTGGGTCAGAAGATGTGATGGCCATAGGTTCACCTAGATACTAGTGAGATAAAATCTCTTTTCACATGTTCTTGATGCTTTGCATTTTCTCCTATGAGAAGAAATCTTCTGTTGGGTTTATCAGTTTCTAGGAGATCTTTGCATCTTAGGGAAATTCATTTTCTGCTTGTCATATATAATGCAATACTTTCTTACCTCTTATCTTTGGCATGGTTTATAGAATTTTTGCCATATAGGATTTTGTATGTGGTTGAACGTTTTTCATTATTGGGTCTGAGTTTCCTGTGTAGCTTTAAAAGATTGTATTTATTCATTTGACAGAGAGAGAGAGCGCACAAGCAGGGGTAGGGGCAGAGGGAGAAGCAGACTCCCCACTGACCAGGGAGTCCGATGTGGGACTATCCCAGGACCCTGGGATCATGACCTGAGCTGAAGGCAGACGCTTAACCGACTGAGCCACCCAGGTGTCCCTCCTGTGTAGCTTTAAAAAAGCCTCATGTAGCGCTTGCTTCGGTAGCACATACTAAAATTGGAAGGATACAGAGCAGATTAGCATGGCCCCTGTGCCAGAACGATATGCAAATTTGTGAAGCCTTAAAAAAAAATTAAAAAATAATAAAATAAAAAAGCTTCGTTTATGCCAAGACTAGACAACTATTCAACCAAATGTTTTTCTCATATTTTTCTAGTTTAATTTCTTCCATGCACATCTTTAAGCAATACGAAATGTATTTTTACTTAAGTATAGGGTAGAGATCTGACCCATTTTTCTAGATGGTTAGCAGGTTATGTGGATATCTCTTAGTAGGTAAAGTACTCTTTTGCTGTTGGAATTGAAGTTTAAAAAAATGTACCGAACACTGAATATGTGGCAGGTACTTTTCTAAGCATCTTACTTGTAATTCATACAATCCTCATAATCCCATGGCATAGGTGAAATGCCAGTTTATCACATATAAGCTTTTTAACATTGCTGCATCTGTTTCTGGATTCTTTACCTGCTTCACTAACCAGCACAGCAGAAAAAAAAGGACGGGTGCACTATATGTGCATGCACGCCTACTTCCCCTGCCCCCCCGCAAGCTTTCCTTCAGTTTTTCTGTCGCCTCTGAGCACCACACTCCTATATCCAGATGCCTCTTCAGCATCTCTGCTTACACTGCAACTTGTCTTCTCAGACGCAGTGTGGCCCAGATAGCTCTCTTGATTTCCCCTATCAACCTGCCCAGCCACCCAGTCTTCCTCTATCTCAGCCCCACCAAGTGACATTGCTGCTTCCTCTTTCCCTCCCTTGCCTGGGGTGCTAGCTCCCCACCAGAAGTAGATCTGCTCACTTCCCTGCACGCCTTGGTCACTCTCTTCTTTTGCCTGCACCCCTCTCATGGCCCCCGAAATTCTTTTCCTGCATCCTCTCTCACCTACTTCCTTTCCCCAAGTCCATTATTCACAGGGCAAAGTGGCTTTCTTAAAATGTAAGTTACTTTTGGGGACAGAGAGTATCCTTGCTCGGAGTCTCCAGGCTCCCCATTGCACCTGGAACACAGTCGCCTGGCTGTGCTCTGCAGGTCCCTGCATGGCTGGTTGCCGCCCCACTTCAGACCTCGCCTTGTCTGCCCCACCAACCCTCACCCCGAGCCCTGCTACGCTGGCTTTCTCTGTCACTCAACATGTCCTGCTCAGACCTACAGCAGGGCCTTTGCTGTTCTCTGCTTTGAGTGAGGATCCTTCCCATGGCTGCTTTTCCTCATCATTCCAAGACCAGCTCAAATATCACCCCCGCAAGAGGCCTTCCTTGACTACTGGGATAAAGAACTCCCCCCAATACATATACCCTTGCCCATCAAGTCACTGTCTGTCATAATTGGTTTTTATTACTGTCATTGTAACCGCACCATCTGAAATTATTATTCATTCACCATTTACCTGCTCCCCTCCTGAATGTGACCACCTGGCAGCAGGACTTGTCGGCTGCTCTGTACACAGACCCCCAGCCCAGGGCCTGGCACAGAGCAGGGGCTCAGTAAGGATTTGCTGCAAAATCATACTGGAAGGAAAGGAAATTGAAGGAGTTGAAAATAAAACTAGATTGACCATGAATTAGCAATTGTTAGCAGTGAGTTTGGAATTTGAATTTTGTCAAATGCTTTTTTTCCCCCCTTTTTTTGCATCAATCGAGATATAGTTTTTTCCTTTATTACCTAAATTTAGTGGGTTACACTGATTGATCTTGTCATACCAACTCTGTATTCCTGGGATAAAACCCACTTTCTCATGATGCATTTGTGTATTGTTGGATTTGATTCACTCTGTTTTATTTTTTTTAATTTTATTTACTTAAGTCATCTCTACCCCCAATGTGGGGCTTGAACCCATGACCCCAAGGTTAAAGAGTCTCATGCTTCTCTGACTGAGCCAGCCACGCACCCCAATTCACTTATATTTTATGAATGTTTTCTGTATTTGTATCATGTAAGGTGTAGTGTCAGAGACATGCTGGTCTCAGAAAACAAGTTGAAAAAGATGCCTTTCTCTTTCACATTCCAAAAGAGATTTTTTGTTTTGTTTTGTTTAAGATTTATTTGTTTACTTGAGAGAGACAGAGATAGAGAGTGCTCAGGGGAGAGGCAGAGGGAGATGGAGAGAGAGAATCCAACAGACTCCCCACTGAACTCGACCCTGAGATCATGACCTGAGCCAAAAATCAAGAGTCAGACACTTAACGGACTGAGCCACCCAGGCACTTCCTGGAAGAGTTTTTTTAAGGTTGCTGTTATTTCTTCCCTAAATGTTTGATAGAATTCACTAGCGAAACTATTTTGGGCTGAGGTGTTCTGGGAGGGTTTTTGATAACTAATTCAATTTCTTTAATAAATCTAAAACTATTCTGTTTCTTTTTGTGTTAGTTTTGGTAAACTGTATTTTTTTTTTAATTTTAAATATATTTTTTAAAGATTTTATTTATTTATTTGACAGAGAGAGAGATGGGCAGAGAAGCAGGCATAGAAGCAGGCAGAGAGAGAGGAGGAAGCAGGCACCCTGCTGAGCAGAGAGCCCAACGAGGGGCTCGATCCCAGGACCCTGAGATCATGACCTGAGCCGAAGGCAGAGGCTTTAACCCACGGAGCCACCCAGGTGCCCCTGGTAAACTGTATTCTTAAGCAATTTGTTCATGTCATCTAAACTGTCAAATTTGTTGGCATAAAATTATTTGTAATATTCTCTTACTATCTTTTTCATGTCTGTAAGATCTGTAGTGATATTTCCTCTTTAATCTTTTATTGGGATTCTTGTTCTGGGTAAGAATGGAGTAAGCACACTCCATCCTGTCTCTCCCATTGACTGTAATCATAAAACCTGAGCAGATTGCATAGAGCACCCATAGGAAGACTGAAAAGTATATAGTAGCAGGTTGAATGAAAAGAGGACTTAAAGTGCCAATGAATTGGAGGTGAGTTTACCACTATTGTTCCTTCGATATCTTCTGGCCTGAATGCAACGCAGCCTGAAGCCCAGAAGTGGGAAGTGGGATGTGTGTAGGGAGAGCTCCAGGAGAAGCCCTTGAGTTATGACTGAGTAGCTGGAGAGGGTGTGGAATTCTCCACGTTTCTTTTTGTTTTCCTTCTCTCCATTTGTTGAGCCTTAACCCCCAAGCCATCATTTGTTGGCAGCAGCAAAGGCCACAACAGGAGCCAGCAGGAGCCAAATTCTCAGGAAGGGGAACGTTCGTCTCCAGTCAACCAATCTCTCTTGCTTTTCCTCCCCCTGTCTTTCTGCCTTCTGCTACTTGGCCAAAGATGGGAGCAGTCACAGAGGAACACAATGATGGAAAAAGCTCCAGCTTTCTGGCCACAGAACCAGAGAGGGGCATTGTAGAAAGTACTGGAAAGTCCTGGGGAGATTATGGAGAAGGAAGAGCTCTTTTTTTATTTAATGGGAAAATCCCATTAAGTTGTGTGAGAATTTCCAAGCTCACTGAGCTGTGCACACATGTGTCTGATCAGTTTAGCAGTGACTTTAGAACTCAACAAACAGACCATCGATCAGGCTCCAGATGACCAATACGTAATACATATTCAGGATATACCCAAATAGTACTGCAAGGCTTTAGAAACTGAATCTAAATTTTAACAACAACTCTCAGAAGGTGGGTTGAACTTGTAGTGTGAACCTAAGCAGATCTATTGCCTAAAACAAAAACAAGTACATTCTGTCCATAGGATTTAAAAAAGACCCAGGGTCTCATTACATAATATTCAAAATTTCCAGGAGGCAATCCAAAATTACTTGGGATGTGAAAAACCAAGAAAATCTCAACTCACATGGGAAAAAAAAATCAACAGACACTAACAGCAAAATTGACACAGATGTTGGAATTATCTGACAAAGACTTCAAAGCAGCTATTGTACAATAGCTCTATCAAACAGTCAGTCACCCTCTTGAAATGAGTAGAGTTAGCAAACTTTTCCCATGAAGGGCTTGGTGTAGTAAGTGTTTGAGGCTTCGCAAGGCATGTGGTCTCTGTCTCATCTACTCAGTTCTGTAAAACCAGCCACATAGAGATAGCCATCTACAATATGTAAGCAAGTGAGCGTGGCCATTTCCCAGTAAAACTTTATTTATGGGATTTGGCCCATAGACCATAGTTCGCCAATCCCTGAGCTATAGTGTTTTTTAGATATTTTATTGATTTTTCCGTTTTTACTTGTTCTATATATTATTAAGAGCAGGGTCTTAAAATCTTTCACTATGATTTTGGGCTAGCTTATTTCTCCCTTTAGTTCTGTTAGTTTTTTCTTAAGACATGTTGAAGCTCTGACATTAGGTGCATAAATACTTTCATTGTTATGTTTTCCTGATGCATTGACCCCTTTATCATTTTGAAATTTCCCACTTTATCTCAATGTTCTGCCTGAAAGTCTGTTTTGTCAAATAATATAGTCACTTCTGATTCCCTTTTTTTTTTTTTTTAACATTTATTTATTTATTTGAGAGAGAGAGAGAGAGAGACCACGAGCAGGGGAGAGGCAGAGGCAGAAGCAGACCCCCCGCTGAGTAGGAAGCCCCATGTATGGTTTGATCTCAGGACCCTGGGATCATGACCTGAGCAAAGGCAGACACTTAACCAACTGAGCCATCCAGGTGCCCCAGATTCCTTTTTTTTTTTAAATTGAGGTAAAAAACACATAACATTAAATTCACCATCTTACCCATTTTTAAATGTCCAGTTTGGTTGTGTTAAGTATCCCCACGCTGTTGCACTACAGATCTGCAGAACTGTTTCATATGGTTAAACTGAGACTCCTTACCCTTCGACACTAGTTTACCCTCCTTACTCTCCCGGACCCTTGGAAACCACTTTCTACATTCTATTTCTATCATTTTGACTACTTGAGATACTTCGGTGGAATCCTCCCGAGTTTGTCCTTTTGTGACTGGCTGATTTCAATTAGCATAACGTCCCTGAGGCTCATTCACATTGTAGCACGTGACAGGATTTCGTTCGTTTTAAAGGCAGCATATTCCCTGGTGTGTATTTACCAGATTTTATTCATCCATTCCCCTGTTAATGGACATTTGGGTCGCTTCCACTTCTTGGCTACTTTGAATACTGCTGTGATGAACATGGGTATGCAAAGTTTTTTTTCAAATACTGCTTTCACTTCTTCTAGATAACTACCCAGGAGTGGGATTGCTGGATTATATGGTAATTCTATTTTTAAATTCTTGAGGCCCCTCCACACTGTTTTCCATGGTGGTTGTACCACTTCATAGTCCTGCCGCCAGCGCACGAGCATTCCGATCTCCCCACCCTCACCGACTCTTGCTGTTGCCCGGCTTGCTTGTTTGTTCCGTAGTGACTGTCTTCCTGGATAGGAGATGATATATCTCACTCACTGTGGGTTTGATTTGAGTTTCTCTTAGGATTAGTGATGTTGAGCATCTTTTCACATGTTTGCTGGTTACTTCGGATTTCTTATTCTTCCACTCCGCCTGGTGTAACTCTTTCTATCCTTGTACTTTCTTTCTTCTTTTTATTTATTATTACTATTTTAAAAATTATTTATTTATTTGAGAGCAAGAGAGCATGCAAGAGCATGAGTGGGGGGCAGAGGGAGAGGGAGAAGCAGACTCCCCACTGAGCAGGGAGCCCTACATGGGGCTTAATCCCAGGACCCCAGGATCATGACCTGAGCTGAAGCCAGACACTTAACCGACTGAGCCACTCAGGTTACTTTCACCCTATTTGTGTCTTTGTACTCAAAGTGCATTTTCTGGGGGGCGTGTATAGCATGCAATTGGGTCCTTTTTTAAGTTTCGTTTTGTTTTTAATCCAGTCTGACGGTCTCTGTCATTGAATTGGCATACCTAGTGTATTTAATGTACTATCAGGATGTGACATCTTTGAGGCAGGGGGCAGACTCTGGTAGGCAGCATGATGGCCCCCTGAAGTTGTCCATGTCCTAATCACCAGAACCAGTGACTATGTTGTACATGGCAAGAGGGATTTTGCACATGTGATGAAGGTTACTGACCTTAAAATGCAGAGGTTATTCTGGATAATCTGGGTGGCCCCTATCTAATCACATGATTCTTAAAAGCAGGGAACCTTTCCCAGGTGGGTCAGAGAGATAGAAGAAAAAGGAGGATAGATTTGAAGCATGAAAAGGACTCAACCCAGAGTTGTAAGGCCTTTGGAAATGGAGGAGGGAAGCCTGAAGTCATGGAATGCAGCAGTGTGCAGGGGAAGCTGGGAATGACGCTCAGCTGACAGCCAGCAAGAAGGCAGGACACTCCTCAAGGAACTGAAGTCTGTCAACAACCCAAGTGAGCAGAAAATGCATTCTCCCCTCCAGCCTCAGCAAAGGAACACAGCCTGTCAACATGTCGACTTTGGCCCGGTGAGACCCGTTCACGACCTCCGACCTCCAGAAGTAAGATAATAGATCTGTGTTGTCCTAAGCCACTAAGTTTGTGGTAATTTGTTGTGGCAGCAATGGAGAACCAATACAGCATATATTGTGGGGGCTCATCCTCTGCACAGATGCCTCCCTGGGTTACCCCTCTAACTTTCTGATTCTCCTACTGGCCTCAAACTGTTTTCTGTCCCCTCCCAGCCAGTCAGGCTGTGGCTCTCTGCAGCAGGAGCAGCTCCCGGCTTGGGGGGGCTGCCCTCGGCGGGGAAAAAGCCGCCAA
This sequence comes from Potos flavus, assembly GCA_028534135.1. Taxonomy (NCBI): domain Eukaryota; kingdom Metazoa; phylum Chordata; class Mammalia; order Carnivora; family Procyonidae; genus Potos; species Potos flavus. The sequence goes on from CM052889.1 coordinate 32,708,392, forward strand.
CTCACAAATCTCAACAATTTCTGTTCATCTTTCAAGGTTGCTCTCCTATCCAGTTTCTGCCTCCTTTTGGTCATTCGCCAAGGCCTTCAAATACTGCTTTTAAATGTTTTGCTCAGCTTTTATGACCGTCATCTGCAGGAAGACTAGTCCACTGTTACCAAAAGCTGGTTCTGCCTCATTACACTCTTTCACGTTTGCAATTTTCCTGGGAAATAGATCGTTAAAAATTAGTTTGCATCGTGTCTTAATTTTTCTCATTCTCACTAATCTGAAGGCTAAAACGGAGTTGCCTTGTCTTAGTATGTACTTAAAAAAAGTAAATGAATGGAAAGTTTTCTGACTGTTGATGGGGGTGGGAGAGGGGACCCCAACCTTAGCAGCCAGGAGGGAAAGAAGCTCCGCAGGTGTGTTCCATCACATGCAGTTCCCCACAGTCACCAGCAGGGGGAAAATTAGTTTTCTGTTTCCGATGGATCCCCGCGCCTCGCCGCTAATTCCTCAACGAAAGGAAAAGGGAAGAGCGCCGGGGAGGTCTCGGTCAGTGTTCGGAGGGAACTGGTTTCGCGGGGTGCCTGAGAACGCCAAGACTCCGCGAAATAGGGCGTCCCTGTTCCCGGCAGCCGTCTCTTTCGAGGCACACGGAGAAGTTGACTGGACCTCCCTGCCGACCCGGCGGGCAGGGCTGCAGCGGCGCGCGGCCGCCTCCGGAGCGGCCGCAGCAGCGCGGGCGGGACCCGAACCCAGGTGCGGCCGCGCGGCTCCGCGCTGACCAGGTGAGCCCGCTCCCGGGTCTGAGAGTGATCCAGGTGAGTCCGCGAGTGAGCAGGTGAGCCCGCGCGGCGGAGCCAGGTGAGCCCGCGTCCACCCCTCCGGCGTCTCGGTCGGAGTCCGGTGCCAGGACTCGAGCAGTCAGCGGGCAAAATGGGTTGAAGCGGCGAGCGCAGCGGGCTGGTGATTTCGGGATCCGGGCCTGGGCACGGTGGCGGCTCCCGGGGCTGGGGTCAGAAGATCCGAAAGCACCTTCCACTAAGTGGGTTCATAGTATTTTAGCCTTAAAAACAAGTCATGCAAATGAGATGATGTGTATGGGAGAGGCGACTGAGTGGCTATTTTATTAGTGCTGAGCATTAATCATTCCCTCGAGGACCTTGGCTAAAGTGCTTCTTTTGTAACCGGGTGGTGCAGGCTGGGTCTGTGCCCCTGAGTTTTTGAGTACCTGCGTGGGTAAATCACGAGCTGCAGAAGGGAAGAAACAGCCATCCCTTTAGGGGTGTTTTAAGATTGAAAGTCAGTGGATGCTGAAGCAGTGAGAAAGATTGGAAGAGGAAAGCAAAGAACAGAGAGATAAGAAGCAAAGATATGGGAAGTAAAAGCAAAGCAAAACAAACACAAACCCGATTGGAAACAGCCTAGTGGATCCCACAGCTCGGTGGGGCGTGCAGGTGGGCAGCAGGGGAGCTGTGTGGGTTGCCGTGTAGGGGGGGGACATGACCCCGAGAAGGTCACTGGAGTCGGAGGAGGTCTCTGGTGGAGAATACGTTGGTTATCGCTGGGATTTTAAAGTTACTAGGGGAGGTATAGAAATGGATGCCACATGAAGGCAACAGGTTTGCTTTTGACAAATTATCAAATTATAAGGTATGAACCTGTAATTGGATTAGTAGGTAAATCACAAGGTGCTGTGTTTTTCTGTACCTTGATGAACATTCAAAGAGGAATCTCTAGAAAAGCATTTAGTGTAAATAATTAGACTTTGGGATCAAAGTGTTACAAAACAGCACAACAAATAATTATTCTGGGTCTCAATTGCCTATGGCAGCAGAACTCTATATTTAAATGTATTTCAGGAATGCGTCCATTTGTTTTAGATAGCTAACTCCTAGTTTAAAATAGACGAGAATATAAAATATTCCAATACTTTGTAATATATACAAAAGTCAAAACATTTGCCAAACTCGACATGAAAATGAGTGAAATAATAGCATAGCCAAGTTCAGCTACTTTTCAAAAGACAGGTGTTATGTTTGGAGGCTGCCATTTCCTCTGCACTTGTATTTGAGGGCTGAGGGGATGTTGGTCATGGCCAACTTACATCTGTGTGACCATCAGGCCTGTAATACCTAAATGGCCTTCCCACTTTTCAGTTTATCAGTCCTAGAATCTTCCTAGGTATATCTTTTTTTTTTTTTTTAATCCTATTCTTGTGTCATAAAACTTGCCTATTTGTTTGATGTTTTAAAAAATTTGAAAGGGGAGAGAACAGGCAGGTTACATATCCATGAATCAGACAAAGCCTCAATTATTGGAGAGGGTTTGTTGATTGAATGGGAAATAAGAAATGAGGGGAGGGAGGATATGGTGATACTATTTGAACTTTGCATATTATTTCTTCCTAAATGGTAAGGAGTTCAGAACAGGCGCTCAGGCTTAGTTTTGGCTGAAAGACATTAAACGTATTTTTTTTAGGCAGTGTTTCTATGAGGAGCTTCTTAGCACTTTCTCATACGCTCCCAGGGACTGCCTCCTAGTACCTTAGAGGCAAGGTACTTGTCACTAAATTGTTGTTTTAAATCTTGCTTTGCTATAGCTTATATGGCTCTAATGGAACTTAACAATCAGAATGTGTACTATTAGTTATTTTTTTAAAAAGATTTTATTTATTTATTTGACAGAGAGGAGAGATCACAAGTAGGCAGAGAGCCAGGCAGAGAGAGAGGGGGAAGCGGGCTCCCCGCCGAGCAGAAAGCCCAATGTGGGGCCCGATCCCAGGACCCTGAGATCATGACCTGAGCCAAAGGCAGAGGCTTTAACCCACTGAACCACCCAGGCGCCCCAGGTATTTTTTTAAAACAGGGAAATGAGTGTGGGCTATTTGATTCCTTCTGTTAATTATTCACACTTGAGCCTGTGTCTACTGGAAAAAAAACCAAATAACTATTGCCTAATTAAGATCTGTATTTATTTATTTATTTATTTTTTAATGTGTAGGCATTCTGGAAGTAGAGGCAGTCCTTGCTAGTATAGCAGCTCCTCTATCTCGCCTAGAACCGAATCTCCTTTTCTCTTTCTGCTAGCCTCAGTGCGTAGCTTCCATCTTCCAGGTAACCTCATGGTTGCAAGATGACTGCTGAAGTTCTGGTCATCACACCCACATACTAGACAGGAACATGGAGGAAAGGGAGAAGGGCACCTGGTAGCTGAGTAAGATTTAACAGCTTCCACTTATGCTTTGTGGTAGATTGTCTGCAAAGATGGCTGCCAGTAGTTCTTGCTTATGTCACTTTTCCCATCAAGGAGTGGAATTTATTTCTTTTCTTCCTGAGTTGGAGCTGGCCCTGTGACTTGCTTTGACTGATAGAATGCATTGAAAGGTCTTTCTAGGTCTTGCTACTTCTCTTATTGCCCTCTTGGGATCAAGCTGCCATGTCAAAAGCCTTGCCCGAGACTACTGAATAACGAACAACCATGTGAGGAGAGGTCTAGCCAGTCCTCTCCACCTGAGGAGCAGTCATGTACGTGAGGCCATCTTGGATGTGCCAGCCCCAGCTGAGCATCAGTAGGCACAGCTGGAACACAAGAACCCCCCCAGGGAAGCCCTGCCAGCTTATAGAATTGTCAAGGATAATAAATCTTTGCTGCATTGGGCTGAAACATGATCAGTTGAGCCCCTGCCTCCAAATGCCAGGATGTCCCAGAAGTGAGGTTCATTAGTGGTGTCTTGGCTGCATTGGACATGATAGAAGTTCGTACACCATCCCAGCAAGATAGGATTGGGTCACCCACGCAGGCTGTGCTCCTGGGTTCAGCTTCAGCCCTTCTTCTCTGCTCCGAAGCTTCTGTGCCTGCACCGCGCCAGGTGGCCCCCGAACCTTCTCTGGGCACACGGTGAGCTCGCAGATCCCTGCTGCTGTCAGGTCACCTAGCTCTTGTCCTCAGAGTGGAAGCCTGATTGAATCAGATCACTTTGCATCCCGTTCATGGCAAGGCCATTGCTGTGCTCTGGATTCGCTGCCTATCCCTTACTTATCCCTTTCCTAGTCAGCCCTGCCAGGAGAGGGACGTGGTCCTTGAGCTCTGAAGGCACGGGATCAAGTTCTGGCTACACGCCTTCCTGGCTATGTGACCTTTACCAGCCTTGATCGCTTTTTGCCTCAGTTTTTTCATCTGTGATGTGGGACTGGGGGTACCCCCTAAATAGGGTTATTGTGAAGATTTGGCTAGAATGCCTGTAAACACATGGTGTGTGCTCAGTAAATGGTGGCCGTGACTATTCATGTTTTATTGTAACTGACACAGCAACTATGTGCTCCCTTTGTAGAATCCATGACCTTGAAAAGTCAGCTATCAGTCAAGTGATACTTTCCCATGGATGTCTGTCATAAAATGAGATTTTTTTTCCCCACCGAAAAGTTTATTTTCAACCACGTTATGACATTTAAAAGCTTCTTTTAAAATACTGCAAAACTTTTTTCAAAATCATGAATTGAGAGGAACATTATCTGATAATATATTTAAAGATAACCAGAAGTCTCTGTGTATCGTATATGTCTAGTTTTGCTCTGTCTGGGGTGAGTGGGGAGGGAGAAAGCGTGAGGTGTCCCTCCACGTTCCATGTCACACGGTCCCACACTGCAGCTGTTGGGTGGGACTCCCACTGCTCCACTGAGACAGAGGCAACTGAAGAGAAAAACCAGGCACATCCGGGCGCTTTTGAAGACACACTTATGATTTGTTCTAGGCTGTGCCTTAACCCAATGTACATATGAGCTTCCATGCAGGGAGGGTTTAAAATTTTGTGTAAAGTGGATTGTCTCATAATTGCTCATTTAATAGCTAGGGCCAGGGATGGTACACTTTGTTGATGCATTTATTTGGTATTTTTTTGGTAGGTGTTTATAGTGAGGACAGGCTTGCCATTCTGTTTGTGATGTACCTTTAAAATTACTGCTCGTATTATATATTACTTGTGTAAAGACAAATCCCTCAAAGGGGACTTTTTGCCCTTCTTAGACTGTAAAGCACTATGTAAATGTAGGCATCCCTATAATTCTTTAAGCAGGACATACTCTAACTTGTTTGTGACATTTCTCTTTGTAACCCTGGAGGGCTAGGGAGGTGCCCTATGTAGAAAATGATGATTGATTCTGTGAGCTCGCGCATGACATGGGCTTTATAACTGCTGGTCAGAGTATACACACATCTCAGTGCATCTGTCGAGAGGAGGCAAAGGGGGGGAATACTTTTCCTAAAACAATGAATTTTTACTTACTTATAACCTAATCTACTCTTAACAAGTTCAGACAGGACAGGAGGGTATGAGACTTCCCTCCCACTCCCCAGAGGTAGGCAGCCACTGCTTAGAGTCTCTTATCTTCCTTATAGCAATTTTCTGTACATTAACAAACATGTACTCACATGGTTTGCTTCTATTTCAACACAAATGGTGTCACACTGTATGTGTTGTTATGGCATATTTTCTTTACATATCTCTGGGGCTGGAATGTGTTTACATTGCAGCTTCTATATTCCATTTTATTCTTTTTAACCACTCCAAAGCATCCTCTTAAATGGCAGGACCAAGATCAAACCAATCCCATGTGATGATCGTTTCCAAACAGGCTGTATCTAAAACTAAACACTTTACTAGAATGTTTCAAAATTATTAACCCAATTTTTAATAGACTTTATTTTTTAGAGCAGTTTTAGATTTACAGCAAAACCAAGCAGAAAGTACAGAGATTTCCCATCTACCCCTTGCCTCCACACATGCCCAGCCTCCCCGCTATCAACATCCCCATTGGAGAGTGGGACCTTTGTTATAATCCATGAACCTATACTGACACATCATTATCATCCAACAGTTTATAGTTCAGAGTTCATCCTTGGTATCCTATACTCTGTGGGTTTTCACAATGATATATATCCACCATTATAGTATCAGAGTAGTTTCACTGCCCTAAAAATCCTCTGTGCTCCACCTGTTCATTCCTGCTGCACCCCATCCTTGGCCATCACTGATCATTTTACTCTATTCATTGTTTTGCCTTTTCCAGAATGTTCTATAGCTGGAATCATGCAGTATACAGCCTTTTCGGTTTGGCTTCTTTTGTTTCGCAATGTGCATATAAGTTTCCTCCAGATCACTTCATGGCTTGATAGCTCATTTCTGTTTTGTGCTGAATAATATTCCGTTGCAGGGATGTACCACAGTTCATACAACCATTCACCTACTGAAGGCCATCTTGGTTGCTTCCAGGTTTAAGCAACTGTGAATAAAGCTGCTATAAACATCCCCGTGGAGATTTTCGTGTGGGCATAAGTTTTCAACTCATTTGGGAAAATTCCAAGGAGTGTGATTGCTAGATCATATGGTAAGAGTGTATTTAGTTTTGTAAGAAACTGCCAAACTGTCTTCCACAGTAGCCATACCATTTTGCATTCCCACCAGCGGCAAATGAGAGTTCCTGTTGCTCCACATCCTTGCCAACATTTGGTGTTGTCAGTGTTTTGGATTTGGTCATTCTAATAAGGATGTAGCAGTATCTCATTGTTGTTTTAATTTGCATTTCCTTAATGACATATGATGTTGAGTATCTTTTCTTATGCTGATTTGCCATGTTTATATCTTTTTTGGTGAGGTGTCTGTTCAGATCTTTTGCTTATTTTTTTAATCAGGTTTTTAGTTTTCTTATTGCTGAGTTTTAAAAGCTCATTTTTTTTTTAAAGATTTTATTTATTTGAAAGCGAGAGCACGGGGGCGGGGGGGGCAGAAGGAGAGAGAGAAGCAGACCTCCCACTGCATTTCCCCACATTCTCATCAGTGCTGGCTGTTAGCGGGCTTTAAAATGTTTACCCATCTATTAATATTGGTGTTTCTTTTTTAAGATTTTATTTATTTATTTGAGAGAGAGAGAGAGAGCGCGCGCGCGGGGGGGGGGGGTGCAGAGGGAGAGGGAGAAGCAGACTCCCCGCTAGGGAGCCTGATGCGGGCTCCATCCTAGCACCCCTAGATCATGACCTGAGCTGAAGACAAATATTTAACTGACTAAGCCACCCAGGCCCCCTTTGTTAGTATTGTTTTAATTTGTATTGTTTTTACAACCAGTGGCACTGGGCATCTTTTTGTAGCCATGTGTGTTGGTGGTTTATATCTTTGCCCAGGGATCTATTAGGTCTAAATGGGGTAGCCTTTCAAAGGCTAGAGTAGGACCCAGCGGAATAGAGCAGCCAGTGCGGGCTCCGGATTTCTGGTGGCGGGGTGTGGGGTTCCGCCCTCCCTGCAGCTGTCCGTCTCACAACAGGATGGCCACGCCCACCGCTGATGCTCCACCAGCCTGTGTGTCCACGTGCAGAGTCGCGCGGTAACCTCTGTCCGGGTCTGTTTGCCATCTTTTTAGACTCTGAACTTACTGCACTTTGATCCTCAATGCCCATCGTGTTTGCTGCATAATTAGGTCTCCGAAGGGTTGCTGATTGAATGAATAAAAGCGTCTGCAGGAGCTGGCAGGCCTCAGGTGGTGGTGGTGATGGTGGTGGTGGTGCTGGTGGTGGTGGTGGTGCTGGTGGTGGTGGTGTGTGTGTAAATGTCAGGCATTCAGGCCCGCCCTTGGGCAGGGGCTGCTGTCGGGAAGCTCAGCCTGGGCATAGAGGAGGAGTGCTTGGCAGGTGGAAGCCCCTTGCTGTCTACTTTCCTCTACTTTCCTCTACCCGCTTTGCTTGGCTTCCCTCTGCTGTTCCCTCTCTCTGCAACTTGAAGTAGGAGGCACTGCCCTTTCCTGAGAACTCCCTCCCATCCACAGCTTGAGGGGCCTTTCCACACCAGGGCAAGAAGATTGTATTAGATGAAGCCAGTTACTCCCCAGAATATTTCTCCCAGAGAAGGTGGATTCTACACACTAACCATTGCCTGGTGTGTGGTTCGGAAGGAATTGGCTGAACCCCAAAGGTGGAGCTCAGAAAAGTCATGACCAGCTGTCACTGATGAAGGGAACTAAGTGTAGGGGGTAGGACTGTGTAGGGGGGGAGTTGAGATCAAGGTGAATGGGGTGGGGATGGGGAAAGGAAATTGAATGGATAACAAAAGCCATTTTATTTATCAATTTTCTTCCATTCATTCATGTAATAGATATTAGACAGGTTCAGGATTCACGAACTTTTTGAAGTCAACAAATTCTCTAAGTATTTGGAGAAAACTATTGACATCTTCTCTCACAAAAGCACAGGTTATATGCACAACAAAGCCTTGTGTACAATTTGGGGGGACCTCGCCGATCGCCTGAGACCTCTAAGTTCCTTAGTTGCTTGTCTGTAGCCTCAGAGGAGGACAGATAGCCAGCCTAGAGGTAGCTGACTTCTTAAAGGGCTATTACCACATTATAATTACTTCCCCAGCCCAAAAGCTAATTAAAGCACCCAAAAAGCATTAACATTTTCTTAGTTGGATTGAGTCATAGTGGAACACTAAGGAGACAGGATAGAAACTTCTGTTGCCAAAAGTATATGAATGCCAGGTGAAGATTAGAAAAGCCTTATAAGAAAGATAAAAGGCATAGTTTTCACTTTGAACTTGAAAAACATCCACTCTGCACAGAAGCAAGTAGCCGAAGTTAAACGTGACAAAAACAAACAACAGGGTTCAGAGCCATAATCATAGGCATTTAGAGCTGTGGGACTTTTTAGAAGATACATCATGCATTTACCCTCAGGACATTTTTATACATTTATTGCATAATTTTGTCATATTTTCCTGTTCTAAACCTCAATGTTGTCTCTGTCATCATTTAATAGGAAAAGGCCTTGCAGGGTACCCCAGGCCAGGGGCCACGATGCTCTCGTGTGACTGTGGGTGAGGCAGGAGCCGTGCAGCCACGGGGTCGGGAAAGAAGGCCCGGAAGTGAAGGGAGGGCCTCCTCCTCCATGGAGAGGCCGAGATTTCCATCCTGAGGTCTTTAAAAGATCCTCACCCTCTCAGGGATTGCCTGCGAGTGCAAATGTCATAGAGGTCATTTCCCTAGGATTTGCTGATTTCCTTTTCTCAGTTGCCAGTACCACGCTGACTATCCCAGGACTTTGAACATGAGTTATTCTGAATTAATAAATGCCAGCCCTTTACATTCACACCTCCTATATCTTTAACAGAAATCATTCCAAAAACATAACACATGCTTTGACCTTACTCCACCAAATGGACTATTTTGTTTTGGAGGGATGGGGAGAGAGCCCACCACTGGTTAATGCCCCGGGAGGGACCGCATGTGGGTTCACACGAGTTCCGGGTTTTAGCCTGCTTTCCAGGTACTACAGAGTTCTGCTTTCCAGAACTACAAAGGAGAATGTGGGGCTTCAGACCTGGAGGCAGAAGAATGAGGCTGCTTTCTTCAAAGTTAATGAGTTCCAAGGAGAAGCAGCCTTTTCCCAAAACGCACTATGCTTTCTTAAATGCCAAAAAATTCCACCTTTTTCCTTTTTCTCCACCATCATTCTTGTCCTTTGATTTTCCAGTGGCATCCCAAGTGTCGTCTACTGTTTATGCGTCTCTAGCACAATGCGGTTCTTCAGTCAGCCCTTCCACCTCACTGGTGCTGAGGTTGCTAAAATATGCAGGAGATGCCTCCCTCAACTGTCTTCAGGTTTTATCCGAAGCCCACCTTCTGAGCTGAGTGCACTTTTGACAACATAACAGAAGACTACAGTTCCTCTCTGGCTTCCTTGATACTTTACCTTTTCACTGAATTCCAAGCAGAGGAAATAGTTGACTATCACAGCTTTCGTATTCTGAGGCTGAAAGTCTTGGGGAGCCGCATCAGTCTTTAAGCCATTGTCTCTTGTCTCTCGGAGGCAAACCCATCCTTCTCTGCTCTGTGGGGCGGGGCTGGGGCTTTGCAAACCTCGTGTTTCCCCCTGCCCACGCCCAGTTAGGCTCTGCCCCTAGGGGGCGCTCGATGGAAACTGAGGCTGCAGGAGGAGGGGATTTTCTCTGGCCCCCTTCTCCCAGTTTGTAGGTTCCTGTGACTCTTACTCCAGTAATGGTTCACCACTGTGTTGGTGACGGGTCCATCCAGGGGGAAGCTGGATCTTATCTGATCCTGTTTGTAGTTTTTTCAACGCTTTTGAAGCCAGATTCACCATACTCTTCTGAGAGACTGCAGCCCCAGCTACCCAGAGCCTCCTCCTAGAGATCCGAGTTCCGGCCACAGCAGGCCTCTGTCCAAGCTGAGACATCTCAGCACCCACGGGCCAAGGCCCCCTCCTTAGGGCTCTGAGTCCCAGGTCTGGAAGTCACCTTTCTCTGAGTAGCCCAGAAACACCAGCATCCGTGGGAGCAGCTCTCCCTCTTGTGTCTGAAGAAACTAGCCTTCCCTGGCTGGAGGACTTCCTTATGAAATGTCTCATGAAATGAAATTCTTTAATAGCATTTTATTTTCTGAATAAGGTCTTGAATTGTTGAGGTAAGACTGATGGTAGAAAAAAAACTAACCTTGGACTCTTTCCTTGCTCACCACCTTGTCTAGCAGTAGATTCGTTTCCTGTCCTCAGGCAAACCCTGGGTTCTGATGCAAGATACAAGGCCATCAAGAAAGGTCTCTTTCTCAGTGCCTTGGCTCACTCTCCGCAAACAGCTGGTAAAAATGGAGAGTTTGAAGAAGATTAGATTTCTTCTTTCTTTTATTAATGGATGCCTGTAGCATTAGGATATGCAAAAGGAGTCAACATGTCCTTTCTTTTACCCTTCAAATCAGAGGCCTGTGCTCCACTTACGAGGAAACTGACAAGCGCCATTACAAGACCTGTTTCCTCAGCCTTGTACAACTGCCCAAGAGAAAGAGTACTTTGTAGTTCATTTATCTGAGAATTCCACATGTTGTCGGACAACTCTGGGGTCTGATCATTCTTGTCATGATTCACTTTGAAATGGGCAAGTCAACCTTCAGAAAATGTATCTTTCAGTCAGATGTATTTGGTCATTGAAAGCTTTTGCCTTTGGCTGGCCTCCGAGCCGATCCTTCCCTAAACACCTCTTCCTCCTCTGCACTGGCTTTCTTCAGAGCCGGGCAGCGGTCAATGGCTCCAACAATGAAAGTCCAAACCGGCTAGGAATTTGATGAGCTGTCCCTTCTGAGCTCTGATGTCCTCTACGCTGATGCCTTTTCTTGGTTAAGTTTGCCTTTGAGCAGAGCCTGCTGTCAAGGCCTTTGCTGCAGGCAGTTTCTTGGGAGGTGATTCCAGGAGAGGGGAGCGTGAGGCAGGGAAGAGGAAAGGCGAGGTTGAGCGGAGACTGTCTCTCGGTCAGGACCTGCAGGAAGCATACGGAAGCCTCCGACAGCCATCGTTGGGACTCCTGCTGCATTGCTTCTAGAACATTTTTCCTCTGGCTCCCTTGGCCCGTTGATTGCAGGCTACCCAGGGCTCTTCATTGTCGTGGGTAGAGTGGGATAGCATGGGAATGCGGAAAGGTGCAGCTCAAGCTGGAGGGGCTGTCACGGTTCACAAGGAACTGTCCCCTGCAGCTTGGCTCCCATTAGAGGGGATGGGTGGGATGGACAGGGTGACCACCTCAGACCATACCCTTAGCTCCCTCAGTGATGAGCCATGAAATCTTGGTCAGAAAACCAAACCTCACTTTCCTCATCAGATATTATCATCCTAATAGGGATAATAGTACTTTACCTCATGGAGTATTGCGCTCAGTAAAAATTAGCTGTGGTTATCCAACCATAGTCTCCTAGCCCAAATTGTGTCCAGAGCTCCCTTTTCTCTTTCAAGGCAAGCACAATTTCTCTGTGCTTCCACATTTCTTCAGGGAAATGTGGAGCCCTGTGTCAGCATCGGAAGCACACCTTCTCTCTCCTGCCACATACATCAGGGTCTGGCAGCTTAGCCGCCTCTCCGAGGACTTCCACAAGGACTCCTTTATCCTTTGTCATCACTCTGCTTCTCTGCCTTCCTGACCTGTCTGTCCTCTGGGTGCAGAGGGGCTGCAGAGCATAAGCCCTCACTGTGCCCTCCCATTTCTGGCTGGAGCCCTGGGGGCTGGTGTCACATTGTGTTTTCTTTAAAAAAAAAAAAAAAAAAATCATTGCAGCTCACTGTCTTTTCTTATAAGGACTGATATAAACATTGTAACTCTTCCAGTACTTAGATTAATGTTGACACTTTGACCCTCTAATACGGATAAGCTGAAGTGGTTTGGCTAATGTCAGTGTTCAGGGGCCTAAACTTTCCAAATTGACTACAACCACTGTAGAACTTACTTACTGCTGGGAAAAAATGTCATATCTTCTGGCAAAAAGGGTTTTTTTTTTTCAGATAATATGAATTATGTAAAAATTAAGTTGTTTTTTTTTTTTTTTTCTTACCTTGGCTGCCAGGATGCTCTGATCGGAATTGTATGTTTCTGTATAATGATTATACTTCATTACTGTTTTCTGATATATCCATTTTTCCCTCTGGATATTTAATTTGTCTTTTAATTATCCTAATGTATAGGGTTTTTTAAATTGTAAACTCACTCAAATCCTCATGAATTATTGGATGTGTTATTGCCCCATGAACATATATAGTTATTGTTGGTTGTTTGGTCTTTTTGAGTATAATACTTTTCAAAGCCAGGATTGATTGATTGATTGATTTTTTTTTTTTTTGAGAGAGAGAGTGTGTGCACACGTGAGCAGGGAGGGGCAGAGGAAGCAGGAGAGAGAGAATCAAGATGCAGGGCTTGACGCAAGGCTCGATTTCACAACCCTGAGACCATGACGCTAAGATCATGACTTGAGGTGAAATCAAGAGTCGGACACTTAACCAACTGAGCCATGCAGGTGCCCCATCAAAGTCAGGATTTCTAAAGCCTGTTCCACAAGATGTTGGTAGTTTCCATTTTATTAACTGTTTAGTAATTCAGAAGATATGGTATTTTAGTTAGGATGTTTTTGGTCCCAGGTTACTAAAAATCCCATTTAATGCACTGGCTTGAACATCAGAGGAGATTCACTGGGATTTGTCACCCGAGTGTTTGATGAGCTCCAGGAATGGTTCGATCAGGATTGTGTTTCTGGCTCTGTTTCTCTTAGTTTCTCCTAGCTTGGCTCTCCTCTGTATTGGCTCTTTCTTGAGACTGGCTTCCCTTGGTAGGGGCGGAGAATGGCAGCTCCCCCTGATGAAGGCTGTGGGCTTTGCTTTGCTCTGCTCGGGCCACACTGGGGGAGCTCATCCCTGAACCAGACACCACAGCCAGGGGACGGGAGTGCTTTGAGTGGGCCAGACTCATCAGACCCTGCCTGTAGCTGTGACCCCATAATGTCCCCAGGTGCCACACAGCTGGTTGAGGGGGTGAGTTGAAGACAGGGAGATTTATTGCCATCTCCATGTAATAGGGCAGATGAAAAGAGAGCATGGGAAGGACTTTGGCCCACCACGAGGAGAGCTACTATAAAGCCATGCATTTGCATTTATTTACCATGGACCTTGCCAGATTATGCTTTGATGGACCTTGTAGGTTCTATCAAAATACTTTTTTGTTGGCCTGCAGAAAGAATTTGCCTTGTGATGCAAATTCACAGGCAAATTCACAAGAGCTGCCCCTCTTGAATGGGGCAGGTGGAAAGTTTCCTGCAATTATATGCCTTATATGTCACATTTCTGCACCAGACATTTGCAGTTTTATAGAGCCCATCAACCAATGGGCAGCTGATATGAGATCTGAGTTTAGTGCATCCGAGAAGGAGAGGCTGGCTCTCAGGGAGAAGACTTGTGCTTGGCTCACTGTATCCACTAAATGCTTGACACTAGGAAGATCCTTAAAGGAATGAATACATTTCTGAAAACAGTGCTCAAAGAAACTGCTCAAGACACTTTGTCCTCTTACTTAAACCAAGGAATATTCCAATTCTTTAAAGAAAATAACCCTTTTCTTTCCCAGTTCCTGTATTGTCCTATATCTTGTTATAATTTATGTCTTCAGGAGGCATTTAGTAGAGGGATTTCAGAATTTACGGAAAAGAAGATGCCGGGAGGGGCTCTTGGATGGCTAAGTCGGTTAGGCGTCTGCCTTCGGCTGAGGTCATGATTCCAGCTCCTGGGATCAAGCCCCACATCAGATCAAGCCCCAAGCCCCAACTTGGGCTCTCTGCATCTATCTCTTTGTCAAATAAATAAATAAAATCTCTAAAAAAAAAAAAAAAAAAAAAAAGATGCCCGGATTGCGCACATGCACACACGCATACGCGTGCCTCCACCCAGCCGCACAGCGACTGTGTCCTTTTCCTCCGGTGTGTTTTTCATTGCTGGACTAATCGTAGGACAGTGGCCTCTGTCCGTTGCCTTGAAAGCGCCGTGGCTTTCACATTCCCTCAGGAGCTGTGGTTGCACCATAGGCCACAGCATAGGCAGCGCGGAGTTTGTGAGTAAAATGACCCAGGGCGGAGGAATGCGTGTATTGGCTGGGTGAGGACGGAACCCGCCGCGGGAGACAACCGGTGCCGTTTCTGGACCCTGACTCAGATGTCCTGAGAGCCTGCATCTCACCAGGGCTGGGAGTGAAGCACGAACCTTTGTGGCTTCATCCTCTGAGGAAAACCAGGCCAAGGTAGCCAGAGATTCTCTTTAGAACAGGAAAGGGTCTGCGTATTCCAGGTGTCGTTGCCATCTTTTCGGTAATTACTGTCAACTGCCTAATACCTCTCCTCACCGGTCTTCATTTCTACCTAAAAAAGCAGGAATGAAGAAATCAAAAAGGCTGTTTGTTGAATCCGCTTGTTTTTGGTGATGGTATAAGCCAACCGAGTGAACCAGGACTGACTTTTGCTCTGGGAAACATTGCCGGACACCCGTGCCAATAAATGCGAATCTCCATCCAAGTGGAGCCAGCGGTGGAGACGTATGCACTCTGGGAGCACCACCATTGGGTGCCGCGGAGGAGAAAGGAAGGGTAGGTCAGGGCTGGGGAACCAGACCAGCTAGAGGGCTCATCCTCCAAGAAGTGGTTAACCGTTCAATCTACAAGGTTCCAAGAACTGTGGGTAGCTCTGGATTGCTCTGACCGGTACATGAAGCTTCAGTTCTTGGGGCCCAGCCAGCTGATCAGGGCCCTGAGGCAGAAGCCCCATCCTGTGAATGCTGTGAAGATTGGGATTTCTAGAAAAGGCCCTCAGGTAGGCTCTGGGAGAATGATTTCAAACTTACCACAGTCTGGTCTTTAGCAGAAGTCTGGAAGATTACTCAAAGGCTTTGGAATATGTCCCCAGCCCCAGGTGCTGGGAATTAAACTGGGAATGCGGGAATGCTGGTCCCTGGACTCTGGCTGGGCCCAGCCCAGCCTCTGTAGAATTGCTTACTTAATTGCAGTCTCAAGGTCAAGCCATGACCCTGATGTTGATGAGGACATTCACTATGTGACACAGTCTTTGCTTCCTGGGCACCTTCAGGAGAAATGTGACCTACTTGAAGAAGAGGAAATGGCACTTCTCAGCATGAGACTTATTTTTATCTTAAGGACACTGTGAACTAAGTAAGCTTCTCTCCATGCTGGAAATTTCTTAAAGCTAAATGGGAGTATTAAACCTGTTTATAGAGCTTTATTGTGTGCATTTTTATATTTACTAATTCCTGGCTCCATTTTATGCCCTTAGCCTTGTTTCATTCCTTCTTTTCCACCTACTTTTTGCTTATGTTGCCCTCTTGTCTTTTATGTTTCCTTTTAGTCTGCCTTCCAGGGGCATGCTAGAACCTTTGCAGTTGTTAAACACTGTATTCAGGAATTTTATGATCCTTGTTAAATGGTTGATAGCTTGAAATCAGCCAAGGTGGGAGTATTTACACCACGGATATAGGCAGACACTACAAATATATCTTTCTTTTTCTTCCAGAGAACTAGTTTACCAGCATACTGCTATCTCTATCTTTTCTAGAAAATGTAGAGTCTTAATAAATATATTTTTTAAAGAATTTATTTATTTATTTGACAGAGATCACAAGTAGGCAGAGAGGCAGGCAGAGAGAGGGGGAAGCAGGCTCCCCGCTGAGCAGAGAGCCCGACGAGGGGCTCAATCCCAGGACCCTGAGATCATGACCTGAGCCGAAGGCAGAGGCTTTAACCCACTGAGCCACCCAGGCGCCCCAATAAATATGTTTTTTTAAAGCATTATTTTTAAAAGTATTATGAGAATATCTATCTTATTTAAATATTATATGTATTTAAAAAAATTTTTTTTAAATAAGCAGTACTCCTGTTGTGGGGTTCAAACTCACAACCCCATGGTCAAGAGTTGCATGCTCTTCCGACTGGGCCAGCCAGGCACCCCTTATATGTGTTTTTAAATCTTAAGAACAGTGGCCCTGTTTTGGGTCCAAAAATGTTTCAAGGGTAAATAAATTTATGAGATTATTTTTTATTAATGGCAAGGGAAAGATGGGATTCATCCAAAATGCCTTCTGGTCAACTTGGCTATCATGCAGCTCTTCTATAAAGGAGCATATTTATGTATGTGGATATGGTGAAAACTGTTTGCATTTCTGTTTATCACATTTTAGGTTCTACTCCGAAGAGCTAAATTTTTGGTAAACCTAGCAGTATTAGAAGCAAGTTGATATCCCATTCAATGTGTGATGGTTGCTAAGGGACCATTCAATGCAAATTAGAAGTAATAATAGCTCTGGTTTAAAAGGGCAGAGAATTAGGACAGGGAGGGGAAAATGAGTCCCTACAGAAGAGAAGAGTTTTGCAGTGACAAATGTGGATGCCTGCTACCCAACTCCTCTTTCCGCTCTGCCCGGTGACAGACAGCCAAGGAGAAATGGGGACAGCACAGGGACGAGGAAAGCCACAGTCACTCCTGGCAGGGGCCCAGGCTACTCTGGTCTTGGCTTACCTTGGAATAGGTACAAATTACTGCAGAAAGCATGTTTGTCATCCAGAATGGGCAGCTCAGCAATTACAAACTTCGGCAACAGCACGAAAGAGAAGAGGAAAACATCTCTGGCAGTAAAATTGTAACTCCTGGGTCACAAACAGCCAAACCAAAGGCAGCTGGAAAGTGCCCCAAACCTGCAGAGCCCCCAAAGGCATTGCAGCAGGATGGTTCATTGACTGTGGAAGAGGCAATCATGAGTGCGCATTTATGGCAGGACTGTGCTAGTAAACACTTTCCTGGTATTAACCCATTTCATGCTTACAACAGACAAAGAAACTGAAGCATGGATGCGTAAAGTCCCTGCCCGAGGTGCTCAGTGAGTAAGGGGAGCTAGGATTTGAGCCTCTACTCTCAACTGCTCAGATCAAGCAGAAAGGAGGACTTGTGTGGATGGCAGTGGTCTGAGCTGTGGTGATCAGGGCAGGATGGGGAGTGAGGATGCAAGGAGCCTGAGAACAGTAAGAGAGAGAGGCCAATGGTGGATTGAGGGGTGGGGACAAGACAGGGCCCAGCTCAGGAGGTCTACAGCCTGAACCAGAGGGGGAAAAACCTACCTCCAACACCTAGATGGTCTGCTAGCTCCTGGCCAAATTGCACGATATCCTGAGGCCATCCCTGAGCGCCCCCCTCCCCAACCCCCAGCCTTAAAGGCAGCTCCGGGAGGGGGATTTGAGGAGTTGGGGCAGCCATCGAGGCTTGCTCTCTTCTTCTCTTTAGTAGTTCAGCGTTGAGAGAGAGCCCGGGGAAGTTTCTAGAGGGGACCGTGCTGAGCTGCATGTCAGGAGCAGTAGCCTGTAATCCAAGGGGTGCATTATTATGACCTATCAAGCTGGGGATTGGGACAGGGATTCAAGCTCCCGAGACGGTCAGGAGCAAACCCAAAACTGAGCTAAACCTTAGGGGAGGAAAATGGGAATCTCTGTGTCCTTGGACTAGAGCTAGCACCACAAATTGGTTGGATGAGCGCAGCCTTGGTTCTTCTCTGTGAACTCCGTCTATTTATCCCTGAAGCCCACTACCGCTTGTCAAAGAGCACCAGATGCCATACTCTTCCTGATGCCGGCGGGAGTTGCATCAGGGGTCGCAGAACCAGTCAGGGGGGTCCTTGGCTTTGTGAAGGATGGAAGTCAGACATGAGCCAGCAGGAAGTGAGAGCAGCTTATTGAAGACATAGGGAGAGCAGATACAGATGAAGCATGAGGGAGACAGAAGAGAAAGGAGCATGAATGTCGTCTTTGTTCAGGGTCTGGGGTTTCTGCTGAGGACGGTGGCCTGGTGTGGTGTCCTCTCGGGCATCCAGGAACCGGTTAGAACAAAGATAGAGGCCCAGGTGTTATTCCTTGGAGCCAGTGGTTCTTGGCGCCCAGCTGTCTAGCTCCAGTGTTCTGAAACACACCTATGATTCATCTGGTCATTCTTCCGTGGTCCTTCCCTAGATGTTACCTATTCTAGAGAAATCATTAACTGCTGTCCCACTTACAAGGAAGACATACACTGTTTGCATTACAAGGCATGTAAGACAAGAGTGGGGTGGGGGTGCAGGTCCTAGCAAGACTAGAAGCAGGAAAAGGAGCAAAAAGCAGATTTTTATGGAGTCCTTCAGTTTCTGTGTCTCATTATTAGCTGATGAAAATCTTTGTGGATTACTGGTCAAGTGCTTACAGGTCAAACCACCATACAGACGCACCAGGGGCTAGACCTTCTGTTTGAGGAGCTCCTGCTGCTCGTTTTCACAGATCCCTGATTTCTGCTGAGTGACTTTGCTGTTTCTGGATCCAGCAACACTGAAGAAAAGCTCTGGCTTAAAAGGAGTGAGCTGGAGGTTAGTTGCATCCCCTCTGAGCCACCCCCCAAAGGAACCGTGTCTTCACGGAACAATTTTCTCTCTCCTCTTATTTTTTTTTTTTACTTTTAAAGATTTTATTTTTAAGTAATCTCTTTAATTTTATTTTTAAGTACCTAACCCAATGTGGGGCTCGAACTTACAACGCCAAGTTCTAGAGTCTGCCAGCTGAGCCAGCCAGATGCTTCTTCTCTTTTTAAAACAGTTTTAGGACTAATAATTTATATACCATAAAATTCACTGGTTTAAAGTGTCCAATTCAATGGTTTTTAGTATATTTAAGCAGTGGTACATACACGACACAATCCAATCTTAGAACATTTCTATCACCCCAAAAAGAAATCTCTTGCCCATTTGTATTCCCACCCCGTTCTTACCCCCAGGCCCAGGCAGCCACTAATCTACTTTCTGTCTGAACGGTTTTGTATGCTGGTGACGCGGGATGTTGTGCAAACACAGCATCTGCCCCGCACCCGGGGTCAGGGAGAACACAGACATGGTGACTGCTTTTGTGCGAGGCAATGTGTTACCGAGCAGCCCTCAGGAGGAAGTTGGTCCCACATTAGACTCAGAAGATCACATGCATTCGAGTCTTGCCTGTGGTATTTGATTTGAGGACGGCTCCCTCCCTTTCTCTGGTTGACCCTTCGCTCCTGCGGTTTTCCTCCACTGGACATTCTTGATTCACCCTTGCTGCAATTTCTCCCATTTACAGAAACCCACTTTGACCTGGTTTCCCCTTCGGATACTGCCCGTCATCCCTGGTTCCCTTTTCAGAAACTTCTGTGATGGAATTGTCTAAGGTAGCCGTACCTACCTCATCTTCGGTTCTCTCTAGAATCCGTTCTGGCCAGGGCTTTGTACCTGCCCCTCCACCAAAATGGCCCACAGTGTTGTTGCCAGTGACCTCCATGTGGCCAACCCAAAGACTGACCCTCGGCCTCTTGTAGCTTATCAGTTGCATTGACACATTGATTATTCTTACCTTCCTGAGACACTTTCTTCTCCTGGCCTCTCGAGCTGCACTATCTCTTCCTCTTCTGTCTCACTGCCCTCCTCTTCATTCTGCTGTGCTGGCTTCTGCTTATCATCTCTCTAACATGTTTGAACATGTTGGGGAGCCCCAAGTCTTGCTTCTCCACCTCATCTCTCCCCTGCCTGCAACACTGCCTGTGTGACCTCAGACAGGCTACTGGGCACGTTAGATACCATCTCCTCTGACTTTCCAACTTGTACCTCCAACCCATCCCATCCTAAAGCTGTGGGACTTCAAGAGAATTGTTCACGGAGATGCTGGGAATTAGATGCACGGAGTTGGGGAGGGGATGTGACAACAGAAGCAGACACCAGAGTGATGCAGCCATGAGCCAAGGAGTGCAGGTTACTTCTGGAAACTGAAAAGGGCAAGGAAACAAATTTGGCCCTTATAACCTCCAAAGGGAACAGAGCTCTGCCAACACCTTGATTTTAGCCCCACGTGACTTACATCAAAATTCTGACTTCCAGAACTGGAAGATAGTAAATCTCTGTTGTTTTAAGGCATTAAGTTTGTGATATTGTGTGAACGTCCTCAATAGGAAATTAATTCAGTGGTAAGGCTGGCGTTAAGGTGCCCGTCTCCCGCTTCTCGTGCTGATGGCCTTCCTGCGACAGTTCTGAGCAGATGATGAAGTTCTGAGCAGATGATTCCTTGAGCAACTTAAAAAGCCCCGGGTCCTGGCACGAGCCCTGAGCTGTAACAGAGGTGTGGTAGGCGATGCAAGATGGGAAGCCTCTTTCCAAACGATATGGCCGGCTTCGGTGTGATCCAGGTAAGGACAGTTGCCATAGTTTTGAGACCCAGAATCCAGGCTGGTCAGTGCTCAAGAGTTAGGGAGGCCACTTAGTGCTCTCTGCCTCAGTGCTAATGGAACCTTGGACTTGGGATCTGGAGGCCCACTGGAGTGGGGCAGTGGGACCTCAGCCACTGAACAGCGCTCCTGGGTTGGAACCAGAGCAGAAATGAATGGCGTGCGTGGGTGGGGAGGGCCGCACTGGCAGGCATGTACGAGAGCCCCGTGGCGATCGTGGCGATGTTAAAAGCATCAAATGAACAAGATTTGGGGAATGCAGTGGTGAGCCTCGGCCCCTCAGCTCGGGGCTGGTGGGGAGGTTGGGTGACCCGAATCACTTCTTCCAACTGGGACGGCTCTTTAAGAAAGGAGGTGGGGCTGGCAGGTTTGGAGGGAAAGGATGTCAATGAAGGCAGCTGCTGGAAGCTGAAGGAGATGGGAAGGGTTGAAATGATACAGATAGCTTCGGGGTAAATACCCAGTAGTGCAATTGCTGGGTCATAGGGTAGCGACATCTTTATTGCCTTGTAACCTAGCTCCTCTGAGGGCCGTCAGTGCGTTTTTTTCTCGTGAATGTTGATCACCAGTCACTTTGCCCCAGTAACAACCGTTAGGCAAGAACAGAATCAAAAGACAAGCCTCCGCAGTGAGCAGGCCTCGCGTCATGCACGTGGTACAAACCAAGGAAGATTTTGTAAGGCAGGTCTGAGAAAAATTCGGACGGATCCCCAGTGTTGGTTTTCATATTGTAATGCTACTTAAATACGTATAAGCTCATCTACAGCTCTAAAGCCAAAACAAATTCTCACTGAATATAATAAAAACTACAAAACCAACAAAATTCAAATTAGTAACATTAACGCGATGAATGATGCCGATGTGCTGAACCAATTTGCGGATCACACGTGGAGATTATATTCACACTGCTACAGAGCTCACCTTCCATTTTCATCAGAGCTGGGTACACCTTGAACTTTCTAGGCTGTTAGGGAGTAAGTAGGAAAGGGCCTCAGACCTTCTAGAATAAATGTAGCAAGGACTGCTGGTTCTCTGCCTTAATAATTCGCGTCCTGCTCAGACACGGCCTCGACCAGCTTGGCAAGCCAGTTCCCGGCCCTCACAGACAGGGCAGGGGGGATTGCTTCGGCTGGCTGTGCCCTCATGAAGTGACCACAGACAACTTGACCGTCATGGTGGGATTGGAAATTGATGAAAAGCAGGTATAGAAACTAAATATTTTAGCACTTGAGACGAGAAGGCACCGAGCTTCTGGGAAAATCACTGTATTGCACAGTAAATACTGTTCATGATATTAGGTTGAGAATCTCATGTTTAGGAGGACTGGGCAGTCCCACCTGGACCCTTACGTGTTTTCAAGCTCTGGTCCCCGAATGAGTAGGTGAGTTAGCTCCAGACCTGGGCATCTGTGGTGCTCCCTCCCAGTAGGGAGGAGGCGGCTGTGCGTGTGCATATGTGTGTGTGGTGTATGTGTGGGGTGTGTGCTTGTGATGTGTGTAGGGGTTGTACATACAATGTGTGTGTGGTGTGTGTGCGGTGTATGTGTGGGGCATGTATGTGATGTGTGTGTGGTGGGTTGTGCATGTGGTGTGTGTGTGGTGTATGTATGGGGTGTGCATATGGTGTGTGTGGGATGTGTGTGTGTGGTACGTGTGTGAGGTGTGTATGTGGTGTGTGTGTATGGTGTGTGTGTGGTATATGTGTGGGGTGTGTATGTGGTGTGTGTGGGTTGTGCATTTGGTGTGTGTGTGGGTGTGTGTGGGTGTGTATGTGGTGTGCGTGGGGTGTATGTGTGGGAATGTGTGTATGTGTGGGAATGTGTGTATGTGGTGTGTGTGTGTGTGTGTCTGCATTGTGTGGTATGTGTGTGTTTGGGCGTGGGATGGGGGAGGGGAGACTGAATTCTATGACTTGCAGAACAAATGCTCTCACACACAATTAACCATGCCCCACCCCCACCCCCTGGGCAAGGCTGCTGATAATCCACCCCCCCTCCTTCAGGAGTTTGAGGCAGCACATCCGACCTTCTGAGCTTTCATCTTCACACCTCTTCATGCCTCTTGTGACAGATAATTATGGCTGAGTATGAGCATCAACAGGAAAGCAGACCTCTTATCTTCACATTGGGCACTTAAATGAGCATTTTAAGACAAGTTATTAATAACTGTGCTCAAAAAATGATATCTGCAAAAGCTTCTGAGATACTGGATTGTTGTATTGTGACTGTGGAAGAGAAAAGGCCATTTCCACGATAAATAGGGGCGCTTTTATGAAGTAATTAAATATTAATTTATGCAACAAACATTTATTACATACCCTCAATATTCAAGATAGCTGATTAGGGGACACAGGGTACACAAAGCCATACGTGATCAAGTTCCTGATCTACTGAAGTTTACAACCCAGACTCCAGAAAGCATTTATTGTTCAGAACTCCCACAGTATAAAGAAGTGTCAAAAATGCGCTTGAGGAGGTGAGAAGCAGGGCTGTCTAATGAGAAGGGATGCCTGAGCTGCCCCCGGAAGGACGGGCCATTCAGTGACGGGCAGGGCTGGGAAGGGCATGCCCGGGGAGGGATGGTGTGAGCAAAGTGGTAGCATTCAGTAGTGATGGAGGAGAAGCGGGAGATGGACAGAGACCCAGCTGGAGAGCATTTTTAAATGCTAGGAGGCCATTGCCGGCTGCCGGGAAGAAGGCCTGGAGAGGGGAAGGAGAAATGTTTCAGTGGTTTCAGAGAGTCGGGGAAGACTGTTCAGTGAAGTCTGGAGAAGGGTGAGCCTCACTTTGGGTCAGAAGATTGCACCGTGTCTGATAAGACTGTATGGGGGACAGCAGGGACGGGACCCAGCCTTGAAGGCGTTCTTGTCCCCGACTTCAATGTCCTGAAATGAATCCAGCAAATCTTTTTTTTTTTTTTTAAGATTTTATTTATTTGAGAGAGAGAGAAAGAGAGAGAGCATGAGAGAGGGGAGGGTCAGAGGGAAAAGCAGACTCTCCGCCAAGCAGGCAGCCTGATGTGGGATTCGATCCTGGGACTCCAGGATCATGACCTAAGCCAAAGGCAGTCGCTTAACCAACTGAGCCACCCAGGCGCCCTAGCAAATCTATCTTATCTGCGAGTTGACACTGTGAAGTTCTGAACGGAGCCCAGTCCCGTGATTTCATGTGAGGGGCCTTGAATCTCCCCCAGAAGGTAACCCACACCCGGCAGTGAGTCCCAAACCTCTTGCTGGCATCGGTCAGGAGCCTTCTCCCTGCTGAGCATGGCTGGCCCCCGGGGGGCGCGCAGCATTGGCAGAACTCCTAACCGTGGTCTCTAGCGAGGGCCTCGCTCCAGTCAGACCGCCACCGATAGGTGGGTTCATTCAGCTGAGTATTCTGAGCCCTACTGTGTGCTGCCAGCCGGGCCAGCTCAGGGGCTGGCAGCCACAGTGACCCTCCTCTGATGTCCCGCGCTCGGGAGTGTGTGGGGCACACCCATGTTTGTCTCACAGGCCAGTTCCTCGCCCCGGAGGTGCCGAGAGTGGAGGGTCACCTGCTGGGTGGGGTCTAGACTAACCGCCGGTGAGGAGTGGGCTGAGGGTCACCTCTGCGGAAAGCCTGGGGAGTGAGCCATTGCGTCACCTCTGCCCGTGTCACCACGAGGGAAGTAGCACTGCTGGTGTCGCAGGCGCCACGGGCCACGTTCCTTATGGTATCACGCCTGATCCCCTCGGGGCCATGCTGTGAATGCAGCCCTGTCACCCCCATTTTAAAGATGGAGAAACGAACGTGTTCTAACAAGATTATGTGACGTTCCCCAGGTTACACAGCTCGGAAGGCAGATTTGAACCCAGAACATTCTGGCTCCAAAGCTGAGGCTCTGGCTTGCCCTACGTGCTAACCGCCCCTACTGTCGCTGTGCGCGGAAGATCGGATTGCACTTTGTAACGCTGTTGTAACGCTGCTGGTCACTGTGGCCTGAACAGATGTGCGGTTTGCTGCCTGATTTCCAGTGCTTCGCGAAGGGCCGGGCACCCGCTAGAGGCTCAGAAATGTTCGTGAAATGAATGAAGAGGGAATGTTTTCCTTTGATAATTACTCATATCTTCCATCGACATGACATCTTATTGTTTGTACTTGCTCCCATTTCGGGGGGAGGTGACAGGAAAGGTCCCCTGTGCTGCTCTCTACCTGTGAAAACAACTTTGGACAGAGGTCAATGCGGGCTTTAATACCTCCATTTTGCAAAGGAAGAAACCGAGGCTTAGAAAGTTGAAGTGACTTGTCTGAAGTCTGAGAGTCAGGGCATCACGGTGTGGAATGCAAAAGCCCCCCTCCCCTTTTTTTCCTTTGAGGTCCGTATTCCTTCTCCATCACTTGCCTTTTCCTTTAAATAATGTGGTAGAAGGCAAAGTGCATAGACTTTCTTTTCTCATTAGCATTCCCTCCAAACTAGGTGTAGAGATTTGGGGCCGTCCTATTAAATGCCATAAACCAATGGGCCCATTCTATTAAATGCCGTAAACCAGTAGCCCCCAGCTTTCCCTTCACCACGCCGGGTTCCGTCCAATTTGGGAAGCATCTGCGAGTCTGGTGTTCTGAAGCCAAGGGGAGAAAATGTATTAGGTTCTCTAATATGATAATAATATAAAAGAAATTTATGGTGCCCCTAGAGGGAGAGAATTACAAATGGATGAAAGGTGATTATTTAACAGAGAGCCCTTTTTTTAGGGGCATAAAAATAAACAGAAGAAGATAGCATATCGAACCTTCAGCCAACGGAAGGCAAATGGGCCTGTCCCATCGGCGCCCCTGCCGCAGCCTGCCTCCCTGTGTGGTGACGGCCATTTTTAACATGTCCTACTTTGTCATTTGGAGGTAGTTCTGCAGTCTCTCAGTTCTTTGCCAGTCTTCAGGATGCTTCTAGGGCTCCCAGGGAAGGAGGGGAGCCTTTGACCCTGTCTCCTTCCCTTACTTCTGCAGGCCTTGCCCTCACCACCTCCCTCAGGGTTCTCTGGTTCTCCCTTGAAGTCAAACCCTGGGCCAAGCATGGCAGGGATGAGTGATGGCCGGGGCGGTGCTCCCTGGCGCCCTCTCCGCCCAGTCCGCCATACCAGGATGGTCAGTATGCCTGGCTCGGGGCCGGCACCCCAGAGGCACAGCCCGGGGTGGGGTTCTGCCCACTGCCCTCCAGCTTCCTTTACCCCCGTCTACCCCGGAGTCTAGTCCGGAGTTTCTTGGTGGAGGTGAGCAGAGGGAGTGAGCCTCCCAGAGTGGGCATGGATGTGAGGAAAGGAGCCCCTTGCCCAGTTAAGCCTTGGGGGTTACTTTTCTATGCCTTGCAGTGGAATGCAATTCTATTTAACATACAAGGGGACAGAACAAGACACTAGCCCTTGCCATCTCTGCTGCCATCCACTGATTTTTTCTTTCTCAAGCCTGCGATGTTGGTACGATCTGCTCTTTCTGCCCCCCTCCCTCCCTTTTTGTGGCACATGTCATGTGGCCTGTGCACTGTCTTCCTTCAGACCTTCCCAGGTCCCTTCTTGTCATGTTCT
Organism: Potos flavus; assembly: GCA_028534135.1. Lineage (NCBI taxonomy): Eukaryota > Metazoa > Chordata > Mammalia > Carnivora > Procyonidae > Potos > Potos flavus. Next base: position 32,734,530 of record CM052889.1, read on the forward strand.
GTGTAGCACCTCTCCTGCCTTGCACTCCTAGTCCTCTGGTCCTGCTTTATTTTTTTCCCAAACACTGTTCCCCTTCCATCGTGTATTTGCTTCTTTATTCGTATATTGTTTCTCTGCCTTAGAATGTAACCTTAATGAGGATGGGGTCTTTGCTTTGTTCCTGCTGTGTCCTTGGTATCTAGAAGAATGCCAGCTATCAGAGCTACTGTAATAATATTCCCTGAATGAACGCATGGATGGAACAAGAAGCCTGGAGGTGGAGGATAGGGCTGATGTCTGGCCCACTGAGGACGCGGGCTCTTTCTCCCTCATGCTCACAAGATGCCTTCTAGGCAGCACATCCATATTCCGGGCAGGAAGAAGATGAAAGAAAGCCAAAGGCCAAAAAGCACAGACCCACTCATGTGAGCCCTCATGACAACAGAAAAAGAAGAACTTAAATCCTTCATGATTAGAACATTGTCACCAGCCAGCAGCTGCAGGGGATGCTGGGACATGGCCACTGGGAACCCATCAGATTGTGCTGGAGAGGGAGAAGCAGGGAAGGGAAGAGGATAGCAGCCAGCCGTGCCTGAACTCTGCCCCCCGGCTGCTATCCCAGGACCTCATGTGCTCTTCCCGAAGAATCACCTGGTTGGTGAAAGGAGTTTGAGGGGAAAATAACTTATTTGCAGAATGCGTACCTCCCAGACACTGCACACACTTGGATACGATGATGAGAATTCAGTTCTTGGGGAAGAACTCTTTTTACATCATTTAGGCAGGAGAAGGGATTATTTTCCTTCGAAATGGTTCATTTTTAGTCTGTCCCATTGTTCGGTCTATACAGATGTGGGCGTGATATGTTTGTGAGCCTCTGGAACTCTTGTCTTTTATTGGTGGAAAACCCTGTGATGTCCAATTTCTACACTTTATTTAATGGCCAGTCTGTGCTAAAAGTCCACTGCCCTTTTGAAAGATGAGTTGAATAAAACTGGAGTGTCTGTTTTCCTGGAGACAGAATTAGGGTGAGCATTGCTGTAGTTCCCCCATCAGTCGCAAAGCCCGTGACTTCAGCAGAGTTTAGCCGAAGGGAGTCTGGAGGAGAAATTTCAGGAGGTCACCTTTGGAGGAACTAAAGTTGAGCATTCTTTTGATTCTGGACCCACCTCATTTTATTTTGTAAGGAAAAACAGAAATGGCTCGCGGAAAAGAATCCACATAAAAATGATATGTAGGAGTTTTTGAATAAAAATAAGTCATAAATAAGTAATAAATCCTCCATAGGACCATTGGAAATGGATAGCAGTAATGCTGTGTTTACCGCCTTACTCCCAAAGTGCAGATATTTATTATAATTCAGGGCAATTCATTGTACTGGTCGGGCATTTATAAAATTCTCATCATAGTATTAGAGTAAGAACCCATTTCCTAGGAAGTATTGTTGTAATAAACTGTAATTAGTGGCTTGGAAACCGCCGTAATTCATTTTTTGAAGGAAAAGACATGGGGGCAGCGAAGTATCTGTGCGCACGTAGGCTCGCGGAGCGTTTCCAGCAGGCTCGGGGGCTCACCTGGAGCGCGCCGCACCCGCGCTGCCCCGGGGCGGGGCTCCGTGCTGGCGACTCCCGGCTGCCCCACACGGAGGCCGTGGCTTTTCCCCCCCGCCGCTGTGGGTGCAGCCTGGGTCCCCGCGCCCAGTCCCGATGCCGACCTCTGTTTTCCAGCTTGCTCTTCCCTTGCACAGCAAGTCGGATTTGCCGAGCGGGAGCCAGGCGGCCCACCTGGAAGAGGAAGCGGGGCAGAGGCCCACAGGCGGGGCTCGCCACGACACGGTGTGAGACCTCGGGCTACAACACGGGACCCGGGCGCTGCTCCGACCCCTCGTGTCTTGTGTTGCAGCCGGAGGGACGCAGGTCCGCAGCAGAGCCGGCAGCGCCGCCCCAGGGATTCGACGCCGCTGGTGGCACGGAGACGGCAGAAGGCCCGGCTGGGTGGAAGGTAGGTGCGGAGCCCGGCGGGGTGGCCCGTGGGCGGCCCGCCGTCGGACCCCTTCTTGGTGCGCCATCATTCTCGCTGCGGGGCTTCGCCTCACCGCGGGTCCGCTGCGGGGACCTTGTGCCAGTGACCCGTGGGCGGGCGCGCTTTGACGCTGGCTTTGCGGACGCTCCGCCGCTTAGGCCCGGCCCCCGGCTCCATAGTGAAGCCTGAAGGTCCTCAAGGAAGCCGTAGCTCCCCAAACATCTCTCCGGTTGGTGGGAAAGCCCACCGTTAGACTTGCGTTCGGGACAGCAAGCTTTGGCCTTTTTCGTTGTCTATGAAAACGTGAGTGTTTTCTGCAAGGTACTAGATTAAATGATGCCGCTGCGGGCATCAGCTGGGTTTCATTACATTTGATTATATTACTTTCCAAAACAATAGGGACTGGAGACGGAAATGAAACCGGAACGTGAATTCCAATAGGGAAGACGCTCTAACACAGGACCGTAGAAATGGAGTTGGGGGAAGTCAAGGACAAGCTTCCCTCCCGCTTCGGTCAGTGCCGTCACGGGGGCGGAGGCTGGGGACACAAGGTCCGCCGAGTGGCCCGTGCCTTCACCCTGGGGTCTGTGGGTCGGATTTCTGCAAAGCAGAATTCCTGCCAGATCGGGATCAACCTCTGGCCCCACTGCCCCCCAGGCCTAAGTAGAAACCGTGTTTATTCCCGCAGTTTTCACCAGCCTCCCGGTGTTCCCAGGACCCCCCTCTTTTGGAAGAAATTTCCTAGTTTTTACATGTAATAGGTTCAGCTTTTTCCTTCTCTTGCAAGATTTGGAGGGGACTAGAATAAGATGAGAGATTGTCCTGCGGGCACAACCAGCTTGTTGAAGGGCTGAGATGAAGGAATGGCGGGCAGCTGCGGCGGGCATGCTTCTTCCACTTGTCTTAGGAAAATGCCTGGGCGTGGGGAGACCTTGGAGGTGTGGTTTCGCAGACAGCGAAGCGTCAGCAGAAGCCTCTAGATTGCTTTATATTAGAAATGCAACGTAACTGGGGGTGGGGGGGGGTAGGGAGGGAACAGAAAGGGAAGAGAACAGAGACGGATGGCAGAGGTTTTACTGTGCAGTTTGATGTTGTGTTGAAGAGAAACCTGACCTGCCTCGCTCGGCATTCGCTCATGTTACACCCACAAAGGCTTCGTGTCAAGGGGGTTCTGTTAGTTTGTTGGTTTTGGTAGAACTTGGTGGAGGGGGCTGAGTTTCACATTCGCCGCCCATGTGAGGGGGCCTGATGATTCATTAACTGAACTAATTTAGGAGAAATATTTGTTTGGACCCCATAGGAATGATCAACCTTAAAGACATTTAAGAAATCATGATGGGGAGATGTAATGGTTGATTTTATGTGTCAGTATTTGGTCAAACATTATTCTGGATGTTTCTGTTAAAGTTTTTGTTGGGGGGAGGGGTATGAGATTAGCATTTGTAACGGGTAGCCTTTGAGTAAAGCCTGTGAGTGGGACTCATATTACTCGAAGGCCTTGCTAGAACAAAGACTGACCTCCCCCGAGTAAGAAGGAGTTCTGGCAGAAGACTGCGTTAGGTCTGGAATTGCATGTCTTCCCTGAGTCTTCAGGTTGGTGGGCTGCCCTATGGATTTTGGATTTATCAAGCCTCTACAATCTCATAAACCAATTCATTAAAACTAACCAACCAACCAACCAACCAACCTACCTACCTTCCTTCCTTCCTTTTTCCTTCCTTCTTCCCTTCCTTCCTTTTTCCTTCCTTCTTCCCTTCCTTCTTTCCTTCCTTCCCTCTCCCTCTCTCTGTACATATGCTGTGGGTTCTGTTTCTCTGGAGAACCCTGAGAATACAGGAGGGGATATCAGATTTCCATATAAAGTATGAGTGTTTGAGACTATCTTATCTGTCATTTGAGGCAAGGAGACTGCTAATATACAGGTGAAGACTTATTTCGTTTTAAAAAAAAAAAGATTTCTGATTTAATTCTATTGTGGTCAGAGAACATATTCTGTATGATTACAATTCTTGAAATTTATTGACTTGTTTAATCGCCCAATATATTCTATATTGGTGACTATTCCGTGTACACTTGAAAAGAATGTGTATTCTGCTGTTGTTGGATGGGAAGTTCTGTAAATGTCAACTAGGTTAAGTTGGTGGATAGTGTTGTTCAAATCTTCTGTGTCTTTACTAATACTTCTGTCTGCTCATTCTAGAAATTACTGTGAGAATAGTGTTAAAATATCCAAGTAAGATTGAGGATTTCTTTGGTTCTGTCAGTCTTTGCTTCATGTATTTGTAATGCGAAGGCATGTTATTGGGTACATATATTTAGAATTGTCATGTCCTGTTGAATTAATCCTTTTATCATTATGAAATAGGCCTCTTTCACTGGTAATAATTCTTGTCTTGAATCTGCTTTCTCTGTTATTAACATAGCCACACCAGTGTTGTTATGATTCGTGTTAATGTACCGTTTATCTTCCCACCCTTTTACTTCTAACGTTTGTCCTTATATTCAGTGTGTACCTCTAATAAATAACATATACTTAGATTTTAAAAATCCAAATGAATATATCTTTTATGGGAGTGTCTTGTCCATCTACATTTACCATAATTATTGATAGCTATTTTGTTCTTTTTTAAAAAAATAAAATTTATCCTTTTTCTTTTTAAAGGATTTTATTTATTTATTTGAGAGAGGGAGTGAGATCACACATGAGCAGGGGAAGGAGCAGAGGGAGAGGGAAATAATCTCTAGCAGTCTCTGTGCTGAGCCCAGAGCCCGACATGGGGCTCGATCTCACAACCCTGAGACCATGACCTGAGCCGAAACCAAGAGTCAGACAGTTAACTGCCTGAGCCACCCAGGTGCCCCTGCCATTTTGTTCTTATTTTCTGTTTGTCCCATCTGTTCTTGGTTCCTTCCTTCCTTTCTTTTTTAAATTTATTTATTTGAGAGAGAGAGAGAGAGAGAGAGAGAGAGCGTGCAACAGAGATAGCCAGAGAACATGAGCAGGGAGGAGAGGGAGCCTGATGGGGATCTTGATCCCATGAACTTTGGATTATGACCTGAGCTGAAGGCAAATGCTTACCTGAGTGAGCCACCCAGGCGCCCTCCTGCTTTCTTTTAAATTAATCAAGTACTTTATAGCATTCTATTTTATCTCTTCTATTTGCTTTTTAACTATGCTGATGTATAGATAAGATAACTTAGAGGCTGCTCAAGAGGTTATAGTATGCATCCTCAAGTTATCACACTCAATCATGAATTAATATTACACCATTACAAAAAAAATAAGAATTACAACAATATTTAACTCCATTTCTTGCTTCGTGATATTTTTGTTGTATATTTTATTTCTATATTTGTTATAAAGCCCTTGTTACTGCTTTTGCTTTAAACAGTCAACAGTTTTTCAAAATCTTCTGCTTTCGAAATAGCCTCCTAGGAAGTGGCAAAATGTACACAGAGAATCCTGTGTATCTTTCACCCATCTCACCTAAGTGGAGCGCAGTAACAAAGTCAGGAAACTGTGCCTTATTCACATGCCACCAGTTTTCACAGGTGAGCGTGTCTGTGTGCAGAGGTATAGTTCTGTGCCGTTTTACCACATGTCCGGATTTATATAACTTCCCCACAACGAAATACAAACCTGTTCCATCACTACTGAGAAAGTCTCTTGTGCTACTTACTCCTTATAATCACACCCCCCCATCCCACCCACAAATTTATTCTCTGGCAACCATTAATTTGTTCTCTATCTCTGTAATTCTGCCATTTTGAGAATGTTACATGCATGATATTATTCGGGATGTAATCTTTTTTTTTTTTTAAGAAAGATTTTATTTATTTATTTGAGAGAGAGAGAGTGAGAGAGAGCGAGAGCACGAGAGGAGAGAAGGTCAGAGGGAGAAGCAGACTCCCCGTGGAGCTGGGAGCCTGATGTGGGACTCAATCCCGGGACTCCGGGATCATGACCTGAGCCGAAGGCAGTTGCTCAACCAACTGAGCCACCCAGGCGCCCTTGGGATGTAATCTTTTTAGACTGGCTTTTTTTCACTCAGGATAATGCCTCTGAGACCCATGCAGTATGTATCATGTATAGGTCACTCCTTTTGAAGGACACTTGGGCTGTTCCATATTTTGGTTATTGGGAATAAATTGGGAATATTTTGGTTATTGGGAATAAATGTGGTGAACATTCATAGATAGGTTTTTGTGGAAGCATAAGTTACCATTTCTCTGGGATAAATGCCCAAGCATGTAAGTGCTAGGCCAAATGGTAAGTATATATTTAGTTTTATAAGAAACTGCCAAATTGTTTCCCGATTCGGTTGTCCCGGTTAACATTTCCATTAGCAATGAATGAGAGATCCAGCCTCTCCATAGTCTCATCCACACTGATTATTATCATCTTTATTTTTCTCATTTTAATTGATTTGTAATGATGTTTCATTGTGTTCCTAATTTGTATCTCTCTAATGGCTAATGATGTTGACGACTTTTCTTGTTTATTTGCCATCCGTATATCCTCTTTGGTGAAATATCTATTAGTGTCTTTTGCCCATTTTCTAACTGGATTGCTTACTCTCTTACCTGTTGAGTTTGTGAGTTCTTTATAAATTCTAGGTACAAGTCCTTTGTGATGGATGTAGTTTGCAAATATTTTTTCCTACTCCGTGGCTTGTCTTTTCCTTCTCTTATGGTCTTTCACAGAGCAAAAAGGTTTTCAATTTTTTTTAAAAAATTTATGTATTTGAGAGAGAGAGAGAGCACAAGCAGGAGGGGCAGAGGGAGAGAGAATCTCAAAGTGACTCCATGCTGAGCACAGAGCCCAGCGCAGGGCTCGATCTCAGGACCCTGAGATCATGACCAGAGCTGAAATCAAGAGTTGGACGCTTAACTGTGCCCCCCAGGTGCCCCCCAGAGGTCTTTAATTTTGATGAATTATTTTAATTTTGCAATGTGTTCTTTTAGGAATCCTACTTTTGGTGTCATTTCTAGCAACTGATTAATGATGCTGAACTTAGCCCTAAGTTCCAAAGATTTTCTTCTAAAATCTTATAGTTTTTTTTTAAGATTTTATTTATTTATTTGACAGAGAGATCACAAGTAGGCAGAGAGGCAGGCAGAGAGAGAGGGGGGAAGCAGGCTCCCTGCTGAGCAGAGAGCCTGATGCAGGGCTGGATCCCAGGACCCTGAGATCATGACCTGAGCCGAAGGCAGAGGCTTTAACCCACTGAGCCACCCAGATGCCCTAAAATCTTATAGTTTTAAATTTAAGTCTGTGGCTCATTGTGAGTAATTTTTTATATGAGGTAAGAGGTTCAGATAGAGGTTTTGTTTTTGTTTTTGTTTTGTTTTGTTTCTGCCAGTTGCTCCAGCACCATTTGCTGACTGGATTGACTGGGTTATCATTCCTCCATTGAACTGCTTTCGTACCTTTGTCAAAAACTGGTTGGGCATATTTGTGTGGGTCTGTTTCTGGATTCTCCATTCTGTTTTATTGATCTGTTTGTCTGTTCCTGCACTGATATCACAGTGTCTTGATTTCTGTAGCTGTGTAGTAAGTCTAAGAACTTCTCCCATTTTATGATTTTCAAAGCCGTTCTGGCTATTCTAGGCCCTTTGCCTTTCCTTATGCATTTTAGAATAAGCTTGCCTTCAGTTGTTTTTTTAAAAGAAAGGTTTTTTTTTTTGGTTTTGCTTTTTAAATGTTTTATTTATTTGAGAGAGAGAGAGAGTGAGCGAGAGAGAGAGAGAGAGCATAAGCCGGGGGCAGCAGCAGAGTGAGAGGGAGAAGCAGACTCCCCACTGAACGGGGAACCCAGCACAGCTCCATCCCAGGACCCCGGGATCATGACCTGAGCTGAAGGCAGATGCTTAACCGACTGACCCACCCACGTGCCTCAAAAGAAAGTTTTAAAGAGTCTTTTATGTTTACCCACATCTTTACCAGCTCCAGGACTCTTTACTTCTTCGTACGATCTAGGTTTCTAAGATTATGTGCCTTTAGGATTTTTTTTTTTCAGTATGTTTCAGTTAGTAATAAATTCTCTCTATTTTTGTCTCAAAATGCCAAACTTTGTCTTCATTTCTGAAGGATATTTTTACTGGATGTAAATTCTAAGTCAACTAATATTTTCTTTTAGTGCTTTGAAAATGTCATTCTACTGTCTTGTGAATTCCATAGTTTCTGTTAGAGGTCAGACATTATTGATATTGTTGTTCATTTGGATACAATGTATCCCCCTCCCTACATTGGCTGCCTTCTTTTTTCAAAAATTCATTTATTTATTTTGAGAGAGAGAGAGAGCCCTCATGCGTGAGTGGGGGGAAGGGAAGAGGGAGAGAATCCTTCAAGCAGACTCCCCACTGAGCAAGAAACCCCACATGGGGCTCCGTCCCACAACTCATGAGATCACAACCATCACAACCTGAGCCGAAACCAAGAGCCAATGCTCACCTGACTGAGCCATCCAGGTGCCCCACATTGGTGCTTGTAAGATTTTTCTCTTTCCCTTTGGTTTTCTGAATTTACTATGATGTGCCTTAGGTGTGGTTTTCTTAGTATTCATCCTGCTGGGTTAACTTTGATTCTTGGATCTGTAGATTGATGTACTTCATCAATCTTTGAACAGTTTCATTCATTATCTCTAAAAATGTTTCTTTGCCATTCTGTTTTCTTTTTCTGGGACTTCATACGTATATGTTACGATGTTAATGTCCTGTAAGTCTCAGATGCTCTTGATTATTATTATTATTATCATTATCTTCTCTATATGGTTTTTCAAAAATTTTTCTGATTATAGTTGACATACAATATCCTATTAGTTTCAGGTGTATATCACAGAGATCCACTATTTTATACATTGTGAGGTGATCTCTATGATAAGTCTAGTTACCATCTTAAGTGGTTCATTTTGGATACTTTCTGTTGACCTAGCTTTGATTTCACTGATCATTTCTTCTTCTGTGTCCAGTCTTTAGTCAAGCCATTCAATGAATTCCTTACTCAGGTATTGCATTTTCAGTTTTATAAAGAACCATTTGGCTCTTTTTAAGAGTTTCTCTTCCCTTTTTGGAATTTCCCATCTATTCCCCGATCCAACATCTTTTCCTCTAACTTTTAAAACATATTTATAGTGGTTATTTTACAAATCCTTGTCTGGTAATACCAATATCTGAGTCATCTGTGGGTCTGCTTAGTTTCGTATTTTCCCTCTTGATTATGAATGACATTTTCTAGAAATTTTTTCTCAATGCTGGACATTTTAAGTGATAAATTGTATAGGCAGTGGGCTATGTTGTCTTTATCTAAAGATTAAGTTTTGTTCTGTCAGGCAGTGAAATTACTGGCAAACAGTCTTGATCATGTAGCTGCTTGGTTTTAGGCCAGATACATATATATACAACTTTTGGGAAAATGAATTATAATAAATCTCACTGGAAAACAGTAGGCTAAGTGGTTAGAGCCAATGAAAACTACATATTTTAGGACCTAAGGGTGAGTATAATTGAAAAATTAATTCCAGATTAACTGCAGATACAGGTTTTTTGGAAGTTATTGGGTGAGAAGTTCTTCAGACTCTGTCTAATCATTTTAGATATCAAGAATCTTCTGAGTAGAGGTCTGAAAATGACCTGTTTCAACACATCTCATTAATCAAGTGATTGTCACCACCATTCTTAAATCTTTTTATCACAAGTCCCAGTATCACAAATACTGAGACAAGTTTACAGAGAGGTTATCTACAAAGATGTTCATTGTAGCATTGTTGATAATACTGAGAGAGAGAAAAAGAGAGAGAGAGAGAGAAACAACACAAATGTCTTTCGGTAGATGATTGATTAAATAAATGTATCTATAAGTCCTGTACAACAGAGTGCTGTACAAGTAATATATCTATATTTAAGGGCATAGGAAAATGTGTTCATTTGATATTGAGAAAAGGTTACTAAACAGAGTATATATAATATGATCTATTTTTCATTAACAAAAAATGTTGGAGTGTATAGAAAAAAGTTTCTTAAGTGTGTGTGTCTGTGTGTGTGTTTAAAGAGAACATTAGAAGTAGGACAACAATTTTTATTTTATTTTTTATATTTGCATTGAGGATCCCAAGACCATCCATTATGCTCGATGATTCACTAGTAGGACTCACAGGACTCAGAAAAGCTTTTATGCTCATATTAAAATCAGCAAAGGGAAAAGGCACACAGGGCAGAGTCCAGGATAAACCAGGACAAGCTTTCAGTCGTCCTCAGCCTGTGGAGTCAAACAGACTATGCTCAGTTTGCCCAGCAACAGTGTGTGACAACACAGGACAAGTGTTGTGTATAGGCTTGTATCCTTCCCATTCTCGGGGTCAGAGTTATAGACAGCAGGGCCCAAAGCCTCAAGCCTAGGAAAACAGCTGTTCACCCTAACTCACATTGTTAGCATAAAACTACGGGGTGTGGCCCAAGGCCTCAAGTGTACAAAGCCGTTCTTACCAGGTAGCAGGACTGCAAAGGCTCAGAGGTCCAAGGGCAGGTGCTGACGACCTTGGGAAGACGCAGGCTTGAGCAGGCTTGAGCAGGCCAAGCCTGCTGCCTTAGCTCTTTATGGTACAATACTTCTCTTGTTTTTTATGTTTTGTAGTAACCACATATTGCTTTTATTATCATAAACAGTAATTAAATTGGAAAAATTCCACAAAAATGAAATGCATCAGAAATGCCTGGGTGTTGTCATTCTGATATTGTTAGATGTCACCAAATTCAAACCCTAAATGACAACTTTCTGAGCTGCCAGAAGTGACAGCTGGATAACTCTACATGAAATATATCATTTTGAAATAACTTTCCTGCCAGTAATTCTCTCAACTTTATAAGTAGTCTCATGAATTTAGACCGGAATTTAGACCGGAGACCAGCAATCAACTCTCTTACTGCATTTTCAAGAAGAAAATCTTAGTCCATGATGCCCACTGACCTTCCTGGGCAGTATTGTTATAAGAAATTATAATTAGTGGTTTGAGCAGATACTTTTTTTCCTTTAAAAAAAAGTGTGTGTATCAGAGTTAAAGAGCTTTGTTGAAGCTGTACTCTTTGAGTTCGAAAAGAGCTACAGTAGAAAATGGGTTATTCTTTTGGCAGCTGGGAAAAACTGTCAGTCAAGAGCCCGAATATTAGTCAAACAGGAGAGAATGAACCTTGTAGAATGTTCAGGTGTGGAGAGGCCCTTGGAGCCTTGGAAAATATTCTGCATTGCTTAATGTCGAATGCTAATTGATGGATCTCTGCTGATTGCTGTTTTTAAAGCTCCATTCAGATTAGGCTTTCTCTGCCTCAGAAAAAGTGGCAATTAAAAAGCGTTTTAATATAAGAGAGAATGGGCCCAGGAGCAACATGGATGCCTCCGTGAGCTCATCCAAAATAACGACAAATGTGGGGCTCTTGAAAGTGCTCGAGGTGGGTAAACAACTCAGCGCAGTGATTTTTAAACGCAGGCTTTGAGGTTAGCTCGTCAGAGTTTGACAGCAGGGAGCTTTCTTCACTTTGTTCCTGTTACCTCCCAGCACTGCCTTTTCTCCCTTTCTGTTGTCCTTCCCCCCCTTTCTCTTGGAGCTTCCTTCCTTTGCTCTCAGCACCCTGGGTTCTGCCCACAGTGGTGGAAACTTTCTGTGGGTGCCTTCCCTGCAAAAAGCTTCACCAGATCCGGTTATTTCTAGAACTGCTAGAAATAGGAGTGAACCAGAGGTGGGTGATGTAGGAAAGATGTTAGGGTTTGAAGCTGACAGCCAAGAAAGAATTCTGGTGCAAAAAGGTGGTTTTATTAAAGCACGGGGACAGGACCCGTGGGCAGAAAGCTGCACTGGGGTCATGAGGAGTGGCCCATTATATACTTTCAAGTCGGGAGGGAGTTAGGGATAGTGTAAGTCTCTAAGGAATTTTGGAAGCAAGGTTTCAAGGACCTTGAGGGGGCTGGCTATTGTTGGGGAAAAGGTCATTTATCGCTGTCTTAATGAAACCTTAGTCATGAGACCCTTCAGATGTATATCGGTGGGTCACATGCTTGGGGATGATTGCCAACATGTATCTTGGAGGTTTAGAGAAAAGGGAAGTTTCCAAAGGAATTTTTGTATGTTAGAGTAGATTTACAGGATCCCGGGAGTCAGACTAAGATTGCTTTTCCCCCTTAGCAAAGTATTAACATCAAGGCAGCTGAGCTCCTAGAGGAATGTCACTCTGTCTGTTTCAAGGACTTGTCAATGGGCCGTAAGTAGTAAGGAAATGTAATTTTTCTTTTGCCTTTGTTTCCCACATGAGTGGGTAGTGGGTGGGAATTTTATTTTCCCACCCTACCCTCCCATTCTGTGCCCCCAAAGACTGACTTCTGGGGGCTGCTGCAGCGGGGCGTTTTTGCCCTTTGGTCTGATTAGATCAGTGGGAGGTCCCAGCAGCAGACTGGAGGATGGGAGAGGAAGAAAGTGGAGGTATTTATTCTCCACCCCTGGTCCAGCCTGACCGCTCAGCTCCCATCAAGCACACCCTCTCCTGTGGCAATAGATTCCACTGGATTCCAGTAACAGCTCCCTTTCCTTGCCCTTTGAGCCTTAGGGGTTTAATAGTTCCCTTTAAATCCCTTGATGCTTCTCCTTGTTTTCAGTTCCCTTAATCCTACACACCACTCTGTAAATAATCTATTCTTTAAACTCTCTTTAGGGGATGCCTGGGTGGCTCAGTTGGTTAAGCGGCTGCCTTCAGCTCAGGTCAGGATCCCAGGGTCCTGGGATCCCACATAAGGCTCCCTGCCTGCTTCCCTCTCTGCCTGCAGCTCCCCTTGCTTTGCTTGCGCTCTCTCTCTCTCTGACAAATAAGTGGATAAAATCTTTAAAAAATAAACTCTCTTTAGTATCTCTTTTTGAACAGTCATCTCTTAGCTTCTAGGACCCTCACTGATACATGCAGCATCTTAGGTCCTTTCTGCAGGAGTGGTTAAGGCGAGCATCCGGTACCATTAAGGTGCTGGGGAGTCACTTGTCACCTGTGCAGTCAGGTAGCTGCCCTCTTTGTCATGCTTGGGTTCCGGTTAGGGCACTGAGCCACATGGGGAGGGGAAGCCATGGCAAGCTAAAGCAACCTGCAAGCCAGAGAGAGAGCTACAACCACAAAGGAGCGGGGGTGGTGATGAGTAATAAATGGAACGAGGAGACAGAGGCTGAGTAGCTCACGAGGGAAGGTTCCTCCGCTACCTCAGAACCTGATGGCGCCCACCTCTAATTCCTGTGCCAGCCGGCTGCACCACACCGTTTGCTCTTCAGTTCCCGTATGACCACAGTTTTCCCTTATGTGCCCACCATATCCTAAGAGTGGCGGACCCTTTCACAGACCAGTGTCTGTTCTTCACAATAAAAGCAAGTCTCCCTAAAATATGTGTGGGCCCCCAGAGTTGACAGCACACCTTACTTGGGACCTGGAGTCCAATAGCAGCCATAACATGTCTAGAGAAATAATGGAAGAAGTGGAGGAGGAGTAGGGAAGACATGCCCCACCTCCTTCCCTACCCCTTCGACATGCTCTTCTCCATGGTTTCCAGAAGGAGGCTTGTCTGTCCTCTGTCCCTTTTCCCCTTGAATCTGGCAGTTCCGAAATGTCTGCTACTTAGAGGATGTGGTACGATGCATTGATTTAGAGCGATGGCTCTGGAGTCAGCCCGCCTGAGTCTGGATTCTAAATCTTTAAACTGCTAGATGTGAGATCTTAGACAAGTTACTTCGCCTCTAGCTGAACTTCAATTTCCTCATTTGTAAATCGGTAAATTAATAGTATCTGTTCATGGTGCTGCTATGGTACTAAATAGACTAATCCATGCGAATCGTTCAGTGCTCAGTGTAGCGGGTTGAATCGTGTCCCCCAAAGAGAAGATAGTAAGTTCTTACCCACCCCCACCCCAGTACCTGCAAGCGAGACCTTATTTGGAAATAAGGTCGTTGCAAATGCTATAAAGTTAAGGCTCTTGATACGAGATCATTCTGGATTTAGGATGAACTCTGAATCCAAAGAGCAATGTCCTTGAAGAGAAAGGAAAGGGGTACTTTGAGATACAGGGATACAGACACAGGGAAGAGAAGGTCATGAGGGGAACAACGCTGAGACGGAACTGGTATGACCACAGCCAGGGTAGGCCAGCAGCCACCAGAAGCTAAAAGAGACAAAGATGGATTCTCTCCTAGAGCCTATGAGAGAGCAGGGCCCTGCTGGTACCTTGATTTTGGACTTATTTCCTGTACAACGAGAAGAGAAGAAAATTCTGTTGTTTTAAGCCACCTTGTTTGTGGTAATTTGCTATAGCAATCCTAGGAAAACATGCAATCAGTATGTTTTCTCTTGTTACTTTATGGGATCCATGTCCACAGTGACTGAGGAAAGATAAGGGTAATGTTCAGATCCAGCTGGAATCAGTCTCTTGATTTTTTGACGTTCTCTGTTCATTTACAGGAGAAGGGTGAACAGACAGGAGAGATAAAATCATGAAGGTGGCCTCACTGTGATTTCTTTTTATTGCTAATATAGTATTATTGTGGTGTTAACTATAGTTATCATGCTGTATTTACATCCCTCATACTTATCTCTCTTGTAACTGAAAGTTTGTCTTACTTTGATTCCTTGAAAAAACAGGGAAAATGCCATGGAAAGTTTTGGGTTTTTTTTTTTTGTTTTTTTAAAAGATTTTATTTATCTATTTGACAGAGAGAGACACAGCAAAAAAGGGAACACAAGCAGAGAGAATGGGAGAGGGAGAAGCAGGCTTCCCGCTGAGCAGGGAGCCTGAGGCAGGGCTCGATCCTAGGACCCTGGGATCATGATCAGGAGCGTGACAACTGAGCCACCCAGGCGTGCCAGGAAGACAAATTTAATCCTAAATACAAAAACACTGAAAATGAGTTCTGTTAAGTCAAAGCACTGACTACGGGGAAGTGACTTAAAAGTATGTGGAATTTGAAGTGGAATTTTGGGGAAGGATTCTGGGGAAGAAGAGGGTAAAAGTGAAGTTCTTTGTAAACTGGGTGGTGAGGAAAAGAAAGAAGCAAGAGGAATTCTAGAATCCTGTGAGAAGGGAGCCTGAGTGGCTCAGTCGGTTGAGCACCCAACTCTTGATTTCAGCTCAGGTCATAATCTCAGGAACTTGGGATCAGCCCCAAGTCAGGTTCTGTGCTCAGCAGGAAGTCTGCTTGTCTCCCTCTCCTTCTGCCTCTCTCCCTGCTCACTGTCTCTCCCTCTCTCAAATAAATAATAAAACTATAGAATAGAACTAATGTTTAAAACTATAATCCAGGGGTGACTGGGTGGCTCAGTCTTTTAAGCCTCTGCCTTCAGCTCAGGTCATGATCCCGGGGTCCTGGGATCAAGCCCCATATCAGGCTCCTGGCTCAGCCGGGAGCCTGCTTCTCCCTCTCTCTGCTTGTGCTCACTTGTGCACTCTCTCTCTGTCAAATAAATGAACAAAATCTTAAAAAAAAAAAACAAAACAAAACAAAAACTATAATCCAAGAAAATACTTTGGAGATTAAAAAAAAAACCCAAAAACCTGAATCTACATATTGGTAAGTCCCACTGAGAATCCTAGAAAATTCACCCAGAATGGTTGATTTCAAGAAATATCTATTTTTTTTAAGGTTTTATTTATTCACTTTATTCACTTGATTTATTCACTTGAGAGAGAAAGCGCACAAGCAGGGGGAGTGGCAGGCAGAGGGGAGAGAGGGAGTAGCAGGCTCCCCACTGAGCAAGGAGCTAGAAGCAGAGCTCAATCCCAGCACTCCGGGATCATGACCCAAGCCAAAGGCAGACACCCAACTGACTGAGCCACCCAGGCTCCCCAATAAACTATTAGACTTCAAAGATTAAAAAAAAAAATCCTCAGAGTCTCCGGGCCAAAAGACTAAATGACTTTACAAAAAGAAGAGAATTAGGCTAGCATCAGACTGCTCAGAAGCAACATACAAAGCAAGGCAAAAATGGAAGCCATTACAAGAAACTCAAGGAAAGAAAAGTGTGAAACAAAAATTTTGTATCCAGCCAAGCTGTCCTTTAAGTTTCAAGGCTGTAGAATAACAGTTTAAAATGTAGAAGAACTCAGCAAAACCTGTGTTCTGTGAACTCTCAAATAAGAATTGGCTACCCAAGAACAAGCTACAAAGAGATCAGAGATCTAAAGATAAAAACAAAATCATACATTTCTTAGAAGAAAGTATAGGCAAATGCCTCCATAACCTGGATATAAGCAAAGTTTTCTAGTTATCACTCAAAATATAGGGGCAATAAAAAAAAAGATTAATTTGACTGTATTTTATTTTATTTTTTATTTTTTAAAAGAATTTATTTATTTGACAGAGAGAGAGAGAGATCACAAGTAGGCAGAGAGAGAGGGGGAAGCAGGCTCCCTGCTGAGCAGAGAGCCCGATGCGGGGCTCGATCCCAGGACCCTGAGTTCATGACCTGAGCCGAAGGCAGAGGCTTTAACCCACTGAGCCACTCAGGTGCCCCTGACTGTATTTTAAAAACCTCAATCTTTAAAAAAAAAAAAGAAAGAAAAAAAAAAACACCTCAATCTTTGCATGGCAAAAACGAACAAAAAACCCATAAGCAAAGTTAAACAATGAATGAAAAAGTGGGAGAAAATATTGAAACATATATGACAGAGAAAGTTAATTGCAGGAAAGTATCCAAAGAACTCAATAGAAAAATGGATAAAAATATATGAGAAGCCAATTCACATGCACAGTGTTCAAAATCACTCAACATTAGAGAGATGCAAGTCAAAATTATTCTGAGATACTAATTCCTGACATAATGGATGGGCAAAGATTTTATTTTAAATTTCTTGAGTATAGTTGACACACAATGTTACATTTGTTCCAGGTGTACAACATAGCATTTACTATCTCTGTACATTATGCCATGCTTACCACAGCACAGCCCCCATCTGTCACCATACAATGCCATTACAATATCGTTGGTTATATTCCCTATGCTGTGCCTTTTATTTCCATTATTCATTCCATAACTCCCACTCCCCTTCACCCATTTTGCTTATCAAAGGAAACAGTAGAACTTAAAGTTCAAAAAAATGTTGACGAATAGCATTACTATGAGCTCTGCTATTAATTGTGTTACTTTTGGCAGGTAACATAACCTTATGTATACCTCATAGACAAGTTGGTAAGATTTGATGAAGTAAGGCTTCTAAGTCATTTAAGACAAGCTGTGGAATAGCGTATGCTGCTCTGTAAATAATAGTTGCTATTGCTATTGTTGTTATTAACAGTATTCTTACTATTGGAATTGAAATCCCAAGTAAGTGTAGCATGGGAAGTAGCAGGGATGAGTCAGGGGGAGAGAAAAGCTTGTTAAGTTTCTGAAGTTAACAGAAACACATATTTAAATATGTTTTAAATACTTAAGGAAAACCACTTAAAGAAAGTGAAGTAAAAAAATTCAGTTAATCTTTAAAAGGACAGCGGAGGAAAAAAATACTAAAAAAAATCATAGTAAATTTGACAGCATAAATTTAAAACTTTAATCACAATAAACATAAATGGGCTATATTCTATTAAAATTCACAGTGGTTACAATAAATAAGTAAATAAAAAAACAATAAATAAGTAAATAAATCAGCTCTGTGTTATACATTCTCTAAAACAAAATGATATAGGAAAATATATGCCAGGAAAGTGTTAACAAAAAATACATATAGCAATATTAATATCAGGCAAAATAGAATTTAAGACAAAAAGCGTGCTTGGGGATAGAGGTATTATTTCATATTGAAAAAAGTTATGTACCAATAAGAAGATAGAGTAATCATACAACATTGTATGTTTAAGAGTAGTTTCAAAGTACAGAAAAACCCCAATACATCAAACAAATGCAAATGAAAACCACAATGAACCACCACTTCACATCCAGTAGGATAGTTATAATCCAAAAGACGATTACAAGTGTTGGTGTAGAGAAAATATAGAGAACTTGGAACCCTCATAGGCCAGTGGAAGAATGTAAAATAGTGCAGGTGCTTTGGAAAACATTCTGGTGGTTCCTCAAAAGGTTAAACATCATAGGTGATCATATGACCAGCAGTTTTACTCCTGAGTATATATCCAAGGGGATTGAAAACATCTGCACAAACATTTTATTTTATTTTTTTTTAAGATTTTATTTATTTATTTGACACACAGAGAGAGAGATCACAAGTAGGCAGAGAGGCAGGCAGAGAGAGAGGGGGAAGCAGGCTCCCTGTTGAGCAGAGAGCCCGATGCGGGGCTTGATCCCAGGACCCCGAGATCATGACCTGAGCTGAAGGCAGAGGCTTTAACCCGCTGAGCCACCCAGGTGCCCCTGCACGAACATTTTACATGAGTGTTCCTAGTGGCATTATTCATCATAAATAAGAAGTGGAAACAACCTAAATATCTATCAGATGATGCAAATATTAAAAAAATGGTATAACTATATAATCAAATATGATTTAACAGTGAAGGGGAATGCAATACTGATCCGTGGTACAACATGAATAAAACTTGAAAACATTAAGTGAAAGAAGCCAGTCACAAAAGACCACATATTGTATGATTCCATTTATATGAAATATCCAGAATGGGCAAATCCATAGAGACAGAAAAGCAAATTAGTGGTTGCCTAGGGCTAGAGGGGTTGAGGGGAAATGGAGAATGACTGATAATGGGTATGGGATTTAGGATGATAAGAATATTCAAAATTGATTGTGGTAATGGTTGCACAACTCTATGAATATACTAAAAGCCATTGAACTGTACACTTCAAATGAGTGAATTGAGGCATGTGAATTATATTTTAATGAATCTGTTATAAAAATAAATACAAAAAGAAATATAAGAGAAATTGACAAAAATACAGATTAAAAGAGCAATTGTAGTATAATTATTTAATCATGTATGCACTGTAAATTATTCTTGGAGCATTAAAAATGTCCATAAATGTTTGCTAATGCTGGGGTGGGACCTGGCCCCCACAGATTTAATATAGCTCCCTCTGATGTAGTGTGAAGGCCATGATTCTTATCCCAGATTCTGATACCAACTTACTTGGGCCCTGAGTAGAGTCCCTCTACCTCTCTGGACTTCAGTTTTTTCCCCTATAAAATGAGAGGAAAAGAGACTATGTGATCACTAAGAACTTTCTGCTCTTACAACCCTTAAAGACTTAGAACTTTGCCTTGGTGTGCTGTCCCTGGTGAGCTCTGTGACATTGGCACGAGTCCTGGCACCTCCCCCCAAGTGGGAATTAGAGCCCCATACAGTCAGCAGCAGGCACCCGAAAGATACTTGTGCAAACAGGAAAGACGGAGTGTATGTTCATTTCACTGTTAGCAGAGGCTATTGCTAATCTGGACCTATGTCCATTTTGGTTTTTGAGGAATATATTTTGTCTTCTATTTAGGTATAATCTGTACTTATATTCAGGAATTTAATGGATATTTGTTTATTTGCATTTTCCTTTCTAGGGATCCTAGGAGTTCTTTCAAAAAAAAATTAAGCAACTTAAAAAAAAAAAGATTTATTTGAGAGAGAGAGTAAGAGAGTGAGAGTGGGGGGAGGGGCAGAAGGAGAGGGAGAAAAGCAGACTCCCCACTGAGTGCAGAGCTCAATATGGGGCTTGATCCCATGACCCTGAGATCATGACCTGAGCCGAAATCAAGAGTCAGACACCGAACTGACTGAGCCACCCAGGCACCCCCAAACGTAAGCAACTTTGATCTGAGGTAGATAAAGCAATGAGGGAATTTGCTACTCTGCATTTAATTTTCACCAATCAGGTAGAAATAGGCTAGACAGGTAGGAATGGGAAAAAACAACCTGGAAGGTCAGCATCAGTGCATAATAGAATGAACATGCAGTTTGGAATCAGATCTGGATTTGAATCTTGGTTCATATAATTACTAGATGTATGACCTTGGGCCTGCTAAATTAACCACTTTGAGCCTCAGTTGTCCCAACTGTAAAATGAAGACAATAGGCATCCCCCTATAAAACTGTTATAAGAATTAGAGATAATAACAGTAGCTGTTATTTCCAACTACTAAATGCAGGAACCATTTTACAATAGCTAGTTACTACTCAAACACACAGGGCTGAGAAACTTCCTATGCAGCAGGGAAACCCAGGTCTTTGTAGGCAACTGATGGCTAAAATTTTATCTTTATATTGAGGTGAAATAGTCATCCCTTTAATTTCCGTCTATTGTCCTGGTTTTATTGTTTGAGTTACTGTTATTCTCATGATAGACTTTAGATACAACATCATATCCTACCCCTGGCACTAAGTATTCTCCTGGCTAAATACGCCCCATTGCCTTAATTTTTCCTTCTGGGATCAGGTTTCCAGATTCTCTACTGTCCTGGATATCAGCTTGGTGACAGCCACTGTGATTTAAACCCGGGACCAATGGTCTAAACATGGCCTGATTAATTCAGAAAATTGAGGCGATTTCCTCTCTTGATAATTTTAGTGGAGCCTGGAGTGTCATTAGCTTCTTTAGCTGCCTGGTCAAATCCTTAGTTCCTGTCGAACTCCCATTTAGCCGAGACCTGCAGCATTTTTTAAATGGACTTTTTTCTGAGACAGGTACTTGGTCCTTTTTATCCTATAATTGTATATGTATTTTGAAACTGTACATGGGTACACACACACACACACACACACACACACACACACTGTTTACCCCATTTTAAGATGAGGATACAAGTTAAATTGCTTGTGCAAATATATATATATATGTGCATGCCAATAATATCTAACATTTATTGAAAACTTGCTGTGAGCCATCGCTGACTTTTTACCCCATTTTCAAATGAGGAAACAGAGAGGTTAAATCGTTTATGCAAAATATCACGGAACGTGACTGTCAGAAGTTGTGCTGAAAGCTTGCGCTCTTAACCACTGCTCTATACTGACTCCTGACATGGCACCAAATGCGTGTGCTTACACCAGCATCGCTTCCATTAGGGTTGGAGGGCACTGAACTGCAGGTCTTAGTTAGGTCGTAGTCTCTCTGGGCCCATGTTCTTAATGGTACGGTGACTCGTTGGGCTCGATAATTTCTTATGTTTGGCTCAGCCCCAAGAATCTGCATAAATCCACCAAGACTCTAATCAAACTGTAGAAAAGAAGTTAAACTTTTGATTTTTTTTCATGGGGATTCTGTTTACACTTGAGCTCCCAGAGAACCGCACATCTGTCCCTATTGAGTTGTGGCTTATCAGATTTGTCGGAGCGAGGAGAGCCTCTGGGATTAGTGTCTGCGCCCGCAGCCACATCGAGGCTATGCCCTCCGACTCAGCAACGGCACGTGCAGGCCGAGGCTTGATCCTTCTGGCCTTCCTCCAAGTCACTGGTCACAAGCAGCAGCCTACGCAGGCTGGCAGGGTCCTTGCGTGGCCACTGGAAATACTTCCAGGACATGGGGGCAGCTGGATACTTCTGTCTCCACAACTGTTTTAAAGATGGGTCCCATAATGTTCTTTCCTGGAATAACCATGTGTGGTGTCAACCAAGATGAACCGTGACCATAATCTCGGGGTCAGAGAGTGACCCTGAGCAAGTCCCCTGACTGGCTGGCTATGACCGGGGGGGTCAGCTTCGAGCGGACCCTATGAGCTCTTGGGCAGGGGCGGGGTGATCCTGAGGGGACACTGAGGAGCTGGTTTATACCTTATTCCATCACCCTGTCCCCAGCAGGCTCTGCGGGCCACTTTTGCTTCTTTGGTAAGATCGAAAGCTCACTTCTGATAAGAAGAAAATGTTGGATCTTTTATTCCTAGCCTTCTTTCCTCTCACCCCCAAACCTGACCAAGAACCTTGTGTTTTCTCAGTCAACACACATGCCCTGTCTGCAAGAAATAGAATTCTTTTCATCACAAGGATATATTTTTGCCAGCCATCCCCGTCTCTGGAATGCAAACACAGGCCAAGCTGGTGTAACATTTAACTGGTAGAGAAACTCTGGTACTATTTTGGGAAATCTTGGAGGGAAGTCTCCTTTTTGGTGCTGGAGATTTTTCTTTCTCATTGGCAGCAGATTAAAGGAATAGAAAAAGTATCTTTTCCTTAAGCAACTGTGCAATGATTGATACGTTTCTTTCCAGGACAAGTACCAGAAAAAGTACATGCAATTCTGCAAATTTCTTGTTAATTTTCCGTCCTTGTTTAAAATTATGCTTGCTTGTTGAAAGACGTTTGTATTCAAGACCTGGGGAAGGGTGTCTCACTGGGACCCACATGAGAGAAGAGCCTGTGGTTAGATGTCACCTTTAACCCAGAATTTCTGTCCTGAAGAAAGAGACAGAAATAAGTCAGGATCTCTTGCCCCTTGCAAAGATACAGCCACTGTGGTAGCCCTCTATGTTCTTTTGCTCTCAAAGATGGGTAAACCAAACCAGATGATAGGGCATTTGGTCATGTGTAGAATCTCACACTCAGAGGAAGTTACATGCAGGTAATATGTGTATTTTATAAGGACTTGCCTTTCATAAGGCAAAGGAATAGACACAAGGGAATAAGAGATGGAAACCCTTTCTTTGTCCGCTCTCTGTCCCTCAGAGTCCTGGCTTTTTCTTACATTGTGGTAAAAAAGAATGTGAGCACTACCTGACTCAGACAGGGACAACATCCCTAATTTTGACAGGTGCTAAAATAAACACCAAGTGTTTAAGTGCCTGTACCAGGGTCACCCCATATCCAGGTCAACTCCTGACTCTAAACCCAAAGTTCCTTCCACTGAGTCTCAAGGGCCGCATTTCAGCCTTCAAGCGAAGAGCTGAGAGGTGCCGCCCACGGCAGCGTTTCTGGAAGGGACCTCCAATGACCTCACACTTCCTCTCGAGCTGGGGCACCCAGCCTCAAGGGCTCTGGGGAAGGAGGTAAACGACAAAGATATTTCTGCCAAACATGCCAACTTTGAGCACGATGGAAGCCATAGGGTTTCTCAGCTTGGAGAAAAGAATAAGACCGGACCCGAGGCTCCTTTTGGGCAGCCCGCCCCTCCCGACGGCCGTGACCGCCACAGCTGAGGGCACTTCCTCCATTCGCTGTCATGTTGCTCCGAGCAGCCTGAGGCAAGCACAAAAATGGATTCCTTTCCAACTTCGTGAACTGTGGTGACATCACTTATTCTGGTTTTCTAGCTCGCCGTGGTTCACTTCTCCTGCTGATTGATCTGTCCTTCATCGCTGGACCTTGCTCCGGCTCATGCTCCCTCTTGGCAGGGTCAGCGGGCCATCCAGAGGAGGGCGGCCTCCTGGCCGGCTCGGTGCTCACTCCCGGTCCCCCGCCCACTGCGCAGGCGTCCTGCGCTTTCCTGGCCCCGACGGCAGTGCAGGCGCTCCCTCCTTGCTTGGGTAAGAGACCCCAGTAAGAGCATTCGGAAGCCAGTTGATATAGAAGCTCTGGACAGGCGCCGTGGCAGCCACGCACCCTCAAACCCTGGAACTGCACTGCGTGACAGCCCAGCCCGACTGAGTGCCACTGACAGCCAGCCCGAGGAGCCCATCCTCCTGGTGACAGCGGGACTGGAGACCAGGGTTCCTCCGAGTGCTGTTTCAGGTGCATTCATAGTCCCACCTAAACTGGTTGCCGTTTGTGTCCCAGATCGGCAGGAGCTCTTACCTTGACCCACAAACACGTCAGTTCCTCTGCCTGATCTTAGTTTTTATGATAAATATAACCCTGGTGAGAGACTGAGTGTACAGACAGACAGTGGCCAGACCATGTATGACAACGCGACTCTGACTCACAACGTCTCAGCAACCAGTCCCGGAAGGACCGGCACTTGAGCCGTGACTGTGGCTTCCCTTGCTTTATCACCCCGCCCCCCAACTCAGGAGCAACCAGAGAAAGCCAAATGAGCGCCCCCAAACCAATCCCATGGGATGCCCCACTTCCAGTTAGCCCTCCCACCTCCAGCTCCCCCATGGCAGCAGCCTCCAATTAGAGCCTTCCTGAAGACTTCTGCTATTTTCCACTCTAAGCTTTCCCACTCCCTTGCCTGCTGTTGGGTCTCCGCCAAGCACCAGGGATGGTGGCTGATTCCCTTGCCGTTGGAAGCTCTCAGTAAATAGCCTCTGCCTGGTCTCATTCCGGAAGTCTGTGTTTATTTCCACACTGGGTAAGTCCTAGCAGCTCTTGAGCTCCAGCCCGCTCCTACCCTCAACTGCTCAAAGGGAAAATATCCTCAGTAATGGGAAGAGAGTGATGTTATGGTGATGGCTCTATTTCCTTTAAAAAAATACAATAAAGTGACAGCAGAGGAACAGAAAAGCATCTTTTTTTCTTAGTGTTTAGCACTGTCTCTGCATTACCAACATGGATGTTAAAGGAAAAGTGGCTACCCTGGGGCCGAAGCGCCACTGAATGGAAAGCTATAGAAGTTCTGTGAGAGAAGCAAGCGTTAAGGATTCCAAACCCGCCCCACCCCCATAAGTGCCCTTTGTACTTCTAGATGAAGCCCCACCCTATCCCCCATCCCACCTCACCCCACCCCACCCCCATTTTTCTCTTTGGAGACCTTTCTTTTTGCAGGATAGCTCCCAGGTCCCTCTAGAATCTCCTATTAGTAACAATTAAAAAAAGTCTTCCAGCAACTTGACACTTTTTGAAATGCTAATTGATGCTAAGCAGAGCCATCAGGCTGTCTTTCACACCTACTCAGTCCCTGCCCCAGGCTTTTTTGCATATTTGAATCAATAAGTTTCTAAACCTTGGAAGTGTGAGATATGCAAATAGAGTTCTCCCATTGCCCTTGCTGAGACTGTTAACTGTGGGGACCCAGAAAATCCCCACAGCACCCCACAGGTTGACAATGTCTTAACCCTTCTGAAGGTGGAATCAGATCATTTAGGAAGGGACCATTGTTAGAGCTTTGTCCAACGATTTGCATAAGCACCGTTGACAAACACTTGGTCAAGCCCGTTGCCTAAGCGGTGAGCGGTGAGTGGTGTAAGATGAAACCAGTGTGACCACCAGTGAAAGAAGGAATGCAGAGATGAGATTGCTGGGCACAGAACAGGCTGATGTCCACCAAGCAAGAAAACCACCACCACCGGACAAAACCCGTTTATGAACTATCGATCTCTGTAAGTCAATATCTAATGTCACAGTCTAATCCATAGCTGACAGTATGTTAATAGTACATCAAACCAGGCTCCATTTCTCTAGAGCAACAAATGACCCTTCAGCTTGTCAGACCATGATCTCCTGTGCGTTTAGAGGGGCATGCAGTAGTCCTTTGCCTTTGTTTTGAATATTTCAGACTTTTAGAGGTTGTCCCCGAAGGGTAGCAGAATACGCCACTCCAAAATATGCCTCTTTGGCATAAGCATTGTTTTGAACTGATTATTTTTGAAAGAAAGCAGGAGAAGCTCTAAAAACAGAGTAGAATTTACTCTTTCTCGGGTAGGGAAATTTACATTTATAAGGAAATCGCCATTTGTCACACTGCTCCCTCTTTGTAGCAACAAGAGAAGGATGACTAAATCACAAGAAACTCCTGATGTAGGAAAGATGTTAGGGTTTGAAGCCAAGAGCCAAGAAAGAATTCTGGAGATGTCGGAACAAAAGGTGGTTTTATTAAAGCCTGGGGACAGGACCCATGGGCAGAAAGAGCTTCACTGGGGTCATGAGAAGCGGCCCATTATTTACTTTCAAGTTGGGCGGGGGTTAGGGCTAGCCCAAACCTCGAGGTATTTTGGAAGCAAGGTTTCCAGGGACCTCGAGGGGGCTAGCTGTTGTTGGGAAAAGGTCATTTATTACTGCCTTATAAAACCTTAGTCACGAAACCCTCGGTGGGTCATAAGCTTGGGGGATGATTGCTAACATATATCTTGGTGGGGAATAGAGATAAAGGAAGTTTCCAAAGGAATTTTTTATAAATTAAAGTAGACTCACAGGGTCCTGGGGGTCGGGCTAAGATTGCCTTTTGCCCTTAGCAAAGTATTAACATTGAGGCAGCTGAGTTCCTAGAGGAATGTCACTCTGCCTGTTTCAAGAACTTGTCAATGGGTTGTAAGTAGTAAGGAAATGTAATTTTTCTTTTGCCTTTGTTTCCCACATCAACCCCTGTCACAGCACCTGACTTAAAGCTTCATAACAGCCTGGTCCATGTTTACTGGATTTTTCCTGCTAACCTCCCAGGACTTGCCTCCCCTCCTACCAACATCCTTCTTTTGTCTTTTGGCGAAGATGGTATTTAAAGTGATGGTGTGGGCATTTCGGGGAGTTTTACTGTTTTCCTGGGTATCTCCCGTGTATGCACGAGGTATACATTATTAAACTTATGTTTGTTTTTCTCTGGATTATCTGTCTTTTAGTACAGGGCAGTCTTCCACACAACCTAGAAAGGTAGAGGGAAATTATTTTTCTTCCCCTGTTATTTTCCATCCCCATATTGACAAGCTGGCCCCAAGGCTTCCGTGAGGGAGGTCTCATGCAGGGAACATATCTTGGCAGTTTATGACAGCAGCAGTATTGACCCAAAGCCCCTCTCTGGTGGGCCTTCCTGTCCCTAAGCCCCAGTCTGGGCAGCTTTTCTGACAAAGACTCTCTCCTTTACCAAATGTTAGTTAGGCCCCTGTGAGCCCTCTTCTTGACAGGCCTTGACCACGGACTTCTGTGTCCATCCTTGCTGAGTCCCCACGAAGTCAGTTTAGAGATAATACCCACCCTTGATATCTGATCAAGTTCTTCATCTTTCACCCTTGATGTCCAAGTGCTTGGCCTGCCTAGAGCAAGAATTTTATTAGATCCGTTTAACAAGAATCCCTTACCCTTCAGGTCCCCTCTTAGTAATTTTCCATCCATTGACCCTTCACCCTGCTCCTTGCCTATAAATCCCCACTGTTTTTGCTGGATTTGGAGTGAAGCCCAATCTCGCTCCCTCATTGCGATACCCGTGAGTGAAGACTTCCTTACTGCTTTAACAAGTATCAGAGTAATTTTTGCTTTAACACCATTCTTTCTGCCAGGCTTCGTGTTGCTGAGATCTGGGGCTTGTAGCAACACTGCCCCGCGGGCACGCTGGGATGGAGAATGATGGCGCACTGCTTTGGCCAGCACGGTCTCCCCTTCACCTCCTTTTGGAGCGCCAGGTACTCTCTTTGGCCACATGTGGGCACAGGATTTGGGCCTCGGCCATCCCCTGGACATAGGCTGGTCCACATGCACTGGGCCTGATACACAGACGGTGGTAGAAATAAGGTCTCTTCTGTTGAGGTTGCCAAGCTTGGAAGATGTTAAATTGGGGCTCTGCCCCTGCCCCCCAATAGGGGAATTCCTCTTAAAATTGGCCAGAATGAAGGTAAGATGCAGAGAGCAGTAGGACATAAGGGGAAAGGGTCCTGAGGATATCCCAGACATTCCAGCTGGCCTCAGTCACTCCCAAAGCCAGGACGTTCCCTTTGGGTCTGAGTTGAGATTTTTGTCAGTAGCAGCTGAGAGCTCCCGGTATTGCAGGGCAATGGTTCAGTTGTCCCCTTATCCATTCCCAGAACAACCCTCCTTCACCTGACCCACAATCCCCCAGGAACACCTTCCCTGTCAATTCCCAGGCGCTCTGTCTGCGGGGCCACTGCTCTGAGCATGTCTGAGCTGGGTGTGGCTTTTTATTTTATTTTTTTTCAGTGCTCATCATGATAAGTGTATTCTTAATCCCCTTCACCTATTTCGCCCATTCCTTCCTCCGTCTCCCCCCGACAACCAACAGTTTGTTCTCTATATTTAAGAATCTGAGTGGGTTTTTTTGTTTTACTTTTTCTCTTTCTTTCTCTTTCTTTTCTTTTCTTTTCTTTTCTTTTCTTTTCTTTTCTTTTCTTTTCTTTTCTTTCTTTCTTTCTTTTGTTCTTAAATTCTACATATGAGAGCGTATGGTACTTGTCTTTCTCTGACTTATTTCTTTAAATCTTTTTTTTTTAAGATTTTATTTACGTATTTGACAGAGAGGAGAGAGATCACAAGCAGGCAAAGAGGCAGGCAGAGAGAGAGGGGGAAGCAGGCTCCCCGCTGAGCAGAGAGCCTGATGCGGGGCTTGATCCCAGGACCCTGAGATCATGACCTGAGCCGAAAGCAGAGGCTTTAACCCACTGAGCCTCTCAGGCACCCTTTCTCTGACTTATTTCACTTAGCATTATATCTTCTAGATCCATTCATGTTGTTGCAAACAGTAAGATTTCATTATTTTTTATGGCTGAGTAATATTCCATTATGTATGTATGTGTATACACACACACACACACACACACACACACACACACACACACCACCTCTTCTTTATCCATTTATCTATTGATGGAACTTGGGCTGCTTCCATATCTTGGCTATTATAAATAATGCTACAGTAAACAAGAGGGTGCATATACCTTTTCAAATTAGTGTTTTTGTTTTGAGGGGGTAATTGGAATTACTGGATGATATGGTAATTCTCTTTTTCATTTTCAAAAATTTTAAAAAAGATTTTTACTTATTTATTTGATAGAGAGAGAGCGTGAGCACAAGCAGGGGAAGTGGCAGGCAGAGGGAGAGAGAGAAGCAGACTCTGCTGAGCAGGGAGCTTCATGTGGAGCTCGATCCCAGGACCCTAGGATCATGACCTGAGCCAAAGGCAGATGCTTAACCAACTGAGCCACCTGGCTGCCCCTCTATTTTTAATTTTTTGAGGAAACTCCATACTGTTTTCCACAGTTGCTGCACTAATTTGCATTCTTACTAATAATATACAAGGGTTCCTTTTTCTCTACATCCTTGCGAAAACTTGTTTCTTGTGTTTTTTTATTTTAGCCATTCTGACAGGTGTGAAGTGATATTTCCTTGTGGTTTTGATTTGCATTTCCCTAATGCTTAGTGATTTTGAGCATCTTTTCATGTGTCTGTTGGCCATCTGTATGTCTTCTTTGGAGAAATGTTTTCAAGTCTTCAGCCCATTTGTAATTGGATTATTTGTGGTTTTTGGGTGTTGAGTTGTATAAGTTGAAGGTTTGTATCATGAATGGATGAATGGATTGTACTTTGTACAGGTGCTTTTTCTGCATCTATTGAGATGATCATATAGTTTTTATCGTTTATTTTGTTAATGTGATGTATCACATTGATTGATGTGTGAATATGGAACAACACATGCATCCCTGAAATAAATTCCACTTGAACATAGTGAATAATTTTTTCAATGTACTGTATTCAGTTTGCTAAATATGTTAAGGATCTTTACATCTATGTTCATCACAGATGTAGTTTCTTCTCCCTTTTTGTAGTGTCTTTATCTGGTTTTGATATCAGGGTAATGCTGGCCTCATAGAATGAATTTGAAAGCTTTCCTTCCTCTTTTATTTTTGGGAATAGTTTGAAAAGAATAGGTATTAGCTCTCCTTTAAATGTTTAGTAAAATCTACCTGTGAAGCCATCTGGTCATGGACTTTTGTTTGTTGGGAGGTTTTGATTCCTGATTTAGTTTAATCGCTAGTAATTAGTCTGTTCAGATTTTCTATTTCTTCCTGATTCAGTTTTGGGTAGCTGTATGTTTCTAGGAATTTATCCATTTCTTCTAAGTTGTCCAAATTGTTGTCATATAATTTTTCATAATATTCTTTTATAATCCTTTGTATTTCTGTGGTGTCAATTTTATTTCTCCTCTTTCATTTCTGATTTTATTTGAGTCCTCACTTTTTTTTTTTTGAGTCCTCACTTTTTTAAAAATTTAAATTCAAATAATTAACATATAGTGTATTATTAGTTTCAGAGGTAAAGTTCAGTGATTCATCAGTCTTATGTAATACCCAGTGCTCATTATATCACATCCCTCCTTAATGTGGGTGTGGCTTTCCTTTTCTCTTTATAGCTGCTCTCCAAAGTCTGTCACGACAATACATCAAGGCAGTATTTTTCAAATTTGAGCAAAGAACAGATCCTTTTCAAAGAAAAAAAATTAGACCCCCTGTGTGAATTTAAATTATTTTTATACTAAGTGCAAACATATAATATATGCCCATGGCTATATGAAGCCAAAATAAATTTTCATTTATAAAACTAATAAAACTCAAATTAAAAACAATAATGACATATTATATTTTGCTAAAGCTGCATTGCTGACATTGAGTTTATTATTAGAAAATCTTCTCTATTTAATTAGTTATGTATTTCGATGGGGAATAAATGGTGAGAGAAACCCTTGGGCCAATTACTGTTTCCAAACATCCTAACATTTTTGTTTCATAATGATCTCCCAAAGGGAGGCAAGTGCTTCGGGGTCTGGGAGGGATGACCTCCAGATTTCCCTTTGATGTTCTGAGAGGCTAGTTTGGAAAACCTGGGTTTCGAGATGCTCAGGTGCTCTTGGTGTCCCTGTTCAGGTCCCTTGTCTTGAGAATGGAGGAGACCTGCCCATGAAGCACGTGGCCCTGGGCTCTTAAAACACTGCTTCTCTAGGTTTTGGTGCTAGGCAGGCAGGTGTAAATGTCCCCTTCACAAGGGAGGCTGCCCTAATCACATTTGTGACTGTTAAATTCTCAGAATTTGGAGTGGATAATGGTAGAATAAGAACATATGGGGGGAAAAAAAAGAACATATGGAAAAAATAGTTTGGAATAATAGTCAAAAAATAATAGCAAAACAGAACAATGTCTATTTCCCAGAAATATGTATATTTGAAGACACATTGAGAAGAAACTGACGCCTGAGGTCCTGGGTAGGGAAGCAGGGTACACAGAGAAGTTACTCTAAGACCCAGGGTCCCCAGCCTTGCCTTCTCTGCCTCTTGCCTCTAGCCTCCAGCACCAAACAACCCTATTCCATTCTCTTTTCCCAATAACTTTATCCTATTATATAAAACCTAAGTTTTATTAATCACAGAACATACTTCTTTGTACTAAAGAATATGTGTGATAATTGAAATGAAAAACTTTTGCTATGACCTTAATGCTTTCTTCAATTTTTTTGAAAGCAAATAATGGAAAGTAGTATTTTAGAAGTGCATTTTTTTTTCAATTTTTAAAAAATATTTTATTTTTAAGTAATCTCCACACCCAGTGTGGGGCTTGAACTCACAACCCTGATATTAAGAATCACGTTTGGGTGCCCAGGTGGTTCAGTCATTAAGCATCTGCCTTCGGCTCAGGTCATGATCCCAGGGTCCTGGGATCGAGTCCCACATTGGGTTCCGTGGTCAGCGGAGAGCCTGCTTCTCCGTCTCCCACTCCCCTACTTGTGTTCCCTCTCTCGCTGTCTCTTTCTCTCTCTCAAATAAATGAACAAAATCTTAAAAAACAAAAAGAATCACATGCTCTACCAACTGAGCTAGCCAGGAGCCCCGAGAAGTGCATTTCTTAATTTTTCTTTGTCTAATAATTGCTTATCAAAATGTGTAATAATGTATCATTTTTTTTAAAGGCTTCCAGTTCTCTCTCTTTTTAAAGTTTATTTATTTATTTATTTTTAAATAATCTCTACATCAAACATAGGACTTGAACCTACAACCCCAAGATCAAGAGTCACATGCTCTTCCAATTGAGACAGCCAGGTGGCTCTGATGTATCATTTTTGATAAAATATGTATTACTAATAATTATAATCTTTATTCAATCCAGAAAAATTGCAGATTAAGAAATATTTTAGGGGCACCTGAGTGGCTCAGTTAAGCATCCCACTCTTGATTTCGGCTCAGGTCATGACCTGACCTGACCATGACCTTGGAGTTGTGAGATCAAGCCACACATCTGGCTCTTTGTTCAGCAAGGAGTCTGCTGAGATTCTTTCCCTCTCCCTCTGCCACTCCTCCTGCTCATGCACTCTGTCTCTCTTTCTCTCTCAAATAAATTAATTTTAAAAATATATTTTAATACCGTGAAGGGATTCAGAATGAGCATCCCCAAAATGTGCCACTTTGGCATGTGTCTTACTTTGAGCTAAAGTCAGTCAAGGCCCAAAAGACTCAGGAAGAGCTTTTATCTTCCTGTTAAGTGCCTAAAGAATTCAGATAGAGAGCCTGGCCCAGGAAGCAAACTATCTCCAGAGATACAAATAATATGGGTTAGATGTGATGAGCTGGGGGGAAGCTCAGCAGGACTTGGAGATCAGATTCCTCTCTATGTCCCATTGTCTGCATTGACATGGCAAACATTTGTTTACTAGACATTTTCTCTTCCCATTTTCCTCTAAATTGTCTTCCTTTCCTTTGAAGTCCCAGACCCATACCCTTCTCCTTAGTTCAAAATAGCATATGAGCCCCAGTTGCCCAGTTGCCTTAATGCCTGCAGGTGTCAGAGTCTGCAGGGGCTCCCATGTGCATGTAATTAAATTTGTTTTCTCCCATTAATCTGTTTTATATCAATTAACCAGTCAAGGAATCTCAAAGAGTAGAAGAAAAATTTTCCTCCCCAACAACTGTCACAGGAAATTTTTTAAAGTTTTAAATTTCAGTTATTTGATGATATATACCTTGTGAGTTTTGGCATAAAATTAGAAAGAGTTCCAAGAACTGGATGAATTGCTTTGACAAATTCCCCCCCACCCATTCCCATCTACTTATTTATATGCATAAGTGTATTCAGTTCTTATATCAATGAAAATGAAAAATAGAGACAATCTTTCCTGAACTACTCTGTCTCAATCCAGTAATAAGGACTATCCATGTGTGAATACATGAACTAATTAAAACATACACACACACACACATACACAAGGAAGGGAAAGCTGGTTGGAACTGACTCCAGTGTGCATTCCTACCAGGAGTAAGATCAGACTTTCCTTGAAGCCTGTTCCCATTCTCCCCTCCTCACAACGGTAATATTACCCTGTAAGATGAAATCAATATTCAGCGTTTGCATTATTATGACTGAGTAATGGTAAAAACTAGCACTGGATTATACTTTTATTTCCTTTCCTATACAATTATATATTTTTTCTATTTCTTAGTATTCTACATTGTTATCACCAAGTCAGTCCTAAACTCTGCTTATGGAATAGAAAAGCAGCTCTCGGCATGATTAAACACATAAGGTATAACAATAATTTCAGTTTTTTCTTGAGACATTCTCCATGGAGCTTTCACTATTCCTCTGCTCCAATCTGGACTTTGCTTCCTGGATCTGCTACACAGCTGTCATCCAAGACTCATCCCCACATCCTCTGAGAGAACATCCTTGCCACTATCCTGAGCTGGACTGCAGGTCTTAGTGGGACACATCCTCATGGGATTTTTGGGGGTTTTTTGGTTTTTTTTTAAGATTTTATTTATTTATTTGACAGAGAGGAGAGAGATCACAAGTAGGCAGAGAGGCAGGCAGAGAGGGAAGTAGGCTCCCTGCTGAGCAGAGAGCCCAATGTGGGGCTCCATCCCAGGACCCTGAGATCATGACCTGAGCCGAAGGCAGAGGCTTTAACCCACTGAGCCACCCAGGCGCCTCCATCCTCATGGTTTTAATGGAACACATCCTCATTAACTTCCTGAAAAAGTATGCCAAAGGAAGTCCTTGTTCTCTAACTCCAAATACTAATATTCAAGAAATAGAACAAAGGAAAATATTGACATCATAGGGACACAGTCAGCAAAATAATCTAGAACAGGGACAACATTACAGGTCATACAGCCCAGTCTCTTCAACAAGTCTCAAGGCGGAAAAAAAGCACTTGCAAGAAAATAATTTGCAAGGAAAATAGATGGAGATCAAGAGTTTCATGCTCTACTGACTGAGCCAACCAGGCACCCCTTTTATTTGTTTGTTACTTATTTTAAATCTTTTTTTATGGGATTATAAGAGAGAAGGTTTTTTTTTTGTGTTGTTGTTTTTTTTAATTTTATTTATTTATTTGAGAGAGAGAGAGACAGACAGACAGAGAGCATGAGAGGGGAGAAGGTCAGAGGGAGAAGCAGACTCCCCACAGAGCTGGGAGCCTGATGTGGGACTCGATCCCAGGACTCTGGGATCATGACCTGAGCCGAAGACAGTTGCTTAACCAACTGAGCCACCCAGGCGCCCTTGTGTTTTTTTTTTTAAGATTTTATTCATTTATTTGAGAGAGAGAGACAGCATGAGCAGGGGGGAGGGGCAGAGGGGAGAGGGAGAAGCAGGCTTCCCGTTGAGCAGCAAGCCCAACGTGGGGCTTGGTCCCAGGACCTTGGAACCATGACCTGGGCCTAAGGCAGATGCTTAACCAACTAAGCCACCCACATACCCCAAAAGAGAAGTTCTTTATCTTCTGTTTTAAAGAGGTTTCTTCACTGATGTATCCTAATTCACAATAAAGTTATTTTCTGGGAGGTCCAATGCTTTTATGAGTCCTGATCATTGGTCATACATAGCCTAGTTTTATCCCGTCCTGTAAGCTTCTAAAAGTTTCTTTTTGATTATTTTAATTCTCTCCCTCCCTCCCTCTCTCTCCCTCTCTCTCTCTCCCTTTCTTTCTTTCTTTTCTTTTCTTTTCTTTTCTTTTCTTTTCTTTTCTTTTCTTTTCTTTTCTTTTCTTTTCTTTTCTTTCTTCTTTCTCCTGTAATTTCTTAATCAAATTCTTTGGCATAGGTCTTTTTCTTCTCTTCATTTATTGTACTGAGAATTCAAAGGGCCCTTTGAATGTAGACTATTTTGCTTGAGAAATCATATTTTTCTTGCTAATTTTTCCTACCATTTTCTTTGTTCTTGCTGAAATTCCTATTATTTGGATATTGCACTGATGCTATTTTTACTGGGATCACATTAAGTTTGTTAGATAACGTTAGGAAGAATTGACACTTCTTATCTGGTAGATTTTCTTACCTTGAACATGTTATCTCTTTCCATCTATTCAATTGTCCTTTTAGTTTTTTCCAGACTTTAAATTTTTTTAATCATATTTGACATTTTTAATCATCTTATTCCTACTTTGTTTTTTTTTTAAGATTTTATTTATTTATTTGACAGAGAGATCACAAGTAGTCAGAGAGGCAGGCAGAGAGAGAGGGGGAAGCAGGGTCCCTGCTGAGCAAAGAGCCCGATGCGGGCTCAAGCCCAAGACCCTGAGAGCATGATCTGAGCCGAAGGCAGAGGCTTTAACCCACTCAGCCACCCAGGTGCCCCCCTACTTTGTTTTTGTGTCATTTTGAAATGAAATCTTCTATTGTGATGTTTGCTAGCTGCTTATTGTTGCATGCTGCTGATGTTGTTTATTGACTTTTTTTTAAGCAAGTTTGCTAAATTCTCTTATTTCTAATAGTTTTCCATTGATCATCTTGGGTTTTGGTTCAGGTATACATCCATATCATCTCTAAATGAAGTTAATTTCACCTCTTTTTTGAATTTTTAACCTTTCTTTCTATTCTTTAAAAATAAATAATGGGGTATTAATTTTTTGAGTGTGTTGCTACATTCTCTTCCCTGGTTTTTCATTTTCTTTCACTATTGATAGGTGATATTGGGTTCTGTTGGTGATGGTGCAGAAAAATGTGTGCTTCTGGCTTCCGTGTTTCTTGCAAGTTGGCAGCTGAAGCCAGAAACTGGACCAGACTCATGTTTAATCCCTTTGGCAAGACTACAGGAGGCACATAATGTCTGGTTGTTGTTCTTTTTGTAATCATAGCAGTCACTGATGCTTACTATCATATTAATTCACTGGGGGATTGCAAAATGGTGATTTCTTTTTGAAATATTAAGTGAACTTAGGGACGCCTGGGTGGCTCAGTCGCTTAAGCATCTGCCTTCAGCTCAGGTCGTGATGGAGTCCCACGTCAGGCTCCTTGCTCAGCAGGGAACCTGCTTCTCCCTCTGCCTGCAACTCCCCCTGCTTGTGCACTCTCTCTCTCTCTGACAAATAAATAAGTAAAATCTTTCAAATAAAATAAAATATTAAGTGAATTTTTTATTTTAGAAAAGTCATGGATTTACAAAATATTTGCAAAGATAGTCCAGAGAATTCAGTGAACACTCCACCAGGTTTTCCCTATGGAAAATACTTATACCACTGTGATACATTTGTCACAACTAATGAACCAATATCAAGACTTTATTATTAATTAAACTGCATACTTTATTCAGATTCCTTTAGTTTGTGCCTAATTTTTTTATTCTGTTCTAAGATCCCACCCAGAATACTACAATACACGTAATTATCATGTTTCTTCATTGCTAGTAGGAATGCAGAATGCTGCAGCCACCTTGGAAGATAGCTTGGCAGTTTCTTACAGAGTTAAACATAGGCTTCCCATATGATCCAAAAAGTATGTTCCTCGATATTTAGCCAAATGAGCGGAAAATTTATATCCACACAAAAACCTGCACATAAATGTGTATAGCAGCTTTATTCATAATTACCAAAAATTGGAAGCGACCACAATATCCTTGAATAAGTGAATGGATAAACTAGTACATCCATACAATGGAGTATTACTTGGCAATAAGAAGAAATGAGATATTAAGCCATGAAAAGACATGGAGGAAACTTAAATACATATCTCCAAGTTAAAGAAGGCAGTCTGAAAAGGCTACATACTGTATGATTGCAGCTCTGTGATGTTGTGGAAAAGGCAAAAGTAGGTGGCTCAGTGGGTTAAAGCCTCTGCCTTCGGCTCGGGTCATGATCTCAGGGTCCTGGGATCGAGCCCCACATCGGGCTCTCTGCTCAGCGGGGAGCCTGCTTCCCCATCTCTCTGCCTGCCTCTTTACCTACTTGTGATCTCTCTCTCTCTGTCAGATAAATAGGTAAAATCTTAAAAAAAAAAAGAAAAGACCTGTGGTTGCCAGGGCTAGAGGGAGGGAAGGCATGAATGGGTGTTTTTGTGGTAGTAAATCTATTTTGTATGGTAGGATAATGTTGGATACACGTTATTGTACACTAGTCAAAACCCACAGAACGTACAACACAAAAAGTGAACCCTAGTATAATCTATAGACTTTAGTTAGTAATAATATATCAGTATTGCCTCATAAATTGTAACAAATGTACCGCACTGAGACAATATGTTGATAATGGTAATGGGGAAAGGTGTGTGTGTGTGTGTGTGTGTGTGTGTGTGTATGCGTGAAGTAGACGGGAACTCTATATAATTTTTCTGTAACCCTAGAACTGCTTTAAAACATAATGTCTATTTCTGAAAATCTCACTTCTCCTCATTATCTGAATTTCATTAATTAAGTAATTACTTCTGTAAGGATTCGTAGATTCTGATTTTGTCCCATGGATGCTAATCCACTATTACTGAGAAGGACAAAGGCGGTCCCTGAGACTCGGGAGCCAGTCTGATGCTCACAGGTGTCAGTGTATGAGGCGAGCCTGGCGTTGGCAGCCAGGCTGTGTATCTTCTGTTGGACACAAATCGGCTTACAGAGCACTAGCGTCCGACAGGGTCACTCTGAGACCATGGTAAATTGAGACAAAACAAGGCCACTTTGTAATTTTGTCTAGGCACAACAAAAATAAGATGCAACCCACAAAATGCCAAAGATCCCTCTCTTTACTGCTTCTTTACCATGACAGATTCATCCCTAATCTAGTCTGCCTTCCGTATACATACTGTTTATTGAGGTGCCCAGTCACAGAAATGTCTCCACTTTCGAACAGTGTGCAATCCAGAGTGACCCCCACATTCTTGGACTCTCCTCTAACCCTTCCAAACTACATCCCAATCCTCTAATAGGTTTTTCCTGACACCTTATGAGATACTCCATGGCCCCCCATGGAGTGTGTTCGCTCTCACTGTAATGAGCAATGAGTCCAACTGGTTCCACTACAGTCATTGACTCTGTCTGTCATTGATTTCGATAATAAAATTCTCAGATTTTATTTATTGAGATTTTATCTCAAAGAACGACGTTTTCCCATCGTTCTTTGAGCACTTTCCCACTTTCTGGAGCAACAAGATGTCCCCGGCTCATTTTGTAAGTTCCCTGCCCCAGCCCTGGAATCAGCCATTTTTCTAAGGAGTCCTGGTTTCTTTTCATTGAGGGTGATATTTAAAAGTTCTGGGAGGGGTGCCGGGATGGCTCAATTGGTTAAGCATCTGACTCTCAGTTTCCGTTCAGATCATGATCTCAGGGTTGTGAGATCGAGCCCCACATCAGGCACTGCACTGGGCATGGAGCCTGCTTGAGATTCTCTCCCTCTCCCTCTGCCCCTTAAGAAAAAGTTCTGGGAGCTAAGCTCATTGCTTTTGGGGTGCCACTGCTTCCGGGTATGGCCGGAACTAGGGAATATATATACATACTTTTATATACACACTTGTAAACACTTGCAGCTGTATCT
Source organism: Potos flavus (assembly GCA_028534135.1). NCBI lineage: Eukaryota > Metazoa > Chordata > Mammalia > Carnivora > Procyonidae > Potos > Potos flavus. The sequence goes on from CM052889.1 coordinate 32,772,788, forward strand.
CTCTTTTTGTTCCCATATACACATCTATATATGAATATGAGTTCACCCTGATATGCCGATTCCAGCCCAGCACCACGGGTTCATTCCGGTTTTCTCTTTCTTTATTTGTAACTGTCTTTCCTGTCACCTCCCCACCCACCCCTTTCCCACGCTGGGGCCTTCCTCACCTCCCCTGGGCTCAGAAATCCTGTGCTGGGCTGTCTCCTGAGCACCAGAGCTGGGCTCTGGAACCCTGCCTGGAGCCATGGCGGCTTTCCCCCACCTCGTTCTGTGCCACCCGGTGGCTTTAAGACTGAATTGAGAGGAAGGGAATGAAGAAGAAGAGGAAGAGTATTTCCATTAAACTTAAAAAAAATAAAAAAAAAAAGAATGACGTCAGCCAGTTTGGTCTAGGCAAAAACTCTGCCTAAGGGAAGACTCATGGCAGCTTGCATATTAGATGTTTAATTTTACTTAACACGTTTGTTAAAGCATACGCTCGTGTTTTATTTTAATGTACTTTTGTGACCAATTGAGTATAAATAGGATATATTTCAGAGACACAGCGGTTTGCAGCCTCGCACCTGTGGAGTTGGGCTCGCCTGCCGGGGCAGCCCCTCGGGAGCCAGGGGCAGAGGCAGGGAAGCCCCTGCCTCCCCAAGGGCAACGCCGGGCTGGGGCCCTCGCACTGGCCCCAGAGGGGTGGCCCCACTGCCGGCGGCACGGGCAGGAAAGGAGGGAAGCGAGTGTGTAGGCGATGGCAGGTGGGGCGGGAGTGGGGAGGCTGGTGGTCCTGGGAGAGAGAACAGTATTTATGATACTTGTTAAAGACGGGTAGGCAGCCTTTATTCAGGACCATCACAATAGGTGTAGGGACCCCTGAGAGGAGATTTTGCAGCCCTGAGCTCCCAACACAGCATGGGCAAGTGGAAATTTACCGCCAAGGAGCAGAGTAGGGGTTGTGGAGTGTCAGTAAGAGAGAGCATCGGAGGTAAGAGGGGTTCTGGCTAACCCCAACCCAACAGGATTCTTGCTGAAGGCCACGGACCAGACATCACCTGGGGACAGGGAGGGGGACGAGGAGGAGCCTGATCAGATCTGAAGGTGATCAGATATCGAGGGGACGGTTCTTGCAAAAACTGGATTTTATAAGGATGTGCAGAGATGGGCCTAGGAGAAGGCTTAGGAGCCTGACTAAAGTTTGATCATGCAAAAAGTCTTTGTTAGTCCTCACAAAATCAGGCTGGCCCATGAGGCCGGTCACCCACTCTGAGCCTGTCGTAAGGGACCGTCCTCCAGGGACCCCACGCTGGTTCTACCTCACCGAGAATGCCTAGAATCACCAACCATTTGATTGTTGATTCAGTCGGATGAGGCTTGGGTTCTTCCCCCTGGACCCCCCAGATTCACTAAAATGTTTCCTGATAAAGCATGGGTTGCCTCTGTTCCATGTGAACGTTAAACTAATAGAGAGCCGTCGAGGGAAGATACCTGCCGGACACAGCACTGCAGACGCACAGAAGACATACCGTCACCAGAGCGTGCTTTGTTGTGCAGCTGTGTCCCTCCCTGCAGTGTCGGCACCCAACCCTCCGTCCCTGCCCGCCATGCCCACCTGAGACTCCACTCAGACCCCCCCCCCCCCGCCCCAGATGCTCACCAGACTCTCACCAGAACGACCCTCTTCATCCTTACCCGAATTACCCAGGCACGAAGGCACGCCTCCTATCTACCGCCTCGAGAGCCCGCATCCCATCTTGCTGCCCCCCAGTTCCCATCTCTGCAGTCCCACACGGTGTGGGGCAGAACTCAGCAGCCTTGCCCAGAGCCCTGCACCTCCTGGTGGCGCCCAAGGAAAGTTTATAAACAGATACTACCCTCTGCATCATGGACGTCAGAGGTCATGACCCTCCTAAGAGTTTCCAGAGCCTTCTCTGCTCTGTCTTCTCTTTCTCCATCCCTCCAAGAACTGTAGTGGTTTGTTTTTTTTTTAATGATCATTATCTTGACATTAGACAGAATCGCAGAGCTACTGTGATTTCACCGTGAGAGTGGTGGGGAGGAGTGTGGTTGGGGGGAGGCAGGGGGGGTTGTGATCATCAGCTCTAAGGAAATAAAACTATCCTAAAGTCATGGCTGAAAAGCCCAGATGAAGCTGACCAAGTTCCTCAGGGAGTGATTCATGTGTTCAGGAAGCTTCCAGGAAATTGTGTATTTTATTAGCTGCCTTGGGCATCTACTCTGGTGAGTTAAGCGTTGACCCACACCTGTTACTCCCACCGTCACTTGCTTGACTTATCCGCTGGCTCTTACCATGGAGCTCGGTTTCCTCCAACCAGGCTCCACCCGGCCCCTGCCTCCTTCATTTCTGTGCGCTGGTTCCCCGTGCCCTTGACAATGAGTAGCTAACCCACTCCCTCAGCCACCTCTGCCCTCTCTGCGGTCACCCAGCCCTCCTGGCTCCTTTGCTGCCTACAGAGGCTAGATGGGGGATCGGTGATGTTCGGAGATGTCTGTCCATTTTCCTAGGCCCACTGACTGCTCCTGCCTCCCCCCCCACCCAGTGGTTACCCATCCTCCAGAGTGCCTGACCCCTGAACCGAGGCCAGCCTTCTAGACAGTGGGAGGGAGCGTCATCGGGTTTTTCTGTCTCTACGAGGGTCTTTCACTTTCTTTTTTCGACATGTTTGGACTTTCATGGGCATCTGACGGCTGTATATTTTGCCAGCATATGTGTGTTCTAACGATCTGGTTTACTTCTGGGACTGTCTCAACAGGCCGCGTTATGTTTTTGGTTTTGTGTGCGTGTGTGCGTGTGTGTGTGTGTGTGTGTGTAACTAAGGAGCCACAGGCTGGGAAAGCAATTTGCTACCTCCAGTTTTTTATCCTGTAAAGGCAGGTGGCAAGGAAGCTATTTTTTTTTAACTGAAGTATAATTGATATAGAATATCCTATTAGTTTCAGGTGATCGGATATTTTTACACATTGAAAAATGACCCCCACAATAAGTCTAGTTTCCGCCTGTCACCATATGAAGTTATTATAATATTATTGACTGTATTCCCTATGTGGTACATTTCATTTCCATGCCTCAATATTTTATAACTAAAGATTGTACCTCTTCATCCCCCTCACCTGTTTTGCCCCCAGCCCCCAATTCTCCCCACTCTGATAACCAACAGTTTGTTTCCTGTTTCTATGACTCTTTCTGTTTTGTTTTGTTTGTTCATTTGTTTTGTTTTTTAGATTCCACATATAAGTGAAATCATACGGTATTTGTCCTTCTATGTCTGATTTATTTCACTTAGCATAATACTCTCTGGGTCCATCCATGTTGTCACAACTGGCCAGATTTCATTCTTTTTTTATGAGAGTAATATTCCGTTATATATGTATATGCCACTTCTTTTTTTTAATTAACATATGCTGTATTATTAGTTTCAGAGGTAGAGTTTAGTGATTCATCAGTTGTATACAATACCCAGTGCTCATTGCTTCAAGTGCCCTCCTTAATGCCTATCACCCAGTTACCCCACCCCCCACCCACCTCCCCTCCATATGCCACAACTTCTTTATCCATGTGTCTATGGATGGACACTTGGGCTGCTTCCGTATCTGGACTGTTGTAAATAATGCCCCAGTGAATATGGGGTGCATATATCTCTTCAAATTGGTGTTTTTGTTTTCTTTGGATCAATTCCCCAGAAGTGAAATTACTGGATCATACAGTAGTTTTATTCTTTTTTAAAGATTTTATTTATTTATTTGGCAGAGAGAGACACAGGGACAGAGGGAACACAAGCAGGGGAGTGGGAGAGGGAGAAGCAGACCTCCTGCTCAAGGAGGGAGCCCCGTGCGGGGCTTGATCCCAGGACTCTGGGATCATGACCTGAGCCAAAGGCAGATGCTTTACGATTGAGCCACCCAGGTGCCCCAGTAGTCCTATTTTTTAAAATTAATTAATTTTTAAAAAGATTTATTTATTTATTTGACAGAAAGGAGAGAGATCACAAGTAGGCAGAGAGGGGGAAGCAGGCTTCCCGCTGAGCAGAGAGCCCGATGCGGAGCTCAATCCCAGGACACTGAGATCATGACCTGAGCCGAAGGCAGAGGCTTTAACCCACTGAGCCACCCAGGCACCCCCCAGTAGTCCTATTTTTTGAGGCAAGAAGGCCATTCTTGGCTGTGTGTTCTCGCTGGCCCGGCCTGGGTTTGGAGCATTGAGGGGTCCTGGCCGGTGGGTGGTCCTGAGCAAGGCTGTGAGTCTTCTCTCACCTGCAGACCCGACCTGAGGCTTTTCTAGAAGCCAGGCTCTCTGGGCTCCATACTTCGTTCCTAGTTCGTTATCACATGTAATCCTCACTACAGCTCCGTGAGGTAGGTGTTAGCAACCCCATCTTCCAGAAAAGGAAACTGAAAGGTAGGTACGGTGTCTCTGGCCCCGGCAGGAGGCTGCAGCCCTGGAGGCTGGCCCCAGCCCGCCCGGACTCATTCCCGGTAAGCTGTCTCCGCTCCCAGCAGCGTACCCGCAGCCCTACTGTGTGAGGCTGGTGAGGCAGAGCACTAGTGGTTCGAATAACAAATCGGTGGTCCAGTGCAAGCACACGATAGGGTTACAAAATCATCTTTATATGACTGGAAGCCCTGATCTAACTTCTCTCCCTCGGCTGTGACATGGACCCCCTCTACCCCCTGATGGAACATGAAGGTTTAGATTTCTGCTTTTGTCCAGCACACCCCAACCCTCAGACCCCAGAACCCACCCATCCTTGGGAACTCAGACCGAGCAAGCTCTCATGATGGTCCTCTTGGCCTCCCCCTCAGGTCTCTCAAAGTCTTTCTGGGATCTTCTCTCATCCCCACATCGGAGCACATTCTTGCTCCTTCTTCCAAGGGTGTGATGGGGCCAGAAGAGCTAAGCTGGTGTTTATTATGGGATGGCCATCTAACCTCTTGGTCTTGGTCTTGGTCTTAGGCTTGGTTGGTAAACCAGTACAGAAAACAGACTGGGTGCCCAGTATGCCTCAGATCCCCCCCAGCCCCTCTTCTGCTCCTCTTGATCACAGAGACCTACGTTTCTCGGGTCCTTTGGTAGGCGTGGTCAACAGGAGGCCTGCTGGACACTCGGAGGGAAGACAGGAGATCCCTGGTGCTTTACTCCTTCTCTCTGCTCCCGCATCTCAACGGTGCCTGCATTTCTCCATGGCCCCACGTCCGCCACACAGCCCGTGGCCCCAGCTCACCGCGGTCTCAGCATCCGCAGGAAGACCTGGTTTGGGCTGTGGCCCCACATCCCTGTTCCCGCTATCTCATGGGCCCTGCTGTGTTCTGGTTCCAGCTGTGGCTAATTTCTGCTTTGTCCGCTGTCCTCTGTTGAATTCCCCTGCGCTCCTGTCACCCGATCAGCGAATTCCGTGTATTACATCCCTCTATTCAAAGGCCAGGAGAGCTTTCTGTTTTCCCGGACAGACCCCGACTGTCACCATGTGCTTTTTGAACCATCCCGCCCAGACAAAGGGAAGAGGCTTTTGTTCTTGTTTTTCTCTGCCCATCTCAGAACTGAGGAGGCCAGAGTTCATTTCTTTCTTAAAAAAAAAAAAAAATCTATATTTGTTCCGATTATAGAAGTTATGTGTTAGTGAGGAGAGCCCTGAGCAGCAGCCATGAGACCCTCCAGTCAGACTGTGGGATGGCCCCTCCTTCCCTAGATTGTCAGCTCTGTCAAGGAGAATCAGATAAATGTCTAGAGCCAAGAGTTCTTCCTCCCACATGCCTTCCGCCACCCGCTGGGAGCCAGGCTGCAAATCCTCCCCGTGAGGTCATGAGGTCGGGCTCAGAGCTTCCGCTGGCCCACAGTGGTTGCTGTGGGTGTGAGGGGGATCCTGCATGAAAACTTCAAATGCCGTTTTCTGGGGTGGGAATTTTGTCTGACAGGGTCTCCAGGGACCCCAGGAGGGGATGGGGTGTTGGGGAAAAGAGCAGGAGGCTGATGCAAATCAGGAATGGAAACTTGAAACACAAACACAGAAGCCTTCTTTCCTCTGTTATATTTATTTCTTCTAATGTGTTACTATTTGACACCGTAGTTATTATACTTTGTCAAAAAAAGGAATATTAAATTTGAAGAGGGAATTCAGCAGTCCTCTAGTGGAAGGGGAATGGAAAATGATGTTGGCAGAAGAAAATCTCTTAAAACTGGGCAGCTGCCGTTGAAGGGGGCTTCCTGATATTACCGCAATGCTTCCTTCCTGATGCTCTGATAGAGGGAATTGAAATGGTCTAGTTCTTTTATTCTTTGTGTCAGAGGAGTGGGAGCTAATTATAAAATATCATTCAATATACTCTCTGTTGGGGTGCCTGGGTGGCTCAGTGGGTTAATCCTCTGCCTTCGGCTCAGGTCATGATCTCAGGGTCCTGGGATCGAGCCCCACATCGGGCTCTCTGCCTACTTGTAATCTCTCTCTCTCTGTCAAATAAATAAATAAAATCTTTAAATATATACTCTCTGTTGAAGGATGATAGCCACTATGCTATCCCTTCTCAAAATGCAGCAGCGACCGAACCATCTCATTGCCTGGCCTGACTGTGTAAAGTCTATCTTGCGGTGCACGTTCGGAATGCTAACTGTTAGGTTTCTTAGAGCAACTTCCCTTTGATACAGTTTTTCCAAATAGTAGATGATGCCTCCTATGCTTTTAAGAATGTGACATGCACCCGAAAGAGAGAAACTGGGGCAGAAGGAATCTCCTTCCTGCCCTCCGGACCCCGAGACTAAACGCTCAGGGGTAATTGTGCTTTGGAGTCCTTGAGGGGAGGGGGTGCTGCCTTCCCCAAAACTCCAGTCTGGCCCAAGGGAAGACCGAGCCCCAGAGTTTGTAAACCAATGCTCGCAGCTATTTAATAAAGGGTGAGAAGGAACCCCTTCCTTTGTACCCTGGGCACGGTCTGGGAAGAGGAAGACGGCCCTAAGGGTCAGCTGGTACCTGACACAGTAATGAAAAGGCCCACAGAAAACATTTATTCCCTTCTAGTGTTACACTGTTTTGTTTCTCAAAATTATCATTAGTCATTGGGAAGTGTGTGTGTGTGTGTGTGTATTTGTGTATATGTGTGTGTGTGTGTATTTGTGTATATGTGTGTGTGTGTTGGATGTGGGGGCATTATGGCCCAAAGACTGTCGCAAGGAACTGAGGGAAAGTGGAATAGGGGGCTCCCCCTGGCAAAGCCAGGCATGGTGGCACTGGTGTCGGTGGAGAGCAGCAGGGGAGGAGCTGAAGGCCATGGGGAGCTGAGAACTATACAGCAAGACGTCAGTCATGTGGCTGACAGAGCAGGGCCTGGGGAGACGGACACCCCTCTCACAACAGGACGAACAATGAGCTCTGGTTGGCGGGGCCGATGCACAATTGTCACAAATTCTTCCAAGGTTTAATGAAGGATTGTTCTAGATGTCCCCCTTGGTCGTGATTTTGTGATTGGTCAGCAGGCATTTTCCCCCAAAACCCATGCTGTTTAAAAAGTGACTTAATATAATAAGTAACTACTTAAGGGAAAAGTCCCGCCCCACATGTGGCAGATCATTATCTGGAAATGTTGGAGTGTGGTGAAGTGAAGCCTTAAAAGACTTTGAGTTATGATGGAATATTGTGAGGGAGTTTTATGCTTTGAACTAGGAAACACTGACAACAAATTTAAATCTCATTCATAGGAGTTATTAAGAACTTTATTCTAGGGCTAATAGCCTAAAACTAGTCTGGTAATAGAATGGTCACCCATCCACACAAGACAGACATTCACAACATTTCACAGTTGAGTGAGACATGGGCATCAACCTCTTAGATTGCCTGTCAGCACGGAGCGCTGTGCCAGATGACGACTCTTCAGCTGATGGCTTCGTGGGAGGAAGAGGAGGAGTCAAGGAGACACTTGAGCTCAGGGAAAAGGCTTTTTACCGATTTGTATGGAAGTGTTTTAATATTTTGGTGATCGGAATGCCCACACTATTGCATACCATCTTGGCCCAGCTTCCATCCTTCCATCCATCCATCCATCCATCCACCTACCCACCTACCCACCCATCCACTCACCCATCCACCCAGTACTCCATCTAGCTATTCCACAAGCATATCCTGGGGACGTTTCCTTGGGGGATATGTGTCAGAGTGGATCTCCCGATGAGTTGGAATGACTCCTATCCCTGGGGAGCACACAAGTTATTCTTGTTCCTTGTGGGAAGGCTGTGTTTTAGCTGCTGCCATTGTGATGACAGTGAGATGTCAGAGAATAACAAATGAAATAAATTTACAAAATTTCACAGAGAATATGTTTATCATTTTGTGTTTTTGAAAGAAAGTTTGTATTTTCTTGCTCGTTCCTCATTCCAGTTCTACAAACAAAGACACTGAGATATAAACACGGACATGACCCCCAGAGGGGGCAGAGCCAGGAATCTGGCCGGTGGATTTTCGTCAGAGCGGAAGCCCTTTGTTAAGTGATCGTGGTTTCACAGTATGGATTCTATTCCTCTCGTAGCATTGACGTTGTCTGACCGACTGGACAGCCAGGAGGGGATGACCCAGTTTATTGTGGCCGAGGTGATACTCTGACTCTGCAATTAGCCAGTGTTTGGATTTCTGCTGGTTCGATAGTGTAAGAAGGAAGGATGGGTCTATTGAAATTCAAGAGTCCCCTGTGGTTAGAATAATAAATTTTCATATAAAATACAGTTAATTCATCACCCTCCAATGAATCAAATACTTCTCATTTTCTTTCAAGAACCTATTGAATCAAGACAAATGTCCCGTTGTTCCCGCTGGAGTTTACTATCTTCCTTTTTATGAAACCAGTATGGGTGCTTATTTTTCAGTCGTGTAGATCTCTCTGTACCTGACTCTGACAGACTCTGATAAAGGGACTGCCTTTGGCTTTGAGGATGAATGGAGAAACATATTGTTGCGAATGAAAGAATACCTCCCAGAAGTTGGTTGAGTTTGAGTCAATCTTTAAACTGTCAGGAAGGAACAGCCTATAGGGTATTTGTAAGAGGAAAATAAGATTTACCGTCCTTCTCTCTCCCCTGAACATCACTGAAGGTTTTGGCTGGAGAAGGAGTGACTGTAGGACGCATGACCTGTCCTCAGGAGATTCATGACCAGGGTCCGCCCGGCAGTGATTTAAGCTAAAAGCACCTGGTTGAAAAATATAAGAGCTCACTCTTGGGTTATTGGTCACTCAAAGGGTGAAACAATAACCAAGAATGATTACCCCTCAATCACATCTGCTTGAAATGGGTCGGCACCTCCTGTACCCGGAGCAAGGGCAGGTATATCCTTCTACCAAAAATCAAATAGGCTCTTCTCTTGTTTGGGATGGCTGAAACCACAGGAGGCTCTGTGAACAGAATAGATCGTTCATGCACAAGTGAGCAGAGGTTTTCATAGGCCTGTCGAGATGTTAACTGAGAAGAGTTCCTGGGGCGCCTGCACTTGACCCTGAGGGCCAGGAGTGGACCCTGGGTAGGGAGGGGCTGGGAAAGGAGGATAGAGCATCATGGTCTGGTCCTGGGAGGCAGCATCTGAAAGAGGCAGAGGCAAGCTCGAGAAGGGAACGATTAGACAGACCGTGTGTGCTGCACATATGTGGCCTCCTGGCCACCTCAGGCCTCTCTGGTCCCTACCTGTCCCTTGTTCTCAGCAGGTCCTGGTCAACTCCACACATGCTGCTGACCTCCTCCTCAAGAAATCCCATAAAGTTGGGGCTTCCTACATAGATAACCCCGGAAGGAATCAGAAAGCCTGCACGGCACTTTAGCTGTTACAAAGAGCTCCTATCCGTTGTCTGTTGCTGAATTAAAAACCACCTTAAAACTTAAAGGCTTAAAACAACCATGTTACTTGCCAGTGATTCTGTGTATAAGAAAGTGAAAAGTGGCACCAAGAGCCAACAGCTGGTAGCTCGCTGACAGCTGTGGTGTCCCTGGGTGTACATAAGCAGTTTTCATGGCATATAAACAATATTCAGACAAGGTCATTCTTTGACTGAGGTGGAATAAGACAGAGACAAGACTGTTTTGTGATCATGCCTGAAACAATACAGAGATGAGGACATCCCGCAACTCAAAAATAATGAAACATCTTCCTCTTCCAGCTGATACAAATGACCGCTGACCACTTCCATCCCACTTTAATCCTCCTGCTTCGTAGGTAAAAATTACCAAGAGATCCAGTGACGAAGTTGCCCCTACTTTCTGACAGCCCCCGATCAATACCTCTGCCTCTGCTTCTCTAGCCCCTTCATGGAATCACCCAACCCAGCAGACGCCCAAATCCTATAATAAGGTCCACCGAATTTTCTGGTTCCTCTGGTGTACACTCTTCTCTGCCGCATGTTTAAGTAAAGCTAGCTTTGTTTGACTACAAGTGTGTTTCTAGTGATCTTCGATATGTGGGTCAGTAATTTGGGCTGGGCTCAGCAGGCTGGTTCTTCCGCACCTGGAGCCTCTTGTTATATGGCTACAATCACCCAGCCGCTCGATGAGGATGGGATGGTCTAAGATGGCCTCACTCGCGTGGCTGGTGGTTGGGCTGGTTGACCGCCAAGTCACACATCTCCAGCAGGCTAGTGCAGGCATCTTCACTTGGTAAACTTGAGTGGTATTAGAAGGCAGCCCCAATGCACGGTATGTTTTAAACCTCTGCTCAAATTATGTTTGCTACTGGCGCCATCAGTCAAAGCAAGTCACGTGGCTAATCCCAGAATTAGTGTGGGAGGGGACCACCAAGGGTGTAGATACAAGTGATTGGAGACCCGCTTCTCTAACAACTACCGTAGTGCTGAACACATGGTTTCATTCAATTCTCACAAATGAAGACACTGTTATCCTAATTTTACTGATGAGAAAATTCATATTTAGAGACATTTGAGCCTTGACGAAGCCCATAAAGCTAATAAATAGCAGGGCCAAAGCCTAAGACCAGATCACTGAGTCATACTTCAGAGTTTCTTCCCCAGACCCTCACTGTGGATTTGCCATTGGGGTGCAATGTATTGTCACTTTGGTTCCACGGGGCCCTTCAAGTACGTTCTGTGACTGATTTCCTTCACTTAGCGTAATGTTTTCAGGTTCATCCATTCCTTCTTATGGCCAAGTAATATTTCATTGTATGGATATACCATTTTTTGCTTATTCATTCATTAGGTGATGGGCATTTGGGTTGAAGTTTCTTCCCCCAGAAGGAAAAAGTCCAGGAATTTCAATTATGAACTTTATATAAGAAATTCATGCCAACCCATCTATGCGTTTTACTGGGGCAATTGGATAGTGAGGCTTAAACATCTCAGTCACAAACTGCCTTCTCTTTTCTGTGTTGAGGAGGAAAAGACACATGCCCCAGGTTGCAAGGATAGAGTGGGGGAGACATGAAGGGCCCCAATGCATCGAGCCTCTCCCAGTACCATCTGAGCTGTCTTCTACCGTGTGGAGGATTCCCCCACAGGACTCTGTCCGGGCCAGGGATCTTACTGTAGCACACAATTTTGTTGCTGAAGCATCTGGACACAGCTTATTTTATCAACCAGGGATTTCTTCTGTCACCAGATCACCAACTACTGCCCAAACACAGCTGGGAAAAGATTCCCTAAAAATACAGATTTGACCAATTTCCGATTTTTTTGGTTAGGCAGAAAAGGCCTAGGGTGAGGGTTGAAAGGAGAGAGGAAATGATCTTTCTCCAAAGCTACTCCACGAGAGACAGCAGGATGTGCGGGGGTGCCTGGGACAACTGGAAGGGCTGCAGAAACTAGATTTGGTTCTGAGACGAAGGCCACACAAAAAACAATGGTGCATTTGGAAACGTGTTGCCAGAACTGATTGTAAAAGGCAGTAATGAAAATAGTTGTCGGGACATGTTCTGTGACCTGCTCCGGCTGCACGGAATGGGGGTGGGGGGCTGGGTGCCGGGAGTTCCCCTCCCCCAACAGGGTTCCCCAGGGGCACCTGAGGACCCGGAAATCCACCCTCTTCACAGAGCCTTGGGTGGTCTGAGCACCCCAGAACAGAAACACTGTCCTGGAAGCTACCTTTATTGTCTCCTGATGACAATGTTCATTTCTGAAGGTGAAAGTCACAGGAGAAAGGAGACTGTTCCAGAGTCTTCGGGAGAAGAATGGATTAGTCCTCCCCTAACTGGAAAATTTAATTGACCAGCACATTCTATATAGCACCCATGAGCATTTAGGTCAATGAAAGGAATATTCTAGTATCAGTTCAGCTTGTTTGAATCGAGAAGCCCTCCAGGGAGGCAGAACCACATCATTTCTACTGGAAACCAGTGGATATCCACAGGTTGACCACATTACGTTGTATTAGGCAGGGTTCCTCTATAGAGCCCAAAGGATATATATGTAAAGAGATTTATCGTAAGGAATTGGCTAATGTGATTATGGAGGCTGCATCTAAGTCTGAGGCAGGAGACAGGATGGTGGGCCATGTAACTTCCAGGCCAAGTCTGAATCCAAAGGCAAAAGCCCATGTCCCCGCTCAGACAGGTAGAGAGAGGAATTCTCCGTTACTCAGCCTTTTTGCCCTATTCAGACCTTAATGGGATAGATGAGGCTCACCCATATTTGACCAGTGGGGGTTACTCAAGCCTCCTGATTCCAATGCTAATCTCATCCAGAAACACCCTCAGCCACACACCCAGAAGAATTTTTAACTGACTATCTGGGCATCCCATGACTCAGCTAAATTGACACATATAATGAGCCAGTCCGTATGTTTTTTCACATTTCAAAATAAAAAGTGATCTAAACGTATCCTATTACTCTTAATTAAACTTGGTGAAGGCAAAAGCTCTCTAAAAGATCCCTCATTAACCTGTTTTTTCTTGGGTTCGCAGGCTTCGTGCCCTTCCTCTGTCCCACCCTCACTACCCTGTATTGTAACACTGAGACTTCCTGACACGCTTTGGTTATCAGACTATGACTTCCCAGAGCCGGAAATCTGGGCTGTGTCGCTTATCCAGTACTGTCAGCCTGAGTTGGTGCCTGCCACATGGAGGGTACACAATGTACTTTTTTAAAAAAATTGAACTTGACACATGGCCCATGATACTGTGTGTCGAGTTGGTTTCCCCAGCCCCCACCAAATCTCTGGGAGAACAGTTTGATGGTGTTGTATAAGCCTGGTTTGATAAATTAACATGAAATACTAAGAGAAATTATTGACATTTTTATGGCAGGGAAAGCATTAGAATGAAAGGAGACTATAAAATAAAATTGTAGCAAATGACTAATAGAAGGGGCCCAAGTTAATAAACAATCTTTCATTTGTTTTATTCTGGTGAATTGTGGCAGCAGCTGCTGATTTACAACGGGCTGGTTCTGACCAAATCTAGCTGAGCTTGTGATGAGGAAAAATAACTCAACGTTAGACACAAAATACGGTTCTTTTTTTTTTTTTTCCACCAAATGTCATTGAGGCATTTAAAAAAATGTTAAAATACCTTTCATGGATGATTTTTCTCTGGTAAATTTTTAATCACACCAAATAGGCAATAAACAAAACGCAGTTATTTCCTCTATAATTAAATTGACTAAACTCACAAGTTCATCACATTAATTAAAAGAGCAATCACCTGGTTGTAAAATTGCAAAGCTGACTGCCTCTTGGGCTTCAGATGGTAGCTTTTATTAGTTCATATATTTAAACATACACAGGTTATCGTTTGCCCTGAACTGTTTCAAATTTGTTAATTTTGCAACAAATCCTCTGTTAGAAAAAAGTGGAAATTTAAGTGAAATCTGGCCTTTGAAGCCCACGGTCAGACCTGGTGTAGCATTTTTTTTAGTGAAATGACAGCTATGTTCCTATAAATAAAGCTAGTTACCAACTTCAAAGTAATAGATAACCTTGAACTTTCAGAGGAAAAAAAGTATGTTGATTCTAATCCATTTTAAGCCTGGATAGAAATGATTTCAGGACATAATGGTGCAAAAACCCAATATTCCCAGAGACTGATTATATTTGACTCTATAGACCCAGCGATAATACAACATAATTAAACACGTGGGGCACAAGTGTCTTTGAAATACATCCTCTGCAGGGTGGATAAAGAGAAAAGAAATGGGATTCCTTTTTTTTAAATATGGGATTTTAAAAATGTAAATCTGGCTTTAAAATGTTTGGCTAAATCATTCTCTTATCTCTCTCTCAAATCCCACATGAAGTCCGTTTTCGTAGACTCCGATTTGGAAGCCGTGGAGTCTAATTCCTGAGCTGGCTCCGGAATCTGCTCGGCGTTGCTCTAAGCTCAGGCGGCCTCTCCACGCAGCCCTGCTCTCTGCGCGAAGGGCTGAGGGCTGGAAGCCAGGTCCTTGCGTTATTAGAGACGTAAACCATGCCTCTGTCGTTGCCACAATCATCAGTCCTTGTTCGACCCTGTTTCTGGAATAAAGAAAAAGCCCCCTCCCCCCTAGAAATAACCCAGATTCTGCAACTGTGGCTCATTTTGTCCATTTCCTAGACTTCTCTCCATTCTGGATATCTCATCCCCGGCTGACTCAAACTTGTCAATACTAGTTTTAAAATGCAAATCACAAATTCAGCTCTACAAAATCTATTGAGTACCATGTACCATGTATCTGCTAGGAATTGGACATTATGAATAGATAATTATTCATGTATACAACAATAGCCCAGTTCCCCAGCAGTCTCGTTGGGAATAGAACAATCCTGCAACTCTCTGCACACTTCTCTTTCTGCCCCACCCAGGCCTCCCTCTCTGGGGGAAGTTGCACCTGCGGTGCCATGTTTCACTGGAGAGCTAGATGGCTGAGCCTTAAAAGATCACTACCTGTTTGCAATACCCTCTCCCCCTTCCTGTTTATACCACGGTAAGACTTGGGGCCCAGTAATTGGCTAGCTACCTGCTGTTTCCACTTTCAGTGTCTACTCTGGTGAGTGGACTCAGTGCCCACTTGGGCGCCCTCCATCCCTCTCTATCTCTACACTGAGGTGGAGGTGGAAGGAGTAAGAATCTCACTTTGACTTCAAGCCGACATGGCCTATTCCAACTTAATTATCCTAGTGGGTACTACTTTGTGGATCAAGGGCATTGATTCAAATTTAACTATGGCACTTTACTCTCATTCTGCTAGTATTCTTTATGCACAGACCTCTCAATTCAGGCCCCATGACGAGAAGGCAGGAGGAGAAGCATGATACAGGCATTTCTGGGGCCCCCCTTCTGCCTAATTCCACCGGATGGATCTCAGAATTTCACCCAGAAATCCCAACACTCATAAATCAGATGTGATTTAAAATAAATAAAAAATAGAGAAAGAACAAAACAAAAAGCAGAACAAAAACATGGAGTTTTTTGGGTGGGAAATTGGAGGCGGAGGTGGGGGTGGTCAGGCAAGGGGCAGGAAGGACTGGAACTTTCGGCAGGTGCTGCTGGAAGACTATGGAGAGAGATGGCAGCCAATGAAGGGATGGGAGAACGACAAGGAATGGAGAGATCTCCTATTTGGTTGACACATACAGGAGAGAGTAGGGAGAAGAATGTTGGAAGGAGGGGCTGGCCAAGATACAGAGAGCTCTGACTATCAGGTCAAGGTTTTGCATGCGACTTGGTAGGCGATCAGGAGCTGCTGGAGGGTGGGCTGTATGGATGTGGAAAAGGCCCCTGCACGTCCATGGACGGAGCTACCTAAAGGGTCAGGGAGGAGGGAAAGGCTGGGCACCGAGAGGCCAGGGAGGAGGCGCTCAAGCATTATCGCCCCACAGCCGCCCATGAGGCTGACGGTCTCAGCTGCTCGCTCTCTGGAGAGCTTGATGCAAACCCAGCTTGGACTCATCGTTTTTAGCTGCCCCCTCAGACTCTTGGTTGACATGGGGCCTGGCATTGACTGAGATCACCAGGCCCTTTTTTCATGGGAATTCTTTCAAGTCCCCCAACACTCGCAATGTTATTAGTGATTTGGAGAATGTCTGTGTAAAACCTGACCTTCCTCCTCTTGCAAATTAATCTTTTGTAGCGTTAACTTGACATTCCTGACTCCCAAGATAATTCTAAATCTTCACTCTGTTGTCTATCACTTTCTCTCTTCTTCCCAGCTCTGTTGGAAAATTGAAGAACCATCAAAGTTTTGCGGGAAATGTTGACAAGGTAAGAGCAAAGACAGGCCCCTGGAACTCTAACTGAAAGCCCCACCAATAGCATGGAGCCACTGACCAGCAGAGCCATCAGCCCTTACACTCCCCTCGGCATTAACTGTTTCTTTACATAAAGACCTCCCCGTCATCAAAGACTGTGTATTCCGCGCCCCCCCCCCCGCCCCCGCCCCGGCGGACTGCCTGGGGCCAGTGTGACGAGAGAGGTCCGTGTGACACTGTTGTTCTGCTACTTCTGCAAATGCTGCTCTTTCTTATTTTGTTTTCTTCTTATTTTTATTTTAAAGATATTTTCTCTTTTTTTAATTTTTAAGATTTCTTTAAGAGTAACCTCTATATCCAACATGGGGCTCGAACTTAGAACTCTGAGATCAAGAGTCGCATGCCCCACCGACTGAGCCAGCCAGGTGCCCTATTTTAAAGATAGTTTCATTTTTCTTATAAAAATGCAAGAGGTAGGACTGCTGGACCATAGTTTTCCACAGTGGCTGCACCAAATGGACGTTCCCACCAACAGTCCACAAGCATTCCCTTCTTCGCTCCACATCCTCACCAACACTTTTTTTTTTTTAAAGGTTTTATTTATTTGAGCGAGAGAGAGTGAGAGAGAATATGAGAGGGGAGAAGGTCAGAGGGAGAAGCAGACTCCCCATGAAGCTGGGAGCCCGATGCGGGACTCGATTCCAGGACTCCAGGAGCATGACCCGAGCCAACTGAGCCACCCAGGCGCCCTGGTTATCTCTTGTCCTTTTGATAACAGCCATTCTAATGATATGAGGTGATATTTCAGTTGGTTTTGAATAGCATTTCCCTGCTGATGAGTGATGGTGAGCACTTTTTCACGTACCTGTTGGCCATTTGTATGTCTTTTTTGGAAAACTGTCTATTCAGTTCCTCTGCCCACTTTTTAATCAGATTGTTTTGTTTTGTTTTATCGCTACTGAGTTGTGTGAGTTCTTTATATAGGTTAGATGTTAACATTTTATCAGATACATGATTTGCAAGTGTTTTCTCCCATTCTGTAGGTTGCCTTTTCATTTTGTTATTCCTTTGCTATGCAGAAGCTTTTTAGTTTGATGTGGTCCCACTTGTTAATTCTTGCTTTTGTTCCCTTTGCTTTGGCATCAAGTCCAAAAAATTATCACCAAGACCAATGTCAAGGAGCTTATCCCCTGTGTTTTCTTCTAGTTTTATGGTTCCAGGTATTATGTTCAAGACTTTAGACCATTTTTGAGTTGATTTTTGTATATGGTGTAAGATAATGGTCCAGTTACATTTTTTCTTGCATGTGACTGCCCATTTCACACCATTTATTGAAGAGACTATCCCTTCTCCATTCTGTATTCTCAGCTCCTATGTTGTAAATTAGTTGGCCATGCATACCTGGGTTTATCTCTGGACTCTTACTCTGTTTCACTGAACTATATGTTGTTGTTTTTTTCCCAATGTCATGCTGTTTTGATTACTATAGCTTTGTAATCTAGTTTGAAATTAGGAAGTGTGATGCTTTAACCTTATTCTTAAGAGTGCCTAGGCTATTTGGAGCCTTTTATGGTTCCATACAAATTTTAGAATGTTCTATTTCTGTGAAAAATGCTATTGGAATTTTGATAGGGATTGCAGTGAGTCTGTAGATTGCTTTAGCATGGACAGTTTAACAATATTAATTCTTCCAATCAGTGAACACATAATATCTTTTCATTTACTTGTGTCTTCTTCAATTTCTTCAATTGGTGTCTTAAAGTTTTCAGTGTACAGGTCTTTCACCTCCTTGGTTAAATTTATTTCTAGGTATTTTATTCTTTTTGATGCAGTTATGAATGGGATTGTTTTCTCAATTTCTCTTTATGATGGTTTGTTATTGGTGTATAGAAATGTAACTGATTTTTAGAAATTGATTTTATATCCTGCAAATTTACTGAATTCGATTAGTTCTAACAGATTTTTGGTTTTCTATTTATAACTTATTATATAGTATCTCTATATTATATATTCTTTATATAATTTATTTTGTTGTTATTAAAGAAATTTTAAAACATACGCCTGCATGCCAAGGTACAATGTTTGTTGTGGAGAGAATTCCGTCAGAATAAAATGGAGAACAAATTTGTTCTGATTCTGTGAGATAAGGAATCAGTTTGATTCAGATGTGACTTTGACATCCAGACTTGCTGATTAGTCTGATAGCATAGATATTTTTATTTATTTATTTTTTATTTTTTAAGGATTTTATTTGTGTATCTGACAGAGAGAGATCACAAGTAGGCAGAGAGGCAGGCAGAGAGAGAGGGGGAAGCAGGCTCCCTGCTGAGCAGAGAGCCCGATGCGGGGCTCGATCCCAGGACCCTGAGATCATGACCTGAGCCGAAGGCAGAGGCTTAACCTACTGAGCCACCCAGGCGCCCCACGTAGATATTTTTAATGACCTTAAAAATAACGAAGGAAGGGTACCTAGGTGGCTCAGTCATTAAGCTCTGCCTTCAGCTCAGGTCAGGATCTCAGGGTCCTGGGATGGAGCCCTACATCAGGCTCTCCGCTCAGCAGGGAGTCTGCTTCTCCCTCAGTCTCCCTCTGTGCTGTCTCTCTCTCTCTCAAATAAATAAATAAAATCTTAAAAAAAATAACAAAGGAATGCAACAAAAGATCAAAAGGTAAAAACAAGAGTTAGAATTTCTATAGATTTTTATGACATATTTCAACAACAATCAGAAATGTTGATGGTAGCCTATTACTGTACACTTGTACATCTCTGAATTTTATTTTCCATCAAAAGACAATGCACATGTAAGGAAACTATGGCTCTGGAGTCTGTTTTTTTAAATCAGAAGATCTGGGTAGTTGAAATTGAACTACAGCTTTACAGGATAAATTGATGGCACTGGCTACTGATCAAAGACTGAAGATGAATTCTTAAAATATGGCATTATTTGTTTCATTTTTGATAGAAGATAAAGTTCATTTTGATAGAAGTTATTTGTTTTCATTTTGATAGTTAGAGCTTGCTGAAATTACTGTAAATGCTCTTCTGCCATCCCAGTCAACACACCTCTGTGAGGCTGCTTTCTTCTTTCTGAAGTGTCATGACAACAAAACATAGAAAAGTTTAGATGTACATTATCCCCTTGAGTAGTGTTGTCAGCGATCCAAATGAGGTCAGATAAATTAACAAGCAAGAAGGAAGCTCAC